>CM066036.1:854388415-854988415 GCA_033557465.1 Ichthyophis bannanicus
CTGCTGAGACAAGTTGAGATCCTGGAGGTTCTAAGCCTTCAGCAACCAGGCCGTGAGGGTGCAGGGGGACTCTGGGGATTCCGGGTGCCATTTACCGTCCCGTTCTCCTGCGAAAGGAGATCTGGCGTCGTGTTCCCCCCCTAAACTTCCCAGAGTTGCCACTTGAGAGATATGCAGAAGCAGGGAATACCACGTCTGGCGTGGCCAAAATCGTGGTGCGATGAGAATCATGCGACCCCTGTCTCCTCTAAAGCTTGAAGAGTATTTTGGGAATGAGGGGAACTGGGTGGGAAAGCATAAGGAAGCCCTGCCCCCATGTGAAGGAGGAAGGCATCCCTTGCCTGACAGGTGGAAGGTGGCCGGTATCGCTGGAACAGAAAACCGGGGAAGGAAGTTTGGATTCAGTGGACTTGACAAAGATGGTCTATGGTCTGGAGTGCCCCAGAGATGCAAATATCTTTGCCACCCTGGTCTAGGTGGAGTGAACCACATCGTGAGGTTGGTAGCAGTTAACTCGATCTGAGTTTGTTCCTGCCCAAGGTTTTGGACTGCCTGGAAGATACATACCACTAAGAAGGTTGAATTTGGTTGCTCTCTGGCTAGGGCCCATAGTCGTAAAGCTTTGGTTGCATACGACAGAGAGCCGGTTGGCCGCCCCATGCTTGTTCACATAGAACTTGGCTCCATGATTGCAGTCTGGAACCAGGACTGTCTTGTAGCTGAGCTGGGCGTGGAACACCCGAAGAGCGAAATAAATTGCTCTTAATCCAGGAGTCCAGGTGCCCTGGTAGGAGATATGAAAAAATTCCGGTGTGTGCTCCCCGAACCCACACTGTGATGCCATCTGTTGTTAGGGTTGGCCTGAAAGAGGGGTTGATGGAAAGGAGACCCCACTGTCAGATTTTCTAGTGATTGCCACCATTGGATGGGACAAAAATTAGTCTTTGAGAGACTGCTATTTTGTCCGACAAATTGGCCTGGTGGCCTGTGTACACTGTGTGGAAAGGGTCCACTGAGCTGCTCGCATGGGAGATGCGAGCATATTGGACTGACATGAACTGTGGAGGCCATGTTGTACCAGTAAACTGCAGTTAGTTTCCCAAGCCGTGAGGGAGGATTTTCCCTCCTGCTGCTTGGAAAGCTAGCTGTATAATGTCGAAGACCAAACAGGGCTGTGGAAGGAAAGCCCTGTGTCTGCCGTGGTATCCAGACAGGCTCCTATGAAATCTAGGCCATTGGGAAGGACTAGTTGAGACTTCTGGAAGTTGATTTCCAATCCCAAGTATTGGAGAATTCGCATTGATACGGAGACAGTGCAGTGCTGGCTCTCTGCCACTGTGGAGGCTCCAAATGAAGCCAATCGTCTAAGTAGCGGGGAAGACACAAATCCCCATTTTCAAAGAAATGTTTGCTACTATTGCCATGCAATTTCCCCCACCCCCCCCCCCCCTGGAACACCCTTGGTGCTGAAGCCAGACCAAAAGGAAGCTCCCTGTACTGAAAAATGTCTTCCCCTGAAAAGGAAAAGTAAGAATTTCCTGTGATATGAATGGATGAGAATGTGTGTGTATGCATCCTTTAAGTCTAGCGAGCAAAGCCGGTCCTGGCCTTGAAGGTATGCATAGAGTTGAAGGTATGGCAGAAGGCCTTGAAGGTTTTGATGGCAGAAATCATTTTGAATTTCTCTCGAAACAGATATTTGTTCAATTCTCTGAGGTCTAGAATGGGTCTGTGTCCCCCTGTTTTCTTTGGGATAAGAAAATAGGGGGAGTAGAACCCTGTTGCCTGTTGAAAAAATGGGTACTTCCTCTATTGCCCCTTGGGCAAGAAGTGTGGAGACCTAATAATCTAGCAGATTGTCTGCAGAGGTTTTGTGAATTGAACTGCTTTAGAATTGTAGGAGGGGGTATGCTGTGAAAATGAATTTGGACCCCTCTCCTACAATGGACAAAGTCCAATCTTCTGCTGTTATTTGATGCCATCTGTTGATAAAGTGGCATAACCTGCACGGAATATTGGGGGTTGGGGACCCCTCAGAGGCAGGAAGGCGAAGCTCTCTAGGAAGGAGTCAAAGCCCTTGAGGGGGCTGAACCTGGAGAGCTGGTTGGGCTTTCGGTCCTTTGGTTTCTTTTTCTGTCTAGGTTGTCCCTTTTGGGCAACCTGACCTGAAGTCTGACTCTGCCGGGTATAGGAAGGATAAAACTTCCTCTTTTTGCTAAAAGAGGGTTTTTTTATAAGGCTTCCTTTTGGCTGGAGTGGCTGTAGACTTTAACAATCTATCTAACACAGAATTGTCAGCATATAAACTCATTAGCCTTTTCCTGCCAGTTCTTGCCAAAGAGATTCTCCCCCGTGCAAGGAATTTGCCTAATTTGTCCTGTACCCAAGTCTCCAAGTCTGATGCCTGCAGCTAGGCAATCCGTCGTGCACCAATGGCAATAGGAGAAGTTCTGCTGAAGCATTCAAAGCCGTCAAAAGCTGCACTGATTGACAAACTTAGAGACATTTTGAGCATGCTTAACTAGAGCAAGAAAATCTCGTCTCTTATCTGGGAGAAAAGGGCTCATAAGTTCCAAGACTCCTGAGACTTCCATAAGGAACATTTCCATATATAGGATATAAAAAATGATACAAGCTTAAAGCATGTAAGATTGAAAAGTTATGCGACCAAATGCAACCAGAGTCCGCATTCACGACCTGGGGGATTGGATGCATGTCTCTTTGCACTTTTCATCCTATGCATGGCTGATTCCACTACCATTGAATGGTGTGGCAGCTGGGTTTCCGAAAACCAGAACATGGTGGAACTCGATACATAGTATCAAGTCTCCTAGAGTGAGGAGAAGTGGTCAGAGGTGTCTCCCACATTATGAGCATCAAGCTATGCAGAATTTCATGGATAGGCAGAGTAGCTGCCTCCTTGTGAGCTTTAGGATATTGGAGGGGTCCCATTCCTTTGCTCTGGTTCTTCTTCAGGAGCTATTGTGATTGAAAGACCTTTGGCCATATCACGGATGAAATCCTGAAAAGACATGTCCTCTGGAGGTGACATTCTGCGTTGGGGAGAAGAGGAATCTTCTAGGAGAAACCTTATAGTGCCAGCAGAATTGTCAGAGTCTGCGGTATCAGAGTATTCCTGACCCCGATGCTCTTTGCAAAGCACGATGCCGGTATCGATCGAAGTCGGTACCGAGGTGACCCGGTACCGCTTTGTCCCCTCCAGCCATAGATGGCATAGGAAGAGTTCCCACCGGGGCCGGCACCGTCGGTACCGGCATCACGGTGTCCGTGGCACCGGTGCTCTTGTGACACCGGTACCACAGCCGAGAGAAGAGTTGCGATACTGTGCTCAATAGAACGGAACATCTGGTCTATCGACGAGGCTGATGCCTGGGTGTCGGTTACCGGTAAGGACGGCCGGAACCCCTGAGCATGGCACAGGTAGTTCTTGCGAGGTTGAGGCCTCGAGAACATCCTGAAGCCACATCAATGCTTTGGAAGCCGAAGCCTCCCGCTGGGGCTGTTTTGCCGGTGTGGTTCCATCAAGGGCAATGCCACGGCCTCTCAATGTTTAGCAGGAGAGCTACCCTTTGAGTACTGTCTCTTATGCTTAGTTACCTGATATCCATGTGAGGAAGAAGAGTCCTCAACGATGTTGATGCAATGGATCTGGCATCTGAAGAAAAAATGGTCCCGAGCTATGCGGACCTGTTCTGTCTTCCTCCTTTGGTCATCCCCATGCAGGAGAGACATTCAGTTGGAGAATGATCAGGTCCTAAACATTTTAGATACCAATCAAGGGTGTCAGTGACGGAAATGGTACCGCCACACTTAGTACATTTTTTAAAACCACTAGTTGGCTTTTCCATGATTTAGAAAAATGGGGGCCTAGTGCCCAAAATGGCACCTAGCACCAAAAAGGAAAGTTTCTGAAAGAAACACTGAAAGTTTTTTTTTTTTTTTTTTAAAGAAAGAAAAGAAAAGAAAAGAACAGACGGTACCGGTAGGCGTTGTGTGGTAGGCAAACGCGACCACAGAAAGAAGTTTAAAGATGTAATTTTCTGCGGTGACAGGGAATAGGTCCTGTCGGCTCCCGCGGGAAAACAAAGAACTGAAAAGGGACAGTTGGAAAGGCGGGAAGGCAGCGCGCATGTGCTGAGGAATGCTCCCAAAAGCGTTCTTACTGGACGCTGGGGAGCATTCCCGCGCAGGCTCCGTCAGTACCGACAATACCCTATGTGAGGACTACATTCCTGCTTGTTCCTGGAGATGGAAGTTACCATGTAAAGGCCTTCAAAAAATTGGGCCCAATGTTCTTATGTTCTAAAGCAGTGGTTCTCAACCTTTTTTGTACCGTGACCCCCTTTTACCGTTGGTCAATCTTGTGATGACCCCCAATGATAAAATCAAAATGCGTCTCTCTTCCTTTACTGTTAACGCATGTCGCTGTAATCATTTGTTGAATTATTAATATATTATAGGCCTTTGCAATATGTTTTTATTTATAAAACACTTATTTAAAACCACAATAATTAATCACAAGTAACAATATTTGATTTCAAAATTATGATGATTTTGTAGTCAAATCACTAATATGAAATAAAATTATTTTTTCTACCTTTGTTGTCTGACCAATTTATTCTCTGATCATGCTGGTCCCGATCTGAGGCTTTCTGCTTTCCTGTCTTCTCTTAGCTCTCTTTCTGTGGTCTATGGTCCATCTGCCCTTCACTTCTTTCCATCAGCCTATTTCCAGTCCCAGCTAACCCTCCCCAGTATCAGCCCCTTTCCAGTCCTCACTCCCAGTTACCTTCCAATGTCAACTTGCATTCCCATGACTGCCCTGGTGTCCATTCCCTTCCAGTCCCCCCTCCTTCCCCACTGACCAGTCCCTTCTAGTACAAATACCATGGGCAGCCCCTCTCAGATCCACTCCCTTCCAGTTCCATTCTCCCATCCCCTTGTATCAGTCCCACTTGTAGCCCTTAGCCCCCAGTTTTCTCCAGGGCCAGCAGCTCTATCCACCCCTCCCCACAATCAGCCCATTCCCAGTCAAAGCCCCCCAATCAGCTCACTTCTAGTGCTAATCCCCCTCAAATCCCTTAACAGTGCTAGCCACCCCGAATCAGCCCAAATACCAATCCTACCCCCCCATCAGCTCATTACCAGTCCTAGCCTCCCCTAATCAACCCATTACCAGTCCTAGCCCCCCCCCCCCCATCTGCCCATTACCAGTTGCTAGCTCCCTCATCAGCCCATTATAATCCTAACCTGCACTGTCTCTCGCCTCTGTCCAGCATTTATCCCGTCTGTCCAGTATGTCCCCCTGTCTCTCCCCTTTGTCCATTCCAGCCCCCTCCCCTCCATGTCAGCCCATCCTTCCATCTGTCCATGTCAGCCCCCCTCCCTCCATCCATGTCAGCCCCCATCCTTCCATCTGTCCATGTCCAGCCCTCCTCCCTCCATCCATCCATCCATATCAGCCCCCTTCCTCCCTCCCTCCCTCCATCCATATCAGCCCCCTTCCTATGTCAGCCCCCATCCTTCCATCTGTCCATGTCAGCCCTCCTCCCTCCATCCATCCATCCATATCAGCCCCTTCCTCCCCCTCCCACTCCCTCCATCCATATCAGCACACGTCCTCCCTGCCTGCCTCCCTCCCTCCATCCATGTCAGCCCCCATCCTTCCATCTGTCCATGTCAGCCCTCCTCCCTCCATCCATCCATCCATATCAGCCCCCTTCCTCCCTCCCTCCCTCCATCCATATCAGCCCCCTTCCTTCCCTCCCTCCCTCCATCCATGTCAGCCCCATCCTTCCATCTGTCCATGTCAGCCCTCCTCCCTCCATCCATCCATCCATATCAGCCCCCTTCCTCCTCCCTCCCCTCCCTCCATCCATATCAGCCCCCTGCCTCCCTGCCTCCCTCCCTCCATCCATGTCAGCCCCCATCCTTCCATATGTCCATGTCAGCCCTCCTCCCTCCATCCATACATCCCTCCAGTGCTGCCTCCTTCCACCCTCCCTCCCTCCATGTCAGCCCGCATCCTTCCATGTGTCCTTGTCATCCACCCTCCCTCCCTCCATGTCAGCCCCCATCCTTCCATCTGACCAGGACAGCCCCCCTCCATCCCTCCATGTCAGCCCCCCCTCCATCCCTCCATGTCAGCCCCCATCCTTCCATGTCAGCCCCTCCCTCCATCCATATCAGCCCCCATCCTTCCATCTGTCCATGTCAGCCCCCTCCCTCCATCCATATCAGCCCCCTTCCTCCATCCATGTCAGCCCCCATCCTTCCATCTGTGCATGTCAGCCCTCCTCCCTCCATCCCTCCATGTCAGCCCCCTCTTTTCCATGTCCATGTCAGCCCCCCCCATCCATCCATGGCCCCCCCCATCCCTCCATGTCAGCCCCCCTCTGCCGATGTCAGACGTTTTGCAGGTTCCCTGCCCCCTCATCCCCTCTCCTCATGTCGCCTCTCTTTTAATGCAGCCGCGGCTCCCTGCCTCTTAGGGAACCGCGGCTGTACCTGTAAAAATCGTTGCGGAGGCCTTCCTGTTCTCGACGGGCTCCGTGCAGCATTGTCCCGCCTCCAAAGGAAGTTGTTTGCCACTTCCTTTGGAGGCGGTGGACAATGCTGCACGGAGCCCGTCGAGGACAGGAAGGGCTCCGCAACGATTTTTACAGGTACAGCCGCGGTCCCTATGAGGCAGGGAGCCGCCGGCGGCTGCAGAAGAAGGCAGTGAGTTTAAAGGAGTTTGCCGCTGCCGAGAAGCGGACTCGGCAGCGGCAGCAACTTGTGCGCGTTTTTTTAAAACTTGGTGGAGGCTAAGCGACCCCCGCCAAATCCTGTGGCGACCCCCGTGGGGGTCGCGACCCACAGGTTGAGAACCGCTGTTCTAAAGAGAGCACAAAAAGAAATAGGGAGAGCAGGCATCCTTGCCAAGTTCCCCTTGCTAAGTCAAAAACCTGCAATACTTCCCCATTCTCTCTGAATGATGGAGCATCATGAAAACACAAAAGATTCCCCCCAAACCCCATTATCTCTAAAACTGTAAATAAAAAGGCCACATTACTCTATCAAATGCCTTTCCGCTGTCTACAGAGAGAAGCATTGACTGGATCCTTTTAGTCTTAGCCTGCCAAATCAAATTCAGAAGCCTGTAAGTATCAGAGGACTGTATGTCTAAAATAAATAAAGTACAGCCTGTCCTGATGTACCAGACTGATCACTTTCTATAATCTAGTAGCCAGAATCTTAGCCAAAAGTTCCATAATCACATTGAATAGGAAAATCAGTCCATAAGGGAAACAAGAAAGGGGGTGGGAGGGGGGGGGCAAGATTTTCCCTTCATTGGGGATAAATGACTAGGGCTGTTTTCATCACCCTAGTGATAAAGAGCTTAGTTAAAGGGACAATCAATTCCCTTCTAAAAACCTTGTAAAATTGAAATGTGAATAGCGAAAAGGCTCTGGATTACCATCTCTACTTTGCCCACAAGAATGAGCCCAGTTCACAGTTTCTTACTACTCTGCCATAAGGGAAGGCAGCTGCACTGACTGCCAAAAAAAAGCATTCTTAACTCCCCATGCCTCCAGCTCAGACTGTACAATCAAAATTATGATAAGATCAAGAATGTTTGTTTTCAAATTTTAACTGAAGAACCCCTCCATCATCCTGAATCTTAACAACATGAGTTATCGGTGGTATATCAAATTTTAAAATACAAATTAGGTTGCCTAGAGTAAAAAGCATAATCCTGTTCCATTACATGCATCTGCCTCCAAACATCTAATTTATGGTCTTCTATAAACTGTTTAAATTGCCTTCTGTCTCCCTCCCTGTCCTAGCTGCAAAGATGAATTATATCAGAAGGGATTTAAGATCATGTTAAAATCTCCAAGTACAAGCAAATGCCCCTGCACAAAGGGATCCAGTAGGTCTCCCAAATTTCTAAGAAACTCCACCAAAGAGTCATTAGGGACATAAATCTTCACTAGGGTATAAGTCTGTCCATCTATTCGTACTTTTAAAAATAAACATTCCCATGTGTCTTTCTTGATACCCAGCACTTGAATGCTCAAAATGCTTCAGAAATACCACTACCCTTCCCTTATGATGTTCCTGTGTGCAATTCTGGTCGCCGTATCTTAAAAAGAATATAGCGTTATTAGAAAAGGTACAGAGAAGAGCCACCAAAATGGTAAAGGGGATGGAAGGATACTCCTATGAAGAGAGGCTAAAAAGGTTAGGGCTCTTCAACCTGGAAAAGAGACGGCTGAGGGGAGATATGATAGAGGTCTATAAATTAATGAATGGAGTGGAATGGGTAAACGTAGATCGATTGTTTACGCCATCAAAATATAGAAAGACTAGGGGGCATGCAATGAAGATACAAGTTAATCTATTTAAGACTAATAAGAGAAAATATTTTTTTTTCACTCAATGTGTAATCAAACTCTGGAATTTGCTACCGGAGGATGTAGTAAAAGCTGTTAGAGTAGCTAGGCTTAAAAAAAGGTTTGGACAAGTTCCTGGAGGAACGGTCCATAAACCATTATTAAAGTGGACCCAGAATATCCACTACTTGCCCCAATACAAGCATTGTGGAACCTGTGTCTTTTAGGGAAACTGCTAGGTATTTGTGACCTAGATTGGCCACTGCTGGAAACAGGATACTGGGCGTGATGGACCTCGGTCTGACCCAGTATGGCATTTCTTATGTTCTTACAATAAAGCGTAGTTACTCACCTGTAACAGGTGATTTCCGGGAACAGCAGGAATTTAGTCTTCACATATGGGTATTCTCGGTACCGACAAAGCCCGCGGGGGAATGCTCCCCAGCATCCAATAGGAAAGCTTTTGGGAGCATCCCACAGCGCATGCGTGCTGCCTTCCCGCCTCTATACCTCTTCTCACTTCAGTTGAGTTTATAGCTGAGACCAAAGGAGAGAAGTAGAGAAAGAGAGAGATAGAGACAACTCCTAGGGGAGGTGGGTGGGTTGTGAAGACTAAATTCCTGCTGTTCCGGAGATCACCTGTTACAGGTGAGTAACTACGCTATCTCCAGGAACAAGCAGGAATGTAGTCTTCACATATGGGGACTCCCCAGCTGAAAGATGACAAGGGGTGACCTCAGCTAGCTGTGAACCCAGGTGAGATGGGTCATGTTTCCTCCCATGGACTTTAGGCATCCAAACTGTGGATGGTGGGTAGGAGTTGTATTAAGTATGGAAGAGATGTTGTTAGAACAGCCTGGCCAAACGAGGCATCCCGACAGGAGTCCTTGTTTAAGCAATAGTGGGCTGTGAAGGTATGAACCAAAGTCCAAGTGACTGCTTTGCAGATGTCATCAATAGAGACATAACGAAGGTTAGCCGTTGAGGCTGCCATTGCTCTCACATTGTGAGGCCATGACATGGCCTTCGAGAGAAAGTCCCTTACTCTGATATGTATAGGATATGCAATCTGCAATCCAATTTGACAGAGTTATTTTAGAAACTGGAAGTCCCAAATGACTAGAGTCAAAAGCCACAAAAAGCTGAGATTTTCTATGTGGCTTAGTTCTTTGGAGATAAAAAGCCAAGGCTCTTTTACAATCCAATTTGTAAAGATTCCTTTCCACACTGGAGGCATGAGGCCTAGGGAAGAATATAAGAAGATAAACAGACTGGTTTAAATGAAATGGCGATACCACCTTTGGCAGAAAGTGAGAATGAGTCCCGAGGACTACATTATCATGGTGAAACCTTGTATAAGAAGGGTCAGCCACTAACGCCTGTAGTTCACTAATGCGTCTTGTAGAAGTGATGGCAATTAGGAAAATAACTTTCCATGAAAGAAACTTTAGATCTGAAGTGGCTAAAGGTTCAAAGGGCGGTTTAATAAGCTGACCAAGAACAAGATTTAGATCCCATGCCACCGGTGGTGGTTTAATGGGAGGTTTTGTTAAAAGTAGGCCTCTCATAAATCTTGATATAAGTGGATGAGAGGAAATACGTTGTCCATCGAAAGGTTTATGAAAAGCAGCAATAGCACTAAGATGGACCCTAACTGAATTGGTCTTCAGACCAGAAGTTGATAATTGTAGAAGCAACTCTACAGGTAGTAAAAGGGGGTTAAGTCCGTTTTGTGAACACCAGATAGAGAACCTTTTCCACTTGAAAGCATAGGAACGTCTTGTGGAAGGTTTTCTGGAAGCCAGGAGGATAGCCTTTACTTGTTGAGAAAGGTTAACACCCTGGAATTCTAGGCTTTCAGTAAGCAGGCCCTGAGATGTAGGGACTGGGATGCAGTAAAGATCCGTCCTCCTGCGACAGGAGATCTGGAGCATTCCCCAACTCCAGAGGAGTGGTTTGAGAGAAATGCAGAAGAAGAGGATATCATGTTTGACGTGGCCAACGTGGAGCTATGAGTATCATACGACCTCTGTCTCCCTGAAGTTTGAATGAAGTCTTTGGAATGATGGGAATGGGTGGGAAGGCATTGAGGAAGTCCTGTCGCCAGTGGAGTAGGAAAACATTTCTTGCCTGACAGTTTTGAGCCGGAATTCTGGAACAGAATCGGGGCAGTTTAGCATTATGTGGACTTGCAAAGAGGTCTATATCTGGTGTTCCCCAGATTCAAAACACTTGAGGAAGCTTGTATGAGTGGAAATTTTGTTTATTTAGACAGGCAACAGAAAAACAGACAAAAAGCAAAAACAATCACCCCAACCAAGTCCCACACCTCCCCAAAACCCCCACCCCCCCGACATAGTACACAACAAGAATCCTAACCCCCTGTGACCCACCTCCCCAAACCCACCACCAAACCCAGCAACCAACATACGTGCCACTCCCCCAACATCAACCCACAATAATCCATACAATGTCCATATCCCCCCCTCCCCCCCCCCCTCGGTCCACTGTCCATGCCTGATCCAACCCCCCCTGCAACAACACCCCAGAGCAGTCCAAACATTGTCCATTATTCATTCCCAAACCCCTCCCCCTCACAACAACCCCCACCAGTCCAATTGTCCGCAATGTCCGCTGGTTGAGGACTGCCCAAATCCCCCCCAAACCCACCCAAATACAGAGTCCCCTGTCCCCATCCCCTCCCCTGCAGATGGAGCCGCAGCTCCCACCCCCCACCCCGATCCCCGCCCCCTCCCCATCCATCCCACAAAACAAATATATCAACAGCAAAACTCCCCCACCCCCATCCCCCCAAACAAAACCATAAGGGCACCTTGAGCCCGTCCCCAACAGAATCCCACCAACAACAAAAACCAATTATACAAAGCAAACAATAAACACAAACCATTGCTGCCCTGCAACCTAGACAGCGGAACAGGATGCACAAAACACGAAAAAGACGTACACAAAGCCAAAAACAGGTGGGACATCCCACCCCCAAGGAGAAAGGGAGAGCAGACAAGTGGTCAACCGCTGCAGCACCAGCGCACCCCCCCTCCCCCCCCCCGGGAGGAAAGCAACCCCAAAGGCCTACCAAAGAACAAAACCCCAGGGAAGGGAACCCTCCCCCTTCTGTCACACACCCCCCCCCGGGAAACAAAGCAAACCCAAAGACAGACTAGATGGGCCTTGTGGTCTTTTTCTGTCATCATGTTTCTATAGGATCTCTAAAGGTAGAAAGTGGACTGTTGTAGTTGTTGTTATGGAAGGACAGACTAGATGGGCCTTGTGGTCTTTTTCTGTCATCATGTTTCTATGTTTCTCTACTAAGGACGAAAACCCCAGGGAACCCCTCCCCCTCACGGGGGGCGGAGGGTGAGGTGACGCCACAGACGCTCCCAACGATGGGCCTCCACCACCCACCGTTCGCGTTGCGCCATGCTGGACACTTCCTCCAGAATGCCCCGCACCACCTCGTCGAGGGGCAGGACCAACTCCCGGGTCGAGACATGACAGTGCGCTTGCCACAGGTGGTAGCGCACTACGGCCGTGACTAGGTAGAGGGTCCCGGAGTCCTGCCTTAGAGGAAAGGACCAGGCCCCGTACACCCACTCCGCATACGTGAGGAGGGAAAGGTCGCGCAGGTGAAGAGCAGTGGACAACAACCGGCAGGCCTCCACGTTAAAGGGGCACTGCCGGAGGAAATGGTCCATGGTCTCCGTCTGCCCCTCACACCCGGCCCTCGAACAGACCCGCTCGGCCTGTGACCTGTACTTGAGGTTGTCCCTCACGTACAAACGCCCGTGGAAAGACAACCAGGCCACATCCCGAACCTTCTTCGGTAGCCGAGGGGAGTTCAACAGCCGAAGGCCCCGCTGCATCACATCCGCCGGACAGTCCCGCAGGGCCCACCGTGGTTGAAAGTGGGAGGTGAGTACCATCCGATATAATCCTTTCCGCCCCAAGGACTGGGCGAGCGGGTCGGTCACCCCCCACCGCCCGAATGAGCCCCACCATCGCAAATACGTACGATGGGGCCTGTTCCCCGCTCCGACGCACACGTGGGGACCGAGGACGCCCCCCTCCCACTGCTCCCAGAAGCGGGAGAACCATTCCCGATAGGAGGCCACCCACCAAACCCCACCCCCTTCCCGCATCCTACCTAAGTGAAACGCCATAGACAGGACTGACAGGAAAACAAGGGGGTGCAACATACCCAACCCGCCCTCTGCCCGATCCAGGCAAACGATGTTGCGCTGGACAGGGTTCAGGCGGTTACCCCACAGAAAACAGAAAACGACGGCACTGACAGACGCCTGACGGGACGACGGAAGGACGAAGACCGTGGCCACGTGCAGAAAGAGAGGAAGCAGAAACGTCCCGAGGAGTTTGATCTTCTCCTCGTACGTACACCTCCACCCCCTCCACCGCAGCACCCGACACCGTGCAGTCTCAAGACAACGGTCCCAATTGGACTCCGCACAGTCCTCCGACCCGAAGACGAGGCCCAAAACGCGGACCTCCCCCACGGGAGGAGGAAAGGGGGCGCAGGAAGGCGGGGAGGCCTCCGAGGGGCCCAACCACAGCGTCTGGCACTTGCTGTGGTTGACAACAGAGTGGGCTACCTCCGAGTACTCCTCCACGGCCTACCGCAGGGCCTCTACCCCTTCAGTGCCATCCACGTAAACTGAGATGTCGTCAGCGTAGGCAACGACGGTCACCGGGGGCGCACCAGGCGCCTCCAGGCCCCGCAACCCACCTGAGGACAATCTCCGGAGGAAGGGGTCGAGGGAGAAGACATACAGCAGGGGGCTCAAAGGGCACCCCTGCCGCACCCCCGAGGCGACAACAAACGGCCGTCCGAGCCACCCGTTAATAAACGGGAAGCTCACCCCCCTCGGTACAGCGCCTGCACGACGAAGAGGAAACCTGCGGGGAGGCCGAAGTGCTGGAGCACCACCCACAGGTACCGGTGACTGACTCGATCGAAGGCTTTGGACTGGTCCAAGGAGACCAACCAATGGTCCCGTTGGAGCGACCGGCCTCTCTCCACCACCTCCCGGACTGTGGCGACAGCGTCCAGAACCCCTCTCCCCCGAACGGAACAATACTGGGAAGGGGACAGCAAAACGCCCGACACGTCCACCAGTCGGTTGGCCAAACACTTGGCCAGAATCTTCCGGTCCGCGTTCAGAAGAGAGAGCGGCCGCCAAAAGTCCAAGGAGCTATCGTCCTTCCCCTTGGAGAGCAGCAGCAGGACAGACTCGCGAAATGACAGCGGGAGAAACCCCGTGTCCATGATCTCCTGAAAAAGGGAGGTCAGGAAGGGGGCCAGCTGGGCGATGAAAGTACGATAGAACTCCACCGGGAGCCCATCGCGCCCAGGCACCTTCCCCAACGGCATGGCACGAATCGCCCTCTCCACCTCCACTGCTGAATCGGAGCAGCGAGTGCATCAACCTGTGCCTGGACCACAGCCGAATACAACCCGGGGGAAGGCCCAAGTACTCTCGGATATGGGTGAGGTCCACGGGGCGATCCCCAAACAGGTCCGAGAAGTATTCCCCCACCATCCGCAAAAGGTCCTCCTGGGAGGTATGAATGGTACCGTCCTCGCCCCGCAGGGCCATGACCTCCCGACGCCGAACCCTCTCCCTGCAAGTTAGGAAGGGGTCTGGAGCAGCGACCCCACCGGCCGCCCCCTCGAAGCATAGGGAGGCATGGCGATCGTAAAGCAGGCCACGGAGCTGGACTCGCACCTCTTCCACCTCCTCCCGCGCTGCCCCTCGGGATACCAAACGATCCAGCGACCTCCGGAGGACAGTGTAAGTGAGGTAGTGGGATCGAGCCATGGAGGTACCCCGGGAACGGAAGAGTTGGCGGGCACGCGTCTTCACCTCATCCCACCAGGCACCACGGGAAGGAAAAACACCCAACAGGGTCTCCTGGTCTGCGAGAAAGGCCAAGAACTCCTGGACCACCTCTGATGTTGCCAACAATTGCACATTCAGTCGCCACAGGCCAGGACCCCTGCTAAGCTCCTCGTGGTTAGCCAGGAAGGACACGGAGAGGACGCGGTGGTCCGAAAAGTCAACCGCCTGCAACTGCGGAGGGGAACACTCCACCCGGGCACTCACATATATACGATCGATACGACTCCTGCAGGTCCCATGGTAGTAGGTGAACCCCGGCGACCGAGGAAAGGCCCGGTGGAAGACATCCACCAGGTCAGCCGTCCGGGTCATCTCGGCCAAAAAGAGGCCCTCGTAACTGGGTGGGCAACGCTCCCCCCCTCGGTCCTGCAAAAAGGTGGTGGTGTTGAAATCCCCGGCGAGGACCACCAAACGAGAGGTGTGTAAGTAGGGGCGGATGACCCGAAAAAGGGTCTTCCGCGCCAACTTAGACTGGGGGCCGTAGACCACCACGAAACGAAACCGATGGGGCCCGCAGTAGCCGTCTAAGAGCAAACACCGGCCCTGCTCCAGTTCCCACACGTACTGCACCTGAAATCGGTTCGACGTGAACAAAACCGCCACTCCTGCGTAGGGCTGGGCCGCAAGGAACCAGTACGAAGGACCCCACCTCCACTCCCACTTCGCCCGATGAAGGCTAGCGAGCGAGGTGAGCCTGGTCTCCTGCAAGAAGATGACATCCAGCCCACTCGTGGAAAGAAAGTCATAGGCCAAAACCCGCGCCTGGTCCGTGAAAATGCTGGCCACGTTGATGGTGGCGCACGAGAACGCAGGAGTGCACGCCATGCCTATTTCGAGTGCAGTGACCCTTTCCTCCTCTTCTCACCAACCCCGGGATCCCCAGAATCCCGCTTGCAGGACAAGCCCGCGAGCTGGAGCAAATCCTCCCGGTCCACGCTGACCACCTCGAGGATCTCCCCTCCTCCCGCTCGACCCTGTCACCCCAGAAGGTGCTGGCGCCCCGGGACCACCAGGCAAAGCTGTCGCGAGGGCAGACCCAGCCCCCACGGGATGAGGAGGCACAAACGGGTCAGGGGTCGGAGGAATGACCTCCTCCGTGGGGTCCACCACCGGTGCTGCCCCCCCCTCCCCGGACAAAGACTGCAACAATAAGACAGTGCCCACCCCCGCGGGGGAGGCCGGGACGGCCGGGTCAGCAGGGGGCTCCTGCGAAGGCCCCGAACCCAACTGCGGGGGCAAACGCCCGTCCTCCCTCACCCGTCGGGCGCCAGTATCCCCCTTGATTGGAGGACCCTGACCGCGGCGCGCCTTCGTTATTTTGGGAGGCCGCCGCTGAGGAAGAGGGGCCGCCCCCGCCGCTAACCGCTCCGAGCGCCGCACAGGAAGCCCTGCCTCCACAGGCAAGCCCTCATCCGCCTCAGCCGCATCAGCAGCCAAAAAACGAAACGGTTGATGTCCAACACGGGCTCTTCATCCGGCAATGGGGATGTCTCCCGTTTCTTCCTTTTGGACTTGTCACCCCTAGAAGGGACCGTGGTCCATTCCTGAGGTGGCTCCACCCGCAACCCACTATCCTGTCGTGACACAGCAACCTTCACCACATTAACCCTCTCCTCCTTCCTACCCGAATCCCCTCCCCCTGGTGGCTCCCTCGGCTCGATGGACTCCTCCACCCTAGGGCCCTCGATCTCCTCCTGAGGGAGAGGGGCCTCCATAACCTCCTCCCGCACAGGAGCCCGAGGTGGGGCGACGGCATCCCCCCCCGGTCCATTGTGTGACGCGGAGGGGCAGCGGGCGAAGGGGTGGCCCAACTCCCCGCAAAGGTTACACCGAATAAGCAAACACCCGGCCGAGGCGTGACCCCGTCCACCACAACGGGTGCAGACCTGCTCGGGACAGTTCATGTTCAGATGACAAAATGAGCCAAAGCGGTGGCACTCGCGGGGTTGCCCGGGGTAATAGCACAAGATGCGATCCCGACCGAGGAAACCGGCCGAGGGCACGTGCTGCACCACATTTCCCACCTCACGCAAACGGATCCTACCCTTCCACGACCCGTCCCACACCCCTAGGGGCCCAGCGCCCTTATCCAGGGGTGCGAGGAGCACCGCATGGCGCGACAACCAAAACTGGATGTCCTGCCCTGGGAGCGACTCATTCTGGGATAGGATGGTCACAGGTACCGTCCCCTGGCGAGAGATAGGCACAACACGAAAGTCAGCCCACCCTCCCTGCCCCCCTCTGCTGCTGGTATCGGTCCCAGAAAATCTCCAGCCCCCGTCGCAGCATGAAACTAACATCATATTCAATGGTGTTGTTCATGTGGATGAAGGCATAGAGATCCCCCAGGAGAAACCCCAGCCCAAGAACCATCCTCAAGACCTGTTCCCTGGCTGGAGGGGGCCCCTCCCCAGCCCACCGAATCTGCGCCACGTTGCGCCGTCGGACCTCACCCCCTACCCCTCGGAACCCTCCCCCACCTCCTCCCCCTCCTGCAGGACCATTCCCCTGGGAACCCCCCCTCCCCCACCTGACGTCCCCGGAGTGGTGCCGGACCCCCTCAGAGCCTCTGCAAAGGTACGGGGGGGGGGGGGGACTGACCCCCCAACTCCCATCCCCTGCTCTCCTCTTTCCTCTCCTGCATCCACCTGCGGGGGACCCTCCTGCTGATCTGCAGGATCCGCAACCGCCTCACAGGGGGCGACCAGGGGGCTGGGCAGGGTCAGCTCCGCAAAAACAGAGTCAGGGATACCGAGAACCTCCGTAGCACCCCCTTCTGCCACATCTTGCTGCTGCCGCAAGGCAGCAAAGGCCCCTGGAGGGCCGGTCGGGGTCTCCAAAGCCAATTGGATGGCATCACGGACCTGGTTCTCGGTAACACCCAGGGGACCAGAAAGCCCCCCCCAAACCCCCGTCCCGTGTTCCCGACCCAGCGCAAAGTTCCTGGGTTTCGGCCACCACTACCGGGGACGAACCCCGCTCCCCTCCATTCCCGGGATCCATGGGGACCACCCCATCCCCCAACCCCACTGATAACAGACCCTTCCCCCCATCAGGACAAAACACTACCGCCTCCCCCACTACTAGACCAGTCGTCTGCTCCCCCTCTCCTTCCGCCAGACCCTCCACCGACCCACCGTCCGCTACCCCCTGTAAGGCTACCGGCAATAAGGCAGGCTCCTCCCGAGACAGTAGGGCAGATCCCCCCAGAACTAATCCCCCCAAACCTCCGCCCCCCTGCCCCCCGTCACTCCCAGGTCCTACCTTATTGCCGGTGCCAGACGTGGCACAGGGGTCCGGAACATCCTGGCCGGCAGCCAGGGCTCCAGCAGCAAGGGCGGACGCCCCCCTGCGAGCCAGGCCCCCCACGGCCATACCAGCAGGGACCACAGACAGCTGCGCATCCTGCTTCGCCGACACAGGTTGCAGGGACAGTGGAATAGCCTTCTTCCGGCCCCCCCCAGGGACTGCCAAAAAGGAACAGCAGCCCTTACCCTTTTTTTTCCCCTGCTCCGTTCCCCCTCCTCCGCCCCCCCAATGCCATACAGCCACTTCAGAACAATGGGACCGGTCAGTCTGCTGCCTCTGGGGATCCTGGAGAGAGGACGCAGAACCTCCCAAAGTTCCTTGCACAGCCAGAGGTTGGATAGCATCAGCAATCTTCTGGGCTGCAACAGGCAGCCAATGAGCCTCAACAGCATTCTGTGACCCCCGATGTGGGAAAGCAGCCTCTGCACATTTCTCTTTTTCTGCAACATCCCCTCTGATAGAGGGGCACGGGAACCAATCCCCTACTGCCCCCGCTGATCGCCGCCGGTACTGCCGTGGCAGGGCAGAGGGTTGAAAATGGCCGTCTGTACACTTCCGGGAGAACCCAGAAGTGACCTCATCGGACTTGCGGCGGCCATCTTTGGAGTGCAAGCTGGTGGAGGGAAGCCCTACCACAGCAGCCTGCAGCGGGACAGCCTTCTCAGGATCGCGAATACCATCTGCAGGCACTCCTTGGCAATCAGGATGGCAAGATGCTTCTTCAGCTGCTGCTTTGAGGGAAGCAGAAAAATCGGCAGAAAATGCCCGTGGGTGGGGGGGGGGGGGGGAATCGATGCCTCCAGACCCCCCCTCCAATGCAGAGCCGACAGTGCTGGACACAGGGAGCAACAGACGAGGGGCCAGTACAGAAGCCCGTAAATGCTGGGAAGCTGCACCATCCTTGGAGAAAGGCCAGGCTCCAGAGTGAGAAGAGTGATCCAGTGAGCCAGGGATCACCGGCTCAACCTCCAGGAATGGGATAGCCCTCCTTCCATTGACACCTGTTGCTTGCAGGTAAGGGTCTCCGGACCACAAACATTCTTCTCCCCTCACAGGGATCGGGTATGGGACAGGCAAGCTGCGGGATTGGGGATAGCCACCCACTGTACCTACCCCTGGGGGCCTCCCCTGGACTGCAGACACACCATGTTTAGCCCACCTATCATAATTATGATATATTTCAGACAGGGACCCACAACCCTGGCTCTTCAAATAGATTATCTGCTGATTCTTGGCCTTCAGGGCCCGCTTTACCCCCCTCCTATAGGTGTTATAGGCCACACATTCCTCCCCGGGAATGGTGGCCTGCAGGCTCTCCAGGTGGGAGAGCTGAGCTTGTAGCTGGGCCGCCTCCTCCTGGAGACCCCGGAGCTGCCGTACCGCCGCCACGATTTCATCTGGGGCCCTAGCTGGCTGCTGGAAGGACGGCAGGCCTGACCCCCCGTCCTCATCCTCACTGGAGGAGGTAGAGGCCTCCTCCAGGACCCGAGGTGGAGGGGGGAACCCGCCTCCTCCAGCACCGTACAAGGCAGGCCTCCAAGGCCTCCCTAGGGCCTCTCCCTGCCTCCACCCAGCCTCCACACCCTGCCTGGGAAGGAGAGAGGAGCCTCCTCCCTGGGGCAGCGGGCCCAAGCCTCCGGGCAAGTGGGTCCCTTTTCCCTGGTCATTTGCAGTCCTACCTGGGGAGTCCCCCTCCCGGGGTACCGGCTGCAGCCTGCTTCCAGGTTCTCCATCTGGGTCCAGCAAAGGAGGCCCACCAGGCTTGGTAGGCCTCTGGGCCTGTGCCTCTCCTGCTGGAGGTGGCCCAGGACCCGACATCCAGGCTCCAACTGTTCGCTAAGCTCCGCCCCCAGCAGGAGCTCACTCAGAGAGGTCCTCCCTCTAGCTCTGCTGAACAGCAACTGAGTGGAGGGACCACTCGTGTGGCAGCAGTATTCGACTGAGTTTGCCTGCCCACAAGTTTTGAATGCCCGGAAGGTATACCGCAAACAGGTGAATCTGTAACTCTCTGGTGAGGGCCCATAGTCGTAAAGCTTCGTTGCATAGCGACAGAGAGCCTGTTCCGCTTTGCTTGTTCACATAGAACACAGCTACCTGATTGTCGGTTTGGACCAGAACTGTTTTGTTGCTGAGATGGCCCTGAAAGACTTGAATTAGCATTGAAAATGGCTCTCAGCTCTAGAAGGTTTATGTGAAGGGAAACCTCCTGTGAGGTCCAAAGACCCTGAGTGGAGAGATCGTGCAAGTGGACCCCCCAACCCATCTTGGACGCATCTGTCGTCAGAGTGGTTTGGCATAGAAGCTGCTGGAAAGGAGAGCCTACAAGGAGGTTTTCCAGGAATTGCCACCATTGCAGGGACGAAATCAGACGTGTGGTAGTTCTGATTTTGTCCGTTAGTCGACCCGAGGCTTGTGATCACTGAGAGGAATGGGTCCACTGGGCTTCTCGCATGTGGAGGCGAACATAGGGAACTACATGGACAGTGGATGCCATGTGTCCCAGCAGTTGAAGCATCCCCTGAGCAGTAAGGAATATTTTCATAGATGCTTGAGATGCCAGTTGTATTATATGTAGACAGCGTGGCTGGGGCAGGAAAGTTCTTGACTGCCATGTGTCTAGACGAGCCCCTATGAATTCTAGAGATTGAGAGGGGGTGAGATGAGATTTTGGGAGGTTTATGACCAGCCCCAAGAATTGAGGAATTCCCATTACTCGAGAGAGAGTGAAACTGGTCTCTGGAGCTGTGGATGCTCGAATGAGCCAATCGTTTAAGTAAGGGAAGACGAATATCCCCAGAGTCCTCAAATGCTGCTACCACTGCCATGCATTTTGTGAAGACTCTTGGAGCAGAGGCTAGTCCGAAGGGAAGAACTCTGTACTGGAAGTGTCTTCCCTGGACCAGGAATCAAAGGAACTTCCTGTGATCTGAGTGGATGAGAATATGTGTATACGCATCTCTTAGATCTAGAGAACATAGCCAGTCCTGACTTTGGAGGTATGGTAAAAGTGTTCCGAAGGAGATCATTTTGAACTTTTCTTGGAACAAATATTTGTTTAATTCTCTGAGGTCTAATATTGGTCTGTGTCCCCCTGTCTTCTTTGGAATAAGAAAGTAGGGGGGGAGTAAAACCCTGTCCCGTTGGGGAATGGGTACTTCTTCGCTTGCTCCTTGAGCTAGAAGTGATGTGACCTCCTGCCACAAGAGGTCAGTGGCAGGCCCCTGGGAATTGAACTGTTTTACTACCGTAGGTGGGGTTAAGTTGAGAAAATGAAGCTTGTACCCTAGTTGTACAATGGACAGAGTCCAATTTTCTGATGTTATTTGTTGCCATCTTTTGGCAAAATAGCATAGTCTTCCTGGAATGGTCAAGGGTTCTGGACCTTTTAGGGGCAGAATGACTAACTTCTCTAGTTAGAAGTCAAAGACCCTGAGGGAGCTGGGTCTGCTGAGCCAGTTGAGCTTTTTGAGCTTGCGGCTTCCTTTGCTGTCTGTTCTGTTGTTGCCCCTTCTGGGGAACATGGAGCGGACAGCGAGTTTGATGGGTATAAGATTGGTAAAGCTTCTTTTTCTTTCTGAAAAAGTTTTTTTGTTAAAATATTTTCTTTTTTTTCTGGGTTGGCTGTAGACTTTGACAATCTGTTTAAAGTAGTATTGTCGGATTCAAGCTGATTAGCCTTGTCCTACCAGTCCTTGCCAAAGAGATTTTCTCCTGTGCAAGGAATGTTTCCCAGCTTTTCTTCACCCACTGTTCTAAGTCTGATGCTTGAAGCCAAGCAATACGATGTGTTCCTATGGATATAGCAGAGGTTCTGCTAATACATTCAAAGCAATCAAAGGTAACACGGTTCATGAATTTTGAGACATTCTGGGCATGCTTGACCAGAATAAGGTAGTCTTCTCTTTTTTCCTCCGAAACACAGGGACTAAGCTTTAAGTTGTCTTTTGGGACTTCTTCCAGGAACATTCCCATATAAAGAATGTAGGAACTGATCCTGGCTCCTAGCATGGAGGATTGAAAGCATCGACGGCCAAAAGCATCGAGAGTCCTGGATTCACAGCTTGGAGGATTAGAAGAATGTGTTTTAGCACTCTTGATCCTTCGCATGGCCGATTCCACTACCATTGAATGGTGTGGTAACTGAGGTTTTTGAAAACCAGGACAACTTGGCACTCGGTACATAGTGTCAAGGCATCAGGAATGTGAAGATATTGTTAAAGGAGTTTCCCACATTCTCAACATTAGATCATGTAAGATCTTGTGAATGGGAAGCATAGCTGCTTCCTTGGGAGCCATAGGGTATTGTAGAATTCTTAATTCTTCTGCCCTAGGTTCCTTTTCTGGAATCACAGTGATTGCAAGACCCTTTGCTAAATCACGTATGAAATCCTGGAAGGACATATCCTCTGGAGGAGACATTCTGCGTTGAGGAGAAGGAACTGAATTTTCTAATAGATTCGCTCTGGTACCGGTAGAATCGTCAGAGTCATCGGAATCGGAAGACTCAAGCACCGGGTGCTCCTGTAACGCATGGTATCGGTACAGCTCGAAGTCGGTACCGAAATGTCTCGGTTCCTGATCCCCAATACCGGAGATCAGCATGGGGGGAAGCAGTCCTGTCGAAGCAGGTATTGTTGGTACCGGTACCGATACCTGTTGAACCGTCTGTTGCGGTCTTAGCAGTACCGAAGCCGCGAAGAAGGCCGCTAGACTGCGTTCGATAGCAAGGATTCTGTGAACCATTGCTCCTGCTGATGCCTGTGTGCCGGTACCACTGGAAGCGGCTTTGACCCCAGAACATGGCACCAGTAGTTCCTCAGAGGTGGAGGCCTCTGGAACATCCTGGAGCCCCGTTGATGCTTTGGAGCCTGAAGACTCCCACCGGGGCTGTTTTGCCGGTGAAGTATCCTCGAGGGAAACGCCAATGGCATCTCGATACTTTGAAGGATATGTACCCTTCGAGGACCGGCTAAGTCTTAGAAGATTTAAACTTGGTTACCTGAGATCCATGGGAGGAAGATGAAGCCCTGGAAGACGTCGATGCAACTGACATCGTTTCGGCAACAAAAAGGGTACCGAGTTTTGCAGCTCTATTCTTCAGGCCCCTTTTGGTCATCCTGGTGGCAGGAGACACTCCGTTGGACAATGTTCAGGACCCAAACATTTTAGACACCAATCATGGGTGTCGGTGACGGAAATGGTACCACCACATTTTGAGTATTTTTTTGAAACCACTAGCTGGTTTCTCCATGCTTGAAGAAAAATGGGCCTAGTGCCCAAAATGGTGCCTAGCACCAGAAGCAGGGAAAGATCCCTGAAGAAATACAAGTTGTTAGTTTTTTTTAGGAAAGAAGAGAACCGGCAGTACCGGTAGGCGTCGAATGAAGGCAGACGCGACCACAAAAAACAAGAAATAAAGGTAAATTTTTATACCACGTCCTGTCGGCTCCACGGAAAAGGAAGAACTGAAGTGAGAGAGGTACAGAGGCGGGAAGGCAGCACGCATGCGCTGTGGGATGCTCCCAAAAGCTTTCCTACTGGACGCTGGGGAGCATTCCTGCACGGGCTCCGTCGGTACCAACGATACCCATATGTGAAGACTACATTCCTGCTTGTTCCTGGAGATCGTATTTATGCATTAAGAGAGCCTCATCTCTTTTATGATATTCCCTTGGCCAGATTGGAATGAACCATCCACTGGGATAGAGTATCCTAAAACAGAATCGTGACAGAAATGATATTCAAGGGTTACAATGAAGGCTCCAACATGGTGACAGACTGTTGACTTATTCTCTCACCTCAAGTTTCCCATCTATTTTTTTCTTTATTATGCAGAAACGTAAACTGAAGGCAGGGCTTCACCCTCCTAAACCCAAGCCAGTTCTCATGTTGAATCTTACTGATTTCACTTGCAACGAGAAGGGGCAGTCAAAAGGGTGCATTTCTGGCCTGCATGAGATGCCAAGAGTCGGAAGACCTCATTGACGCTTCAGGGCACGACATCTCACAGAGTCTGAATTTGAGAGCTCCCCCACCACATCTGGAGTTTTGCAGTCCCCTAATTGCTATGCTGGTGTGGACCCTGTCAAAAGTTAGTTTCAGCAGAAAGGGGGGAGAAAGATCGAGAAAGACTTGTGGTGGCAGATCTCAGCTTTTATCATCCAGGGCTGCTGGCATGAACAGTGTGAGTCAAGCTAAGGAGCAGAAAAGTAATGTGCAGGTTGACTGGAGAATTAATATAAGGAAGGATGTTTTCCCACAATCTTTACTTTTTTGTCTGCTACAGTCACTTTATATGTGATTTGGGAGGCTACTGTAGACCTTGGAAAAGAACTGATGCCTCAAGATAAATTTACTTGCTCAAGACATTCAGACTTTGGAAACTAAGGTAAATAAGAAGGTAAATAATGGAAGCATAACCTTCCTCCTTGCCTACATATCCCCAAGTGCTAGCCTAGATCAGCTGGATATCCTACTGGAAACAGTATGCAATCACAAACCAACTCTCTCATGCTCCTAGGAGACCACACCTTTTTTATTTTTTTTAATGAATTTTCAAATACATTCCAAGCGTAACACTTGTAACCAGAAAAAGGCAGTTTAAAGAAAATACATTATATAAGGAAAAACATTAAGTAGTAAAGAAAAATCAAATTAACCCAATCCCACAAGCCCAATAATACCAAGACCCAAGAAAGGAAAAAACAACCCAAATACAAATATGAAAGGAAAACTTATAAAAAGCACTTAGGCTACAATTTAAACAAAATGCTGCGAATAACAACCAACCACTATCCAAGGAACTTGGGAGACTAGCACTAATGAAGGCACCCAGCTGGGGAGGATCAAAGAAAACAAAGGTTTGCGACTGAAACTTAAGACGACATTTGCAAGGACATTTTAAGAAAAATTGCCCCCCCCCCTCAGCTGTAGCACCGCTGGTTTAAACAAGAACGCCCTATGTCTTTTTTGGGTATCACGGACAAGATCAGGATACATATGGACATTTAGCCCCTTAAAGGGAATGATGCGTTTACAGAAATAAAGCTTAAGAAGCCATCTCTATCAGAGGATAATGCTACAGACATCACCCAGGATTGCAAGATTTTTGAAATATTCAGTATATCTGCATGTTGCAGTCCAGAAAGAGAGACTTGCTGTACCCCAGCTGAATCCCTCTTCCTAGAAGGAACAATGGCGGTAAATTATTATCTGAAATACCCAATATCTCAGTCATATTGCTTCAGCATGTCCCTTGCAGAAATCAAGGACGCATGTAGAAAGTTCACCAAACGTCTTAACCTTGATGGTAGACAAATCCTTTACTAAAAGTGAAAGATTATTTTGATGCTTCTGAACCTCTGCTTGCAGAGCCTTCACATTTTCTTTAGCAGTTGCAAGTTCAGTAGAATTTTTCATCACTTGTGCTGAATTACACATTATCTGAGATGCAATCTTGCTGGTTTGCTGAACAATATCATCCACTGATGAAATGGCTATCCAAATCACCTCCAAAGAAAACACTGCCAGGTGCTCCAATGAGAAGGAAAAAGAAAGTCCACACCAGCCTCCATGACCCCCAGAGAAACAAGAGCGCTCGTGGTCGTTGCCGATGGTGTGGCCTCCACTAACTCCACTCCCACACTTCCAAGTGATTTCACTTCTCCTGGTGTTGGCATTAAGATCTCTGACACCAAACTCAATGCTGGACCCAACTCCAAAATACTGCCTCCTTCTAGCAACTCACCATGATCCAACTCGGGGACAGGGGCACTGGAGGCTTCGGGAAGCCCTGTCCCAGCAGACACAACAGGAGGGAGACGCAGCACTGGTGATAAATCACATCCGGAAGAGGGTGCAGAGCTCACCTGCCCTGGCATCGACTGGCCTGGAGAAAGCACAGTTACTTACCTGTAACAGGTGATCTCTGGGAACAGCAGGAGTAAGTCTTCACATATGGGTATCGTCGGTACCGACGGAGCCTGCGCGGCAACGCTCCCCAGCGTCCAGTAAGAAAGCTTTTGGGAGCATCCCACAGCGCCTGCGCGCTGCCTTCCCGCCTTTCCTAACCGCCTCTCTCCAGTTCGAGTTTTAAAGCTGAGACAAAGAGAGAGAGAGGAAAGGAAAGATAGATAGAGAGATACAACTCCTAGGGGAGGTGGGTGGGTTGTGAAGACTTATTCCTGCTGTTCCCAGAAATCACCTGTTACAGGTAAGTAACTGTGCTATCTCCAGGAACAAGCAGGAATGAGTCTTCACATATGGGGACTCCCCAGCTAGAGATGCCAGGGAGATCTCCAAAGTTGTGAGTCCCTGAGAAGGGCTCTACCTCACCCCATGGATCTTGGGCATCCAACCAGGGCTGGGGGGTAGGAGTTGATTAGGTATGGAACAGGTGTTTAAGAACAGCCTGACCAAACAAGGCATCCCGGCGGGAGTCCTTGTCCAAGCAGTAATGGGCTGTAAAGGTATGAAGCGAGGTCCAGGTGGCCGCTCGACAGATTTGGTCGATGGACACAGAGTTTAGATGAGCCATAGAGGATGCCATGGCCCTCACATTGTGAGCTGTGACATGGCCCTCCAGAGAAAGGTTCTTACTCTGATAGGCGAAGGAAATACACTGAGCAATCCAATTGGACAGAGTCCTCTTAGAGACTGGAAGTCCTAAGTGAGAGGGATCAAAAGCAACAAAGAGTTGAGAGGACTTTCTATGTTGCTGTGTCCTTTGTAAGTAGAAAGCAAGTGCCCTCTTACAATCCAGGGTATGAAGATTCCTCTCTGCACTTGATGCATGAGGTCCTGGAAAAAAGGCAGGTAAATACACCTCCTGGTTCAGATGCAAAGGTGAGACCACTTTAGGCATAAAGTGTGAATTAGTCCTGAGGACTACCTTGTCATGATGGAACCTTGTATAAGGAGGATTAGCCACCAAGGCTTGCAGCTCACTGATACGGCGAGCTGAGGTGACTGCAATGAGAAAAATAACCTTCCAGGAAAGGAATTTCAAGGAGGTAGTGGCTAAGGGTTCAAAGGGTGGCTTCATAAGTTGGCCAAGAACCAAATTCAAATCCCATGCCACTGTAGGTGGTCTAATGGGAGGTTTAGTTAAAAGAAGGCCTCTCATGAATCTTGCAATAAGAGGATGAGAGGAAATAGGATGTCCATTGAGAGGCTTAAGGTATGCTGCAATAGCACTCAAATGGACTCTTACTGAATTCGTTTAAACCTGCATGGGATAAATGCAGCAAATACTCTAGTAAAGAATTCAGAGGTATTGCAAGAGGGTTAAGACCCTTCTCTGCACACCCAATGGTAAACCTTTTCCATTTAAAAGCATAGGAACGTCTAGTGGAAGGCTTTCTGGAAGCATGAAGGATATCCTTCACTTGCTGAGACAGATGCCAATCTTGAAGGTCTAGGCCTTCAGCAACCAGGCTCTGAGATGAAGAGACTGGGGATTTGGGTGCCATAACGTTCCCTCCTCCTGGGACAGGAGGTCTGGAGCAGATCCCAAGTCCAGGGAGGGAGCTTGAGAGAGATGAAGAAGTAGAGGGTACCACACTTGGCGTGGCCAACGTGGAGCTATGAGGATCATAGACCCCTTGTCTCTCTGAAGCTTGAACAGTGTCTTGGAAATTAGGGGAATGGGTGGAAAGGCATAGAGGAAGTCTTGCCCCCAGTGGAGGAGGAAGGCATCCCTGGCCTGAACTCCCTGACACGGAATCCTGGAACAGAACCGGGGAAGTTTGGCATTCCACGGACTTGCAAACATGTCTATGTCTGGGGTTCCCCAAATTCGAAAGATCCTGGCTATCTGGTCCCCATGGAGGGACCATTCGTGTGGAAGCAGAACTCGACTGAGTCTGTCTGCCCAAGAGTTTTGAACCCCTGGAAGATACACTGCCATGAGATGAATCTGATGCTCTCTGGCGAAGGCCCACAATCTCAAAGCTTCGTTGCAAAGCGACAGAGAGCCAGTCCCGCCCTGCTTGTTAACGTAGAACATGGCTACTTGGTTGTCCGTATGGATGAGGACTGTCTTGTAGCTGAGCAGGGTGTGGAAGACTCTGAGAGCTAGAAGAATTGCTCTGAGCTCTAAGAGGTTGATATGTAGAGATGTCTCCTGTGGAGACCAGATGCCCTGGGTGGAGAGATCTTGTAGATGAGCTCCCTAACCCTTTGGGGAGGCATCTGTTGTGAGGGTTGCTTGGGGTAGCAACTGTTGAAAGGGGGACCCCAGCAACAGATTTTGAGTGGACTTCCACCACTGGAGGGACCAAAAGAGGCGACTGAAGGTTGCTATTTTGTCTGACAGGCAACCTGATGCCTGGGTCCATTGGGTGGACAGAGTCCACTGAGCTGCCCTCATGTGAAGGCGAGCGTAAGGAACCACATGCACGGTGGATGCCATGTGGCCTAAAAGTTGTAACATCTCTCGAGCAGTTAAATGGGATTTTAACTGAACTTGAGAGGCTAACTGTACCAAGCGTAGGTAACGGGCCTGGGGAAGATAGGCCCTTGCAGTTGTGGTATCTAGCAAGGCCCCTATGAACTCCAATGACTGAGTAGGGGTGAGTTGTGATTTTGGGATGTTTATTACAAGTCCCAGATACTGAAGAACACGCCTTGTGCAGGCAAGGGAAGTCTGGGCCTCTGACTGGGATGGAGCTCGGATGAGCCAGTTGTCCAGATATGGGAATACAAATATTCCTAGAGTGCGTAGAAATTCAGCTACTACTGCCATGCATTTTGTGAACACTCTTGGAGCAGAGGCCAGACCGAAAGGAAGCACTCTGTATTGATAGTGCTTTCCCTGATAAAGGAACCGAAGGAACCTTCTGTGTGTTGGATGGATGAGGACATGGGTGTATGCATCCTTGAGATCTAGAGAACAAAGCCAATCCTGACTCTGAAGGTATGGAAGGAGAGCACCGAGAGAAATCATCTTGAATTTCTCCTTGCATAGAAACTTGTTCAATTCTCTGAGATCTAATATGGGTCTGTAGCCCCCTGTTTTCTTTGGAATAAGAAAATAGGGGGAGTAGAACCCTGAACCCTGTTGAAGAAGGGGTACTTCTTCTATTGCCCTTTGGGCAAGAAGGGTAGCAATCTCCTGACCCAGAAGGTCGAGGAGAGATGTTGGAGAATTGAACTGTCTCACCATAGTGTGAGGAGGAAGGTTTAAGAAATGAAGCTTGCACCCCTCCCTTATGATGGAGAGGGTCCATTGCTCTGCTGTGATTTGCTCCCATCTGGGAGCAAAATGAGCTAACCTTCCTGGAATGGTGAGAGGCTCTGGTTCTTCTAGAGCCAGAAAGGCTAAGTTCTCTAGTTGTAAGTCAAAGGCCCTGAGGGAGGCTGAGGCTGGTGGGCCGTAGCAGTCCTTGTAGCCTTAGGCTTGGCTTGTTTAGGTTGTTGCTGTCGCTTTGCAGCAAAATGACCTGTAGAAGATGCCTGGAGACCATAACCAGGATAATATTTCCCTTTTTTGGGAAAGAAAGTATTTTTGAATAATCTTTTTCTAGCAGGAGCAGAAGTAGACTTTGAAAGACTATCTAAGGCAGAATTTTCAGCATCCATTTGAGTGGCCTTTGCTTGCCAATCCTTACCAAAAAAGGTTTTCATCTGTACAAGGAAGATTTCCTAATCCATCCTGGACCCAGGGTTCCAAATCAGAAGCTTGCAACCAAGCAAGTCTGCGTGCACCTATGGCAATAGCCGAGGCTCTGCTGGCACACTCAAAAGAGTCAAAGGCTGCACGGTTGGAGAATTTGGAAACATCCTGGGCATGTTTAAGCCAGGTGAGAAACTCTTCCCTTTTATCTTCTGAGATAAAAGGAGATAAAGTTAGCAGATGATCTGTAACTTCTTTTAGAAACATCCCCATATAGAGACTATAGGAGTTGATTCTGGCAGTAAGCATATTGGCCTGGAAAATTCTCCTGCCAAAAGCATCTAAGGTTCTGCATTCTCTTCCTGGAGGATCAGATGAGTGTCTTTTTGCACTCTTTATCTTTTTCATAGCAGACTCCACCACAATAGAGTGGTGAGGAAGCTGAGTCTTATGAAAGCCAGGACAAGGAGGAACACGGTACATGGTGTCCAACCTGCGAGAATGAGGGGAAGTAGTAAGAGGTATCTCCCATATGCCCAACATGTGATCATAAAGGATCTCATGAATTGGTAAAGTAGCTGCCTCTTTAGGAGCCTTAGGATATTGTAAAATATCTAATTTCTTGGCTCTAGGCTCTGGTTCAGGGGCCACTGAAATAGAGAGGCCCCTGGCCACTTCCCTAATGAAGTCTTGAAAAGACAAGTCTTCTGGAGGAGACATTCTTCTTTTTGGAGAAGAGGGCTCCTGAGGAAGGAGTACCGATGCCTCGACAGAAGCCTCTGATTCATCAGAGTCCTCAGAGGAATCGAAGTATCGCCTGTCTGGATGCTCTTGCAGAGCCCGATACGCGTACCGAGTGGTATCGACATCAGGAGTGATCGGTACCCATTCGGTACCGATGGGCATCACAGGACAGGGTACCGCTGCAATCGGTACCGGCACTGCCAACGGAGTTTGTTGCGGTACCGGAGGCATCGCAGCTTGTATGAATGCCGTGATGGCACGCTGCATGGTCAGAATATTCTGATCCATCGACGCAACCAATGTCTGGATGTCGGTACCAGTGGAGACCACCGGTACCCCAGAACATGGCAACAGGTGATCGGTCGAGGCCACGCCATCGATGTCAACCTGTGACCCCATAGATGAAGCTTTGGAAGCCGGAGCCTCCCGCCGGGGTAATTTTGCCGGTGCAGGATCCTCGAGGGCAAGCCCGGAGGCATCTCGATACTTAGAGGGAGATCTACCCTTCGAGGACCGGCTGGACTTATGTTTGGTTACCTGAGATCCATGGGAGGAAGACGAAGCCCCGGAAGATGTCGATGCCACCGAAGCTGCATCAGAGGGAAACAGGGTACTGAGCTTTGCCGCTCGATTCTGTCGACCTCTTTTAGACATCATGGAACAGGACTCACAAACGGTGATGGAGTGGTCAGGACCCAAACATTTTAGACACCAGTCATGGGTGTCGGTGATAGAAAGAGTACCGCTGCACTTTGTGCACTTTTTAAACCCGGAAGCGGGCTTTTCCATGAGGAAAAATCTTCTAGGCCCAAGGCCCAAAAGAAAAAATTGCACAGAAGTGGGAAACGGTATTTTTATTTTTTTTTTTAAAGAAGAAAGAAGAAAAGACCGGCGGTACCGGTCCGACGTTGAAGAAGGCAGACGCACGACCAAAGAAATAAAGAAAAATAAAGAACTTCTTCAGCGGTGACAGGAACACGACCTGCTGGCTCCGCGGAAAAGAAGAACTGGAGAGAGGCGGTTAGGAAAGGCGGGAAGGCAGCGCGCAGGCGCTGTGGGATGCTCCCAAAAGCTTTCTTAATGGACGCTGGGGAGCGTTCCCGCGCAGGCTCCGTCGGTACCGACGATACCCATATGTGAAGACTCATTCCTGCTTGTTCCTGGAGATGCCAGTTAGGTCTTGCAGCCCCTCCCAAAGGGCAAACAAATCTACAGAACCAGAGGTAAGAGATGAAGGAGAAGTTTCCACAAGTTGAGAAGGCTTCTGGCGGGTCTTTCCCTTCCTCTTTGGTATATCAAAATCATCCGTCAGGAAGCTCAGCAGTCTAAGCAGCCATCTTGGATCCTGCTGCTTTGATCTTTCCTCTAGGAGACCCTCCACCTTGCATCCACAACAGCAATCAATGCAAGAGCCTTCCTTGAAGCAATAGATGCCCTTGGACTAGGCACAGCTTGTTAACCAGCCCAACCCACAACAAAGGAAAAACCCTGGACATGATTTTCCTACCTCATAATATTCTCAAAGGCCACCCCATCGCACCTCCCACAGCCCTCGATGTCCTTTGGTCTGATCATAAAGTCCTTACCATCATCACTCCACACAACAAGCCAAATCAGACATGCCACAATGCTGAATCCAATACATGCAGGTTCAAAAACTTCAACAAAAAAGAATTCCTGGAAAACATCCTACCAAAATTGCAAAGCGTTCCTAAAGACCTCAACACCCTTATAAAACCTGGAATGAAACCATAACAAATACAGCAGCAAAAACATCAATGCCCAGACAATACAGACGACACAAAGCAGCAATATGATACACACTGAACTTGAAGGACATGAAAGCACGCTCAAAGCCATAGAAAGAAAAAGGAGAAACACCAGATCACCCGACAGCCTAAACTCCTACAAGACCTGTGACGCAGTGCCAAGCACCGAAGCCATGGAGACCGATAGTGACCCCCTGGTAGAGTCCGGTACTGCAGGCAAAAGAAGAGATTCACACTCTCAGCATAGCCTGCAGGCAGCCAATCAGTTCACCTCAGAGGAGGAGAGAAGTGAACCCATGGATTGGGCACGCCCTAGGAGGAGGCGGGTTTCCCAGAGCAAGGGTCCCTTCTTAAACAAAGAGAGGGAACACAGAGAGAGAGAGAGAGAGAGTGGAAGAAGAAGCACTAGAACGAATGCAGAAACAGGACCATTCGAGAGCGTATGGAAAAGGAATGAGGGAGTGAATGCTGCAAGTGGTTGGAGAAAGGAAGTTCCTTTTTACCCACGAGAGAGTAAGCAGAAGCTACTGGGAAGGCAGGAAGTTCCTCTGACTGCAGAACCCTGTGACCTGACTTCACAACCTCTGCCCAGCTGCACCAGGAAGGAAGCTAATTCCTCAGCAGGAGAAAAGCTCACGTTTCTGAGAAGCAATTTCCTTCCATGGAGAGAAAGATATGCTGGCAAGATAATTCCTGAGCACTCTCAAAACAAGGTATCTGCTGTTCTTAATCCTTATGCAAACTTTTATAAACCAAAAAGAGAGAATCCTGTGTGCAGAGGACAGGACAGTTTCAGGGAATATAAAGGGAGTTTATTTTACCCTGAAAGCTCTCCCTGTAAACCAACTTTTACTCAGCCTGTAATTCCTGTGCTTAATAGAGAAGATGAGGAGATAAACACAGCAAAAGGGTTTACAGATAGATTAAACTATCCAGGTTTAGGAGGACCTACTTTTGAAGCGGTGCTAAAAGCTAGGACTGCTACCAACAGATGTGAGATTCCTCCACTTGATAGCAGAGAGCAGTGGGGGCAGGGAATCTCCACCTCGGGACCAGAATGTTTAATAAGGGAAAGCCCTGCTGCCTCATTACAGCCTGTTAATCAGCTGTTTAAACAACAGCAAGCGTTGCCCCTAACCCCTGCTAGCAGCCAAGCAGAATACCTCCTAACTGAGCTGAGAAAACTATTGAATAAAAGAGACATTTTATTACCAGCCAATATTCAAGCAGGGAACAATCCTGAAGAAAGGATTTTACCCCACGTCCCTTTGCCGATGAGAGAAATCAATCAGCCGATGGACTGCTCGATAGGACTGATTGATAAGCCTAAGGAAACCAAAGCTTGAGTGATTATTCCTGAATTTAATTCTGTTTATTGTTGAGCCAGAATTGCTGAAATTTACCCACCAGGACTGTGATTGGGTAATTGCAAGAAAAGGCTATTGTGCATAAACTGTATGCTGGACTGTGAGTTAACTGTTCAAGGGAATCATTATACGTTATATCCACTCACCTGTATATGACCAGGAGAAAGACACATGAAGCAATGTGTTTTCTACTGAAGAAGTTTTGTTAAAGCACTTTATTGGAAAACCCTCTGTTTGCAGAATCCTGAGTTAATGACTTTTCTGTTTCTGTGTGCCTCACGGAGCGGGGAAAATAAACATCCTTTTGAAAAAAATAAATTTCTTGTCACCCATATTATTTATTTGGGCCCCCACAACTACACAAGCCCTTTCCCTCCTTAACCCACAAGGTTGGGGAGTGAGTGAAGGTGTTGACAGACCTTGCTACATGAATACCAAACAGTCATATATCAAGCAAAAAAGAAGTACTATGCCAAGCTAACACAATCCAAGCCTTTCTTAATTGCCCTCGAGAACTGTTTGAGGTGGTTAAATCCTTAACTAAGGACGAAACCCAACCAAGAGATGAGACAAGACTAACCTCGCAAATGATGGCTGACCACTTTCAGACCCTAACCTCTCCCCACAGCAACAACTTAACACCCCCACAGACTCAACTAACCAGCAATGGAGGAGATCTAAAAGCTTCTGGAGCTCATCTGCAACAATCACAGCCGACCACCTGGAAAAGGTAATCACCACCATCAACACAACTACCTCCCCGCTTGACCCATGTCCAATCAGCTGGATCAAGCTAGTCTGACAAGATCTCACATCCACCATACTCAAAATCACCAACCTCTCTCTGCACCAAGGATACATATCCCCAGAGCTCAAAATGGCCTCCATCCGCCCTATAAGAACAGGAACAGCTAATGACATCAATCAGCCGACATCGTACAGACCTAAAGCCAAGCATCCCATTCATGGCCAAAGTACTGGAAAAAAATTGTACAACAGCAGCTCCAGGATCACGTAGACAGCGCCTCTCCACTTGACCCCCAGCAATATGAATTTAGATCTCACCATGGAGTCAAATCCCTTATGGCACCAATACTGGACTATCTAATAAAGGGCACAGACAAACCCAAGACAGGATTTATACTCATCTTCCTTGATATCAAATCTGCTTTTGATTCAATTCCACACAACTTAATCATTCACTGACTTCAACCAACTGGAATAACAGACACCCCTCTAAACTAGTTCAAATCCTACCTAGCAGACAGACAGCTACAAGTAAAATCAGGCTCCACAAAATCAGTACCATACACACAACATCAAGGAGTCCCTCAAGGCTCTGCCCTTTCCTCCCTAATATTGAACATTTTTCTACAGCCGAGCTGCACTCTGATAGAAGCTCACAACGTCCTTTACCACATATACATAGACGTTATGATATACACTCCCATCATCACAACCAAACCAGTGATCACGCACATAAAAAAATGCTTCATCTCCATACATAAATGGCTCACAGATCACAACATGAATATAAATCTCCAGAAAACAGATGTTCTATTCTATACATCACTAGGTACTAGAGACAGTACCTTCACCCCGCCTGACACCATAATCATCAATGGAACTCAAATACAAATAAAACAGGAAGTTCGTTACTTAGGGATCACCCTGGATCAACTAACCTTCGACACATCAAGATCACAAAAACCATATACTATAAACTCAAGAGTCCAGCCACAACCTCCACACCTCAAACCTCTCCTAACCAGCCACAACTTCCACACAGTCTTTCAAGCACTCGTCTTCCCACACTTCGACTACTGCAACCTCATCTTCCAAGGAGTAACAAAGACAACTATCCACCCACTTCAACTTGCCCTCAACATGGCAGCTCGCATCCTCTGCAATGCCCCCATATCTGAACACATAACCCCCTTACTCAAGCAACTACACTGGCTACCCATCATAGAATGCATAAAATACAAATCTATCCTCACAATCTTTAAAGTCACTAATGGCCTATCATCCACCCCATCTTCAATACAAGAGACACCTGACAATCAAAAGATATACTAGCTCTCTCAACACACTATGCATATAAGCACTAATCACCAAAACCAGCTCCACCACATCCAAGAGAGCCTCCTCACTATTCGCACCATCCCTCAAACTCAATCCCTGACAACCTGCGGGCCAAAAGGACCTAACAACAATAGAACGAACCTTAAAACACATCTGTTCATAAACTATTCCCTATGAACACAACATAACTACTTATCATGCACTCACCTCAGCCTTCTCCCCCCCCCCCTATTTTAAGAATCCTCCAAGTTACTCTTCCCTTCCCCTCCCCCACCCACATGATACTCAAACACCTCATGTTAAAATGCTCCAAGTTGTTTACCCTGTTATAATGTATTCTGTTATTTCACAATGCAAACTGCTTTGACCATAGGATAAAACGGTATAAAAACACTGTTAAATAAAGAAAATTGCTGATATTGAAAGGTAATATAAAGATGAAAAACCCCCCACTTTGGAGAAGGATACGAATAACACTCAATCACTTCAGTCTGTGATGGTTAAATATCTTACGAATTTAAGGGCTAAGATGGAAACACCTGAGAATAATTCAGGAAACTAACATTTATATACTGAATTTTGAACAGTTGTTCACAAAATCTCCTCATGATATATTTTAAAAAATATATGACTGAGGAGTTGGAAATAAATTCTAGTATGTGGTGGTAAATTTGCAGAAGGTATCATTTACCCTGGGTAGACAAGAAGGTTCTCAACCTCAGGGTGAAGTACCTCAAGAGATGGAAAAGCATAGTTACTCACCTGTAACAAGTGTTCTCCGGGGACAGCGGGATTCAGTCCTCACTTATGGGTGACGTCAGTGCCGATGGAACCCACGTGGAAGCATCTCCCCAGCTTTCCAAGAAAGCCTTTGGGGAGATGCACCACACATGGGTGGTCCCCTTCTTGCCCAAGGGTGCCATCTTGCCTCAGTCTAATAACATAACTAAGACAGCAAAATTAAAATACGGTAAAGAAGCAACTCCAAGGGGAGGAGGGAGGATTGTGAGGACCGATTCCTGCTGTCCCCAGAGAACACCCGTTACATATGAGTAATGACACTTTCTCCAGGAACAAGGAGGAAATCAGTTCTCACATATGGGACTCCCTAACCACAAGCTACCAAGAACCTGTACAAATGCCACGAGTGACTAGAGAAGGTGAGCCGAGAGATGCAGCAGTTGAGTTCCAACTAGGAGACTCTCAAAAGACCCAAGTGTCCAGCAGAAAACCAGCACTCCAGTAGCCTGAACACAGAAGGGTCGGAGAGAAGGAGTTGCTTACACCCCCGAAGAGATTATGGCGTACAGCCTGGCCAAAGGTGCTGTCCCATCGGGCTCTCTCTCCAGGCAGTAGTGAGCTGCAAAGGTATGGACCGAAGACCAGGTGGCAGCCCAGCAGATTTGCCACAGAGTTAGCCATGGCCCTAATGCGTGCGCCGTGACCCGGTGGTCCAGTGGGATCTCAGCCTGCTCATAGACGAGTGCAATGCAGTCCGCCACGCAAGTGGACAGAGTTTGCTTAGTCAATGGAAGCCCCAGGTGGCTGGGATCACAGGAGACTAAAAGCAGAGGCGCTTTGCGGTGGCCCTGAGTTAATTGAAGATAGGACAGGGCCCTTTTACAATCCAGAGTATGGAGCACGGTCTCAGTCTTTCTGGCATGAGGCCTTAGAAAGAAGGTAAGGAGCACCATATCCTGATTGAGGTGGAAGGAGGACACCGCCTTTGGCAAAAACCTGGGGTGTGCAGAGCATCACACCCTGTTCTTGTAGTGCAGATGTAAGTGCCACGAGAAAGGGGACTTTCCAGGAGAGATACCGCAAGTAGCCAGGGGCTCAAATGGTGGCTTAGCGAGCTTTGAGAGCACCACACTGAGATCCCACTCTGCTGCTGGAGGGCAGACGGGGGGCTTGGACAACATGAGGCCCTGCAGGAAACGAGAAATAAGGGGTTTAGCCGAGAGGGGCTTGCCCTCGATGGAGGGGTGGTGCACCGCAATGGCACTCAGGGGCACTCTGAGTTGGACTTCAGTCCCACCTGGGACAGGTGGAGTAGGTACTGGAGTACCAACTGCACCAAGCAGAATGGATTCACCCGCCTCAGCACACTACACCAAAAATAGATGCCACAAAGGTGTACGCCCTTCTCGTGGACCCTAGCATCCAGCAACACTATCACTCGGGTAGCCTGAACACAGAAGGATCAAATGGCAGGAGTTGCCTACACACTGAAAATATTACGGAGTACTGCTTGCCCGAAAGCACTGTCTCTGCGGGACTTGCTCTCTAGGCAGTAATGCGCTACAAACGTATGGATCGAAGACCATGTGGCGGCTTTGTAGATTTCAGTCACCGGCACTGAGCGTAAGTTGGCTACCGAAGTAGCCATAGCCTGCATGCGATGTGCAGTAATCCAGTGCTCAAGGGAGAGGCCCGCTTGCTCATAGGTGAGGGCAATGCAATCTGACACCCAAGTGGACAGAGTCTGTTATGTTACCGGAAGTCCCAGTCTGCTGGGGTTGTATGATATAAAGAGCTGAGGAGCTTTGCGATGGGCTTGGGTGCTTTGTAGATAGAAGGACAAGTATGCAAGACGAGTTCCTCCCTGCCAGCATGGGGCTGTGGGAAAAAGGTGGAGAGGACCACCTCCTGACTGAGGTGGAAGGGAGGAGGCAGATCTGTAGGCAACTCCTCTTGCGATAAGCTGCCTTGAGTGCGGAGATCTCCACCCCAAAAGGGAGGCATCCGTGGTTAGGACCAGAGGTGCCGGTGCTGGAATGGCATCCCCTCCTGGAGGTGGTGTAGGGACTGCCACCAGCCGAGGGAGTCCGCTAGTTGGCGTGTGACCTTGACCCTGTCGCGTAATCTGCCCGTGGCTTGGGTCCACTGAGAGCAGAGACACCACTGGCCCACCCACATTTGTAAATGAGCTAGGGGCATGACATGGATTGTTAAGGCCATGTGGCCCAGTAACCGAGGAGGCAGCGAGTTAATACCGACCACATGTCTGCACCTCCGCCACCAGCTGCACAAGGCGATGGGCCCTTTCCTTTGGTAGGAAGACCTTGACCAGTAGCGTGTCCAGCTGGGCACCTATGAACTCCAGGTTTTGGGCTGGGGAGAGGTAGGATTTGGTGTAGTTGATGACTAACCCCAGGTGCTGCAGGAGGCAGATTGTTCTCTCTGTAGTTTGGCCGGCCTCGAGGGCTGTGCTGCCTCTGATGAGCCAGTCATCCAGGTAGGGGAGAGGAAGGTCCCTTGAAGGCACATGTGGGTGGCCACGACTGCCAGGCGCTTTGTAAAGACCCTTGGCAAGGAGGCCATGCCAAATGGAAGCACTCTGTACTGGTAAGTGCTCTTCTCACACCACAAACCTTAAGTACTGTCTGTGGAAGGGGTGAATCAGGATGTGGGCATATGCATCCTTTAGGTCTAAGGAACACAGCCAATCTCCCTAGTGGAGGTAGGGCAGCAGGGTTCCAAGGGAGAGCATCTTGAACTTCTCCCTCACCAGAAACTAGTTCAGGTTTCGCAGGTCTAGTATGGGCCCCGAGGCCTCCAGTTCTTTTGGGGACAAGGAAATACCTCAAGTAGAAACCCTTTCCCCACACTTGTCTGCGTACAGGCTCTTTCTCCTTGTCCCTGAGCAACCCTGCAAGCTCCTGAAGGAGCAAGGTCTGATGAAGGAGAGGCTGCAGAGGCTCCCCCCTTGGAAGAACCCCAGAGGGGTTTAATGGAACCTGAGGAGGTAGCCCTCTTTTACCGCTTGTAAGATCCACTGGTCTGTGGTGACCCTGGCCCATCTGTTGACAAAGAGTGCCAGGCGGCCCACTTTGGGTTGGTGAGGGTCTCCTCGGGGAGAGGTGGCCCTGCCCGAAGAGTCAAAAGCTCCCCCCCCCCCAGGTTGGGAAGGAGCTGTGGTCCAAGGTTTCTGAGCCTTAGGCTTCTTTGGGCCATGTCCCTGGTTCTCAGGCCGAGGGCCCTGTTGCTGTTGTGCCAAAAATGGCTGGTAGTGGTCCTGATGGAAAAACCCTTTCTTCCTGGAGAAGGGTGGTCTTTTCCCCCCAACAGCTTCTTCTGGGGAAGGGTTGAGGTTTTCCTTGAGAGCCTTTGCCTGATCACAACCTCGGCCTCTATTTCGGCTGCCTTGTCTGCCATGGGCTTGCCAAACAAGTTTTCCCCAATGCAGGGGGCATTCAGCAATTTTTCTTGCACCCATTGCTTGAGGTCGGAGGTTTGTAACCAGGCCTGGTGCCAAGCCCCGATGCCCGCTGCTGCTACCCTGGCTGTAGACTCAAAGCCATTGTAGGCAGCGCGGGAGAGGAACTTTGAGCAGTCCCGGATCCTGGCAGTCAGGGCTTGGAACCTCTGAAGGAGTTCCCATGTGAGGCTCACAGAGAAACCTGACAGCTCCTGGATGAGACCCTTGAGATACATCCCGATGTATAGCTCATAGGCCTGTATCCATCAGCCTAGCATAGACCCCTGGAAACACTTGCACCCGAGGGCATCGAGGGCTCTGGCCTCCCTGCCCAGCGGGACAGAAGAGTAATTCTTCAGGCTTTTGAGCTTCTGCATTGAGGACTCCAAAACCATGGAGTTGTGCGGAAGCTGGGACTTCTGGAAGCCAGGGCCCTTCTTGACACTGTAGATTGCATCGAGGTGTCGACTGACCACTGGCACAGAGGCTGGGGTCTCCCACATCCACAGGAGCAGCCTCTCAAGGATGGGGCTGCACCGGCACTGTAAGAGTCTCCTCTGGCAAAGTCTCATACTGGAGGATTTCCAGTTCCTTGGTGCGCGGGTCCTCCTCTGACTCGGTCAGGACTGAGAGGGCTTGGGCCATATCCCGCACGACGTCGTGGAAGGCCAAGTCCTCGGGCAGGAAATGGCGCCGGGGTTCTGGAGGAGATGGCTCCGAGGGAACGTCCCAGTGTCGAGAGGTCTCGGGGGAGACCAACATCAAAGCCTTCCAGTTGGAGCCAGAAGGCATTGAGGATTCCGAGGCTTGGAACTCCCGTGCCTCGGCAGGCCCCCGAGGAACCGGGGTACCCCGATGGATCTCGGGTCAGACTCCTGGAAGCCGGCCAGGGAGGACCGGACACCTGAAAAATGGGCCTGGGACCTCGATTGGTGCAGAGGGCTCGCCCGAGGCCGGTGGCGCTCAGGGCCTGGCTTGACCCCGGGGACTCCCCCCCAGTCGGGAGCCTGGTTGTCGAGGCAGATGATGTGGATGAACCTGGCATCACTGCCTGCTGCAAGGCCAGGATGGCAGATATAGTCTGCTCCAAGGCCACCATCCTGGTCTCGATACCAGGTGGCTCTGCAGCTTTCGAGCCTGATGCTGGCACTCTCGTGAGTGCGTCCTTGACAAGGGCCATGGCCTTGGGGAGCCTCGCATGATCACCACCGGCTGAGAAATCCCTCTTAGAGACCTTTAGAGAATGCTGCTCGGTGTCGCCAGAGTCCCTCCACAGGACCTTAGCGGGTTTCACTGGTGGAACCTCGACTGGCTTCGAGGATTATTTTCTTTTCCTTTAGAGGGTGCGGTGTCTTTACGGAGGAGCCGCTGCAGCAGGACTCCTAAGACCCCCAGGCCTCACGGGATGTGCTCAGCTTGGGGCTCAGCATCAGGAAAGCTGGTGCTGAGTCGGACTGCAGGAACAGCTTCTCCTGCAACTCCGACTGTTTCCTGATGATTCTCGGAGTCATAGACTGGCACAGGCCACAGGCAGCACTGTCGTGTTCTGGTCCGATCCGAGGCAGTGTCATGGTCTGGTCCGATCTGAGGCAGTGCAAGCAAGAGTCATGAGTGTCTGTAACAGATATGGTCCGAGTGCAGAGGTTGCACTTTTTGAACCCACCGGTGGACATGGTGGGGACATCCGGCCAGGGTAGATGACACCCAGGCAAAAAAGGGCACAAATGCCAGTTGAGGCAAGCCTCATCAAAAAAGAAGGGAGAGCTGAGGACAGTGTCGGGGACGGCGCCAGCTCGAGGTGGGAAGAGGAACAAGTACGCAAACCAGTAAGAAAACAAGTTTTAAGGTTAATTTTAGAGGATTTTTCTGGGGAAACAGGACATGCACCCATTGGGCTCCGTGGAAAAAAGGAGACTGAGCAAGATGGTACCCTTTGGCGGGAAGGGGACCACACATGTGTGGTAGCATACCCCAAAGGCTTTCTTTAAAAGCTGGAGAAATGTCCCGGTGCCGACATCGCCCATATGTGAGGGCTGACTTCCTGCTTGTTCCTGGAGAAAAACATGATATACACTGCTGTTTCTAAGGAGTCCTACTTCCATTTAAAACCCACCATTTGTCTTCAAAAGGTAAGAGAAAAGGCAAGCTGGAAAGAACTTAGGCTTTAAGTTTTGATTGATTTGTTGGCTCCTCCGATAGACTTATTTACAATTCCCTGGTGACAGATATAGAATCTCTCAGGTACTCTATTTGTGATCTCAATTGGCCACTGTTGGAAAAAGGACACTAGGTTTGATGGACCTTTGATCTGACTCATTATGGTAGTTCTCATGATTTTCAGGCATTAACTAGCCAAGGATAGGGGACCCACAGAGGAAAGACTGTAACTTTGCATTTCTGCTTCATTTTTTTTAGCTCTTTGCAAAAGCAGAAATTCAAAAGAAAAACTATTTTCATCATTTATTCCAACTTAATATATCACCCTTTGTGGGACATACAGAGCAGTTTACAAATGTCATTAAAAAACAGGGACAGAAAGGTACGCCATTATACTACAGGAAAGATATGGTGCACATGGGGAAGAACCAAAAAAGAAGGGTCTAAGACAAATGTAGCTACAGGACACCACCGAGAGATAGCAGCACATGCGCCAAGAGTCCTTAGGGGACCATTGTTGATGTACAAAATTAGAGGCATAAGGAGAATGCATCACATACTCATCTGAGCCAAAGGTATGTTGTAGTACATATTTTAAAAAAGTATTTACCTTGATCTCCTACCAGTGTCTTGATCTCTTCCAGAAGATATTTTACTGTTTTAACTTTTTTAAAGGTCTTCTCGGGGCTGTTGTTTTTGGACTTCAGAACTTTATTCTCAAAACTGGTCTGACAGCTTATGTCTCTGACAAAATTTGCGTTGTCTTCCTCACTAGAAGTAGTACCCTCACTCTGCTCCCAAGAAGATCCCTCCTTTGCTGAATCCAAGTTCTCATATTGCACTGAATTGTGGTATTGGTATTTATTCTCATCAGCCATTTGGCTCTCACTATCATGCTGCTGTAGGCGAGTTGGATGTTCTTGAATGTTCTGTTGCAGGTCTGCTTCCTTTAAGTTTAGCCCCTGGTTTCCTTGCTTTATTACTGTCTCTGTTTCATATGTTGGTTGAAGGAAGAAAGGCACTGCAGGATTATTCGGGATAGTCACTGGTATGTATGACATTACAGCAGAGGTTGTAGGGATACCCTGAGCTTGACAAACTGTGCTAACAGATGAAGAGGCCATCGGGACTGAAGTAACTCCACCTCCTTGTGGCACATACTGATTGTATGTGCCAAAGGGAATACCCATACATGAAAGAGAAAAAAAAAGTACAGCTACATTTTTGTTGCTCATTACCTCAAGTGGTGTCACTTTTAGTCAGTTACTACTACTTACTCCTATAATGCTCCAAGATGTATGCAGTGCTCTACAGATACACATAAGTAAAAGCCCCTATGCCATACATAAACAAAAGAGAAATTAGACTTACCTGCTAATTGTTGTTCCTTGAGGAACTCCAGTTCAGTCCCTCACCTCTGGGTTGTGCACCTCTTCCAGCAGTATGGAGACTGGGCATGTGAGAACTGTGACACCACTGTAGATATCCTGCTGGCACCTCCCAACAGCTCCCAGTGATCTAATGACAAAGCAGACTCAAAGGAGCAACAAATAAGTAGCTATAATATTAAATACAATTTAACTCTAACACTGAACTAAAACCCCATAAATGAGAGGATAACACTCCTTCTCCTGCTTGCAGAAATAGGACAGAAAGGAGAGAAGAGAAAGAATACAAGGTATACTTTGCCTGAATACAGACCACATTTGCTGAACTTCTCCTACTGGATTGTAGTCACCGCGCATCACAAAACAGGCTTTGCGGAAGCTGACAAAAAAAAACCCCAGGTGGGAATCTGGACTGAACTGGAGTTCCTCAAGGAACAACAATTAGCAGGTAAGTCTAATTTCTCTTTCATTATCGTCCCATCCAGTTCAGTCCCTCACCTCTGGGATGTAACAGAGCAGTAAACTATTGGGAGGGACCTGTCCACACAGACCGCAAAACTGCCGACCCGAAACAGGCATCTCCAGCCGCTTGAACAACCAGGCGGTAATGTTTACTAAAAATATGCAAGAAAGACCAAGTCGCTGCTCTGCAAATCTCAACCGGCGCAACTAAGCTATGCTCCGTCCACGAAGCCGCTTGCGCTCTAGTAGAATGAGCCCACAGACCCAAGGGCACCTGATGACCTTGCAAGATCTTTGTGAAGCTACAGCGTCAGCTTATATCTATATAAGCTGACGCTATTGCTTCACCTTTACACGGCCCACCAAAGAGAACTAACAAAACGGTCAGACTTACGGAAGGACTCCAAGACCTTCAAATATCGTCAAAGTACCCTCTTAATGTCTAACAAATGCAAAACTACGGTCCTACACAGTCTCCCCTGAAACACCCAAAACGGGCAAAGAGACCGAATGATTCACATGAAATGGCGAAACTACCTTTGGTAAGAAAGGCGGTACGGGACGCAACACCACTTTCTCCCTAGAAAAAGTCAGAAACGGTTCCCGACAGGACAAAGACTGCAACTCAGATTCGATGTGCAGAGCAAATGGCTACCAATAATACTGTCTTCAAAGTCAAATCCTTTAGGGAAGCCTGATGCAAAGGCTCCCCTTGTCAAGGCTCCTAAAACCAGGTTGAGATCCCATTGAGGAGAAGCCACCCTGCACGAAGGACGTAGACGGGATACCGCTCTCAAGAAATGGACAACATCGGCATGAACCCCCAAAGGACCCCTTGCACCTTTCCTCCACAAATGGGTTTCTCAAGGGACTCCAACAACAAAATATCCTGTAAGAAATGCAGCTCGATTCTATTCAGGCTTATTGAGACATTTAAAAATGGCAGCTTCCTTCTCTAGTCCGCATGCGCGGCATTTTTCGGCTTTCCCAGAGAACGAGCGGGAGTGAGAGACTTAAGACCAGAAGCTACGCCGAGATAAGGTTGGGCGGGTGTTTTCCTTCGCATTTTAATGTGGTTTTAACATCATGAAAGATTTTTTTGAGTATGATTGTTCAGTCACTATTGATGTCATTTCTTACAGGATATTTTGTTGTTGGAGTCCCTTGAGAAACCCATTTGTGGAGAAACACATGGGCGCCTTTTATTGTTGGCGTTGGGACATACTCTTTTCAGCAACACAGTACCATGAGACAGAGTAATTAATGAAAGTTAAAAGTAGAAACGAATATAGCGAGTATCTAAAGGAATCCTTTTGGCATATGCTACTACACAATAAGATGAGTATTTTTCTTTATTTGAATTAATGATGCTTTATATTTGATATGCCATTCGGTCCTTTTCATTAGAGCCACTGATGTAACACCAGCACATAATAAGGACACTTCGATGGTCCCTGCATTTTAAGTGCTATTGGTTGATTCTGAGGCTCAGTTTCTGACAACAGAGAAATACTGAATAACAAGTTTGGTTAATCCATTGAATGAGGTTTTGTTTTGGTACAGATACTGAGGCTGGACGAAATTGACGTTGAGCACACCAGTCCTCAGAAAACACGCCAGACACGCACATATGCTAAGGAAGTGGACCTCTTTCTGGCCAGAAGCAAAATGTCAATCACCGCCTTGGAATAACCCTTCTTCCTTAACCGAGCCCTTTCAATGGCCAAGCTGTAAGCGAGAACCGATGTACTTGAGGCATTCGTAGAGGACCCTGAAGCAGCAGATCCTCCCTTAGCAGCATCTGCCACGGTTCCCGTCAAGCAGATGCACCAGATCGGCATACCAAAGACGAGGCCAATCTGGAGCTACTAGAAGCATTCTTCCCCCATGAGCCTCCATGCGCTGCTCCACTCGTCCTATGAGCGCCCAAGGGGGAAAAACGTAAAGGAGACCCTGAGTGGACCATTGTTGGAGTAAGGCATCTAGACCTTCTGACATTCATTCTCGTTGTCTGCTGTAAAAGCAACTAGATTTGGCCGACCGAAAGGTCGCCATGAGATCCATAACCGTAGATCCCCACTTGAGGACAATCTGAGCAAACACCTCCGGATGAAGCTTCCATTCTCCGGGATTCACTCAAACACGGCTGAGAAAGTCCACCGTCACATTGTCCGTTTCCGCAATGTGCGCCGCCGACAGAGTCTGAAGCCAAGGCTCTACCCAATTGAAGAGACTTTCCGCCTCCATTTCCAGAGCCGCACTTCCCGTGCCCTCTTGAAGATTGAGGTAGGCAACTGTTGCGGCACTGTCCGAGAGCACTCGAACTGCTCAACCCCGTAAGGTGGATTCGAAGGCCCGAAGCGTTAGAGCTACCGCTCTCAACTCCAGCGGATTGATGGACCATTTGGCTTCCTGCTCGGTCCAGCAGCCTTGCGTGAAAAGCTCTCTGCAATGAGCTCCCCATCCTGCGATACTGGCATCTGTTAACACTGGCATCCACTGCAGCTGTTCGAGAGGCATGCCCACCGCGAGATTCTGCGGACGAAACCACCATTGAAGAGACTTCCTGACCCGCAATGGACAGGGGAGGCGCTTGGACACAGAGTTGCTCTGGTGAGACCATCGACGGAACAGCGACCTCTGTAAGGCATGCATGTGAGCTCTGGCCCACAGTACAACTTCCAGAGTCGCCGCCATTGTCCCTAACAGGCGGAGATAGTGCCAGGCCGATGGTGCAGGAGTCCTGAAAAAATCGTGCACCAGAAGCCACAGACCCTGGGCTCGGAGATCCGGCAGGAAAACCAATCCCACACGAGTGTCGAAGCGAACTCCCAAATACTCTAGAACTTGCGTCGGAACCAATCAGCTCTTGGCCGTACTGACCACCCAACCGAGACTCTGCAGGAGCTCTACCACTCTGTCTTTCACTCGCACACTCTCGGCCATGGACTTTGCCCGAATCAACCAGTCGTTGAGATAGGGATGAACTAATACTCCCTCCTTCTGAAAAGCCGCCGCCACCACCACTATAACCTTGGTGAAGGTGCGCAGAGCCATCACCAGACCGAAGGGCAACGCCTGAAACTGAAAATGCCCCCACGGTAGCGCAAATCTTAGAAACCTCTGATCTGGCCTGATCGAAATGTGTAAATATGCTTCGGTGAGAGCGAGACATGTCAAGAACTCCCCTTGACGAACCGCCACTATAAACGAAAGTAAGGTCTCCATTCGGAAACGGGGTACCCGGTTTACCCCCTGGAGATTCAGAATCGGGCGGAAGGCCCCGTCTTTCTTTGGCACCACGAAATAAATTGAGTATTGACAGATACCGTAGTGCTCTCACGGAACCGGAACCACTGCTCCCAGCTGCAAAAGAGGAGCCAGAGTCTCCCGTAACGCAATCGTCCTTTCTCGCCCCCTGCACGGCGACATGACAAAAGAGTCGACCAACGGACGGGCAAACTCGAGAGAATAACCTTCGTGAACGACCTCCAACACCCACTGATCGGATGTTATCTGGACCCAGGCAGGAAGAAACTCCCGAAGTTGACGCCCTACCGGCTGAGTTTCTGCCTGGGTCCAACCTCGCTTCAATGTGCTTTCCAAAAACCCGAGGAAGAGGGACTAGCAAATCCTCTGCCTACGCCCCAGAATCCTCTAAAACTTTGACCTCGAGAGGAAAACCATCCTCTTTGAAAATCTCCCAAACGGGAGGTACGAAAACGCCTAAAATCCCGAGGCTGCCCACGGGAAGGTAACAGGGCTCAGCTCTGCTTTGGTTTATCCTCCAGCAAGCGACCTCCTTTAGAATCCCCCAAATCCTTGACCAGCTTATCAAGATCTTCTCCAACAGCAGCTTCCCCTTAAAAGGAAGCTTACTAAGATGCGACTTGGAGGAACTGTCCGCCGCCCAGTTCCTGAGCCAAAGATAGCGCCGTGCGGCTACCAAGGAAGCCATGCTATTCGCCAAACCTCTAATTAGATCATATTGGACATCAGCCAAATATGCGGAACCTGACTCAAGTCTTGTCACATCAGCTAGCTGCTCCTCCGTTTGCTGAACTGGCTGCTGCAAACACTGCGACCAGCAACGGCATGCTCTCGCAACTCAAGCTCCATAAATAGAGGCCTGCAGAGCCAGAGCATTAACCTCAAAAGTTTGCTTCAACAAGGCATCCACCTTTAGATCTTGTACGCCTTTCAAAGCCGAACTGACTTCAACTGGAATCGTGGTCTTCTTCGTGACCACTGAAACTGCCACATCTATATGCGGAGAACAAAACATTTCCCGTTCTTGATCCGCCAAGGGATAGAGACGATTCATGGACCTCACACCACGCAAGCCTGCCTCTAGCACATCCCATTCATCCTGAATCACCTGCTTAATCACACGGTGAACAGGAAAAAAACACCTGGGACTTTCATACCACCTGAATGAGAGGATCCTCCAAACCCTCATCCTCCGCTGGTACCACCGACGAAATGTTGAGAGCCTGAAGGGACTCTGTAATGAGCGCTATCAGCTCCTCCCTTTTGAAGACCCGGATAATCCTTGCTTGATCTTCAAGTTCCTGAATCTCACCTTCCTCTAAATCCTCCATCCCGGCTTCCGGCTCCAGCTCAAGGTCCTTTGCATCCGGCCAGTCTGAACCAAGAGGCTGATCTTCCACTGATCGGGCCCCCTCTTAACCGGTCTACCATCACTACCACCTAACCTTTTGGTGGCCGCTTGGCCTCCTGCTGCCCCAATAAGCGAGGCATCTGCGACTGCCCCCTGCTACCGCAAACAGTAAGCCTGAAGCAGCAGCACAAAATCTGGGGAGAAACCCTCGAAAGCTGCTTCAGACACCATGGGAGTGGCGGAATTACCAGGCAAAGCCAAATTTGAAGTAGGAAGAGTGGACAGAGACTCCTGCAGACTCCTCTTCCGCAGAAGCAGCAGCACCCTGCGCCACCAGAGCAGTGCCTTATTTATACCGATCCTGCATTTCTTGCTCCATAGTAAGCGCCTCAGATGCGCAGTCACGACATACCCCTGCGTCCGAGACTGAGCCCCTACGGGCACCACAAACCAGGCATTGTGGCTGTGTAGGCATTAGCGCTACAGGATCCGAGAGACTGGATAGTAAAAGAAATGGCTCCCGCAGACCAACAAAAAGGGCAACAAAACAAAAATGTGCAGAATCTTCTCTTATTTATTTATTTACTTACTTACTTTTCTGTACTGGCCGTTTAAGAGCTCCAAAACATTGAAAATTAAAAGTAAAAAAAATTAATTTCAATTAATTTCACTCGTGAGGTAGCAGTACTCGACTGAGTTTGTCTGCCCAAAGGTTTTGAATGCCTGGAAGATATACCACTAGAAGGTGAATTTGGTGCTCTCTGGCAAGGGCCCAAAGTCGTAAAGCTTTGTTGCATAACGACAGAGAGACGGTTCCGCCCTGCTTGTTCACATAGAACTTGGCTACCTGATTGCCAGTCTGGACCAGGACTGTCTTGTAGCTGAGCTGGGCGTGGAACACTCGAAGAGCTAAATAAATTGCTCTTAATTCCAGGAGGTTTATGTGTAAACCTACCTCCTGTGGAGTCCAGGTGCCCTGTGTAGAGAGATGATCCAGGTGTGCTCCCCAACCCACCTGTGATGAATCTGTTGTTAGGGTGGCCTGAAAGAGGGGTTGATGGAAAGAAGACCCCACTGTCAGATTTTCTAGTGATTGCCACCATTGGAGGGACAAAATTAGTCTTTGAGACACTTATTTTGTCTGACAAATTGCCCGTGGCCTGTGTCCACTGTGTGGAGAAGGTCCACTGAGCTGCTCACATGTGAAGGCGAGCATATGGGACTACATGAACTGTGGATGCCATGTGTCCCAGCAACTGCAGTAGTTCACGAGCCATGAGGGAGGATTTTCCCGCTGCTTGGGAAGCTAGCTGCATAATGCGAAGACACCGGGCTTGTGGAAGAAAAGCCCTTGACTGCCTGGTATCCAGACAGGCTCCTATGAATTCTAGGCATTGGGAAGGAACTAGTTGAGACTTCGGGAAAATGATTTCCAATCCCAAGTATTGGAGGATTCGCATTGTACGCGACAGTGCAGTGCTGGCCTCTGCAACTGTGGAGGTTCGAATGAGCCAGTCGTCTAAGTAGGGGAAGACAAAAATTCCCAGGGTTCGTAGAAATGCTGCTACTACTGCCATGCATTTCGTGAACACCCTTGGTGCTGAAGCCAGACCAAAAGGAAGAACCCTGTACTGAAAATGTCTTCCCCTGAAAAGGAAACGTAAGAATTTCCTGTGATCTGGATGAATGAGAATGTGTGTGTATGCATCCTTTAAGTCTAGAGAGCAAAGCCAGTCCTGGTCTTGATGGTATGGCAGAAGAGTTCCTAGAGAAATCATTTTGAATTTCTCTCGAAACAGATATTTGTTCAATTCTCTGAGGTCTAGAATGGGTCTGTGTCCCCCTGTTTTCTTTGGGATAAGAAAATAGGGGGAGTAGAACCCTGTTGCCTGTTGAAAAATGGGTACTTCCTCTATTGCCCCTTGGGCAAGAAGTGTGGAGACCTCGTAATCTAGCAGATTGTCTGCAGAGGTTTGTGAATTGAACTGCTTTAGAATTGTAGGAGGGGGTATGCTGTGAAAATGAAGTTTGTACCCCTCTCCTACAATGGACAAAGTCCAATCTTCTGCTGTTATTTGATGCCATCTGCTGATAAAGTGGCATAACCTGCCCAGAATATTGGGGGGTTGGGGACCCTTCAGAGGCAGGAAGGCGAAGCTCTCTGGGAAGGAGTCAAAGCCCTTGAGGGGGCTGAACCTGGAGAGCTGGTTGGGCTCTCGGTCCTTTTGGTTTCTTCTGCTGTCTAGGTAGTCCCTTTTGGGTAACCTGACCTGAAGTCTGACTCTGCTGGGTATAGGAAGGATAAAACTTCCTCTTTTTGCTAAAAGAGGGTTTTTTATAAGGCTTCCTTTTGGCTGGAGTGGCTGTAGATTTTGACAATCTATCTAAGGTAGAATTGTCAGCATCTAACTCATTAGCCTTTTCCTGCCAGTTCTTGCCGAAGAGATTCACCCCCGTGCAAGGAATGTTGCCTAATTTGTCCTGTACCCAAGTCTCTAAGTCTGATGCCTGTAGCCAGGCAATTTGTCGTGCACCAATGGCAATAGCAGAAGTTCTGCTGATGCATTCAAAGCAGTCAAAAACTTGGAGACATTTTGAGCATGCTTAACAAGAGCAAGAAAATCTTGTCTCTTATCATCTGGGAGAAAAGGGCTCATAAGTTCCAAGTCTCCTGTGACTTCCTTAAGGAACATTCCCATATATAGGATGTATGAACTGATCCTAGCTGAAAGCATGGAAGCTTGAAAAGTTCTGCGTCCAAAAGCATCGGGAGTCCTGCATTCACAACCTGGAGGATTGGATGCACGTCTCTTTGCACTTTTCATCCTACGCATGGCTGATTCCACTACGATTGAATGGTGTGGCAGCTGGGTTTTCTGAAAACCAGGACATGGTGGAACTCGATACATAGTATCAAGTCTCCTAGAGTGAGGAGAAGTGGTCAGAGGTGTCTCCCACATTCTGAGCATCAAGCTATGCAGAATTTCATGGATAGGCAGAGTAGCTGCCTCCTTGGGAGCTTTAGGATATTGGAGGATGGAGCTACTGTGATTTAAAGACCTTTGTCCATATCACGGATGAAATCCTGAAAAGACATGTCCTCTGGGAAGTGACATTCTCTGTTGGGGAGAAGAGGGATCTTCTAGGAGAAACCCTCTAGTGCCAGCAGAATTGTCAGAGTCTTCGGAATCGGAGGAATCAAAGTATTCCTGATCCCGATGCTCTTGCAAAGCATGATCCCGGTACCGATCGAAGTCGGTACTGAGGTGACCCGGTATCGCTTTGTCCCCTCCAGCCAGAGATGGCATAGGAAGAGTTCCCACCGGGGCCGGCACCGTCAGTACCGGCATTACCGGTGTCTGTACCGGCATCGGTGTTGATGTCGGCACCGGTGCTCTTGGGACCACCTGTACCGCAGCCGAGAGAAGAGTTGCGATACTGCGCTCGATAGTGAGGAATGTCTGGTCTATCGACGCTGCCGCTGCCTGGGTGTCGGTACTGGTAAGGATGGCCGGAACCCCTGAGCATGGCACAGGTAGTTCGAGAACATCCTGAAGCCCCATTGATGCTTTGCGAGCCAAAGCCTCCCGCCGGGGCTGTTTTGCCGGTGTGGTTCCCTCAAGGGCAATGCCAACGGCCTTTCGATGCTTAGCAGGAGAGCTACTCTTTGAGGACCGGCTCTTATGTTTAGTTACCTGAGATCCATGGGAGGAAGAAGAGGCCCTCGACGATGTTGATGCAATGGATCTGGCATCTGAAGAAAAAAGGGTCCCGAGCTTTGTGGCCCGGTTCTGTCTTCCTATTTTGGTCATCCCCATGCAGGAGAGACATTCAGTTGGAGAATGATCAGGTCCTAAACATTTTAGACACCAATCATGGGTGTCAGTGATGGAAATGGTATCGCTACACTTAGTACATTTCTTAAAACCACTAGTTGGTTTTTCCATGATTCAGGAAAATGGGGGCCTAGTGCCCAAAATGGCGCCTAGCACTAAAAAGGAAAGTTTCTGAAAGAAACACAAAGTTTTATTTATTTATTTATATTTTTAGAGAAGGAAAAGAAAAGAACCGGCGGTACTGGTAGGCGTTGTGTGGTAGGCAAACGCAACCACAGAAAGAAGTTTAAAGATGTAATTTTCTGCGGTGACAGGGAATAGGTCCTGTCGGCTCTGTAGAAAATGAAGAACTGAAGAGGGACAGTTGGAAAGGTGGGAAGGCAGCGCGCATGTGCTGAGGGATGCTCCCAAAAGCGTTCTTATTGGATACTGGGGAGCATTCCTGCGCAGGCTCCGTTGGTATCGACGATACCCATATGTGAGGACTACATTCCTGCTTGTTCCTGGAGATAACTGTGTCAGTAAGGAGATAAAAAGCCTGCTAAATAACTCCCCTCCGTGCCAACAAGAAGGGGAGAGCATGCAAAGGGGACAGAAAAGAGTCCTCTAAATCCCTTCCGATCTACTCTCAGCCCTTGCTTTTTTATTTATTTTTTTAACAAGCTTTAAAGCTACAGATCAAAAGAAAAACACATTATAGGGAGAAAAGAAAAACTAAAAACCCTATCTAAGATGCCTAAAGCTCCTTATCTGCTCCTCTAGTGAGCCCAGCACCTAGGCTCACTACCTCCAACTGCATGGAGACTGGACACACTGGGAGCTGGTGGAAGTGCCAGCAAGATATCTACAGTGGTGTCACAGTTCTGACATGCACAGTCTCCATGCTGCGAGAAGAGGTGCACAACCCAGAGGTGAGGGACTGAACTGGAGGGACGATAAGGAATTAAGTTTGCTGAAACCTTTTACTTATTTATCATGATTATAGCTAAAATTAAGGCAGCTAACATCTAGAAAAGCCAGCATTTAAAAACAACTTCACAAAAGGTGGGTTTTAGGAATAACGTGAATGTGACCAGAGAAGGTGCTTAACACACCAACTTGAAGACCAACAGTGCAGCAAGACATCAAGAGTAAAGTTGGGAGTTTGTAAAGGAGGGCACTCATAACCAACTTACCTGATGAACACAAGTCACAAGGAGGAGGTGTGTATGGAAAAATAAGAGGAAAGTTATGAGAAGCAAAAGAGTGAAGGCACGTGAAGGTGAATAGAAAAAGCTTAAAATTGTATGTGGAAACAGGTGGGAAATCAATGTAGTGCTTTTAGAAGAAGGCAGCATATGATTGTTAATAGCACTGAAGTTGTGTAGTTGTGCAGTTAAAGTTTGAATTGAATGTGTTAGAGATGACTGGCATTATTCACTTAAACACATATTTTATGTTTAAACTGAAACCTACCTACATTCATATTTATCTGTAATGCATTAACAGGATTCATTTTTATTTCCAACAGTCTAGTACTTTATAATTCATTTTGCTACCGCATCCAAAATGAAGAACAAACAGAAAGGATTTAAAACAGATGATTTTATTTCCCACATGTTAAATTGTTTTAGTAAATATATGCAAATGAACAAAACTTCTTTGTAAAAAAAACGTCCTAAGGTAACTTTTCAAGTTTTACATTTTGAGTGGCATTAGCTGTGACTGCACAATTGAAATCTTAGTATCATGGGAACAACTTCAGAATGAGACAGTGTCAAGCAGCTTAAAAAATGTCCTCAATTTGATTTATCTTGGGATGGCTCACAGTAGGTTCCATTAAAGCCATCAACAGTTGACTACCAGAATAAATCAAGGACCAACTCTGATGCCACCATATACTGATGTCATAGTAGCAGTCAGAATACAAGCTCAAGAAAATTATTTCAGAGGTAACAGACAACTGGAAAGTACTGTTTAATGTCATCAGTTCAGAAAAGATAACTGAAGTTGCCAAAAGCAACTGCATAATAAAAAGTGATTAAAAAATCACTAACTGAGTAAAATATGACCTCAATGTTAGACAAGAGTCACACAAAGAAAACTCATAAAAGGTGGCATTTTTGTAGACTGACTTATACAAGCAGGCCCCTTTAAGAAACACTCTCCTTTAAAGAGACCCCTTCACACAATGACAGAATTGGAAAAATGGTTAGTTATGCTTACCTAATAATTGCTTTTCCTTAAGTCCTGCCAAGTCAGTCCAGATGAATGGATTGTCTCCCTTGCCAGCAGATGGAGACCGAGCTAAACAGTGTAGCTTGGACATAAATCAGTATTCTTATGTCAAGGCTAAAGGTCATTATTGTGCTTGGTGATGCCTTCCCTGAAGCAGAGAGCCTTAATTACTTTTTCCCTAGGAGCAATATTTTCTTATTTTGTGTGTAGGATGGACTAGGGTTGGAATTTGATATAATAGAGGCACCTCAGTCATTGATGCTAATCTATTGTATTGCTAGTTTACCTCATCATCAGTTTATTTTATTTTAATTTTTTTTATAGTATTGCATTGGTTTTATTTTGAACACTGTATTTTGCTCTATCGTGTATTTTATGAATGTATTTTTTGTACCATGCCTTGAGTTTTTGTAACTATTCTAGAATATTAACCTACTATGTTTCCCACATATATATTCCACAATACAGAAGAAACATACATTCAAACATACATATTTTTGTTGGAATTTTCACCTTGAAGGAAAAACCTTCTCGTGGTGCAATATTCCTTTTTATTCTTTTAATTAGGGACGCAACCCTATCAAAGGTATTAAGGATATATTAAACTCCTCAACACCAACCGGTTATCATCCTGTGCAGTAGATATAAAATCAGTTTAAAAAGTCACTTATCTGGATGTAATCATTCAATGGCTCAAAAACGCCCATCAACTCCACTTCTTATCGCATTCCACAACCATTAACTCAGTGTCCACGCAGTTGGCGTCCTCCCAGGCGAAATCACTCAGAACGTGGAGCCTACTCAGACGATGCAGCCAAATATATAGAGAAAAACATCCCTAGTGACTTTTAAAGATTTCTTTCAAGTAGCAACCATTCGAGGCCCTTCCCTCGATCCAGTAACCCAACGTTGTATCTGTTTCAAGCCAACGATTCTCCTGGCTCTTTCTCAAACTGTGTTGCTCCAAATATCCACCCCGGAAGATTTCTATTTTAAACATCCCGGCGTGGACACATGACCAGTCAATAACCAATTGCCATCGACCTTTTCTGAACCTCAACCAGCCCCCTACACAATACTCCACCAATCCAAAGAAGCATTTAAACCGTGAGGTGCTACAGAGTCCAACTTATACACCCAAAATTGTTCCTGATAGGCTAAACGGAACATTCTGTCTCCGCCTCTATCATTTAGTGGAACATGATTTACCACTCTCCACCGCAAATCAGCAAAAACATGGTGTGTCCTGACAATGTGATGCCATCGGAGCTGTCAAAACCCCACCATTTATCCGAGAGCGATGCTCTTGAAGCCGTTTTTTCATAGACCTACTCGTCCTGCCAACATATAGCAAATCACATGGACAAATTAAAACATATATGACAAATGGTGTCAAACAAGTCGTATGAAATTTACTATAAAACTTTTGATGGTTCACTGGATGTTCCCAAATATGCCCTTCCAAGGTTGATTCACAAAAGTCGCAAGTAGAGCATTTAAAAATGTTCATGAATCCCCATTTCCTGACACCGATTGACATTATGTACCACCCAATCTGCTATATTTCTACCTCTTTGAAAAGCTATCATTAATGGCTTTGCAAAACTGGAGTGTAATGATAAAATCGGCCAGTGGGTCTTCATGATCCGCATCACTTTCGTCGCTCCAGTGTCAGACGGCTGCCTGGGTGAGAATCTTCACACTCTTGGCAAGTGCATATTTATATATGATTTGCAAGGTATTGTGGGCAATGTAGTTCATTCACACCAGACACACCTGCTGACAATAATTTAGTTGTGCTCTTGGGTAAAGCCAATAAGATATTTATTTATGGGGTTATTTCTCCCAACACAGATATGCTTGGTAGCACATAAATTAGGTTACTTGCTTTCAGTGTTAACTTGGAAAAACAAAGTCAAAATCAGGAAAACAACAAATGAAAAGCCACAAAGCAAGAAACAAACTGTTCTTTTCAGATTAACTTCTGATTACTTCCCACACAGATACAGAAGAGATTCTCTCCTAGCTCACAAGCAATTAGGTAAGGCTTAATTGCTAGCAGTTACCAGCTGAAACCCCTTAGCTGGCTTGCCTTCCACTGTGTGGGTCAAATCCTGCTTCAGGAGCTTTTCTGAGTAGATTAAAGAACAAATTTGTATTTCTTTGTGATGGTTGCTGTACTTTATAACAGAAAGTTACCAACGGAGTTTAGATAGAGAGCAGTCCATATAAACAGGATCCTCATCTGCTATTATTCCCCCTTGTTCAACAAGCATGGGTTCCATATCATGGATTGGCACAGATGAATCTATCAATGGAGCATTTTCAGGAGAATACTTGTTTCCCTGCTGTCTTTCAAGGTTATAGCTAGGGCATAGATCAGTGTTCATACCTGAGCTTCCATTGCTGCTAGAGTTCCTCTCTATATAGCCTGGCCAGTATGTAGTCCAGTTCTTATGTCCAGCCTTCCAATCCAGATCCCTGGACACTGGATCTCTCTTCACATACCTTCTGGCACGGGTCCTAGGGTCCCCTTCACGTGCAGCCGTCTCCCTCACAGGTAGCCTCTGGTGATTCCTAGCTCTGCAGCACCATTCCTCTGGCTTTCCCCAGTCCAATGGTGTATGCTGGCCCTTGGAATACCTCCCAGTATACGTACTGCTTTGGACTCTTCTAGACCTCTCAAAGGTTTTTCTCCTCTTTCTTCCAGAGGGTTTCCTTGCCTCTCTGTCTGTCCGGTTTGGCTTCTGCTTCTGATGATCCTTCAGATGAAACTGATGATCAAACTCAAGCTGATTCTCAGGATACTGAGGACAATTCTCTGGATATCCAAGGTGATCATGAAGATGGTCATCTGTAGAATAAACTCTACTCTTATTCTGCCTTGATGAGTGCTCCTCCCTAACATAGCGCAGCTGTGCTGAATCAGGCCCTGCCCTTTGAGATGAGTGCTTAGGGATTACCTCATAGCCCTCCTGATTGAACACACGTTTCCCCACCTCAGCTCCTCTAACGGCTGTTGGAAACCTGGTGCATTCTGGGACTGGTAGTCTTTTATGGGAAAATTCTGTTTTCTTATTTCTACCAGAACTGACAGGTTGCTTGTTCAGAGTCACTTCACCTTTCCTATAGCTCCTTCCTGAGCTATGATAAGCTTCCTTATCACACCAGGCATATATGGTAAAACCTCCACATAAGAAGAGCCCACTTCTCTGGCTGAGCCAGAGTTGGACCTATCCCACCATTCCCCATAATTATACCGGGCTCTCTTATATGCCTGATTTATGAGCTTCCGAGGTGGATATTTGGAGCAACACAGTTTGAGAAAGAGCCAGAAGAATCGTTGGCTTGAAACAGATACAACGTTGGGTTACTGGATTGAGGGAAGGGCCTCGTATGGTTGCTACTTGAAAGAAATCTTTAAAAGTCACTAGGGATGTTTTTCTCTCTATATTTGGCTGCATCGTCTGAGTAGGCTCCACGTTCTGAGTGATTTCGCCTGGGAGGACGCCAACTGCGTGGACACTGAGTTAATGGTTGTGGAATGCGATAAGAAGTGGAGTTGATGGGCGTTTTTGAGCCATTGAATGATTACATCCAGATAAGTGACTTTTTAAACTGATTTTATATCTACTGCACAGGATGATAACCGGTTGGTGTTGAGGAGTTTAATATATCCTTAATACCTTTGATAGGGTTGCGTCCCTAATTAAAAGAATAAAAAGGAATATTGCACCACAAGAAGGTTTTTCCTTCAAGGTGAAAATTCCAACAAAAAGATGTATGTTTGAATGTATGTTTCTCTTGAGTTTTTGTAAAGCAAGGCTAAATACCTAAATAAATGAAATGAGTCTAGACTGTTGACTGCCTACTGTCCAGAACTTCCTAAGCTTGATGGCTATCTGGAGTGGGAACCTGCATTAATCTGGAAGGGCTCCAAGTAAGGCAATTATTAGGTACACACAATGGAACATTCTGCTTCATCCTTGTCAGATCAGTCCAGATAAATGGGATGTACTTTAGTTATCCCCTAAGCCATGCCTATGTGGCAGGAACCTTATCTGCTGTTTGCAAGTTGTGACCCTCAAGGTTCAAGGGGACCACTGTCTCAGCAGGATACAACACCTTACATAGAGGTTTGTATGGTGTTTTTCCCCTATGTAAAGGAAAAAGCCCCAAGGCAATAGGCAGAGCCAGAGGCAGACTTAAAAAGGAAAAACACTATGGGCCCGATTCTGTCCTGGACGTAGATCCCCTCTGTGCATCCGGTCTGAACTGGACACGCAGAGGGGATCGCGATTCTGATCCTGCAGGGCACATCTAGCCCCACGGGATCAGAATCACGAACAAGCATGTATGTGCAGGCCGGGACTGCGATTCAGTCCCCGCCTGCACATACATTAGTAGCCCGACTAAGTTAGAGCTTTTAAATGGAGCCGCGGCGCCATGCCGTCTTGTTGCCATGGCACTGCGGCTCCATTTAAAAGCCACAATGCCGGCCGCCCAGTTAAAGTGTTTATTCCCTGCAGCCCGATTCCCTCATCTGGCCTCCTAAGGCCAGGGTCAGGCTGCGGGGAATAAACCTTTGCCCCCCCTGCCCCATCTGTACCCCAGCAGCTTAAACAAAAACGTCTAGGGAAGTTATTCCAACTCGGACATTAGAATCGGCCCTGTACGTCCAAGGCCGGTGACCGCCACTGCCCGCCCACTCTCCACCTCCAGGCCACCTATTCCCCGCCGCCGTCTAACTTCCTCACACAACTGGTGGGCAAGTTATTCAGGGGCAGGAGAAGCCATGGATAGCGTGGAAGGATGTCCCGTCGGGCCGTCCATCCCTGCTATTCGTGGTTCAGAATAACCCCCTATCCCTTTAAGGCAGAGTTCCCAACCAGAAAGTGATGCTTTACACAGAGAGCTTTTGACCCAGATATATGAGAGAGATGGGAGAAAGGAGTATAGTGTCAGAAGATGATCGCTAGGAAAGCTTCCACACCGAGTATGTCCACAGCACCAGCACAGCCAGACATCCCCACAGCCGAAGACAAAGCTTTAGAGCTAGAAGAGATGGAAATTGAACAAGCTTCACTGGATTCAATTCAATTCTCATAAAGCCAGAGCCTAAGGACTGCTCTCTCAGTAGAAGGTATGCCAAGTTATGAAAGGAAAAGAAAAGCAAAATGTTTGAAGTTCAATTGTTCATTCAAAGACAGCTGAGGTGGTTCATGCTGAGATGTTGGCTTGCAGAGGGTGGTGGCTGTCTCTTTGCTGTTCCTCAGCAGCAAAAAGATTGTAACAGTCATAGAACTATTGAACTGTGAAACGACTTATTTATTTCTACTAATCTTTTGTTGAATAAGGTTTGCTGAAAGAGAGTAACAGAGACCCTTGGTAGCTGAGCTGCAAGCTTAGTAGGACCCTAATTAAGACAGCCGAGATGCTGTAATCAAAGGTTGGAGTAGAAAACTGCTGCACTACTTTGAAGCTCTGACAGGCAAGGAAAGAAACCCAGCTGCATTTAAGGAGCATTTTAAATTTGGCTCTGAAAAGACTGGGGGACTTATTATTGGTGTTCAATATTTTTGCTGCACTTATTTGAGAAGTGAAGAGAAACCTTCCAAGTGTTCTAGCCCCGTGTGAAGTGGACGGTTTGTGAACAGTTTAAACCCCTACATAAAGCAGAAAGCTGTTGAACAAGTTAAAAGGGGAATGTATAGTATTGCTATGGACATAAAGCACATTGAACAGATGATTTTACAGAGGAAATTAAGGAACTATAATGCTTGTTGTGCCATAAAGAAACACCTTCTGTTTCACTGGGTGACAGACTGAACTGGTAATTGGCCTAACACTCCCTTATTTTGTTTCAAAACATAAGCTTTGCTTTGTCTTAATAAGGAGACTTATTTGAGTATTAAGGAATATAAGCGTCCTTGTCAAGTCTCCTACACCCAGTGCACATAAGCCCAAGACCCTGACCTAGTGTGATGACAGCAGTACTACTGCTGCAGCGAAGTGTAGTCAATGAATGGTACAATGGTTTTGCTACTAGTGCAAAGTTGGGGATCAGTTCCTTTTGAAGCTTTGACTGACTGGGCCTGTGCACATTTAAACGGAGTCCTTCTCCTAATGTCAATGCTCTAGTGAGGGCTATAAGTTCAGCTTTCTGTGCTGACGTTCCTGGGGCCAGAGCTGAGGACTCAACTACCAGATCAAGGGTCACCACTGCACTACAAGAGCAGCACTCCCTACTGGTGGCAAAGCCTAAACAGCAACTTCATTACAGAGTGCCACAATGAACCAGTGGCCATCGCACACATACCTCCCAAGGCCTAATCCACTGTTGTGTATGCTCGACAGCCTTCTGAAGTCTGCCTAACATTTGGTACCATGGGCGAATACCCTAGTCTTCCCCCATAAGTGCTGAAGAGTGCCAACACTGGCCTCCTTATCGCTCAACTTCAAGGAATGCTCAGAAATGTCAGCCTCACTAATCTTCCAATTCTGACCAGTAAAGTTAGCCATAAACAATCTGGCCTTCATCCAGTGCAGTCTGCCTCCGTCACTGATAGTCACAAAACACTTTGATAAGCAGCAGTCCTCTCCAGGGCCAGAGCTACCATTAGGCAAACTAGATGGTTGCCTAGATCTCTGGCCCTCCTATTGCCACAGTTGTTGCCCTCTTGGTTTAGGCAGCAGTGGCAATGAGAACCAACAGCCCCACAACGCTTATAGTTGTGATCAACATTATTAGCACCCTTGCATTTTAGGTATGTTGTGTACAGTATCTTGAGAAATAATTGGAAATATTTCAACTGTATGGCATCATAATATTTTAATAGTATGTTCAAAGGTATACAACAAAAAAATAGATCTCTACAACTCAGACGTATTAATTTCTGAGAAACAAAAATATATGACCTGATAAGATTAATGGCACCCTTCAATTTGGTTGCACAACTCTTGGCAGTGATGACAGCCTGCAAATGTTTCTGGTCGCCATCTATAAGTTTTGTACATCTGTCTGCTGGCAGTTTCTCACACTCTTCAACTGCATTTGTTCCAGCTCATGCATGTTTCCAGAATTCTTTTTACCAATGGCGCATTTCAGCTCTTTCCTAATGTACTCAATTGGACCGAGATCAGAACTCATTGCTAGCCAGTTTAAAAAGGAACAGATGGACTGTTCTAATCATTCTTTTGAACTTTTGGATGTATGTTTTTGGTCACTGTCCTGCTGGAGGACCCATGACCTTCAACCCAAACCTAGCTGACACTAGGTAGCAAATTTCTCTCCAAAATACCTTGGTTGTGCTCTGACCTCATAATTCCTTTCATATGTTCCAGGCCTCCAGTTCCTTAGGCAGTAAAACAGCCCCACAACATTATGGAACCTCCACCATATTTAAATGTAGGAAGGGTGCTTGTTTCCTTATAAGCTTCATTTCTTCGTCTGTAAATGTATTGCTGGTCTACATTGCCAAAGAGCTCAAGTTACATTTCATCTGTCCACAGAATATTTTCCCAGAATGACTGATTTTGGACAAAGATCAGGTGTGCATTTTTATGTCTGTCTTTGAGCAGTAGGGTCCTCCTTGGCCTTTGCCCCTGAAGTCCTTCTTTGTTTAGTGTGCGGTGTATGGTGATGGTTGAAACCACCACTCCAGATTGCTCCAGGTCAGCTGTAAGTTATTTGTTTATTATTTATTTATTTAGCTAGGCTTATATACTGCTTTCTACAAGTCAAAGCAGTGTATATATATGTATTTCCCTTGTCTCTGAAGTGCTCACAATCTATGGTTTTCTACATGAGGCAACAGAGGGTTAAGTGGCTTGCCCAAGGCCACAAAGAGCACCTGTAGGACTAGAAACCCCAGTCCTTCCAAGCCCAAGGTTGCTGTCGTGTAGCAGGATTTGAACCCTGGCCCTCTGGCCTGAGCTAACTTGCTGCAACCACTAGGCCACTCCTCCCTTCACTCCAGATTGCTCCTGGCCAGCCATAAGCTCTTTGGATGTTGTATGTAGTGTTTTTCCAGCGGTTCCACTAACCTTCAAAGACTTCTTGGATTAATTTTCCTTTTCCACCCACATCCTGGGAAGTTCTTGACAGTTCCATGAGCAGAAAATGTCTTAACATTGCGAACTGTAAATAGAGGAATCCCAAGGTCTTTGGAGATGGCCTTGTACCCCTTTGAGTTTGATAATGGCTTTTCTGACAGTCTCAGGCAGCTCTCGTCTTCACCATTATGAACATGGAACTGGGAGTGAATATTGCCATTTTAAACATTAGAGCCATCATTCATTTGTTGAATCAAATCATGTGAGTACTGACAACTGATCACAGGTGCGTCTAATTTTACAGCAATGGGAATGTGGCTCTTCTGTTCAAACTGTTTTGAATTGTTTATAAGGGTGCCAATAATCATGTCCTACTATAATTCTATTAACCGCGAGTCATTCAATGTAGTACTTATGTTGTATAAGAATGAAACTCTCTCAGACCATTCACCAGAAACTAATTTTTTGTCAGATCGTTTGCCCTGCGAGGGAAACTTTCCCCTCTCTCGTGGCAAACCCTCCTTTTAATCATGTTTATTTAAAAAGAGTGAAATCACCCTTGAAAACCGAGGCAAGATACAAATCAACCGCGTTACTTAAAGAGACCACCAACGGACCCGACTCATAATACGCTAACGCATTATCCTGGCATACACCAGTGAAAAACGCCAATGACTTAGCTGTGCAAATGGTCCATTGTGTCTCCCGAATCACAGCAAATACATCAATCTTTCAAATTGCAGACGTTCATAAGAAAGGATGTTTCTTATGAACGTCTGCGATTTGAAAGATTGATGTATTTGCTGTGATTCGGGAGACACAATGGACCATTTGCACAGCTAAGTCATTGGCGTTTTTCACTGGTGTATGCCAGGATAATGCGTTAGCGTATTATGAGTCGGGTCCGTTGGTGGTCTCTTTAAGTAACGAGGTTGATTTGTATCTTGCCTCGGTTTTCAAGGGTAATTTCACTCTTTTTAAATAAACATGATTAAAAGGAGGGTTTGCCACGAGAGAGGGGAAAGTTTCCCTCGCAGGGCAAACGATCTGACAAAAAATTAGTTTCTGGTGAATGGGCTGAGAGAGTTTCATTCTTATACAACATAAATAATCATGTCCTGGCAATAACCCCAGTTTTTATACCATTTCCTTTTAATTGGTCTTTTCCTATTTGATTCTTCTGTGTGTCAAATATGTGTACATATATAGTCCAAAGCCATTTCACTGGCTGTTTTTTTTTTTTTTTAAGGAGATATTGGGCATCAAGAGGTGGAACTGCAAGGGTGCCAATAATGTCGACCACAACTTTACTTTTAAACTTCAGCACCACTGGGCTATTTGTTTCTGCTCCTCAGATACCTACTTGTTTGCAGCAAGAAGTCGGCATTAGGCGTTGGACAGGGGCCGGAACAAACAGCCCTGTGGTGCTGAAGTTTAAGGGTAAGCACCACGGGGCTGTTTGTGCTCATTGCCACTGCTGCACATCCCAGAAAGGGGAGTCAGCGGCGGTTAAGGGCACAAAGGATGAGGTTTGCTTAGGATCCTCAACTCCTTGCACAGTCCCTGGTCCTTTCCAAGCACAATTTGGCTAGATAAATACTGGGTGAGCATCCAGTGCAGTTAGTAGCTATGCACTATGTTCTTTACCCAACAAAGTCAGCAATCATGAGTGCTGGTCTTTACCTGGAGCAGTCATTGGCATGGTCAGCCTCAGTGAATGTTGGTCTCTTGCTAATGCCATGAAAACCCATCTTCCTCCAGTACAGTCAGTCAGTCCCGATGAGCAACGGCTGCACCAGGTGAAGACAATTGTCACCTAGTTTGAATGGCCTTAATGGATGTTGGCATTTACCTGGCAGCACCAGCATCAAAGGATATTGGTCTTCACCTAGAATAGACTGCCTTGATGTTTGCTGGTACGTTTAATCAGAGACTTGATATATAGTCTTCCGCAGGAGGGCACCAAAAGCGGTCAACAATAAAATCCAAAATTAAAGAAAGGAAGCAGAAAAAAAACTCCAATCCAAGTGCAAGAAAGCGACAGCAGGTGGAAAGCAGGGGAAGCTAAGGAGGAGTAAGTCACCTAACTTAACAGGGCAATGGTTGGTATAGACAGCCTTGATGACTGATGTTCTCTATGTAGCAGACGGCATCAATAAGCAAATATCAAACTCACAGGGGCTATTCCTTTTCTAGCTCCTATAAATTCCCTCACTGCATGTTCTAACATGCTATTGTCCTAGTCTGCTCAAGCCATCAACTGCTGAGTCGAGGAGCTGGAATCAAACCCTTGAGCCTTGCCCTATCTTATGTATATAGGTTGAGCACTGGTGCTAGACAGCATTGCTGTTCACCAGTAAAATGTAGTTACTCACCTGTAACAGGTGATCTCTGGGAACAGCAGGAATTTAGTCTTCACATGTGGGTATCATCGGTACCGACGAATCCTGCGCGGGAACGCTCTCCAGCGTCCAATAGGAAAGCTTTTGGGAGCATCGCACAGTGCCTGCGTGCTGCCTTCCTGCCTTTCTACCTCTCTCACTTCAGTTGAGTTTATAGCTGAGACCAAAGGAGAGGAGTAGAGAAAGAGAAATAGATAGAGACAACTCCTAGGGGAGGTGAGTGGGTTGTGAAGACTAAATTCCTGCTGTTCCCGGAGATCACCTGTTACAGGTGAGTAACTACGCTATCTCCAGAAACGAGCAGGAATGTACCCAACTTATAGATGCCAGGGGAATGACCCCAGTAAGCTGAGAACCCAGGTGAGATGGGTCATGCTTCCTCCCATGGACCTCTGGCGTCAAAACCCGGGACCGGCGGGTAGACATTGTATTAAGTATGAAAGAGATGCTGGAGAACAGCTTGGCCAGACGAGGCATCCTGAAGGGAGTCCTTGTCTAAGCAGTAGTGGGCTGTGCAGGTATGCACCGAAGCCCAAGTAGCTGCTCTACAGATGTTGTCAATAGACACAGAACGAAGATTAGCCATTGAGGCTGCCATCACCTTCGTTGGCCATACTTTTGAACGATAAGGGTTAACTCAACCAATAGATAAGTTATTCAATATAACATACAAGTGACTTGGAGTATAAACCTGATCACTTAAAAGATATTTCTCAATTACTAGTGTCTTAAATGGTCTAGCACAATTTTGCAATGTGGAGAAGTTCTCAGACTCTACTCGGCACTCGACTCAAGGGCTTACGCCTATGAGTAAACATGTGCCTTGTTTTGCATCAACGACCTTCAAGTCATAAACGAAGTATAATAACCCTGGGGATCTTATGGCTTGAGTGAATACTCTATATCACTACTTGCAAATCTTATCACTCAGCTGATGGTTCCCCACTGAACAATCCGGTATTCGATTCCTCGTACTATGTTGATCCCATTGAGGCTGCCATGGCTCTCACATTGTGAGCTGTGACATGGCCCTCGAGAGAAAGTCCTTTACTCTCATATGTAAAGGATATGCAATCTGCAATCCATTCAGATAAAGTTCTTTTGGAAACTGGAAGTCCCAAATGACTAGAGTCAAAAGCAACAAAAAGCTAAGGCCCTTTTACAATCCAAAGTGTGAAGATTCCTTTCTGCACTGGAGGCATGAGGCCTAGGGAAGAATACAGGAAGATAAACCGACTGGTTTAGATGAAAAGGCGAAACCACCTTTGGCATAAAGTGAGGATGAGTCCTGAGGACTACTGTATCATGGTGGAACCTTGTATAAGGAGGGTCAGACACTAAAGCCTGCAGCTCACTAATGCGTCTTGCAGAAGTGATAGCAAATAGGAAAATGACTTTCCATGAAAGAAACTTTAGGGTTGTAGTGGCTAAGGGTTCAAAAGGCGGTTTCAGGAGCTGCCCAAGAACAAGATTTAGATCCCATGCCACCGGTGGTGGTTTAATGGGAGGTTTTGTTAAGAGTAAGCCTCTCATGAACCTTGACACAAGTGGATGAGAGGAAATAGGTTGTCCATCAAAAGGTTTATGAAAAGCAGCAATAGCACTAAGATGGACTCTCACTGAATTGGTCTTAAGACCAGAAGATTCTCCAGTGGCGACTTCACAGGTACAAAAGGGGGGTTAAGTCCCTTTTGTGAACACCAGACAGAGAAACTCTTCCACTTAAAAGCGTAGGAACGCCTCGTGGAAGGTTTTCTGGAAGCCAGAAGGATATCTTTTACCTGCTGAGAGGTTGATATCCAGGAAATATGAGCTTTCAGTAACCAGGCCCTGAGATGCAGAGACTGGGGATTTGGGTGCAGTAAGGATCTGTTCTCCTGGGAAAGGAGATTTGGAGCATTTCCCAACTCCAGAGGAGTGGTTAGAGAGAGATGCAGAAGCAGAGGATACCACATTTGCCGTGGCCAACGTGGAGCTATGAGTATCATATGACCTCTGTCTCTCTGAAGCTTGAATAAAGTTCTGGGAATGAGGTGAATGGGTGGGAAGGCATAAAGGAAGTCTTGACCCCAGTGAAGTAGGAAGGCATCCCTTGCCTGACAGTTACGAGCCGGGATTCTGGAACAGAATAGGGGAAGTATGGCATTCTGTGGACTTGCAAAGAGGTCTATATCTGGTGTTCCCTAGATTTGAAACCCTCAAGCAAGGTGATCTGAGTGGAGAAACCACTTGTGTGGCAGCAGTATTCGACTGAGTTTGTCTGCCCATAAATTTTGAATGCCTGGAAGGTATAACGCAAGAAGGTGGATTTGAAGCTCTCTGGTGAGGGCCCATAGTCGCAAAGCTTCGCTGCACAGCGACAAAGAGCCCGTTCCGCCTTGCTTGTTCAGATAGAACATGGCTACCTGATTGTCGGTTTGGACCTGAACTGTCTTGTGGCTGAGATGGGCCTGAAATACTCGAATAGCACTGAAAATGGCTCTCAGCTCTAGGAGGTTTATGTGAAGAGAAGCCTCCTGTGGGATCCAGAGACCCTGAGTTGAGAGATTGTGCAAGTGGGCCCCCCAACCCAATCTGTTGTTAGGGTGGCTTGGCACAGAGGCTGCTGGAAAGGAGAGCTTTCAAGGAGGTTTTCCAGTGACTGCCACCATTGTAGGGATGAAATTAGACATGTGGAGTTCTGATTTTGTCCGTTAGCCGACCCGAGGCCTGTGTCCACTGAGAGGATAGGGTCCGCTGGGCTGCTCGCATATGAAGGCGAGCATGGGAACCACATGGACAGTGGATGCCATATGCCCCAGAAGCTGAAGCATCTCCCGAGCAGTCAGGAAGACCTTCATAGCTGCTTGGGATGCCAGCTGTATTATACACAGTGTGATGCAGTGGCCAGCACAGAACCTATGATAATAGGGGAAAAAGAAGTAGAGCTTACCTTGCAGTCACATAAGCAGCAAACACATTCAGTTACAATGAGCCAAAGAATAGTAGAACAAACGTTCCCCACACCAGGTATGACGCAGCAGAAAGTCAGAGAGCTAGTCAGGTCCACCTGGGCAGGGAAGCACGTACAACGTACAAGAGACAAGAGGATAAAAGCAATTGGGAAGTCCCAGCAAGGGGAAGAAGGGAGGAGGAAGGAAGTGAAGAAGTGGGTGTGGCTGGAGGAGTTACAGATGCCGAGGCAGAGAGAGAGGAGACAGCTGATGCAGAGAGAGCTGGAAGAGCCAGTGCAGGAGTCTCCCAAGCCAGAGGGGGCATCGACCCGAGGAGAGTGACCAAGCAGGTAGAGAGCAGATGTCACAAACAGGAGAGCTTGCTGGATCCAGGAAGCACTGGGTATGACCCGGTAGCAAGGAGCAGCAGGAGTAAAGTCTTTCCAGAAAGTGGCTACAGCCCAGCTCAAACTACTGGTGGTTGGAACTCTTGGGGAAAGGCACGCTACAGCCCAAACAGAGGAGCCTGGTTAACTGAGGAAGGAGTGGAAGCGCTCTATCCCAGAGGAAAAGCTAAGTACACCATTTTCTCTAAAGGGCAAGAGGTGGGCCCGGCCAGGAAAGCTAAGGCTAACAGTTGGGAGGAGAATCCTTATTGGAGAGAAAGAGGGAGCCCAAAAGAAGCCCCAAGCACAGGTTCCTGGGTCCCTGTTTATGCAGAGCAACTCCCTGCTAGAGGAACTGCTGCCTCCCAAGGAGAGAGTTGTGGCAATAGCAGCGCTGAAGAGTGTTATCCAGTTACAAGCCTGGACTGTGAGCAAATGCAATGGGAAAACACTAGCCATGAGGTAGAAACCAGTCCTATGGATTGTGCTATGTGTCTCTCGGATGAGATAGAATCTCTCTGTTGAATAAGCAAGCAGAAGCAGTGTTATGGTTGTTTGAAAAAGGTTTATTTTTACTTTTGCTGTGAAGAAACAGTTCATTTATGTTACCCTTTATTTGCTGTATAAAAAGGAAATCCACAAGGGAAGGGGAATAAAGCCCAAGTATTATTTTTGCCTGAACACACGGCTACAGACTGTTCTTTGAAAAGGCAAACCTGCATCGCATGCCCTAGGCGGCCGCCTAATAGGGGCGGTGTAGAGTCACAAATGGCGTCGTTTTTAGGATTCCTGGAAGAAGAATACAGCGGAAGCACAGCGGAATTACCAGTGCCAGAGAGCAGGACCGGGATTGCTGTGGACCACGCCGGAGGATTCCAGAATCCAGAGAGGAAGGGAACCTTCTCAGAGCCGGAATCTCCACCTGACTCAGGTAAAAGGTATCTGGGCACAGGCGGTGGGGGATTCTGGTGAGAAGGGATACTGGGAGCTAAAGCCTTGGTTTAAGTGCATTTAAAAAAAAAAAAAAAAAAAAAAAAAGGTGCCACACTTGGTGTGTGTTGTCTGTTTTGTTTCAGGGTGAACATGGAGAATCCCCAGGACGTGCTGCACTGGATAAGTCTCCAGTTTGAAAAAAAGAGGGAGTTAGCCCAGCTGAGCCAGGAGCAAGCGTTGGCGGCCATGCAGGCCCAACAGAAACCTCTGACTGACCTGATACAAACTCTGCTGACAGAGCGAGCGGCAGAGAAGACGCCTAAAGAACATTATTGTGGGGTAGGCCCACAAGGTTGTGGGATCTTATCCTTTGGACAATTGACAAATGCTGACAATATAGACGACTTTCTAGAGGCTTTCGAACGGGTAGCCCATAGTGCGGGCTGGCCCTATGAGCAATGGGCGGTTAGGTTGGCCACCTCCCTGACGGGAGAAGCCCCGGCGGCTTACAAAGCCATGCCCGCCACCCAGGTAACAAAGTATGAGGAGGTCAAGGCAGCCATACGGGACAGGCTAGGCTTGTCGCCTATGGTATACCGCCGTATGTTGCGGGCGACCAAACTCCAGCCAGGTGAAACCCCTAAGGCGCTCTGCCAAAGAATCCGTAACCTGGTATGGAAGTGGCTTAATCCAGAGGGGAAGACTCTCGAAAGTATACTTGACATGATTGTCCTAGAGCAATTCTCAGAGGCTGTTCCAGCCGAAGTAAGATCATTCCTTACTCTGCAAAACTGTCAGACCTCAAGCGAGGCAGCTCACCTCACTGAAAGGTTCATGGAGGCTGGGTTAGCCCATAAACCGCAGGGAGGAGCTGGCAACACGTATGGGGTAGCCAATTTTGGCAAAGTAGTGAAAGACCCTATGTGATGTGCACCTAGTGTAATGAAATATGTACCTAGAGATGAGGTTAAGGACGCTCGCATAAAATGTTTTAAATGTGGGAAGCGGGGTCATAGGAAGGATGAATGTACTTGGCGAACAGCACTGATGAGTGGGGATGGAAAGTATAAGCAGGAAGGTTTTCGCATAGGTGTGGAAGTATAAGGCGTGGTAGCCAAAGCCCTACTTGACTCGGGGGCAGACCAAACCATGGTTTCCAAGAAATTCTGGCGCCTCCTACAGGCCAGTAATGGGTCCACCCCGAACCAACCTGAAGTGGTGGCCAAGATAAAATGTATCCATGGATCCGCTACCAGTTATCCCCTTTACAGCTTGATAATAAAAGGGTTGGGGACCCGGAAAAAGGTTTTGGTCGCCTTAGTCCCGCATTTACCTTTTGACATAGTGTTAGGCAGAGACTGGCCACCATTTGACAAGGGGCTGGGGAAAGGCCTACACTTGGAAGGAGATAGGACACCGGTCGGACCCCGGGGCCAAGGGGCGGAAGTCCAGTCCGAGTCCCCAGAGGGAGATGAACTGACCGGGTGGGATCCCCAAAAGCAGCCAAGGGGGGCGGAAGGGAGGAAGTGTCTGAGCCGGAAGGTCGGGGAAAAGGGGAAACTATGGTGACCTTAGTTCCTGAGCCCCTATTTGCAAAGCCCCGAGGGACAGATCCCGGTAAGAAGAACCCGGAGAAAACAGAGATACCCAGAAAGGAGGGTTTTGTTTTAAAATTCTGCAAAGCGACCCCTAACGCCCAGAGCCCGCAAAGAGCCAGTGCCGCTGCCGCGGGATATGACCTTTTTAGTGCCGTAGACGAGGTAGTGCCAAAAAGAGGGAAAGCCTTAATAAACACTGGGTTACAGATACAGTTACCAGCAGGATGCTATGGCCGAACAGCCTCCCGGTCTGGATTAGCCGCCAAGCATTTTATTGATGTTGGGGCGGGGGTTATTGACCCTGATTACAGGGGGGGTCGCCAAATTTTACTCTTTAATTTCGGTGAGAGAGATTTTAGGGTTAAAATAGGGGACAGGGTGGCCCAGCTCATATGCGAGCGGATTGGATTCCCCGAGTTGAAAGAGGTGCCATTACTGACCCTTACCAGCCGTGGGGGAGACGGTTTCGGCTCCACCGGGCAGAGGGAGGTGAAGGGTATGACCGCCTCGGCGGAGGAAAGGATAGACGAGTATTTGGGACCACAAGTCATAGATTGCAAAGAGAACCCAGCTCCAAGAATAGGTGAGGAACTATCGCAACAACAGCAGCAGCAGTTAGCACAGTTATTGGCGAGGTTTAGGGATGTCCTCACTCCAGTACCTGGGGAAACGGGTTTGGTGGCCCATGAAATTCTCACCCCTCCTGGGAAAATAGTGCGGCAAAGGCCTTATCGCCTACCGGAGGCCCGTAAGAGGGAGGTAATATCTCAAGTACAGGAAATGCTACGGATGGGCATAATCGAGGAGTCTAAAAGTCCTTGGTGCAGCCCGGTAGTCCTGGTGCCCAAGCCTGACGGAAGCTTACGCTTCTGCATCGATTTCCGGCGAGTTTATGCCATCTCACATTTTGACGCCTATCCCATGTCGAGAACAGAGGAGTTACTAGACCGACTAGGGCAAGCACGGTATCTGACAACTCTGGATCTTACCAAAGGATATTGGCAAATTCCCTTGACCCGTGCTTCTAGGCCCAAAACTGCTTTTAGTACCCCCTCGGAATATTTCAATTCCGACGGATGCCGTTCGGGTTGCATGGGGCGGCGGCGGCGATGTGCCAGCGCTTGGTCGACCAGGTTTTGCGTCCCAATCAAAACTATGCAGTAGCATATATGGACGATATCGTCATACATAGCGCAAGCTGGACGCAACATCTGCCTAGGGTGGAGGCCGTTTTGAAGGCCCTGCGGCAGGCAAGTCTAACCCTAAATCCGGGGAAGTGTTTATTCGCCGGAGCAGAAGTTAAATATTTAGGGCATATGGTCGGGAAGGGTATGGTTCGACCATTACTTAGCAAGGTGGAGAGCGTGCAAAATTTCCAGAAGCCGATGACTAAGAAACACCTTCGAAGTTTCCTTGGCCTTATCAGTTACTATCGCAGGTTCATACCTCGTTTCGCGGAGGAAAGCGCGGTCCTGACCAATATGCTAAGGAAAAATGCCCCAAATAGTGTAAGATGGACACCGGAGGCGGAGAGGGCATTTGTCCTATTAAAGGGAAAATTATGCCAAGCCCCGGTTCTGTATGGGGTGGACTTCCAAAGGCCTTTTGTTCTCCAAACGGACGCCTCTGAATCCGGATTGGGGGCAGTCCTCTCCCAGGAGTTCAGGGGAATAGAACACCCCATCATGTATTTAAGTAGGAAGTTGTCCCGAGCAGAAACTAATTACTCCACGGTAGAAAAAGAATGCCTAGCTATTAAGTGGGCGGTAGAGGCACTTCGATTTTATCTCACGGGTCGTCACTTTGCACTTGTAACGGATCATGCGCCTTTGAAGTGGTTGGGTACTATGAGATATCACAACCCACGGCTGACCCGCTGGCACTTAGCACTGCAGGCATTTAATTTTACTATACAACATAGGGCAGGCAAGCTGCATCTCAATACAGACGCATTATCCCGTATTCCGTGCTGTGAGGACATGAGTCCCCCAGCCCGTAATATCTTAAGGGGGGGATATGTGATGCAGTGGCCAGCACAGATCCTATGATAATATGGGAAAAAGAAGAAGAGCTTACCTTGCAGTCACATAAGCAGCAAACACATTCAGGTTACAGTGAGCCAAAGAATAGTAGAACAAACTTTCCCCACACCAGGTATGACGCAGCAGAAAGTCAGAGAGCTAGTCAGGTCCACCTGAGCAGGGAAGCACGTACAACGTACAAGAGACAAGAGGATAAAAGCAATTGGGAAGTCCCAGTAAGGGGAAGAAGGGAGGAGGAAGGAAATGAAGAAGTGGGTGTGGCTGGAGGAGTTACAGATGCCGAGGCAGAGAGAGAGGAGACAGCTGATGCACAGAGCGACAGGTGCACCTACTCTTACCATATTGCTGGGCAGACTGGATGGACCATGCTGGTCTTTATCTGCCGTCATTTACTATGTTACTATGCAGAGAGAGCTGGAAGAGCCAGTGCAGGAGTCTCCCAAGCCAGAGGGAGCATCGACCCGAGGAGAGTGACCAAGCAGGTAGAGAGCAGACGTCACAAACAGGAGAGCTTGCTGGATCCAGGAAGCACTGGGTATGACCCGGTAGCAAGGAGCAGCAGGAGTAAAGTCTTTCCAGAAAGTGGCTACAGCCCAGCTCAAACTACTGGTGGTTGGAACTCTCGGGGAAAGGCATGCTACAGCCCAAACAGAGGAGCCTGGTTAACTGAGGAAGGAGTGGAAGCTATCTATCCCAGAGGAAAAGCTAAGTACACCATTTTCTCTAAAGGGCAAGAGGTGGGACCGGCCAGGAAAGCTAAGGCTAACAGTTGGGAGGAGAATCCTTATTGGAGAGAAAGAGGGAACCCAAGAGAAGCCCCAAGCACAGGTTCCTGGGTCCCTGTTTATGCAGAGCAACTCCCTGCTAGAGGAACTGCTGCCTCCCAAGGAGAGAGTTGTGGCAATAGCAGCGCTGAAGAGCAATGTTCCCTCTAATTTTCTGTAGGCTGTGTGCGCATAAAGCACAGTTACTTACCTGTAACAGGTGATCTCTGGGAACAGCAGGAATTAGTCTTCACATATGGGTACGTCGGTACCGACGGAGCCTGCACGGGAATGCTGCCCAGCTTTCAATTAGAAAGCTTTTGGCAGCATCCCTCGCGCCTGCGCAGTGACTTCCCGCCTTCTCCACAGCCTCTCTTCAGTTGAGTTTCAAAGCTGAGACAAAGGCGAGGAGAGAAAAGGGAAAAATAAAAAAGATGCAACTCCTAGGGGAGGTGGGAGGGTTGTGAAGACTAATTCTTGCTGTTCCCAGAGATCACCTGTTACAGGTAAGTAACTGTGCTATCTCCAGGAACAAGCAGGAATGAGTCTTCACATATGGGGACTCCCTAGCTGGAGATGCCAGGGGGAGATCCCATAAAAATGCAAGTGCCCGGGTCAGGGGCGCATTTTGTCTCCAGGAATCCCCGGCATCCAATGTGGGATGGAGGGTAGGAGTTGACAATAAAGGAGCTGTGAGGAAAGAAACAGCATAGTCAAGGACTAGGTGTTCTACAGACTACAGGAGTCCTTGGTAGATATGATGAGTAGCATTAAAACACATTTAATGTACACTTAAAATATGCAGCTTACCTACTGTATTGTAGGAAGTAGAAAGCATGATGGAGTCTACTGGATAAGTAGTGGCGGAATCTTCAAGGTGACCTCTCAGTAGTGAGGATGAAGGTCCAGACTTGGAGGTAGTAGATGATCCAGGTGTCAACTGGGTAGGAGTAGACGTCTGGTCTTCAATGGAAAGCTTTATGGGAAAAGCTGAAAAGTCCTTTAGGCATCATGAACATTGAGGACTAAAGGAAGAAGACTGACGGAGTTGAAGAACTAGCCCAGTCCTGGCAGGAAAGGGGGGATGGAAAACCCCTATTCCTACGGAAAACAGTTGTGTACCCGAAGATAAAGATGTACACTGTTTTTCCTAGCTGGCGAGAGATAGGAAAAATATTGAAGCTGGATGCTTCAAGGACATAAAGAAAAAATAGAAGATGTTAGCACCAAAGTGGTTGCTGGTGCTGAACAAGTCCTGTATCATAATTTGGTATGGGACGTGGGGCAACAATCTGTCTAAAACCTCTAAGAGGTAAATCATGTAGTATAGACAGTAAGGGTGATAGTGAATAAGATTGACCAACCCTTAAGAAGCCCCCCAGCAAACACATACATATAGGGAGATATATATATATGTGGCTGGAATAGATATGTATATATTCATAGATATATATAGATAGATAAATATACATATGTCCAGATTTGTATATTAGGATATGGGTGGTGAAATTTATCAAATATATATGATACACCTAGATATATGGAAATTTGTGGGGCATGGTTTAGCACCACCAGAGAAATGATATAAGTATGTAGACATATATGGAGATGCTACATACAAGACAACAGATTGAGATACATGTCTACCACCCAGCCCCATAATTGTACATGGGGAATGTAAATGAAAAAGAATCTGCGTTCTGCGAGAGGGTGAGCCCACTTGGGAGATGCATAGAGAATCTATTTTCGTGGGTTGAGGGATGCAGGAAAGCAACCCAGTGAGATAACCGTGATGTTCGCGTGAGAACAGATGAAGATATAAATCTGTAGGGAACAAGGCAGGGAGTTCTACAGAACACTGACATGGTAGATGCCTTGGATTGTCACGCAGAAGAACTGCTATCTCGTGTGAACACCCCAGGTTAGAGGGGGTGTGGAGAACCCTCACAGGCATAGGAAGGGTTGAGAAGTTTCTCTCTAATAATAGAGGAACTTCAGAGACAAGGACAATGCTCTATAGCAAAGCCCTCATAGTAGAAAGCTTATCTGAAGACTGCAGAGAGCATTGTGCAGGAGAGCTATGAGAGAAACTGACCGAAAATCAGTTATGTTGCCATATCCTAGAAAAAGGAGATGGTTAGAATAATGTGAGAAAGCCTAAGGAGTAGGAGGATCCAAGATAGTTTGGAATCACTACTGAGGCTAGACAAAAATTTTTTAACAAGGGACTGGAACTTGGAAAAGTCCCAGTAATACAATTACTACAACTCCTGCAGGCAGAGCTGTTGACAGAAACAGCAGAGAGAGTGTCCTGTGCTGAATAAAGAAAGCAATTAGGGTCAAACTTTATCACAGAGCAAAAATTGCCAGTACAAAAAGTATGGGCTCTGTACAAAAAAAACAAGAAAGTGTCGTTGTGTCCCACTCAAAACTTCATGCAATAAATATAAAGTTTAATAAACAGCTTCAAGCATAGTGAGCACGCAAAGTTTGCAAGCGTTATTGCGTTTCACCCGAACAGGTTTCTTCAGGGGGTGACTGGCAGAGGATGGCTAGAACACAAAAATATATAATATATAAAATGCATTAGTTTGTAAAAAGCACACACTTTCATTATTGCGCTTCAAGAAGACATCCAGTAAGGAACGGAAGAAAAGTTGTAGCACGTACAGCAGATGACAAGAAATCCAAGCTTTACTAACCGCTGCTGAACGCTGCGCATGCGGACTGCCTATTTATACGGCATGCTGATTGGGCTGTAAAGGGGCCAATGGAAGATTACACACAGACTTCCCATTCAACCCGCTCATTCAGGCCAAAAGGCGAAACTGAACCGACCCGATGGATCCAGCGCTGTTCCTGCCAGGATAGAGTGCTATCTCTAGTTTTACCACGTTGTGCAGAATCGATCATATCTAGGCAAAAACATTGTAAATCTTGGAACTTGTGATGAAAACCAAGGCAATGTTCCACAATCGGAGCTTCACGACGTTGACAGGTGAGCCTACTCTTATGTTCATTCATCCGCACTCTAAACATTCGGGGGCTGTGGGCTGGTTTATATTGGTAAAACTACCCGAATGTTTAGAGTGCGGATGAATGTGACCTCCTGCCACAAGATAGAGGTTCTGCTTATGCATTCAAAGCAATCAAAGGTTGCATGGTCCATGAATTTAGAGACATTCTGGGCGTGCTTGATCAGCATAAGTAAATCTTCCCTTTTGTCCTCATACATATTAGGGCTCATGAGCTCTAAGCCACGTGCGACTTCTTCCAGGAACATACCCATATAAAGAATGTAGGAACTGATCTTGGCTGATAACATGGAGGATAGGAAGCATCAACGCCCGAAGGCATCGAGTGTCCTCGATTCTCGGCCTGGAGGATTAGAAGAATGCGTTTTAACACTCTTAATTCTATGCATGGCTGATTCCACTACCATCGAATGGTGTGGTAACAGTCTTTTGAAAGCCAGGACAGCTTGGCACTCGGTAATTGGTATCGAGGCGTCGGGAATGTGGAGACACCGTTAAAGGAGTTTCCCACATCCTTAACATAAGATCATGTAAGATCTTGTGAATGGGAAGCGTAGCTGCTTCCTTAGCAGCCATGGGATATTGTAGAATTTTTAATTCTTCTGCCCTAGGTTCCTTTTCTGGAATCACCGTGACTGAAAGACCTTTGGCTAAATCACGTATGAAATCCTGGAAGGACATGTCTTCTGGAGGAGACATTCTGCGTTGAGGAGAAGGAGTTGGATCCTCTGGTAGGATCGCTCTAGTACTGGTAGAGTCATCGGAATTGGAAGACTCAAAGTCACTCTGTACCGGGTGTTCCCGTAACGCACGATACCGGTACCGCTCAAAGTCAGTACCGGAGTGTCTTGGATACTGTCCCCCAATACCTGAGATAGACTCAAGGCTCGGCATGGGGGGGAAGCATACCTGCCGCAGTAGGTGCACTCAGTACCGGTACCGATGTCGGTATCTATACCTGTGGAACCGTCTGCAGCGGTCTTAGCGGTACCAAAGCTGCTAAGAGGGTCGCTAGACTGCGTTTGATAGCGAGGATTCTCTTATCCATCGCTCCTGCCGATGCCTGGGTGTCGGTACCGGTGGAAGCGGCTACGACCCCAGAACATGGCACCAGTAGGTCTGCAGAGATGGAAGCCTCTGGAACATCCTGGAGCCCCGTTAATGCTTTGGAGACTGAAGACTCCCACCAGAGCTGTTTTGCCAGTGAACTTTCCTCGAGGGCAACGCCAGTGGCATCTCGATGCTTAGAAGGAGATCTACCCTTTGAGGACCGTCCAGTCTTGGAAGACTTAAATTTAGTTACCTGAGATCTATAGGAGGAAGATGAAGCTCTGGAAGACGTCGATGCAACTGACATCGTATCTGCGGCAAAATGGGTACCGGGTTTTGCAGCTCTATTCTGCAGGCCCCTCTTGGTCATCTTTCTGCAGGAGACACTCTCCAATGGACAATGTTCAGAGCCTAAACATTTAAGACACCAATCCTGAGTGTCGGTGACGGATATAGTACCGCCACAGTTAGAACATTTCTTGAAACCACTAGCTGGCTTCTCCATGTTTGCAGAAAAGTGGGCCTAGTGCTCAAAATGGCGCCTAGCGCCGAAAGGGGAGAGGCCCCTGAAAGAAAAATCTTTTAGAAAGCTAGGTTTTTGTTTTTTGAAAAAGAAGAAAAAAGAACCGGCGGTACCAGTAGGCGTCGAGTGAAGGCAGACACGACCACAAAAAAACAAAATAATAAGAATAAATTTTCTGCTGCTCCGCGGAAAATGAAGAACTGAAGTGAGAGAGGTAAAAAGGCGGGAAGGCAGCATGCATGCGCTGTGGGATGCTCCCAAAAGCTTTCCTATTGGACGCTGGGGAGCGTTCCAGCCCAGGCTCCATCGGTACCAACGATACCCATATGTGAAGACTACATTCCTGCTTTTTTCCTGGAGATAGCTTAGATACTCAACTGTAGAAAGTGGTCTCCATTGACAACATGAATAAGTCCTCACGTATGGTGATGTCACCAACGGAGCGGTCCCCAGCTTCTATTGGAAGCTTTTGGGAGACTCTATCGCGCATGTATTTGCCTGCCTTCCCACATACTGTGGCACCATCTTCTTCAATAGAATACAAAAGCTGAAGCCCAAAAAACAACTCCTTGAGGAGGTGGGAGGGTTGCGAGGACTCATTCCTGCTGTCCATGGAGAATACATGCGACAGGTGAATAACTATGCTTTCTCCATGAACAAGCAGAAGGTTAAGTCCTCACATATTGGACTCCGAAACTACAGGTTACCAAAAACCAAGGAGGCCAAAAGCCCAACAGGGGAAACATAACTGGAGAAAGAGTAGTTACTCACCTTTAACAGGTGTTCTCCAAGAGCAGCAGGAATCAGTCCTCACATATGGGTGACGTCGGCGCCGACAGAGCCCCCGTGCGGAGCATTTTCCCAGCTTTCAAAGAAAGCCTTTGGGAATTCAGCGCGCCTGAGTGGTCCCCTTCCCGCCCAAGGGTGCTATCTTGCTCAGTCTGATGACATAGCTAAAAGACAGCAAAAAACAAAATAAAATATATGACTGCAACTCCAAGGGGAGGAGGGAAGGTCGTGAGGACTGATTCCTGCTGCTCCTGGAGAACACCTGTTACAGGTGAGTAACTACTCTTTCTCCAGGACCAAGCAGGAAGTCAGTCCTCACATATGGGACTCCCCAGCTCTAGGCTACCGGGAACCCAAAGCTGAAAATATGGCTCCCTCTACAGAGCCTCAACATCCGTGATAAGAATATCCTCTGAGAACGCCCCCGTACGGTAGCCCAACACAAGGGCCAGAGGGTAGGAGTTGTCTAAACCTCAAAGAGATTACGGAGTACCGCCTGTCCGAAAGCACTGTCCCTTCGGGACTCTCGAGGCAGTAATGGGCTGCAAAAGTCTGGCTTGAAGACCAAGTAGTGGCCCGGCAGATGTCTGCCAACGGAACAGAGCGGAGATAAGCTACTAACGCGGCTTTCGCCCTGACACTGTTGGCCGTGACTCGACCCTGCAAGGAGAGGCCAGCTGCCCTGTACGCCCAGGCGATACAATCTGCTACCCAAGTGGACAAGGTACGCTTGGAGACAGGCAACCCCAGTTTATTAGGGTCAAAGGAGACGAAGAGCTGAGTAGCCCTTTGGTGCCCCTGCGTATGTTCTATGTAAAAGGACAGTGCCCTCTTACAGTCCAGGGTATGCAAGACTGTTTCAGCCCAGCTGGTATGCGACCTGGGAAAGAATGTCGGAAGAACCACCTCCGGGTTGAGGTGGAAGGAGGAGACAACATTTGGAAGGAACTTAGGATGGGTCCGTAGGACGACCCTGTTCCTATAGAACCATGTGTACGGTCTATCAGGAACCAGAGCTTGTAGTTCACTCACACATCTGGCTGAGGTAAGAGCTACCAGAAGAGAGCCTTCCAAGAAAGGAAGCATAAATGGCAAGTAGCCATCGGCTCAAACGGTGGGCGAGTAAGTTGCTGCAAGACCACGTTCAAATCCCACTCAGTGGCCAGTGGATGAATCGGAAGCAGGCCTCTGAGGAAGCGGGACACCAAGGGGTGAACAGACAGAGACTGACCCTCCACCGGTGAGTGGTGTGCTGATAGAGCACTGAGGTGGACCCGTATAGAGTTGGACTTAAGGCCTAGGTCTGACAAGTGAAGTAGGTATTGTAGTACTACTGGCACAAGGCAGGAGAAAGGATTTTCACTGCGCTGAGCACACCATGTTGAGAACCTACGCCACTTGAGGGCATAGGACTTTCTGGTGGACTGCCTCCTAGAGGCCAAGACCACCTCCTCAACTTCTGTAGGTAAAAGTAAGGGAGCTAGCACTATCCTTTCAGCAGCCAGGCCATCAGATTGGGGGATCTGAGATTGGGGTGCAGAAGGGAACCCCGATCCTAAGACAGGAGATCGGGTTGCAGCCCCAGAGGGAATGGAGTTTCCACCGCCAACTGAAGAAGTGGAAACCACGGTTGCCTCGGCCATCTGGGGGCTACCAGAATCACCGAGGCCTTGTCCTGCAGAATCTTGAACAGAGTTCGGGCCACCAGGGGTGTGGGAGGAAACGCATACAGGAGGCCCGTAGACCCATCTGCTGCCATTCTCAGGGAATGCGGCTGTCTGGAGCAAAACCTGGGCAACTGACGGTTCAGTGGACTTGCAAAGAGATTGATTGATGGAAGTCCCCATCGTAGAAAGATCTGCTGGACCACCAGTGGATTCAACTGCCATTCGTGAGGCTGCTTAGTTTGTCTGCCAAGAAGTTCTCCTGACCAGGTAGATACACTGCTTTGAGAAACATGCCATGTTTGACTGCAAAGGAGCAAAGGGCCTGCGCCTCCTGACATAGGAGTCTGGACCCTGTGCCTCCTTGCTTGTTCATAGAACATTACCACCTGATTGCCTGTTTGAACTAAGACAGACTGGTGAGAGAGGGCATGAGAAAAAGTCTGGAGAGCCAAGCGGATTGCTCACAGCTCCAACAGATTGATCTGCTGTGTGGCCTCCCGAGGAAACCAGAGGTCTTGAGTGCATGAGCCCTGGCAATGTGCACCCCAGCCCTTTAAGGAAGCATCGGTCGTCAGCACCCTTGTGTGTGCTGGGGCCTGAAAAGGTACCCCTCTGAGAAGGTTTGGGAGATGTAACCACCACCGTAAGGAGTCCAAGAGTGGTTTGGATACCTTTACTCTGTCTCGGAGGTTGCCTGTGGCCAGCGCCCACTGAGCTATGAGGCACCACTGAGCAGCCCGCATGTGCAGACAGGCATTTGGAGTCACATGTACCGTGAATGCCATGTGGCCCAGGAGCCGCAGGAAGTGCCTGGTGGAGATCTGAGAACTGCTTTGGAACTGGTTGGCCAAGTCCATCAGTCTGTGGGCCCTGTCCTCGGGCAAGTAAGCTCTTGCTTGCATGGTGTCTAATCTTGCCCCTATAAACTCTAGGTTTTGTGAGGTGAGCAAAGTGGACTTTGCGTAGTTTATGACAAAGCCCAGATACTGAAGAAGAGAGACAGCGCGAAGAGTGGCTTGTCTGGCCTCCTGGAGGGACTGGCCCCTGATAAGCCAGTCGTCCAGGTATGGGAAGACAAAAATTCCCCGATTCCTGAGATAGGCTGCCACCACCGCCAGGCATTTGGTGAAAACCCTGGGGGCGGAAGATAGGCCAAAGGGAAGTACTCTGTACTGGAAATGGTTTCCTCCCACCACAAATCTGAGATATTGTCTGTGGTCTGGATGAATGAGGATGTGAGTATAAGCATCCTTTAGATCTAAGGAGTATAGCCAATCTCCCTGCTGGAGGTAGGGCAGCAGTATCCCAAGGGTAAGCTTCTTGAACTTTTCCCTGTCCAGAAACTCGCTTAAGTTTCGCAAGTCTAGGAGAGGCCGGAGGCCTCCTGTCCTTTTTGGTACCAAGAAGTACCTGGAGTAGATGCCTTGCCCTTCCAGGTGGTGGGGCACCGGTTCCACCGCCTGTTCCTTTATAAGACTTGCCAACTCCTGAAGGAGGTGGTTTCTGTGCAGAGGGAGTCTAGGAGGCTCCCCTGGAAAGTAGGAGGGGGGTATCTGGTAGAAGTGGAGCAAAGAGTCCTTCTGGACTATGCTCAGAACCCAGGTATCCCCTGTGATGGCTGGCTACCTGTAGGCGTACAGGGTCAGCCGACTTCCTGTGCTGAGTGGAGCCAGCTGTGGAGAAGAGACTATGCTGTGGGAGTCAAAAACCCGCTCCCTGCTTTGCAGGAGCCGGAACTGGCGGCTTGGGGGTCTTCTGCCTACAGGGCCCATGCCCCTGCCCCTTGGCCTGCTGGCCCTGTTGGGGAGCTGGAGAGGCCTGGTATTGAGGGTAGGATTTGTAGGCAGTACCCTTCCTCGGGAAAAAGGGCTTCTTTCCTGAGCCCTTCTTTTTCTGAGAAGGGGCAGAAGTCTTCCTAGACAGCCTTGTCCTGGTGAGAGTCTCAGTCTCGATTTCCGCAGCCTTTTCAGTCATGGGCTTACCAAAAAGGTTTTCACCTCGGCAGGGGACATCGACCAACTTGTCCTGCACCCATGGCTCCAGGTCTGATGACTGTAGCCAGGCCTGACGGCGTGCACCGATGCCGGCCGCAGCTACCCAGGCCGATGCCTCGAAGCCATCATAGGCTGCTCGAGAGATAAACTTCGAGCACTCCCGAATCCCTGTTGACAAAGCCTTGAACCTCTGCAAAGGTTCCTCGAAGAGGCCAGCTGAGAACCCGGCAATCTCCTTCGCCAGGTCTCGTAGGTGCATGCCCATGTACAGCTGGTAGGTCTGGACACAGCAAGATAGCATACAGCCCTGGAAGCACTTTCTACCGAGGGTATCCAGGTTCCGGGCCTCCCGGCCGGGGGGCACCAAGGAGTGCATCTTCTGACTCTTCAGACGGTGCATGGCCGATTCCACAACTATGGAGTGGTGCGGTAGCTGTGCCTTTTGGAACCCAGGGCTCTTACGGACTCGATAAATGGAATCGACCCGTTTAATAAGAACGGCGTCGAGGCCGGTGCCTCCCACATACGAAAGAGCAGCCGTTACAGCATCGGAGGAACCGATACAGTAAAGGCTTCCTTTGGAGGAAAATCATACTGGAAGGCATCAAGCCCCTCGGCTCGAGGCCCCTCCTCGGCATCCGCAGGGAAGGCCAAGGCTTTGGCCATGTCCCTCACGAAGTCCGAGAACCGGGTATCCTCCGGGGGGGGGGGGGGGGGGACCGTATCCGAGGCTCGGACTCCAGTGAGTCCGAAGGGACGCACCGGGTCCGGAAGGTTCCAGGGGACTCCTTGTCCTCCATCTCCCACTCCGACTCCTCCAAGGAGGAATCGAGCGGCTCCAGCAGTGTGGGCCTCGGTGTCACCCGCCCCGACGCCAAACGTATCGGCGTCAACGACCTCGCCCCGCACGGGAGATCGACGGGGACCTTGACCGAGGATCGACTCGAGACTTCGATTCGAGGATCGGCTCGGTCTCTGGGGTCGACTTAGACGTCGAGGTCCCGGTGGTCGGGGCAGAAGCACCGGTCTGACAAGTGATCAGCACCTGCTGCTGTTCCATGAAGGCAGCCAAGCTGCTCTCCAAGGCCGTCAACCTGAGTCCAAGCTCAGGAGACTCAGCAGCCCCCGGACTCGGGCCCCGATGGCATCGGCTCCCCCGGAGGGGAGTCCATTAGGACAACTGCACTTACGTGACGTGGGGACTCCGGCTCCACACGAGGTAGCTTGGAAGGTCTCTCCGACTCTGAGAGCCCGGGGCGGCGGTCAGGGCTACGCAACCTGGCCCTCGAGGAACCAGGAGCCTCCACCGACGCCGCCCTCGCGAGCTTTTTCTTTCTTCTTTGCTCCCGGGTGGAAGACTCCCTTTCAAAGGAACCCCGACGGCGTTCGGGGTCAGACTGCCGAGATGTTGAGGCCTCTGACGAAGTCTGGGCCCAGCCGGACACGGAGTCAGAGAAAATTCTCTCAAGTTGATGCTGACGGCTCCGAAGCGCCTTCGACGACATTTTGCTGCACGGGCCACAGGCCAGCGGGTCATGGTCGGGCCCGAGGCATCGGAGGCAGCAGTCATGTGTGTCGGTGAGAGACATAAGTTTCTTGCACCGATCACACTTTTTGAACCCGCTGGCAGCCATAGGAGGAAAAAGGGCCCCTGCAAGGTCAAAAGACCGGGCTGCCAGTGAAAACACAAAAAGAGCACGAACGCTAGTCACAAAGGACAAAAAACGAAAATCAAAACTCTGGACGCGATACTGGTGTACCGAGCCCAGACGAGAAGGGGAACTGGCGTCGAACCGGATCAGACAACGCGAAAATCGCAGAAAAAAAAATCAACTTTTCCCGGGTGACACAAACTCACGTCCGTTGGGCTCCGTGGAAAAAGAAAGACTGAGCAAGATGGCACCCTTGGGCGGGAAGGGGACTGCGCAGGCGCGCTGCATTCCCAAAGGCTTTCTTTGAAAGCTGGGGAAATGCTCCGCATGGGGGCTCCGTCGGCGCCGACCTCACCCATATGTGAGGACTGACTTCCTGCTTGGTCCTGGAGAACAACAGAAAAACAACAGAAACAGAGTGGGTAGTCCCTCTAGAGGAATAAACTTTTTTATTAGCCTGGAAGGACAGAAAGGCTGGTGGGAAGGAGTTGGAACTTAATTCCCTAAGAAATGCCAAAGCACAGCTTGGCCAAAGTTGCTGTCGTGTTGGAAAAGCCCATCCAGACAGTAATAAGCTGTGAAGGTGTGAACCGAAGACCACATTGCAGCCCTGCAATTTCCTCCATGGACACTGAGCGCAAGTTGGCCACTGACGCAGCCATGGCTCAGACGTTGTGAGTTGTAACATGACAATCGAGGCTCAGGCCTGCCTGTGCATAAGCGAAAAAGATGCAGTCTGCTAGCCAAAAGGACAGAATGCTTTTGGAGATGGCAGTTCCCAGCTTGCTAGGGTCAAAATAACTGGGTGGACTTACGATGGGCCTTTGTCCACTTGAGGTAGAAGGCCAATGCACGCTTGCAGTCCAATAAGTGCAGCGTAGCCTCCCCTCTATTGGCATGAGGCCTGGGGGGGAAAGTCAGCAGTACAACTGACTAATTGAGGTGGAATGCAAAGGCCATCTTTGGCAGGAAAAGCAGATGCGTGTGCAAGACAACTGTATTATGGTGGAACCTGATGTATGGCAAGTGAGCCACCAAGGCCTGGAATTCACTGACAAAGCGTGCTAAAGTGACCGCAACCAGAACCAGACCTTCCAGGTCAAGAACTTGAGGGGGCAGGAAGCGAGTGGCTCAAAGGGAGCCGACAAGAGCTGCGCCAGAACCACATTAAGGTCCCAAGGCACTGGCGGGGAGCTTTACCGGAGGTTTAGAAAAGAGTAAACCCCGCATGAAGCGAACCACAAGGTGCTGAGCTGAGATGGGCTTTCCCTCAAGCCGCGATGGTAGGCCCTGATCACGCTAAGGTGGACTCTTAACAGAATTGGACTTGAGACAGAGGTGCAGGAGGTACTCCAGCAACCTGTCAAAGCACAGAATGGATCCAGGGCCCGGTCCGCGCATCAGGAGAACCTCCGCCATTTAGATGCAAAAGATCTTTGCGTAGAAGATTTGCAGGAGGCCAGAAGGACTTCCATAACATTCTCAGGCAGATTGAGCACCAAGTAGACTACCCGCTCAACATCCACACCATGAAGGTCAAGGGCCAGATGTTGGGATGCAACAAGATTCCGTCCTCCTGAGAGATGAAATCTGGGGCACAGCCCAGCAGTAGAGGGCTCCCTCAGAGAGTTGGAGCAGCAGGGAAAACCACAGCTGCCGGGGCAAATATACAGCAATGAGAATCATCGTGCCCCTGTTGGCCTGCAGCTTCAGCAAGGTCTTTGCCACAAGCAGAATGGGAGGAAAGGCGTATAAAGAGTAGTTACTCACCTGTAACAGGTGTTCTCCAGGAGCAGCAGGAATCAGTCCTCACATATGGGTGACGTCGGCGCCGACGGAGCCCTCGTGCGGAGCATTTCCCCAGCTTTCAAAGAAAGCCTTTGGGAATTGCAGCGCGCATGCGCGTCCTCTTCCCGCCCAAGGGTGCCAACTTGCTCAGTCTGATGACATAGCTAAAAGACAGCAAAAAATTAGCAAATTAAATCATATGACTGCAACTCCAAGGAGAGGAGGGAGGGTTGTGAGGACTGATTCCTGCTGCTCCTGGAGAACACCTGCTACAGGTGATTAACTACTCTTTCTCCAGGACCAAGCAGGAAGTCAGTCCTCACATATGGGACTCCCTAGCTTAAGGCTACCGGAGAACTCAAGCGGAAAAATGAGCTCCCTCTAGCTCGTCAGCACAGAAGGAAGGAATCTTCTCTGAGAACGCCCACGACCGGTAGCCCAACACCAGGGCCGGAGGGTAGGAGTTGCCTAAACCTCAAAGAGATTATGGAGTACTGCCTGTCCGAAAGCACTGTCCCTGCGGGACTCCCTCTCAAGGCAGTAATGGGCTGCAAAAGTCTGGCTTGAAGACCAAGTAGCGGCCTGGCAGATGTCTGCCAACGGAACAGAGCGGAGATGACCCACTGACGCAGCCTTCGCCCTGACACGATGAGCTGTGACTCGACACTCCAACGAGAGGCCGGCTGCCCCATAAGCCCAGGCGATACAGTCAGCGACCCATATGGACAGCGTACGCTTGGAGACAGGGAGCCCGAACTTATTGGGGTCAAAAGAAACGAAAAGCTGAACAGCCTTCCGATGCTCCCGCGTACGGTCAAGGTAGAAGGACAATGCCCTCCTACAGTCCAGGGTATGCAAGACCATCTCAGCCCGGTTGGCATGTGGCCTGGGAAAGAAGGTCGGAAGAACCACCTCCTGATTGAGGTGAAAAGGGGAGAAAACCTTAGGAAGAAACTTAGGGTGAGTCCGTAAGACTACCCTATTCCTGTAGAACCTAGTGTAAGGAGGATCAGCCACTAGAGCCTGTAGTTCACTCACCCGCCTAGCAGAGGTGAGAGCTACCAGAAATAAAGTTTTCCAGGAGAGAAAACGGAGAGGGCAGGTAGCCATAAGTTCAAAAGGCGGACAAGTAATCCGCTGCAATACCACATTCAGAACCCACTCAGGGGCCGGTGGACGCAAAGGAGGCTTAAGCAGGAGGCCTCTGAGGAAACGAGCCACCAAAGGGTGGTTGGAAAGAGGCCTGCCGTCCACCGGCGAGTGGTGAGCTGAGAGAGCACTCAGGTGAACTCTGACAGAGTTAGACTTAAGGCCTAGATTGGAGAGGTAAAGCAAATATTGCAATACCACCGCTACCAAGCACGAGAAAGGATTCTCGTCGTGCTGAGCACACCATGTGGAGAATCTACGCCACTTAAGAGCGTAGGATTTCCTGGTGGATTGCAGTCTAGAAGCTAAGACGACATCTTCCACCTCTCTAGGCAGCAGCAGGGGAGCCAGGACTACCCTTTCAGCAGCCAGGCCATCAGATGAAGGGACTGGAGGTTGGTGTGCAAGAGAGTCCCCTGATCTTGAGACAGGAGATCGTGTTGAAACCTCAGAGGCAGAGGGGTGTCCACCGCCAGCTGTAGCAGAAGCGGGAACCAAGGTTGCCTCGGCCACTTGGGGGCAATGAGAATCAATGAAGCCCTGTCCTTGAGGACTTTGAAGAGCGTTCTGGACACTAGAGGTGTGGGAGGAAACGCATACAGTAGGCCTGTGGACCACGAGATCAGAAACGCATCCGCTGCTACTCTGAGGGGATGCGGTTGTCTGGAGCAAAATCTCGGGAGTTGCCGGTTCAGAGGACTGGCAAAAAGATCCAAGGTGGGGAGTCCCCACCTGAGAAAGATCTGCTGAACCACCAATGGGTTCAATCGCCATTCGTGTGGTTGCAGGATCCTGCTCAGTTTGTCTGCCAGGTAATTCTCCTGACCTGGGAAGTAGACCGCCTTGAGAAGGATCCCGTGATTGACAGCCGAAGAGCACAGCCGTTGAGCTTCTTGACAAAGAAGGAAGGAGCCTGTGCCTCCTTGTTTGTTCACATAGAACATGGCAATTTGATTGTCCGTCTTAACCAGTACAGACTGGTGAGAGGCAAGGTGGGAGAAGGCTCTCAGAGCTAGGCGTATCGCCCGTAGCTCCAGGAAGTTTATCTGTTGAGAAGCCTCCCAAGGGGTCCAGAGACCCTGGATACATGTCCCTTGGCAATGTGCTCCCCAACCGAGAAGAGAAGCATCTGTTGTGAGCACTTGAGAAGGAGGAGGGTATTGAAAATCCACTCCGAGCACCAGATTCGGAAGATGAAGCCACCAATGCAGAGGAGACCAGTAGGTCGGATATCGTTATTGAGTCCGCCAAGCTCCCTGTGGCCTGAAGCCACTGATTGTGAAGGCACCACTGAGCAGGCCGCATGTGCAGGCGGGCATTTGGGGTGACATGAACCGTGGAAGCCATATGGCCGAGTAGTCTCAGGAATTGCCTGGCAGAGACCAGGGAATTGCTGCGAAACTGGCTGGCCAGATCCATTAACCTGTGGGCCCTGTCCAGAGGCAGAAAAGCTTTTGCTTGAAGAGTGTCGAGCCTGGCCCCTATGAACGCCAAGTTCTGGACTTTGCGAAGTTTATGACAAATCCCAAGTGCTGAAGCAGAGCCACAGTGCGAAGGGTGGCCTGGTTGGCCTCCTGGGAAGATTGGCCCCTTATGAGCCAGTCGTCCAGGTACGGAAACACAAAAAGACCCTGAAGCCTCAGGTAGGCCGCCACCACTGCCAGGCACTTGGTGAACACCCTGGGAGCGGATGATAGGCCAAAGGGTAGTACTCTGTACTGATAGTGGTTTCCTCCCACAACAAACCTGAGATATTGTCTGTGGTCTGGATGAATAAGGATGTGAGTATACGCATCCTTTAGATCTAAGGAGCATAGCCAGTCTCCCTGCTGGAGGTAGGGCCAGCAGGATTCCAAGGGTAAGCATCTTGAACTTTTCCCTCTCCAGGAACTTGTTGAGGTTTCGCAAGTCTAGGATGGGTCTGAGGCCTCCTGTTCTTTTTGGTACCAGAAAGTACCTGGAATAAAAGCCTTGACCTCTCAGGTGGTGGGCCACCGGTTCCACAGCCTGATCCTTTAGCAGACCTGTCAACTCCTGAAGGAGTAGGTCCCTGTGTAGAGGAGGTCTTGGAGGCTCCCCTGGAAAATAGGTACCTGGTGAAAATGGAGAAGATAGCCCTTTTGGACTATATGAAGAACCCAGGTATCTGATGTGACGGCTGACCACCTGTGGGCAAAGTGGGCCAGCTGGCCTCCTGTGCTGAGAGAAGCCAGCTGGCCTCCTGTGCTGAGAGAAGCCAGCTGAGGAGAAGAGGCTATGCTATTTGAGTCAAAAACCCCCACCCTGCTGAGCAGGGGCCGGCGTTGGTGGCTTGGGAGCCTTCTGCCTACGGGGCCCTTGACCCTGCCCCTTGGCCTGCTGACCCTGTTGGGGAGCTGCAGAGGCCTGATAATGAGGGTATTGTTTGTAGGCAGATGACTTCCTCGGGTAAAAGGTCTTTTTTCCCAAGCCCTTCTTTTTCTGAGAAGGGGCAGAGGTTTTCTTGGAAAGCCTAGTCCTGGTCAGAGTCTCGAGTTCTGCAGCCTTTTCAGCCATGGGCTTGCCAAAGAGGTTTTCACCTCGGCAGGGGACATCGACCAACTTGTCCTGGACCCAATGCTCGAGGTCGGATGACTGTAGCCAAGCCTGTCGGCGGGCACTGATGCCGGCCCCGGCTACTCGGGCCGAAGCCTCGAAGCCATCGTAGGCTGCTCGAGAGATAAACTTCGAGCACTCTCGAATACCGGTGGACAAGGCCTGGAACCTCTGCAAAGGTTCCTCGGAGAGACCAGCAGAGAACCCACCAATCTCCTTTGCCAGGTCTCGGAGGTACATGCCCATGTAGAGCTGGTATGTCTGGACACGGCAAGCAAGCATAGAGCCCTGGAAGCACTTCTTACCGAGGGCATCCAGGTTCTGGGCCTCCCAGCCGGGAGGCACCGAGGAGTGCATCTTCTGACTTTTCAGTCGATGCATGGCCGATTCCACAACCATGGAGTGGTGCGGTAATTGTGCCTTTTGGAACCAGGGGCTCTTGCGGACTCGATAAATGGAATCGACCCGCTTGCTTAACACCGGTGTCGAGGCCGGGGTCTCCCACATGCGGAAGAGCAGCCGCTCCAGCATCGGAGGAACCGGAACAGTAAAGGCCTCCTTCGGGGGAGAGTCATACTGGAGGGCCTCGAGCTCCTCGGCTTGAGGCTCCTCCTCGGGATCCGTGGGGAAGGCCAAGGCCTTGGCCATATCCCGCACGAAGTCCGAGAACCGGGTATCCTCCGGTGGGGACCGTCTCCGAGGTTTGGACTCGGGCGAGTCCGATGGGTGTCGGGTGACTCTTCGTCCTCAGTCTCCCAGCCCGACTGCTCGGAGGAGGAATCGAGCGGCTCCGGTCGGGCGGGCACCGATGCCCTCCACCCCGACGCCGAGGGTATCGGCGTCGATGACCTCGGCCCCGAACGGGAGGTCGAGGGAGACCGTGGCCGAGGATTGACTCGAGCCCGCATGGACTCGAGGATCGGCTCGGCCTCCGGGGTCGACTTGGACGTCGAGGTCCCGGTGGTCGGGGCAGATGCACCAGTGAGACCGGCGATCAATGCCCACTGCTGTTCCATGAAGGCAGCGAAGCTGCTCTCCAAGGCGTCAACCTGAGTCAGAGCTCAGGAGACCCAGCAGCCCCCGACTCGGGCCCCGATGGCGTCGGGCCCGACGTCGACTCCCTCGGAGGAGAGTCAACGAGGACAACAGCACTTACGTGTCCAGGAGACTCCATCTCGACACGCGGATGCTTTGCAGGCCTCTCCGACTCCGAAGACCCGGGACGGCTATCGGGGCTATGCGACCTGGCCCTCGAGGAACCAGGAGTGTCCACCGACGCCGCCCTCGCGGGTTTCTTCTTCCTGCAATGTTCCCGCGAAGGAGACCCCTGCTCAGAGGAACCCCGATGCTGCTCGGGGCCGGAGTCCCGAGACGTCGAGGCCTCTGACGAGGTCCGGGTTCGGCCGGACGCGGAGTCAGAAAAAATTCTATCCCTCTGGTGCTGCTGACTCCTCAACGCCTTCGAGGACATTTTGCCACACGGACCACAGATCATCGGGTCATGATCGGGTCCGAGGCAACGGAGGCAGCAGTCATGTGTGTCGGTAAGAGACATAAGTTTCTTACACCGATCACATTTCTTAAACCCGCTGGCAGCCATCGGGGGAAAAGGGCCCCTGCTAGGTCAAAAGACCGGTCTGCCAGGGAAAAAAGAAAAAAGGCGCGAACGCCTGTCAAAGGACAAAAACTGATAAAGAGAGAAAAGGACTCGATACCGGCGTATCGGTCCGAGCGGGAAAAGGATCCGGCGTCGAATCGGAGAAAAACAAAGAAAATCAACTTTTTCCTTGGGGAAAAACAAACTACGTCCGTCGGGCTCCGCGGAAAAAAGAAGACTGAGCAAGATGGCACCCTTGGGCGGGAAGAGGACCGCGCATGCGCACTGCAATTCCCAAAGGCTTTCTTTGAAAGCTGGGGAAATGCTCCGCACGAGGGCTCCGTCGGCGCCGACGTCACCCATATGTGAGGACTGATTCCTGCTGCTCCTGGAGAACACCTGTTACAGGTGAGTAACTACTCTTTATACGCCTTTCCTCCCATTCTGCTTGTGGCAAAGACCTTGCTGAAGCTGCAGGCCAACAGGGGCACGATGATTCTCATTGCTGTATATTTGCCCCGGCAGCTGTGGTTTTCCCTGCTGCTCCAACTCTCTGAGGGAGCCCTCTACTGCTGGGCTGTGCCCCAGATTTCATCTCTCAGGAGGACGGAATCTTGTTGCATCCCAACATCTGGCCCTTGACCTTCATGGTGTGGATGTTGAGCGGGTAGTCTACTTGGAGCTCAATCTGCCTGAGAAAGTTATGGAAGTCCTTCTGGCCTCCTGCAAATCTTCTACGCAAAGATCTTTTGCATCTAAATGGCGGAGGTTCTCCTGATGCGCGGACCGGGCCCTGGATCCCTTCTGTGCTTTGACAGGTTGCTGGAGTACCTCCTGCACCTCTGTCTCAAGTCCAATTCTGTTAAGAGTCCACCTTAGCGTGATCAGGGCCTACCATCGCGGCTTGAGGGAAAGCCCATCTCAGCTCAGCACCTTGTGGTTCGCTTCATGCGGGGTTTACTCTTTTCTAAACCTCCGGTAAAGCTCCCCGCCAGTGCCTTGGGACCTTAATGTGGTTCTGGCGCAGCTCTTGTCGGCTCCCTTTGAGCCACTCGCTTCCTGCCCCCTCAAGTTCTTGACCTGGAAGGTCTGGTTCTGGTTGCGGTCACTTTAGCACGCTTTGTCAGTGAATTCCAGGCCTTGGTGGCTCACTTGCCATACATCAGGTTCCACCATAATACAGTTGTCTTGCACACGCATCTGCTTTTCCTGCCAAAGATGGCCTTTGCATTCCACCTCAATTAGTCAGTTGTACTGCTGACTTTCCCCCCCCAGGCCTCATGCCAATAGAGGGGAGGCTACGCTGCACTTATTGGACTGCAAGCGTGCATTGGCCTTCTACCTCAAGTGGACAAAGGCCCATCGTAAGTCCACCCAGTTATTTTGACCCTAGCAAGCTGGGAACTGCCATCTCCAAAAGCATTCTGTCCTTTTGGCTAGCAGACTGCATCTTTTTCGCTTATGCACAGGCAGGCCTGAGCCTCGATTGTCATGTTACAACTCACAACGTCTGAGCCATGGCTGCGTCAGTGGCCAACTTGCGCTCAGTGTCCATGGAGGAAATTGCAGGGCTGCAATGTGGTCTTCGGTTCACACCTTCACAGCTTATTACTGTCTGGATGGGCTTTTCCAACACGACAGCAACTTTGGCCAAGCTGTGCTTTGGCATTTCTTTGGGAATTAAGTTCCAACTCCTTCCCACCAGCCTTTCTGTCCTTCCAGGCTAATAAAAAAGTTTATTCCTCTAGAGGGACTACCCACTCTGTTTCTGTTGTTCTCCAGGACCAAGCAGGAAGTCAGTCCTCACATATGGGTGAGGTCGGCGCCGACGGAGCCCCCATGCGGAGCATTTCCCGGCTCCGCGGAAAAAAGAAGACTGAGCAAGATGGCACCCTTGGGCGGGAAGAGGACCGCGCATGCGCACTGCAATTCCCAAAGGCTTTCTTTGAAAGCTGGGGAAATGCTCCGCACGAGGGCTCCATCGGCGCCGACGTCACCCATATGTGAGGACTGACTTCCTGTTTGGTCCTGGAGAACAGACCCATCCTCCAGTTGGATGCCTTCCTTGGCCAGCCAGCCGCAGGATGCAACTCTGGAGCAGAACTGATCTACCTGGGCATTGTGCAGGGTAGGAAAGATCTATTGCGAGAATACCCCACTCCTGAAGATCCACTCTACAACCTCCTTGTTGAGGGTCCGCTCGCACGGCTGGAGGACACAACTCAGCTAGTCCGCCAGAGAGTTAATTTTCCCAAGCAGATAGGTAGCTCTCAGATTAATTTTGTGAGCAATGGCAAACTTCTACAAGCAGATTGCTTCCAGCATAGGAGGTATGATCCTGTGCTGCCCTGCTGCTAACATAATACAATGCCACCAGGTTCTCTGTCTGAATAAGCAGAGATTGGTTGGCCAAAGGAACCTGGAACGCTCAGAGGGCATTTGCTATGGCCTGGAGTTCCAAGGAATTGATCTGGTGCCGGTTCTTCTGTGCAGGCCCATCCAGATGAGCCCCCCTGCCAAACTTGGATGCATCTGTCGTCAGCGTCTACGGGGGGGGGGGGGGGGGGCAACGCCGGAAAATGAAGACCCCTGAGCAAATTCTGTGACTCCAACTACCAGTGCAGAGACTAGACTAGAGGCACTTTGACCACCACCTGGTCCCCAGAGGTGGCCAGTGATTTGCTTCCACTGTGTCCCCAGAGTCCATTGAACTTGTCTCATCAACAGACGGGCCAAGGGAGTGACATGGACAGTCGAGGCCATGTGGCCAAACACCTTCAGCATCCCCTGGGATGTCACCTAACGCTGCTGCTGCTGAGTATCACAGACCAAGGCTGTCAGACTCTGCAGGCGATCCATCAGTAGAAAGGCCCAGGCCCAAGCCCAAGTGGTGTCCAGGAGGGCCCCTATGACCTTCAGGGGTTAAGAGGGCTGGAGGCGAGACTTGGGATAGGGGACCACAAATCCCAGCCGCTCTAGCACCTGATGTTCAGCTGGTCCGACTGAAGGACTATGTTTGGAGTGGAGCTCTTTATAAGCCTGTCATCCAAGTAGGAGAAGACTAACACCCCAGTCCGCTTGTAGGCGGCCACCACCACAAGGCACTTTGTGAAGACTTGGGGCACGGATGCCAGTCTGAAGGAAAGGACCTGGTACTGGAAGTGCCAACCTCCCCTCAGGATGAACATGAGATATTTTCTTTGAGCGGGGTGGATCGGAATGTGTGTATACACATCCTTGAGATCCAAGGAGCATAGTCAATTGTCCTTTTGTGGGTATGAGAGGAAGGTCCCCAGCGAGACTATCTTGACCAAGGTAGATGCTGAGGTCTCAGAGGTCCAGGATGGACCAAACCCCCTTGTCTTCTTGGAGACCAGAAGTACCTGGCACAGAAGCCCTGCCCGACTTGAGTTGGGGGTACTGCCTCGATAGCGAGATTTGCGAGCAAGGTGGAGACCTCTCCCCAAAGCAGACTGAGATGCAGGGGGTCTGGCGAAAACTCCCTCGGGGGGAAAGGAGGCAGCAGCTCAGCAAAGTGTAACACATAGCTGTTTGGACTATTCGCAGCACCTATGCATCAGAGGTGATGAGAAGCCATCTGTGGGTAAACAGGACAAGCTGCCTCCCCCCCACTGGGGGGCTGTCCATTGCTGGGCCAGCTGAGCCTTCTGAGGCTTCTCACGGAGCTGCTGACGAGGAGTCTGTGGGCTCAGGAGGTACTGGCTCTTATGCTGAAAGTAGGTCTTCTTGACCTAGTACTTCTTACTAGGCGGGTCGGCCGTCTTCCTCAAAAGCCTGACGAGGATGACATGCTGCATCTCAATCTCACCAGCTTTAGCCTTCACTTGCTTCCCAAAGAAGTTCTTGGCTCAGCATGGCATGTCAGCCAGCTTATCCTGGACCCACTGCTCCAGGTCTGAGGACTGAAACCAGGTGAGCTGGTAGGCTCCAATGCCCACTGCCATGGCATTGCAGGTTGACTCAAATGTGTCATAAGTCACCCGGACCATGAATTTCTAGCAGTCCTTGCCGTGGCCCACCAGGGCATGGAAGGCCTCCAGACGCTCAGGGGGAAGGAGTGGCCTAAATTCGGCCAGGTCTTGCATGGTATCCTTGAGAAACATGCCCATGTATAACTGGTATGAAAAGACCCTGGCCACCAGCATGATGCTCTGGAAGCACCACCTGCCAAAGGTTCTCACCTCCCTACCAAGGGCACTAAGCAGCACATCTTGCTACCCTTGATCCTTTTCATGGCCAACTCCACCACCCAAGAGTGGTGCGGGAGTTGAGGCTTCCCAAACTCTGGGATCTTCTGGACCTGGTTAATAGAGTCCAGCTGCCTGCAGGCACCATAAGGGGGTTCTCTCACATCCTCATTTGCAGCCTCTGCAGGATCTGGTGCATCAGCATGGTCACAGTCTCCTTGGGGGCTGAAGGATACTAGATCTCTAGTTCCTCCGCCCTGGGCTCTTCCTCTGGCTCGAGGGAGAAGGAAATGACCTTAGTCATATCCCACACGAAGTCCTGGAAGGACATATCCTCGGGGGGGAGGGGGGGATCCTTAAGGAGAAGGCTCTGAGGGGAGCTCGGGAGATCTGCTCCTGGAAACCTCCGATTCCACCTCAGTCTCCCAGCCATTAGATTCTGACTCCAAGAGGAAGTCAAAGTAACGTTGGCCCTCGTCCCAGCATAGACTTTAGCTAAATGAAGAGGAAGAGCACCTCTGAGATTGATTTTGCACAGAGTGCTTCCGTGGCCTCACTGGGGCTTCAGACCCCAATACACTCAATAAGGAGATGACTGCAATAACCGGTGTCAAGTCCGATCGTCGGCTCAATATGCCTGCATCGGTGGGTAGTGCACGTGTCTCTAGGATTGGCTGCACTACCTGCAACGGGGATGCCCTAGGCACCGTGAGGCCCACCAGTTGCATGGCCAACACTGCCACCATATGGGCTTCAAGGACTCAAAGGCGTTCCTCCAAGACTGTCATCTCCAAAAGCATCAGGACCAGACTTACGACTTCATTCACCAGCTCTGGCATCCTTGTAGGGGAATCTACGATGGTGGGGACATCACAGGATTCCCGGTGCCCCTCTGGTACCCTGACTATTCCTCTCGTAGGGGTACCTTAGTGGGCAACTCCCAAGCATCACTCTCCACACTGCATCAGGAAGGGCTCAGATGTCAGTGCACGTGAACCTTGGCCCAGTGTTCGGACGCCCCCTCCGACAACGATGGGATTGATGAAGATGATTCTGGGTGAACGTCGACAGAGATCCTTTGCTCTGGGGCACAACTGCCCCGCAACTCTGATTTTGCTCGGGCTCCTCTTAATGCCGATGTCTCCGTGGTGCCTGAGGACACCGGGGTTGATGCCTGGGTCGAATATGCAGAATCCGTCGACCCGAAGAGGGAGTCCCGCTTGCTGGCTTCTGGGACATGTCCTGGAACACAGTGTTGGCAAGGTCAAATGGCTCGATGGTGCCAGCTGCAGGAAACAAGCAAGCAGAAAAAAGGGCAAAAATATGAAAAATGAAAACAATGGCATCAGGGCCAGCACTACCAATGATCGGCAGTGAAAATTAGATGAAAAGAGGACCCCAAAGGGGCAAAAACAGAAAATGTTTTCTGATGGCGCAGAATGAGTGTTTTCCATGTACAGCAAGATTGATCAGGTACACAAAGTAGGTGTTGGAGGAGTAGCCTAATGATTACAGCAGAGGTTTGGGAACCAAGAGATCAGGGTTTGATTCCCACTAGCACTCCTTTTGGCCTTGGGCAAGTCACTTAACCCTACACTTCCTCAGAAGAATCCAAGTTATCAATGTCTCTGTTTAATGTACATTGCCAGGTTTAAGTTTCAATGTAAACTGCTTTGACTAAAAAATGATAAAGCGGTATAAAACATAAACCTGTTAAGTAGGTGAGTGATGTCGCTGTATGTCACTGGGACAGAACAGCTCTCTGGACAATTAAGAAGTTATGATAACTTGGAACCTTCCCATTCAAATACATAAGAAGCTGGATGCAAGGAAACCAGACATAATGGTAAAGGAGAAAAATCACCAGAATATTTCCCAGTAATTATTCTGTGAATAGTGTGGAGATGGAGAAGATCCTGTAGAACCAAGAAATGCAGTCAGAGACCAAGAATATTTATTTAGCTGCATTTATATCCCGCTTTTCACCGGGTCAAAGCGGTTGGGGGATACATTTAACACGAGGGGATATGAGAATATGTGGAAAAAGATACAAAAATATTTCCCATCGTAATGGGAGCTAAAGTACTACTACTACTACTACTACTGAGCATTTGTATAGTGCTACAAGATGTACGCAGTGCTGATTAAGACGAATTTCCAATCATACCTTGACAAGATGCCTATACATGTTAAAAGGAAGCTCTTTGGCAAAACGTTAGCAGTAAATTTGAAAGACTGAGATCATACGCCACATGCCCTGATTAAGAGTGAGGTTCATGACTGTCATGCATTGCACAAAAAACTAACCCAGTTGGAGAAATTGTCCCCCTCAGAGTTTAATGTAAACTTCTAAGCATGCACAGCCCTTTCCAAGAGCAGCAATCTCCTCAGTTAGTTCGACAGTTTTATAATTACAACTCCTCTCAGGAAAGCAAAAGGAACTGTTCCTCATCAATCCCGTTGTGTACAGACCATTAGAAGTACATAATACATTTTATGTGTACTAGTACTCGTACAGACCCCTTACATACCCATTGAGATTAATCGTTACTGTAACATGTACATAAGCTGTATATAGTTCCCCCTAGTTCCTTCCAGGTTTTTGAATATCCTGTTCTATGTAAGCTCAATGTGTCATTACATTGTAGTACGTTTGTTTCTACTGTAAACCGCACTGATTGTAATAGCGCTGTATATAAGAAATATAAATAAATAAATACATTTTCTCTTGACAGGCAGGACTGAATCAGGCATTCAAGCACAGAAAAATTGGTCAGCATAGCTCATCCAAAAGCAGTGTCTTATTGTGGACTGATTCAAGCAGTAGTGTGAGGTAAAAAGCGAGGATCATGTTGTTGTTTTACCAATAGTATCCAGTGAAGTAAACCTCAGAAGAGGTACAGTAGCTGTGATTCAATGAGATTTTACTTTAGTGTTTAGTGTTATCCTGTTTGTTCTTATGAGAACAGGATACCAATTCTGTTGAGGTCAAAAGCAAAGAGCTTTTGATAGATTCAGTTACTTTGGAGGTAGTGAGAGCCCATTTACAGTCCAAAGTATTGCATGCTCTCTTCACATGGATTCTTATGGGGCTCTGGACAGAATATACAAATACTAAAGAAAGGTGATCCGCTGACTGTGGAAATTATCGCACAATTGCTCTGATCCCAAATGCCAGCAAGATTCTACTCAAGATTATTCAGCAGAGACCCCAACCATACCTGAAGTGCAAGCAGGGTTCAGGAAAGGGCGAGGAATTGGGAGGAATTCTGGCAAAATTAAAGTCATAGAATAGTAGGCAGTATACTACTGTTGACCAGGAACTGGTTAAAAGATAGAAAGCAGAGGGTAGGGCTAAATGGCCAATTTTTTCCAATGGAGAAAGGTGAATAGTGGAGTACCCCAGGGATCTGAGCTCGGTCAGCTACTTTTTAATATATTCGTAAATGACCTGGAAATGGAAATAAACGAGTGAGGTTATCAGATCTGCAGATGACACAAAAACTATTCAAAGTTGTTAAAACCCATGAGGATTGTGGAAAATTGCAAGAGGACCTTGATAAATTGGAAGACTGTGCATCCAAATGGCAGATAAAATTTAATGTGGACAAGTGCAAAGTTATGCACCTAGGAAAGAACCACCCAAACTATGGTTACACGATGCAATAGGAACCAACACCCAGGAAAAAGATTTAGGCATCATCGTGGATAACATTTATTTATTTATTTACAGTCTCTTATATACCGCGCTATTCGGCATCAGTGCGGTTTACATGGAACATAAACTCACAACAGGGCGGCAAGCCGCTCTGTGTTTACAGAGAACGGGTACTAAAAACTTGGCTAACAGGGGGTAACTATTTACACATAGGCGTCATGTTTAAGTCATATCGAAGGTAGACTGAGTTGAGGTTGGATTGCCTGTATGTTGGTGTTGCTGTACTAGGATGGGGAGGGGGTTGTTCGTGTGCTGGCTTCGGGGTAGTACTTGAGGAAGAGATGGTGCTTCAATGCCTTCCTAAACTGGGTTAGGTCAGGAATTGCCCGGATAGTGGGTGGTAGGGCGTTCCAGCATCTGGGCGCACAGAACTTGAAAGCCCTGTTTGCTGTTGATTGGGTGCATTGGGTTATCGCCTTTGGGACTTTCAGTGTATTGACTGCTGCAGATCTTCTGGGCCTGTTGGGGGATATGGTGTGGATAAGTTCCGTGAGGGAAGCAGATGAGAGCCCATTGATGGCCTTGAATGTCAGTAGTAGGGTCTTGAATGCGAGTCTGCTGTGAATCGGGAGCCAGTGCAGCTGTTTCAGGATGAGTGTCACATGTTAAAAACCCTATGCCCAGTGTGCAGCGGCGGCCAAGAGAGCAAACAGAAAGCTAGGTATATAAGGAAAGGAATGGAGAATAAAACACAGGATATTATAATGCCTCTGTATTGTTCCATGGTGCGACCGCACCTTGAATATTGTGTGCAATTCTGGTCGCCGTATCTTAAAAAGAATATAGCGTTATTAGAAAAGGTACAGAGAAGAGCAACCAAAATGGTAAAGGGGATGGAAAGATACCCCTATGAAGTGTCTAAAAAGGTTAGGGCTGTTCAACTTGGAAAAGAGACGGCTGAGAGGAGATATGATAGAGGTCTATAAATTAATGAATGGAGTGGAACGCATTAACGTAGATCGATGTTTATGTCATCAAAATATAGAAAGACTAGGGGACATGCAATGAAGCTACAGGGTAAATTAAGACTAATAAGAGAAAATATTTTTTCACTTAATGTGCAATCAAACTCTGAAATTTGTTACTGGAGGATGTAGTAAAATCAGTTAGTGTAGCCGGGTTTAAAAAAGGTCTGGACAAGTTCCTAGAGCAAAGGTCCAAAAAATATTATTAAAGCGGACCCGGGATATCCACTGCTTGACCCAATACAAGCATTGTGGATCCTGTGCCCTTTGGGGAAACTGCTAGATACTTGTGACCTAGATTGGCCACTGCTGGAAACAGGATACTGGGCTTGATGAACCTTGATCTGACCCAGTATGGCATATCTTATGTTCTTACGAGAGACATCATCACGGATGTGAGGATCCTTGAAAAGACTAAAGAATACCAAAAAGATATCCATATGTGTTTTATTGACCACAGCAAGACAAAGCATGAGAAATTCTGGGCCACATTAAGCAGCATGGGTATACCAGAATACCTGATCGTTCTCTTGCACAACCTTTACATTGATAAGAAGCAAGAGTTCGAACGGAACAAGGAGAAACAGAATAGTTAAAAATCAGCAAAAGTGTATGACAAGGCTGCATACTTTCCTCCTACCTGTTTAATTTATATGCAGAATAAATCATCAGAGAAGCAGGACCGTATGAAGACAACCGAGATGTGAAGATTGGTGGAAGACTCAACAACCTTTGCTATGCTGATGATACCACATTACTGGCTGGAAGTGAAGATGATCTGAAACATTTGCTTGAGATCAAGGAACAATCTTAAAATGGGCCTGGACCTCAATGTAAAGACGACAAAGATCCTGACAGCTGGCAAAAATCAATAAGTTCATTGTTGATGGAGAACATAAGAACATAAGATATGCCATACTGGGTCAGACCAAGGTCCATCAAGCCCATATCCTGTTTCCAACAGTGGCCAATCTAGGTCACAAGTACCTAGCAATTTCCCCAAAAGAAGAAATTGAAACAATGGACATTTTAGCCTACTTGGATCAACTACCAATAAAGAAACAACAAGCAGTCAAGAAATCTGACAACACATTGCTCTTGGCAGAATGGCTTTGAAGGAACTAGATACGATTCTTAGGAGCAGAGATGTCTCTCTCCATACTAGATTCATTCAAGCCATGGTATTTTCAATAACATCATATGGATGCGACAGTTGGACAGTGAAAAAGATAGACAAGAAGAAAATTGATGCCTTTGAATTATGGTGCTAGCGCAAAATACTGTATACCATGGACGGCCTGAAGAACAAACCAGTCAGTGCTAGAAGAGATCAAACCTAAACTTTCTTTAGAAGCTCAGATGACAAGACTTCGACTTTCATACTTTGGACAAATCATGCAAAGAGAGAGATCATTAGAGAAAGATATCATGCTTGGAAAGGTAGGAGGTCAACGTAAAAGTAGAAGGCCAGCAATGAGACAGATCGATACAATAAGAGAAGCTATGGGTGCCACTCTGTCAACAATGAGCTGCCTGACTGAAGACCGAACATAGTTAAGGACAACTATCCAGAGGGTCGTTATGAGTAGACACCGACTCAACAGCACTTGACAGTTCTGATAGTCTTAGAGTGGAGGCTAATTGCTGCAAAATTTGCACACTGTGAAAGCCATCTGAGAAAATCATATTGGGATGAAGTAGTCATCACTCATTCTGAATAATCTAGGATGGAATTACTCGCAGTCTGCACAGGGTAGAATTGTGAGCCTTTATGCCGAGGGAACAAAAGGCCAATATTGTGCTATGAGAATTATGTTTGCCAGGTCTCTGTTGAATCTTGTGCTGGGTTCTCACTATTTATTTTTAAGTTATTAAGGCTTAAGCTGATCAAAATAATATTTTAATTGTTTTACAATAAAACACTTAGGGCCCAATATGCATCTGGGCAGGCTATGCACCACTACTGTGCGTAGCCCTGCCTGCCGACCCTTAACCCCAGATATTCAATGTTGGGGTCATATGCAGCCCTGGCACTGAATATCTGGAGATTGCTGCACATGCCGGAAGTCGCAGTAGCTAACTGGGCAGCAGCAGTATTGCATGCTGCCCTGTTAGCTCCTGTGCCTTAAAGATAGGCAAGGGTTTTCCTCGCCTATCTTTTAGGCACAGGTCACTAACCAGGCAGCATGCCATATTGCTGCTGCCTGGTTAGCAACAATCTCTGCTTCCGATCTGCCTCAGAATGCCTCTAACATGCCCCAATGGTAATCGCACAGCATCGGGGCATGTAGCAGAGTTAGAAGGGACTATGTAAGGACAGACTAGATAGGCCATGTGGTCTTTTTCTGTCATCATATTTCTATGTTTCTATTCAATGGCACTAACCGTGTAAGTGTTGTTGAATATCCCAATTAAAGGCATTTACACGGTTAACTGGACTGTAAACGTGTAAATGCCTTTCAAATATCGGACCCTTAATCTTTTATGATATGGATATAAAGCACGACGAGGAGAGGGCCAAGTCCAAGGGACTGCTAGGGCATCCATTTCCAGCTGATCAGAGGATAAGAAAGCCAAATAGAGCGGCAAGCTTTGCATTTTCAGTGCTGCCGAAGGGGTCTATTTGACGGATCCCCAAATCTGAAAGATTTTGTGCAGTTCTCACTCTGACCCAGGGACCACTCATATGATTAAAGAACTGCTGAGCCCGCTAGCCAACTTGTTATGAACGTTGGAAAGATAAACAGGCTGTATCTGGATGCAACTGGAGGTAGTAAAATCCTGGCAATGTGAGATGACACCCACCTAATTGTGTGCCCAATGCAATCCTGCTTGTCAATGGAAAAGCAAAACTCACAGAAGATGAAGGAATCAATGTGTGCAAGATCCAAAAGAGCTTGCAAATAAGTATGGCACCTATTTACACATTTCAGGTATATTATTATTATTTTTTTTTTAGCGGAGATCTACTATTGCTTTCTGTAACTCACAATAACTTCTTTGTGATCTGCCATCCAGATGTTAGTCCAGCCTGACCCTACTTAGATTTTGAGGTATAGGAAAGCCTGGGTATGCCGCCTTCAAGTAGAAGTGAACCCCTGGAATCTGTAGCTCTGAGGGCTTTGAATTAACATGCAGGTGATCCTCGTTCATCACCTGGTTCCATTTGGACAGAAGGTTGTCCAGTAGGGCAAGCCTGCCTATATACAGGCTCAAACAAAATAAAGATTCTCAACACCAGAAAGGTATAATCCTTTTTTTTGGCATGCTACTGATTTGTAAGACTCTGTTTAATGTGACCTGTGAGCTTTACCTTGGCAAGCATCTAAGGATTTGATATTCCCTTTATCTGAAACACCTGGTTGCCTTCCAGCCTTCCCAGATCAAAGCTACTAGGCAGCCAAATGAGAATATTTCAATGTTGTAGCCTTGAAGCTCACTAAAGGATAGTTACTCACCTGTAACAGGTGCTCTCCAGGGACAGCAGGAATCAGTCCTCACATATGGGCGACGTCAGCACTGACGGAGCCCTCACGGAAGCATCTCTCCAGCTTTCAAAGAAAGCCTTTGGAGATGCCACCATGCATGTGTGGTCCCCTTCGCGCCAAGGGTGCCATCTTGCTTAGATGACATAGCTAGAGTCTACAAAAGATGACAAAAGACAGCAACTCCATGGAGAGGAGGGAGGGTTGTGAGTTTTGATTCCTGCTGTCCCTGAAGAACACCTGTTATAGGTGAGTAACTACGCTTTCTCCAGGAACAAGCAGGAAGTCAGTCCTTACATATGGGATTCCCTGGCTACAAGCTACCGGGAACCTGTAGAAAACACGGACCAGCCGTGAGCAGCCGCAAGCTAGTCTGAAGAGAGACTCTAAGGACCACAGAGACCAGAGAGAACCATCACTCCGGTAACCTGAACACAGAAGGGTCGGAGGGTAGGAGTTGAGTAGACTCTGAAGAGATTATGGAGTCTAGCCTGACCAAAGGTACTGTCCTGTAGGGACTCCCTCTCCAGGCAGTAGTGAACTGCAAAGGTGTGGACTGAGGACCAGGTGGCGGCCCGACAGATGTTTGCCATAGGGACAGAGTGCAAGCTTGCAACTGAGGTCGCCACAGCACTGACGTTGTGAGCCGTGAGCTGGCGCTCCAACGAGAGCCCAGTCTGATTGTGGGCAAAAGTGATGCAATCTGCCACCCAGATGGACAGGGTCTGCTTGATAACAACCTCCCCCAGACGACTGGTGTCATAGGAAACGAAAATCTGTGAGGCTTTGCGGTGGCCCTGGGTACATTGCAGCTAGAAGGGACAGGGTCCTCTTACAATCCAGAATATGGAGAATGGCCACCGCCATGTCGGAATGTGGCCCTGGGAAGAAGGAGGGGCGCACCACCTCCCTGACTTGAGGTGGAACGTGGACACCACCTTCAGAAGGAATTTAGGGTGGGTGTGAAGCACGACCCTGTTCTTGTAGAACCTGGTGTAAGGTGGCTCGGCCACCAAGTCCTGAAGCTTGCTGACTCTGTGGGCAGAGTTGAGTGCAACCAGGAAGACGACCTTCCATGACAGGTAATGCATATAGCTTGTAGCCAGAGGCTCAAATGGTGGCTTGGTGAGCTGCGCCAAGACCAGGTTGAGGTCCCATTCTGCTTGAGGCAGGCGGATGGGAGGCTTAGAGAGAAGCCCCGCATGAACCGAGTAATGAGGGGCTGAGCAGAAAGGGATTTACCCTCCATATCATGATGATGCACCCAGAGCGCACTCAGGTGCACCCTAACGTAGTTGGACTTGAGTCCAACTTGCGAGAGGTGAAGCAAGTACTGCATCACCGTATGCACATGGCAAGAGAATGGGTCAATCCGCTGCTCTGAGTGCCACACTGAGAATCTGTGTCACTTGAAGGCATAGGCCCATCTCATGGAGGTCTTACAAGAGGCCAGGAGGACTTCCTCCACCTCCCTTGGGAGGTTGAAGGGGGTTAAGGCTACCAGTTCAGCAGCCATGCTGTTAACATCAAGGACACCAGGTTGGGGTGGAGAAGGGAGCCCTCCTCCTGAGTAAGTAGTCCTGGAGCGCTCCCAGAGGGATCGGGAGCTCCGTCAAGAGGTGGAGCAACAAGAACTAAAAGTTGCCTGGGCTATCATGGGCCCACCAGGATCATGGAAGCCTTGTCCCACAGGACCTTGAAGAGGGTCTGAGTGATTGGTGGTGTGAGAGGGAAGGCATACAGGAAGCCCTCTGATCACGATACGAGGAAGGAATCTACTGCTACTCAGGACAGGTGCAGCTGGCGACAGCAGAAGTGGGGCAACTGAGCATTGGTCAGGCTGGCAGAGGTCCAGACTTGGGATGCTCCAGCATCAGAAGAGCCACTGTGCCATCCTGGGGTCTACTCACCATTCATCGGCTGGAGGATCCTGCTCAGTTTGTCCACTAGGGCACTGTCCTGCCCCGGAAAGTACACCGCCCTGAGAATTCCTTGACTGATCAGGTACGAGCAGAGGGCTACTGCCTCCTGGCACAGGTGGCAAGACCCTATGCCACCTTGCTTGTTAAGGTAGAACATCGTGATTTGGTTGTCCATTTGAATCAGCACAGACTGGTGCTGCAGGCATTGGTGAAAGGTCCTGAGCTCCAGCAGGTCGATCCGCTGCTGGCTCTCTGCTAGGGACAGTTGCCCTGCATACGGAGTTCCTCGCAATGGGCATCCCAGCCCAGTAAGGAGGTGTCCGTGGTAAGGACCCTCTGGGGATTGAGGGACTGGAAAGGCATTCCCCTCCTGCAGGTGCTGTGTGGCCTGCCACCAGTTGAGTGACTCCGCTAACTTTGTTCCAGTCTGCCTGTGGCGTGTGCCCACTGGGAGCGGAGGAACCACTGGGCCGCAGGCCTGTGAAGGCTGGTGTTGGGAACCACATGGACTGTGGATACCATTTTGCCAGGCAGGCGGAGCATGGACCGTGCAGACACTGCTTGGCGGTGTTGCACCTCAGTGGCTAGGGCCTGTCCAAGGGGAGAAAGGCCTTGACCTGAAGTGTCCAGCTGAGCCACTATGAACTCCAAGCCCCGTGTCGGAGTGAGATGGGACTTGGGGTGGTTTACCATAATCCCCAGATACTATAGGACACTGATGGAGCGGACTGTGGCCTGTTGCATCTCAGTGGCCATATCTCCTTTTACCAGCCAGTCGTCCAGATATGGGAAAATGAAGGCCCCCTTGGAGAATGACGTAGATGGCCACCACTGCCAAGCATTTGGTGAAGACTCTTGGTGCGGAGGCTAGACCCCTGACCATGAACCTTAGGTACTGCCTGTCGTTAGGATGAATGAGGATGTGTGTATAAGTATCCTTTCGGTCTAAGGAGCATAGTCAATCTCCCTGCTGGAGGTAGGGCAACAATGTTCCATGGCAGAGAATCTTGAACCTCTCCCACACCAGGAACTTGTTCAGGTTTCACAAGTCTAAGATAGGCCTTAGGCCCCCTGTTCTTTTTGGGACCAGAAAGTACAGGGAGTAGAACCCCTTGCCCTTGATGTGAGGGGATACTGGTTCCATGGCTCTGTCTGTGAGGAGGCCTGCAAGTTCCTGTAATAGCAGGGCCTGGTGCAGGGGAGTCAGAGAGGGCTCTCCTGGAAAGAAAGGGGGGAGGCTCCTGGTCCAGGTGAAGGAGACAGCCTTCTGTGATTACCTGAAGTGCCCAAGCATTGGTGGTGATAGCAGGCCACCAATGGGTAAAGTGTACCAGACACCCTCCTATTGGTAGATGCTTCTCTGAAGGTGGAGAGGCTATGCTCAGGGAGTCAAAAGCCTGTCCCCAGCTGGGCAGGAGCCAGGGTCTGGGGCATGGAGCCCTTAGGCTTGTGAGGGCCCTGGCCCGCTTTCTTGCTCTGGTGATCCTGCTGTGTGGTGTGGGGGGCCCTATAGTGGGAGTAGCCTTGGTAAGGTTGGGCCTTTCTTTGGAATGGTGGCCTCTTCCCTGGTGGTTTCTTCTAAAGAAAGGTGGAGGTCTTCCTGGAGAGCCAAGTCCTCGTGAGGTACTCTGTCTCAATCTCTGCCGCCTTCTCCTCTATCAGTTTGCAGAATAGGTTTTCACCGAAGCAGGGGATGTTGAGGAGCTTCTCCTGGACCCACTGTTCAAGGTCGACACCTGGAACCAGGGCTGGCATCGAGCGCTGATACCTGCAGTGGCTACCCTCATGTTTGACTCGAAGCCGTTAAAAGCACCTCAAGACATATACTTCAAACACTCCTCAACGCACCCCGTGAGGGTTTGGAACTGCTACAGGTGATCCCCTCCGAGGCCCACTGAGAAAACAGTAAGTTCCTTTGTCAGGTCCAGAAGACACATGCCGATATACAGCTGGTAGGCTTGAATTCAGCAGGTCAGCATCGAACCCTGGTAGCATTTGTGGCCAAGGGCATCAAGGGTGCCGGACTCCCTACCCAGGGCACAAAGGAGTGTCTCTTCTGCAGGCTCATAGTCGAAGTGTGTGGTAGTTGCAACTTACAGAAGCCAGGACATCGCTAACTCGGTACATGGTGTCCAGGCATTGGCTAACTAAGGATACTGATGCTGGTGTCTCCCGCATGCAAAGAAGGAGCCGCCTGAGGATGGCAGGGACAGAAAGTCATGGACTTCCTTGGGTGGGGCCTCGTATTGGAGGCTTTAGAGTTCTTCCGTGTGAGGGTCTTCCTCTGACTCTGTGTTGAAGCACAAAGCCTTCAACATATCCCGGACAAACTCGAGGAACAATGTGTCCTTGGTTGGGGACTGACATTGCAACGTCAGGGGAGACTGGTCCAATGGGAGGTCACAGTGCTTCTGCGTTTCTGGGGATGCCTCGTCCTTAGAGTCCCAGTTGGAGTAGTCAATGGAGGACTCTGCGACCAACCGGGCCTGTGGTCAGGACCCGGGTTGGGGGCATGGTGGCATGCAGTGGCTATGTGGCTAGAGCCATGAGCGCTTGCTGGGAAAGATCTCACTTTCGAGGAGCGGGGGCAAGATCGAGACTCTCTCCAAAGACTGACTCGAGGTTTCAGGCTCACGAGGATCAGTTCGGTGATTGGGGGAGTTCTCGGTGACCTCGGCGGACACATCAGCAGCGCCGGGCATCGGCGCCTGATGCGTGGCAAGAAAGGCAGTGAGACTACACTCCAGTGCCATCATCAGGAGGTGCAGCCTTCAACACAGACGCCGGGGTCATTATAGTTACCATCTTACAGAAACAAACAGACTAAGAGCAAAGAAAAAGCAGACTAGTGAAATTACAGATCTTGCCACTTCTCCTCATAGTAAACAAGCAAAATCATTCTGTTCTTATGTTGGTACAGATCTCCTAACAGCTAAAAGAACAAAAGAACATTAGATATGCCATACTGGGTCAGACCAAGGTCCACCCTATTTCCAACAGTGGTCAATCTAGGTCACAAGTACCTAGCAGTTTCCCCTCAACTCTCTATATGTACCTTCAGCTTATTCCAAAGTCAGCTTTGCAACATCAAGAAGAGCTTTCTTTTTCTTTGCACCCACTCTTTGGAATATTCTCCCATATCAACTCCGTGCCATCAATGATTTACTGGACTTTAAAAGAAAACTTAAAGACATTTTTATTTAATGAACACTTCTCAACTGTTTTAATTTAATTCTCAGATTAGATTTTTCTATTATGCCTTTACTGTAATTTGCTTTTTTTCTTTCCTTTTAATTTTTGTTCCATGTAAGCCTTTCGGCATCATGTTTACTGTAAACCAGACTCTTAGATTTGCGGTATATAAAATTAGTTAAATAAATAAAAATTTCCCAGGTCCCCTTTAGTAATGGCTTATGGACCTTTCCTCCAGGAACTGGTCCAAACCTTTATTAAACCCAGCTACACTAACAGCTTTTACGACATCCTCCGGTAACGAATTCCAGAGTCTGATTACACGTTGAGTGAAAAAATAGGTCCTCTTATTAGTCTTAAATAATTTACCCTGAAGCTTCATTGCATGTCCCCTAGTCTTTCTATATTTTGATGGCGTAAACAATCGATCTACGTTTACCCATTCCACTCCATTAATTTATATACCTCTATCATATCTCCCCTCTGCCATTTCTTCCAAGCTGAAGAGCCCTAACCTTTTTAGCCTCTCCTTCCATCCCCTTTACCATTTTTGTGCCTCTTATCTGTACCTTTTCTAATAATGCTATATCCTTTCTAAGATACTGAGACCAGAACTGCATACTATATTCAAGGTGCGGTCACACCATGGAACAATACAGAGGCATTATAATAGCCTTTGTTTTATTCTCCATTCCTTTCCTCGTGATTTCAGCATTCTATTTGCTTTCTTGGCTGCTGCTGCACACTGGGCAGAGGGTTTCAGCCAGTTAATTTACGATGATGCCTAAATCTTTTTCCTGAATGGTGGTTCCCAATGTGGAACCTTGCATCGTGTAACCATAGTTTGGGTTGTTCTTTCCAACGTGCATAACTTTGCACTTGTCCACATTAAATTTCATCTGCCATTTAAACATCCAGTCTCCCAATTTATCAAGGTCCTCTTGCAATTTTTCACAATTCTCTTGGGTTTTAACAACTTTGAATAATTTTGTGTCATTTGCAAATTTGATTACCTCACTCATTACTCCCATTTCCAGGTAATTTAAGAATATGTTAAAAAGCAGCAAGCCTAGCACAGATTCCTGGGGTACACCATCATTCAACTTTCTCTATTGGGAAAATTGGCCATTTATTTATTTAACTGATTTTTGGTATACCATTTTTCTACCAGTCAAAATGGTGATCAATAAGGTGTAGACGTGATAACAGCAATAGTACGTTACAATAAGTAATGACAGTGAAACAGCAGCAACTATTTAGGAGTGGAATTTAGAGATATGGGGGAGGGTAGAGGGGTAAAGCCTTACTATTAGTCTACGGTGGTGGAGTAGGTGGGCTGGGGTCAGGTGCTTTGGCGATGTGTTGTCGTGCGGCTGTGTGCCATAGTGCTTTTGGAAAAGATATGTTTTCAGGTGCTTTCTGAAGTCTTGAGTTGACTGGATGTTGCGCAGGGTGGGGGTAGCATATTCCAGAGAGTAGGGCATAGAGTGTGAATGATCTTAAGTGAACGTATTGGGTGCTCCTAACAGGTCTGAGGCAGCAGGCTGAGAATGTTCATTGTGCCATGTCTGCATGGTCTAGTGGTGCGAAGTGTGCTGAGTGATGTCTGGAGGAAATGGGCGCTGAGGCCACTCAAGACTTTGTGAATGATAGTGAGGACTTTGAATTTAATTTGTGAGGCGATGGGCAGCCAGTGAAGGGACTTCAGTATGGGAGTGATGTGGGAGTGTCTGGATGTTCCAAAGGCTGTGCATGTTGCGGTGCGTTGTGTGAGTTGAAGTGGTAGGGTAGTGTGCTTGGGAAGATCTTGGTATATAGAGTTGCAGTAGTCAAGGAGAGGGGTGATGGTAGCTTGACATACTGTATGGAAAATGTCGGAGGAAAGGAAGGGACGTAGATTGCACAGAGTTCCGAGTTTATTATAGATCGCCTTGATCGTGTTTTGGACATGAGACTGGAAGTTCAATTGCTGATCCAAGATAACACCAAGGTATCTGACTTGGGTTTTGACCTGGAGATCTATGTTGTCGTCAATTCTGACTGTTGTTGGAGGCGTGAAGGTGGCGTCCTGGTGACGAGGAGAATTTACGTTTTGTTTAAGTTAACTGCTAGATTGTGGATTTGAAACCATTTGACTATTTTCATAAAGCATGCTGAGATGGTGAAGTAGTCGGGTGTAGCTGTCGTAAATGGGGTGTAAAGCATTATGTCGCCAGCATAGTTCTGGTAGCTGACAAACTCCTGGATGGTCACACAGAGCGGTCGGATATAGATGTTGAAAAGCAGAGAGGAGAATGCAGAGTCCTGAGACACTCCTTGCAGCATTCTGTAGGTGGATGATGTGTTGTGTCCTATTTTCACCCCACTGAATGCGCTAGGAGAGGTATGAATGAAACCAATGGAGAGGCTTTCCTTGTACCCTAATATCATGGAGCTGCTCCAGCAGTATCTGATGGGGCACCATGTCGAAGGCTGCAGAAATATGCAGAAATTCAATAGCGGTATAAAACATTTGAACTGTTTTCCATACCTTCTATGAGCGGAGACAGTAGTAACGTTTCGGCCCTATGACGGGGGCGGAACCCATGATGATGCTGGTCAATGTGTTTCTGAAGTTGGATTTGGACTGCCTTTTTGACGACTTTCGCAAGGAAGAGACGCTGGCTATGGAACGATAGGAGGTGGATGAGTTAGAGTCCAATGAAAGGTTTTTTAGGAGGGATCTGACAGAGGTTTGTTTGAGGGAGGGGAGAGGTATGCCTGCAATAGGGATGTTTGTATGATGGATGTTATGAGCAGAAGTGCGATTTTGTGGTCTTCATCCATGAAACCGTGCATGGGTCCAATGGGGAGGTGGCTGTGTTAATGCAAAAGATAAAGGTATCTAGTTCCTTCAGGGTTAGGTCTCTGAAGGTGGCCCAGGTGTGTGCAGATGCAGCCATCCTATTTGGGGCAGGTAGGGCGAGTATGGAGGGGCTGACTGAAATCTGCTTGGACTGTAGAAAATCTGCCATGACCTTGGGGCTGAGGGCATTGGCTTGTAATGGCTGAGGGCATTTAGCCTTACCCTCTCTGCTTTTTATCTTTCAACCAGTTCCTGATCCACAATCGTACTCTGCCTCCTATCTCATGACTTTTTTTATTTCGCCAAGAGTCTCTGATGAGAAACCTTGTCAAAGGCTTTCTGAAAATCCAGATACACTCACCGGTCTGTAGTTTTACGGATCACCCTTGGAACCTTTTTTAAAAATTGGCGTTACAACAGACATCCTCTAATCTTCAGGTATTACAGATGATTTTAATGATAGTTCACAAATTATTAATAGTAGGTCTGCAATCTCATATTTCAGTTCTTTCAACATCCTTGGATGTATACCATCTGGTCCAGGTGATTTGCTACTCTTCAATTTATCAAATAGTTGTAATACATCTTCCCGGTGTATCGATATTTCTTTTAATTCTTCCGCAATATCTCCTTTAAATACCATTTCAGTCATGGATAACATTCCTACATCTTCCTCAGTAAAGACCGAAGCAAAGAATTCATTCAGTCTCTCCACTATGGCCTTGTCCTCTCTTAGTGCCCCTTTTACTCCTCCATCATCTAATGGTCCAACTGACTCCCTCACAGATTTTTTGCTACGAATGTACTTGAAAAAAAGTCTTTATTATGTGTTTTTGCTTCCACAGCAAGCTTCTTCTCAAATTCTCTCTTTGCCTGCCTTATCACTGCCTTGCATCTAATTTGCCAGTGCTTGTGCTGTTTCCAGTTTTCATCATTTGGCTCTTTTTTTCCATTTCCTGAAAGATGCTTTTTTGGCTACCACAGCCTCTCTGACCTCACCTTTAAACCATGCTGGCAGTTTTTTTACTTCCTTCAACTTTTCTTAAAGCGTGGAATACAACTGGTCTGGGCTTCCAAGATAGCATTTTTAAACACCTATGCTTAATGTAAATCTTTAACCTTTGCAACTGCTCTTTTTAGTTTTTCCTTAACTATTTTCCTCATTTTATCATAGTCTCCCTTTAGAAAGTTAAAAGGTAGTACTGTGAATTTCCTTGCCGTCCTTCCTCCATTTACTAAATCAAATGCAATCATGCTATGATCACTATTGCCAAGTGACCTCAACACCTTTATCTCTTGTACTAGATGTTGTGTTCCACTAAGGACTAGGTCCAAAATGGCAAGAATGTCTCCTAGGTCCAAAAGCAAGGAGGTCTCCTCCTCCCCACATGATTCTGACTCGCTTCCTGACTCAGAAATAGCAAACAAAAGTACATACTTCAACGAGTAAGAGAATGTGTGACAGGCATTCCAAACAAAAGACATCAGTATTACAGACACATAACACAAGAACAATTTTACATAAGACAAATTGGTCAGAAAACACACACGACAATGAGAAATCTTTGTGCAGTTTTTACTGTCCAGATGACACGGTTCCCCAACAAAAGGGGTACATGCAGAAAATACTGTGAACATAGATAATCCAGACAATTCACACCCTACTCAGCCTTCACTGTGCAGGAGACAAACTCATCGCCTATCTGGTCCTGTCACATTATATATTCTTCCTCAGGACCATATTTGCTGTTCAGAGATTTTTTCTAATTACCTAATTTTTGTTCCAGCTTTCTGGGGCTCACCCTTGTGTGATTTGCCATATCATTCTACTAATGTCTGTACCCATCTCTGTTGACCTTTCTTAGGCCCATGTTTATCTAGTCCTTGTCCCTTTGTCCCCACTCACTTGGTTCTCACCCCCATCCCTCAGTTCCCAAGAAATATATCTTGTTAGCTTCCCATGTCTTCTGACACCTAAAATGGCCCATTTGTTCACTTCATACTAAGCAGGCATATCTACCTCTCATAGTTGCCTTTTTACCCTCTTTCTATCCATCGCTTACTGATAAGTGTGTTTGCGTATTTTTTTTTCAATATGACGTCACCTATACCTTTGACAATTCATATGTACGCACCTCAATGCAATTACCAACATTTAGATCTTTTATATTAACCCTTTCTCCTCTGGCCCTCACAGAAGCAGAGTGTCTGGAGACTTGTCATCCTCTGTCTCCCACCCTGGCCCAGTGTCAGAGGAGATCTCCAGGGTTCTCTGGGCCTTGGGCTTGCGCCCCAGCCCAGACTGCCTGGGAGCCCCGACACCCCTGTGCTCTGAGTTGGGTGAACTGGATGGGGAAGTCCTCTGTCCCGAGCGGGACCGGTGCAGAGGAGTCTCTTGAGGACAGTGGCACTCGAGGATCAGCTCCACATCCAGAGATGGCACACTTAGGCGGGAAGGGGACCACACATGCATGATGCATCTCCCAAAGGCTCTTTAAAAGCTGGGGAGAGGTAACTGCGCAGGTTCAGTCAGCACAGACACCACTCATATGCGAGGATTGCCTTCTTGCTTGTTCCCGGAGACTCTTATTTATTAGTGTTTACCCTGTGCAGTTTAGCTGTATTCTGAAACTACGCATGGCCACCACATTCATCCAATATATACAGCAACTATGTATACTTACCGATTGCATCATTAAAGGATTCCCTGAATTCTGAGGGGAAAGAGCTGGTGTAGATGTGGCTAAGCGATAATTGAAGAGTACAGCACCTTGTGATCCTGTCATTAAAAGAACGAAAACTGGTATCACTAAAATTGTTACAAGGTTTTAAATACACCAGAATTTTCTAGCAGCTAGCTAAAGTGACACAAACAACCACTTTTACCATGATCAAGGACTTTATTACAATTAGTCTGCGATGGCTGTGCACCCAGTAGAGACATCTGAGTCTGTACGTGCTCACATGGTGCTGGACGAACCATAGGCGAACGTTGGCAGAAAGGGACTTGGATTGTCTGATGGGTCTGTTTCTGTACGGCATTTGAAGAGTCCTTCTGAGAAGCAGGTAGACCCAGAACGGTTTTTCTGTCTGATACTGAAAGAAACAGACATGTGTGTAAGCAACTGGTTTTTTCCATGCTGCTGCGGTTCTAAAATCTGAGATGGAGATGCCCATCAGCACTGTCTAAATTCCATGTATTAGCCTCAACATTTTAAGGTAAATTTACTCATACACATGTTATGTTCCCAAATGATAAGTATTTATCCTGAAATCATGGTATGTTAAAAGACTGCCAATAGGAAGCACTAATTTGTAAGTGATAAAGGAGAGCAACGAGCTCTTTCCTAGCCCCAAAATGTTGAGCAGTTTGCTCCGTATGCCATGTGGTGCATTAGTTCAGCTTCTATCCCTCCTGGGAGAGCTCTTCAGCCCTCTGCAGCTCTCCCAGGAGGGATAGAAGCTGCCGCTGACCTCAGCTCCCCTTCAGCCGCTCAGCTGACACGTGCTGCCCAATTGGGGCAGCCCCAGCTCCTCAAAAGCAAGTGAAACCCAGACCGAAGCCTCTTCAGCCTCATCCATCCTCTCCGTATGCGGCTGTCCTCCATACAACGAATTAAACTGGCTCCCTAGGCAGACGCCGCCTCTAAAAGGGAAGCGTATTTGGTTACTATCAGGGACGCCCTCCAGCTCCCCATTCAGCTGGCTCGCTGCCAGTGAAGCTCCGAAGCTCCCCATCCTCTCTCGCAAGTGTGGGACGCTCTCCAGCTCCTGCCTCTCTGCCAGGGTTGCTTTGCAGCTCTCCACCCTCTCTGATAAGTGTGGGACGCGATCTAACTCTTCATTCTATGTTGCTCTTTTCAACAGTCGCCCTCCCGCCCCAACCCAACCATCCGATGCAACAGCCAGCATCAAGGATAGCAACCATTCTCTGCTAGCTGCCTAATCGGGGTAGCCACGCCTTATTCAAGAAGGCAGCACCATCGTGTGCTGATATATGCTGGTATTTGCATAGTTGCTAATGTTTGTTGATGCTGGATTTGCTGTTGTTTACTAATGTTTGCCGATATTTGCTGATACATGCTGATAGTTAAAGCTAGCCTTTATTAGCACCACCTGAACCCCCCCTCACCTTGCAACTACCAAGCTATACTTGTCAGTTTGCTCCCCGATTACTTGCCCCCTGTCTCTACACCACATAGCTCTCTCAACTCTAGTCCATATTTAGTTCTCCTTGACAGACAGCTAATAAGGTCAGCCCCAACAACTTAGTACACAACATGGCCATCTTCCTTCTCGCCATCACCAGTATGTACTTTCTGATAAATACCATCCAAAACACATCAGCCTGCCCACTCAGTTATAAGCATATCCCTATCCTACAGTCTAGGTAGAAGAAACTTTACTAACCCCCCCCCCCCCCCACCGCTCATTTACACATCCTCACCATGTCAGACATTCACACCTGCTCTATGTAACTCTCAACCACCCTAATGATACCAAGCTCGACTCAACTCCAGAACATAGACTTCTGAATTGTGCACTCATTAACTCACGATCAGTACGCAAGAAATGGCCAGTCATCACTGTTCTCATCACTTCCCGCAATCTTGACATGCTAATGGTTACAGAATCTTGGCTATCAGACACAGACTCAATCCTTATAAACCAGCTCATCCCAACAGGCTATTCAATACACACCTGCCACAGAGCCACCAGAAGAGGGGGGTGGAGTTTTCATCCTAGCAAGATCTGAGCTACACTTCCAGCTGCTCTCCTCCAAGAGTCTTATGCACATGGACATAGTGACTGTAGCCAACAAACACACCACCATTAATCGTATCTATAGAGCCCCTTCCTCCCCCCCGAAGAACTCTCCAGCATAATAGACTTAGCTGGCAATCCGACATACCCACGCAAACCTAACTGGTTAATTGGAGACTTCAACCTTGCATCCCTGCAACCTACCCAGTCTAATACCTTCCTTCAAGCAATGACTGACCTCAACTACGCACAGATGGTTAATGCTCCTACTCACCTTAAGGGAAACTCACTTGACCTTATATTTGCCCCCCAATCTGAGGCTAGTCGCAACATCAATCTTGCTTTCACCCCAGTCCCATGGTCAGACCACAACCTACTCACTTTCCAAATCCCTTCGCAACAAGTTCAACCCCCATCTAACCACTCCAACACAGTATCTTTAAGAATGACACACCGCTTCAAAACCCTGGACAAGGAAGTATTTGTCAACAGTGCTCTCCCAACTCTTCGTCTACCGGCTCAAGACCTAGAAGATATGATATTTAGATGGAACACCACTTTGAAATCATGTTCTCAGCGACCTTACTCTAATAAATCATCAGCTGCCTACAATCCATCAACAAGAGAGTGGCCCCATGGTTTACTGATGAACTAGGATCATCTCTTTGCCTTCTACGGAAGTATGAAAGAAAATGGCGGCGTTCACGCTCCTCAACTGACCAAACAACTTACAAAGACCTCCTAAAAGTCCACCGTGAGACAATATCCGAAAGAATGAGAACATACCACACCGAGCTTCTCCTTCGTTCCCTAAATAAACCTCGAGACCTTTTCAGCATTGCAAAATCATTAATCAAGGAACCCTCTCCTCCTCAGCCTGAATCAATTCATCCTCAACTTTATGCAGTCTATCTCCAATCCAAAACCATCAATACTAAGGCCGCACCTAGTCCCACACCTAGTATCATCTCCATCCCACAGTCCTTGCTACACAGTTTCACCCTCCATCTGAGAAATACATCACAGATCTCATCGCTACGATCAACACCACTACAGCTCCGAATGACCCTTGTCCAGCATACTGGATCAGAGCGATGCGCGCAGAACTCAGCCCAACTCTATCCTACATCATGAAGCTCTCTTTCTCATCAGGAACATTCCCAACAGCTCTTAAACAGACCTCCATACGCCCCCTCCTGAAAAACAGCAGACTTGACCCGACTAAGACAGACTCATACCGCCCGATTTCAAGCATACCCCTTCTAGTTAAACTAATTGAGAAAGTGGTACAAAGACAGATTCAACAACATATCGACATTTCAGCCCCCCTTGATCCTTGCCAACCCGGGTTTCGAGAATCACACGGTGTTGAGACCCTACTAGCAATGCTAACCAACACCTTAACCAGAGGCATGGACAAAGCAGAAAATGGGTTTGTACTTATCTTCCTCAATATCGCTGCGGCTTTTGATTCGGTCAACCACGAGCAACTCCTCACCCGACTCCATGATAAGGGAATCCAAGGCCTGACTTGGGAATGGTGCAAATCCTATCTTGCTGACCGATGGCAACATGTTCGGATAGGTCCGTCAACATCTGACCCATTCCTGCAACAACAGGGAGTACCCCAAGGCTCCTCCCTCTCTGCCTTACTTTTCAATGTATATATGCAGCCCATATGTGATATTATACGTTTATTTAACATTTCCAGTCTGATATATGCAGATGATGTCTTGCTGTTCACTCCAATCAAAATTATGCAGCCTAACCTCTCCCTCCTAGTTGATTGCTTCAACGCAATTACCGACTGTCTCCTAACTCAGAACTTACGCATAAATTTTAAGAAAACCGAGGTATTATTTATCACTAAGAACAAGAGCTTCTCTCCCCCCACTACTTCGAAAGTGAGAGACGCAGAGCTTCCTTGCAAAAATGTGATACGCTACTTGGGAATCATGCTCGAACAACAGCTCAGCTTTAAGGAACACATAAAGACCACCACCAAGGCTATTTACAATAAAATCATGACGTTAAGACACCTCAGACCTCTGTTGGCACCAGGAGATTTTAGAACAATATTCCAGTCGCTTGTAACACCACATTTCGATTACGCAAATATTATCCTCATGGTCTCCCTAAGAGCACACTCAACCCATTGCAAATGGCGATGAACGCAGCAGCCCGTATTCTCGGCGGCCTATCTATAAGAGATCACATCACGCCCATACTTATGGAGTTGCGCTGGCTACCGTTGGACAGCAGACTCACCTATAAAGCACTACTCTTAACTTTTAAGGCAATCAACCTCATAGCCCCCTCATCCTTAACCACCCTCATCACGTCCACCCCCAACAACAGACTCAGGAGATCAGTAGCTACAAACACACTTATTATACCTTTGGAAGCAACAAAATGCACGCAGTCTACCAGAAATAGATCTTTCGCCTTCTTTGCCCCGAGATGCTGGAACAAACTCCCTCCACATATCAGAGCAATTAAGGACCTGTCTCAGTTCAGGAAAGCTCTTAAGCACCATCTGTTCCTCCTACACTTTTCCCACCCTAACCCAAAGCAAACACCCCCCATACCACAGCTCACTCACAATGACACAAACACACCCATAACATGATTTATTCAAAGCACAAACCAGACCCTTCTAACACGGGTTATATATTATAAATAATCTCCCAATACTACGGTGATACTTGTATATAGTTTATATACTGCAACTGTACATAGTTCCCCAGTTCTTTCCCAAGTTATCCATCCTGTTATAATGTAAGCCTATGGCCGTTTTGTCTGTGGCAATTTTTTCCGTTATTTGTAAACCGCACTGATACGAAAAGCGCAGTATAGAAGAACTGTAAATAAATAAATAAATGAATAAATAAATTAGTTAGTGCAAATGCAATGTGTTCCTTTTGAGTCAATGCTGACTCCTGGCGACCCAGAAGCTTCTGGGTTTTCTTGGCAGTGTGACCGGAAGTAGATTGCCAGGCCTTTTTTCTGAGGCAATGGAGGGTTAAGTGACTTGCCCAAGGCCACAAGGAGTGCTAGTGGGAATTGAACCCTGGTTGCTTGATTACCAAGCCAGTGCTCTAACCACTAGGCCACTCCTCCACTCCTGCATTAATTAGTATATGTGGTTAAAAAGCTTAGCTTCTAAATAAGGAAGGAAGAACGAAGTGATAGGAATAGAACTATGAAGAAAGAAACCCACTCCTTTATTTCTCTGCAATTTCCAGTAAAATTTTTGAAATATGTATCTGCATTGATCACTTGATGCCTTAATCACTAAAATTGGTCCCCAATTTTATGCACACAATAAAACATTTAAGGACATATGCAGAAGCAGAAAAATCAGTATGGGGGGGGGGGGGATCCTAAAATTGGTGAAAAATATTGCCATAAGACTTCTCCACCACATTCGGAACAACAAGAACTTGCTGTGGAGTAGTTCTGACAGGAGCCGCAAGCAGCACATTACTGAGCACCCAGCATCACAGGAAAGCTCAACAGTGTCCAAAAGCTATAAAAAGAAAACCCAGACGGAAAGAAAAATTGGCGAAAAAAAATCCTTCAAAGGTAAGGGATTTCCTCTCTCTGACATGCTAGCTGGCGAAATCCAGTAAGAGCCTCCTCAGCCACCCATACAGGTCTAGGAAAGCCTGACTGCCCAAGAGAAGCAAGAGGCCAATTAAAACACACTAAAAAAACAGCAAAGGAGAAAAAATAAAAACAGAATTTGCAGAAGAATGATAGGGAGAGGAAGGAGAGGCCTGGGCCATGACTTACTGCCCCCCTCCCCCAAAAGGCCCCATGGATCCTCTTCACCCCTCTTTGACCCACCATTGTTAGAATCCATGGGCAATAGCGCCGGACACAGGACTTCCGTCAGCTTGAGAAGACAATGGACGTACCCACTCCAAGCAAATGTTGAGTCATGGTCTCAACCTTCATAGGCCACAAGACTGATCTGGACTGGAGAGACAGGCCTATCTGCATTGCTGCACCCAGGAGCAGTGGAACACTATTAGTTGAATAGGCCAAACAAATAAATGGTGACATTTTATTTATCAGTTAATGTCCTTTCCTTGAGTCCTGCTACACAAGTCCAAGTGAGTTGTGTTCCCCTTCCAGCAGTTTGGTGGAGACAAAGAATCAGTGAAAAGCCCAGGTTTCAATGAGATCACTCCTGTGCCTCTATTCCCCTGAGCTACCAGAGGTCTTTTCAGTATTTGTCCTAAAGTATAAGGGAGAAACAAGGCAAGCCTCATACAACCTCAATCGTGTGCAACAACGAGTAATCAACAGTAGAGAACTATGCACAGGAAAGCATAAACACGAGGTTGTCAGTATAAGATAAACCTGGAGAGCCAAATATAAAATTCACAGCGGACCCAAGGGTACCACAGCATAAGAACAGGACAAATACAGTTACAGGAGCAGGTCCTGGACTGGTCTAGCAAGGAAAAGGACATTAACTGGTAAATAAAATGTCACCTTCCATATCGCCCTGCTAGACCAGTAAAGAAAAATGGGATGGACCAAAGCTATGACTCCACTGGGCAAGAAGAAGACAACAGCTCACAAAACCCTTGAGCCAAAGGCCGTGCCCCCCTGCATGTGGACAACCAAATGGTAATGCTTGACAAAAGTGGAAAGTGATGCCCAGATTGCCGCAAGACAAATGTCTGTAGAAGCTACCAAGCTCCACTCCGCATGCAAACCCCTCTGGAACCAGCCAGTTCCACAACAGATATATCAACGCAATGGCTTCCTAAATCCAGCTCCACAAAGTAGATGTAGTTGCCGCATCACCCTTGCACAGGCCAGCAAACGAAACAAAAAAGATGGTCGGACTTATGAAAGGAATTTGTAACCTCTAAGTAGTGGAGAAGCATCCTCCGGCCATCCACAAGGCGAAGATCCTTCTCCTCCCAACACTGCTCAGAGAGGGAGGGCAGGCAGACCACCTGGTTCACATGAAAGGGAGAAATCACTTTAGACAAGGAAGGCAGGCACAGGCCAAAGGGAAACAGCCTCCATCAAGAGTGACAGAAAAGAATCTTGACAAGATATCTTTTCCGCCGTCATGTTTCTATGTTTCTAAGACAGAGCCTACAGCTCAGAAATCCACCTTGAGGAACAAATCGTGACTGTCTTGAGTGTTAAATCTTGCAAAGTAGAGTGATTCAACAGCTCAAGGAGTGCCGACATCAGGGCCCTGAGCACCAGACAGATCCCAGGAAAGGACCACAGACTAGGAGGATGCAGACGCCAAACCCCCTTGAGAAAGCATGAGACATCCAGGTGCAAGGCTAGAGACACCAGCCACTGGACCTCAGAAACAGGCCAACGCTGCCACCTCAACTTTTAGGGAGCTAAGAGAAAGGCCCTTCTCCAGGACATCTTATAGAAAAAAACAACAACAAAGATGGCACCTTGGCCACCTCAGGAGCCAATTGCCAAATGCCACACTACTGCTTAAAGAAGCACAAGACCCGCACGTATGTTAGCTTGGTAGACCTCCTTCGGGTTCTAAGCAGCGTGGAAAACCACCAGCAGAAGTAGCCTATATGCACTAACCGTCTCCTTTCATGAGCCAAGCCATAATCGAGAAGGGGGCTGTGATCTCCAGGACAATTGATCCCTGCTGCAATAGGCCCTGCAATGGAGGAAACTAAACAGACGGCGCCTGCAGGAGCAGGAGCAGATCTCCAAACCATGCTCTCCTCAGCCAATCCGGCGCTAACAGGACAATCCTGCCCAGGTGGCGTTCTATATGCCAAATCATATGCCCCTCCAGGGATCACAGAGGAAACATGTACAGAAGGTGCTGACTTGGCCAAGGCTGGGTCAGGACATCGATGCCCTTGCACCCCGCCTCCGTACAGCAACTGAAGAAGTGGCAAATTTTGGCAATGGAGAGGGTCGCCATCAGATCCATTGCGGGGCGACACCAGCGGCACAGAATCAACTGAAAAGTCTCAACTCAACTCCAGTTCTCTAGGATCCAGAGTGCCAGATGAGGAAGTGCACTTCCACATTGTGCACCCCGGCAATCTGCTGAGCCAACAAGGCTAGGAGATTCTTCTCTGCCCAGGCAAACAGGAGAGCCATCTTCACAGCTACCCCCGCACTCCTCGTGCTGCCTTGCCGATTGACGTAAGCCACCGCAGTGGCATTATCTGAAAACTCAAACTGTCTGGCATTCAACAAGGGGCTGAAAACGCAGAAAAGCCAACTTGATGGCCCTCACCTTGAGGCGGTCAACGGACCATACCGCTTCCCTGCGGTTCTAATGGCCCTAGGCCTTATGGTCAGCCCTAGAGATTGGCATCCGCCATCAGGAGGATCCAGGAGAAATTGTCCAGCGGCATGCTCCTTCCTCAGATGACAGGACTGCTGTCAATACCACAAGCTGGACTTCACTATCAACAGGAGCGGGAGCCTGAACTCAAACTCCTGAGAACTCGGGGACCACCAAGTCAGCAAGGACCGCTGGAGCAGTCACATGTGAGCACTTGCCATCAATCTGAGGAGCTGAAGATAATCCCAGACTCTGGAAACCCGCTGCACACAGAATAGCGCCATGCAGTCCAACAGTCTTTTGACTTTCTCCTCTGGCAGGAAATCAAAATATGTTCCCAGAAACTCCAAGGACTGGGAAGGCAACAGATGGCTCTTTCCCTGATTGATCACCCAGCTAAGGCTTTCCAAAAAGGACACCACTCCGGACACCAAACGAGACCCTTCTGAAAGGGAACAGGCCCAGATGAGCCAGTTGTCCAGATATGGATGGACACAGATCCTTCTGCACCGCTGCCATCACCATGACCTTGGAGAATGTCCTTAGGGCTGTGGATAGTCCGAAAGGGAGGGTGTCAAATTAATAATAATTTTTTATTTTAACATTTCTTATATACCGCACTATTATCATCAGCGCGGTTCACATGGAACAAAACATATACATACAGGATAACTGTAGTGCATTTTACAAGTAACAGGGATTAGAGAACTTGGAAGAAACAAGGTAATCTAAATAAACCATATACAATGAATTATATACAGTAAGTACAGTCGAAATTCACTAGATAATAAGAGCCAAGCATGGCAAAATACAGATACCTTTGCTAATCTGCCCAGATTGAGATATGAAAATGTGTCTCGGCCAGATCCAGAAAAGCTAAGAATTCCCCTCGGCGCAATGTTTGAATCACAGAGTGTAAGGTTTCCATCCAGAAGTGCAGGATCCCCAAGTGCTCTTGACACCCTTAAGGTCCAGAATGGGCCAGAAGGAACCAATCTTTTTTTTTTTGGTACACCATGAAATAGATGGAGTATCTGCCCTTGCCCTGACTTTCCAAGAGGATGGGCATCACCGCCTTTAGGCACAGCAACTTGTCCAAGGTGGTCCACACACAGCAGCACTTTTGATCACAGACCCACAAGGGGAGATGACGAAGGCATCCAGAATTGGCTCTTTGCATTCCAGGACAAAGCTGAACTGAACGGTGACTAGCACCCAGCAACCCTTGATAACCCAAGCCTATTCTGAAAGAAAAGGGAAGCCTGCCTCCAACTGGAGGAAGCAGGGAAGGGCCCCTATACCTTCACTGTGCAGCCCAGGAGAGTCCTCCTCTGCAGGGGACTGAGTCCCTGGGCTCACGTGCTCCTCGAAAGGATTGAGAACAAGCCCAAAGTCAAGAAGCAGAGAAGGGACTTTTGTCATTCCCGGGAAAACCTGAGACTCCTGGAGATCCGGCAAGCATGCCATTGGCAGACAGGCAGAGGCTGACGAGAAAAGGGCACTAGTTCATTTAACAGGTCCCCCTGGACCTGTCTTCCAGAAGGCAGTAAGATTAAGTCTCGCCTAGGTCCTTCACCAGCTTCTCCTTATCAGCTCCAAAAAGAAGCTTCTCCTTAAAAGCCAGTAGGGTCAACCAGGCTTTGGAAGATGAATCCGTTGTCCAGTGCTAGAGCCAAATCCAATGTCATGACACCGTCATTAGGGCACAGGGCACTGTCTCTGGCAGCCAAATGTACCAAGTCATATATGGTATCAGAAAGGAAGGTTGTAACAGACTCCAAAAGAGGGTAGTATCATCTGGCAGAAGAGACTGAATCCACTGAAGCAGGACTCGAGACATCAGGCTGGCATAGACCACCAGCTGCAGAATAGCAGCTGCCACGACGAACTGGCTCCTCAACAATGAATCCACATTACAGTCCAGAAAATCCTTTACAGCCGATCCGCCTTCCAAAGAATGGTGGTCCATCTTGTAATCACTGTGACCTGCGAATCTACCTTGGTAATACCAAAAACCAACAAGCACTCTTTCTTTGAGAGAGCATAGATATTCTTACATACCCTTAGACTCTTAGGCGGGGCGTTGGGAGAGTCCCACTCCAATCAGATCATATCCTTGATCACATCTGAGAATGGGAAGACAGTAGTGGATTTCTGCACCCTTGAGGGAGTGGGTATGCAGTTGTAGTCAACATTATTGGCACCCTTGCAATTCAAACCCTTAATGTCCAATATTTCCCAAAGAAACTTACACATTGTTTCCGTGTAACTTAGTTCTTATGTTCACTGAATGTTCTATGTAATGCAATATTGCACTGTTTGCTATATTGTTGTTTAAGTTCCTTGTAAACCGCCCCTAATCTCTGGAAGGGGCGGTATAGAAAAGCACACAAATAAAGAAAGAAAGAAAGGTGGCCAGTGAAATGGTTTTGGACTATATATGCACACATTTTGGTGGCTCTTCTCTGTACCTTTTTTAACACTATATCCTTTTTAAGAAACGGCGACCAGAATTGCACACAATATTCAAGGTGCGGTCACACCATGGAACGATACGGATGCATTATAATATCCTTTGTTTTATTTTCCATTCCTTTCCTTATGATTTACTTATTTATTTATTACATGCACTTATATACCGCGCTATTTTCCATCAGTACGGTTTACATAGAACCAGTTAAATACATATCTCAAAACATTTGATTTGTGTTTACAATTAACAGGCAACAGAACTTGGATAGACAACAAGGGGGTAACTATTTACAACTGTACAGAAAGAGCAGGCTGAACGTCAGTTTGACGTGGTTAGTTTACTGATGAGGCATTTGAGGTGCTGTCCTCCGGGTAATGCTCGAGGAAAAGGTGATATTTCAGAGCTTTCCTAAACTGCGTTAAATTAGTGATTGCCCGTATACTAGGAGGGAGGCTGTTCCAGCATTTTGGTGCCGAGAATTTGAAAGCCCTGTTCACTGTTGTCTGGCAGCACTTGGCTGTTTCTCTTGGGACTATTAGTTTATTATCCTCAGGGGATCTTCTAGGTCTGTTCAGGGGGGTTATCTGAATGAGGTCTGCTAGGGCTGGTGGGGCGAGCTTATTTATGATCTTGAAGGTCAGAATTATGGTTTTGAACGTAATTCTGCCTTTTATGGGGAGCCAGTGGAGTTGTTTAAGGATGGTGTAATGTGTTCCCACTTGGAAGCACCCTGGAGCACTCTTGCAGCAGAGTTTATTGCAAGCTGTAAAGGGTGTATCGTGGATTGTGGGAGACCGTGGAGTATGGCGTTTGCATAGTCAAGATGCGGTATGATCAAGGCTTGGTATACTGTGCGGAAGTTGCCAGGTTCCAGTAAAGCACAGTTACTTACCTGTAACAGGTGATCTCTGGGAACAGCAGGAATAAGTCTTCACATATGGGTAAGTCGGTACCGACGGAGCCTGCGTGGGAACGCTCCCCAGCTTCCCAAAAAGGAAAGCTTTTGGGAGCATCCCACAGCGCCTGCGCGCTGCCTTCCCGCCTTTCCTAACCGCCTCTCCCCAGTTCGAGTTTTAAAGCTGAGACAAGAGAGAGAGGAAAGGAAAGATAGATAGAGAGATACAACTCCTAGGGGAGGTGGGTGGGTTGTGAAGACTTATTCCTGCTGTTCCCAGAGATCACCTGTTACAGGTAAGTAACTGTGCTATCTCCAGGAACAAGCAGGAATGAGTCTTCACATATGGGGACTCCCTAGCTAGAGATGCCTGGGAGATCCCCAAGGTTATGAGACCCTGGAAGGGCTCTATCTCCTCCTATGGATCTCAGGCATCCATCCAGGGAAGGAGGGCAGGAGTTTGATTAAGCATGGAACAGGTGTTTGAGAACAGCCTGACCAAACAAGGCATCCCGGCGGGAGTCCTTGTCCAAACAGTAATGGGCTGTGAAGGTATGAACCGAGGCCCAGGTGGCCGCTCGACAGATCTGGTCGATGGACACAGAATTTAGATGAGCCATAGAGGTGGCCATGGCCCTTACATTATGAGCTGTGACATGGCCCTCCAGAGAAAGATTCTTACTCTGGTAGGCGAAAGAAATACACTGACCAATCCAATTGGACAGTGTCCTCTTAGAGACTGGAAGTCCCAAATGAGAGGGATCAAAAGCAACAGAGTTGAGAAGAGTTTCTATGTTGCTGTGTCCTTTGTAAGTAAAAGGCAAGAGCTCTCTTACAATCCAGGGTATGAAGATTCCTCTCTGCACTTGATGCATGAGGACCTGGAAAAAAGACAGGTAAATACACCTCTTGATTAAGATGAAAAGGTGAGACCACTTTAGGCATAAAGTGTGGATTGGTCCTAAGGACTACCTTATCATGATGGAACCTTGTATAAGGTGGATTAGCCACTAAGGCCTGCAGTTCACTGATGCGGCGAGCTGAGGTGACTGCAATGAGGAAAATGACCTTCCAGGAAAGAAATTTCAAGGAGGTGGTGGCTAAGGGTTCAAAAGGTGGCTTCATAAGCTGACCAAGAACCAGATTCAAGTCCCATGCCACCGGAGGAGGCCTAATGGGAAGTTTAGTTAAAGTTAGGCCTCTCATGAATCTTGCAATAAGAGGATGAGAGGAAATAGGCTGTCTATTGATAGGTTTAAAGGATGCTGCAATAGCACTCAAATGGACCCTTACTGAATTCGTCTTAAGGCCTGCATTGGAGAGATGCAGGAGATATTCCAATAGAGAATTCAAATGTAGTGCTAGAGGGTCAAGACCCTTCTCAGTACACCAAATGGAAAACCTTTTCCATTTAAAAGCATAGGAACGTCTAGTAGAAGGTTTTCTGGAAGCATGGAGGATATCCTTCACCTGCTGAGAAAGATTCCAACCTTGAAGGTCTAGGCCTTCAGCAACCAAGCTCTGAGGTGAAGGGACTTGGGGTTTGGGTGCCACAAAGTCCCCTCCTTCTGGGACAGAAGGTCTGGAGCAGCTCCCAAGTCTAGGGAGGGAGCTTGAGAGAGATGCAGAAGTACAGGGTACCACACTTGGCGTGGCCAGCGTGGAGCTATGAGGATCATAGATCCTTGATCCCTCTGGAGCTTGAACAGAGTCTTGGGAATTAAGGGAATGGGTGGAAAGGCATACAGGAAGTCTTGACCCCAGTGAAGGAGGAAGGCATCCTTGGCCTGAACTCCGAGACACGGAATTCTGGAACAGAACCGGGGAAGTTTGGCATTCCACGGACTTGCAAAGAGGTCTATGTCCGGGGTTCCCCACTCTTGAAAGATTCTGAGTACTTGGTCCATGTGCAGGGACCATTCGTGTGGAAGCAGAACTCGACTGAGTCTGTCTGCCCAAGAGTTTTGGATTCCTGGAAGGTATACGGCCAGGAGATGGATTTGATGCTCTCTGGCGAAGGCCCACAATCTTAAAGCTTCGTTGCAAAGCGACAGAGAGCCAGTTCCTCCTTGCTTGTTTATGTAAAACATGGCTACCTGATTGTCCGTATGAATGAGGACTGTCTTGTAGCTGAGCAGGGTATGGAAGACCTTGAGAGCTAGAAAAACTGCTCGGAGCCCAAGTGGTTGATATGTAGAGAGCAATGTTTCCTCTAATTTTCTGTAGGCTGTGTGCGCATAAAATATCAGCTGTGTGCAGCTTTTGAAGGAAGGTTAAATTTTTGTGTGCCACATAATGACACTCGGAGTTATATACTTTAAAATTTGACTACACGTCAGAATACAGTATGTACACCACATTGATTTTAATCAAATTAAATGAAAATAGACGATTACTAAATGAAGTGGGAAATTTCTAATAATTACAATCATAACTTTAAAATTTTAAGACGTCTGTGTTGTTTTCTATCAGAATCAGAGCTGTAATTTTTGTGCGCTCTGTTGTAAAGTATGTGCGCTCGCTCGGCGAGGTGTGTGCGCGCACACGCGCACAGCTTAGAGGGAACAGTGGTAGAGAGGTCTCCTGTGGAGACCAAGTGCCCTGAGTGGAGAGGTCTTGCAGATGAGCTCCCCAACCTGTTTGGGAGGCATCTGTTGCAAGGGTTGCCTGGGGCAACAACTGTTGGAAGAAGGACCCCTGCAACAGATTTTGGGTGGACATCCACCACTGGAGAGACCAAAAGAGGCGTTTGGAGGTTGCTATTTGGTCTGAGAGAGCTCCTGATGCTTGAGTCCACTGGGTGGACAAAGTCCATTGAGCTGCTCTCATGTGAAGGCGAGCATAGGGTACCACATGCACTGTGGATGCCATGTGGCCTAGCAGTTGTAGCATCTCCCGGGCAGTTAAATGGCTCTTTGACTGAATTTGGGAGGCTAACTGCACTAGGCGTAGGCAACGGGCCTGAGGAAGATAGGCCCTTACAGTGGTAGTATCCAGCCAGGCCCCTATGAACTCTAGGGACTGAGTAGGGGTGAGCTGGGACTTTGGGAGGTTTACCACAAGTCCCAGATACTGCAGAATGTGCCTTGTGCAGTCCAGGGAAGTCTGGGCCTCTGACTGAGATGGAGCTCGGATGAGCCAGTCGTCCAGGTATTGGAATACAAATATTCCCAAAGTGCGTAGAAATGCAGCTACTACTGCCATGCATTTGGTGAACACTCTTGGAGCAGAGGCCAGACCGAAAGGAAGCACCCTGTATTGGTAATGCTTTACTTGGAAAAGAAAACGGAGGAACCTTCTGTGAGATGGATGGATGAGGACATGTGTGTACGCATCCTTGAGATCTAGAGAACAAAGCCAATACTGACTCTGAAGGTATGGAAGGAGAGTGCCTAGAAAAAGCATCTTGAATTTCTCCTTGCACAGAAATTTGTTCAATTCTCTGAGATCTAATATGGGTCTGTAGCCCCCTGTTTTCTTTGGGATCAGAAAGTAGGGGGAGTAAAACACTGACCCTTGTTGAAGAAGAGGTACTTCTTCTATTGCCCCTTGGGCAAGAAGGGCAGCCACCTCCTGACCTGGAAGGTCGAGGAGAGATGTTGGAGAATTGAAATGTCTCACCATGGTGTGAGGAGGAAGGTTTGAGAAATGAAGTTTGTAGCCCTCCCTTATGATGGAGAGGGTCCACTGCTCTGCTGTAATTTGCTCCCATCTGGGAGCAAAATGAGCTAACCTTCCTGGGATGGTGAGAGGCTCTGGCTGTTTCAGAGCCAGAAAGGCTAAGTTCTCTAGCATCAAGTCAAAAAACCCTGAGGAGGCTGGGTCTGCTGGGTTGCAGCAGCCCCTGTAGGCTTAGGCCTGGCCTGTTTAGGTTGCTGACGCTTAGCAGCAAAGCGACCTGTAGATTGTTGGCCAGAAGCAGGATGGAATCTGCCTTTCTTGAAAAAAGACTTCTTGAAAGGTTTTTTCTTGGCAGGAATGGAGGTTGACTTTGAAAGTCTATCCAAAGCAGAATTTTCTGCATCCATTTGAGTGGCTTTTATTTGCCAATCTTTGCCAAACAGGTTTTTCTCCTGTACAGGGAAGATTTCCCAAGCCATCCTGGACCCAAGATTCTAGATCAGAAGCTTGGAGCCAAGCAATTCTGCGTGCAGCTATGGCAATGGCTGAAGCTCTGCTGGCACCCTCAAAGGAGTCAAAAGCTGCACGGTTGGAAAACTTTGAAATATCTTGAGTATGCTTAAGCCAAATAAGAAATTCTTCCCTTTTATCCTCTGGAAGAAAAGGGAGGAAAGAGTGCAGCTTATCTGCAACTTCTTTCAGAAACATACCCATATAAAGACTATAGGAGTTGATTCTGGCAATGAGCATACTGGCTTGGAAGATTTTTCTACCAAAAGCATCCAAGGTCCTGCATTCTCTTCCTGGAGGAGCAGAAGAGTGTCTTTTGCACTCTTTATCTTTTTCATAGCTGACTCCACCACAATAGAATGGTGAGGAAGCTGTGTTTTATGAAAACCAGGACAAGGAGGGACACGGTACATAGTGTCCAACCTACGAGAATGAGGAGAGATAGTGAGAGGAGTCTCCCATAAGTCAATCATGTGATCATAAAGAATCTCATGAATTGGCAAGGTGACTGCCTCCTTAGGAGCCTTAGCATAACCTAAAATATCCAATTTTTTGGCTCTAGGCTCTGATTCAGAGGTTACTGAAATAGAAAGCCCTTTAGCCACTTCTCTTATGAAGTCTTGAAAGGACAAATCCTCTGGAGGAGACATTCTTCTTTTTGGAGAAGGCGGCTCTTCAGGAAGAGCTATAGACACTTCAGCAGACTCCTCCGATGCATCAGAGTCTTCGGAGGAATCAAAGTATCAACTGTCAGGGTGCTCTTCCAAAGCTCGATACGCGTATCGAGCGGTATCGACATCGGGCGTCATCGGGACCGGTACGGTACCGATGGGCATCCCTGGACAGGGAACCGCTGCAGTCGGCATTCTGGTCGATGTCGATGCAGTCGGTGCCGGTACCGGAGCCGATACCGACAACGGAGTTTGTTGTGGTATCAGCGGCATCGCAGCTTGAATGAAGGTCGCGATAGCCTGCTGCATGGATAGAACATTCTGATCCATTGACGCCATGAATGCCTGGAATTCGGTACCGGAAGGTTGCGCCGGTACCCCAGAACATTCTAACAGGTGATCGGTCGAGGCCGTGCCATCGATGTCAACCTGAAACCCCATAGGAGGAGCTTTGGAAGCCGGAGATCCCGCCGGGGTTGTTTTGCCGGTGCGGAATCCTCGAGGGCAAGCCCGGAGGCATCTCGATGCTTGGAAGGATATCTACCCTTCGAGGACCGGCTGGATTTATGTTTGGTTACCTGAGATCCATGGGAGGAAGTAGAGGCCCTGGAAGACGTCGATGTCACTGAAGCTGCATCAGAGGGAAACAGCACATGGAGCTTATCTGCTCGGTTCTGTAAACCTCGTTTAGACATCAAGGAGCAGGACGGACAATCCAAAATGGAGTGGTCATGACCCAAACATTTAAGACACCATTCATGGGTGTCGGTGACAGAAATAGTACCGCTGCACTTAGTGCATTTTTTAAACCCGGAGGCTGGTTTTTCCATGAGGAAAATTTCTCGTGAGGCCTAAGGCCCAAAGAGGAAAAACACACTAAGTGAGGGAAAAAATATGTTCTTTTTTTTTTTTTTATAAGAAAAGAAAGAAAGACCGGTGGTACCGGTCCGATGTCGGGGAAGGCAGACGCGCGACCAAGAAATAAAATAAAACAAAGAACTTCTTCAGCGGTGACAGGAACACGACCTGCTGGCTCCGCGGAAAAGAAGAACTGGGGAGAGGCGGTTAGGAAAGGCGGGAAGGCAGCGCGCAGGCGCTGTGGGATGCTCCCAAAAGCTTTCCTTTTTGGGAAGCTGGGGAGCGTTCCCGCGCAGGCTCCGTCGGTACCGACGTACCCATATGTGAAGACTCATTCCTGCTTGTTCCTGGAGATGGCGCGTATGTGTCTAAGTGATCGGATTTTATGGTATATAGCTCTTGCTACATTGCCTATATGGGTCTTCATGTCAAGTCGCTGGTCAAGTGTGACTCCTAGATATCTAATAGAGGGTTTGGTAAGTAGATCTGCATCTAAGACCTTTAAGCACGGTGGTGTGATGAATTTCAGATCTCTGGTGACGAAAAGGACTTCGGTTTTCTTATGTTGGATTCGCAGGTTTTGTGATTGGAGCCATCTGGATACTGCGTTGAAACAGTCTGTGAGCGGCAAGAGTTCTGGATTCTCCGTTGCAAAAGGCATATATAGGAGCACGTCGTCTGCGTATAACAGGCTTTCCACCTTGAAGGACTGGACGATCTCGCAGATCGGTTGCATATAAATATTAAACAACAGGACAGATAGAGAGGATCCTTGTGGGACCCCTTGGCTCTGGTGGAAAGGTTCTGATGTTGCTTCATCTGATCTTACATGTTGCCATCTATCCGAGAGATATGACTTGCACCATTCAAGTGCTAAGTCACAAATCCCCTTCTCTCTGAGGCGGTGTAAGAGGATGTCATGGGAAACAGAATCAAAGGCCGCCGCTATATCCAAGAATATGAGTACGTACTCTCGGCGTATGCTGTCAATTCCTGCAATTATGGTACTGAAGAGGATGGTGAGGCGAGTTTCGACCCCATGTGCGGCTCTGAAGCCGTGCTGACACGGATCAAGTGGTGCGGAGGCGTCAATATGATCTTGAATTTGTCTTTGGATGTCTTTCTCGACGATTTTTGCCAACAGTGGTATGCTGGATATCGGTCTATACGAGTCGGGCTTCTTAGGATCCAGTTTGTTTTTGAGTAGCCGCCTGATTGAGGTACGTTTGAGGGACTGGGGAAAGGTACCTGTCGTGTATGAGCAATCCATTAGCTTTGCTATAAAAGGGCTGACTGTCGGTCGTAACTCTTTTATCCAGGACACCGGGCAAGGGTCGGTTTGTGCAGTTGTTGTGTTCATTCCAGCAATTATGTCCTCAATGTGTTTGGCAGATGGCTTAGAGAAGGCAGACAGTCGGGCCGAGGATCTTGGCTCGAGTGCCATGGTATGTGTGGGGGATTTATTAGTTTGGCACAGTTTTGCTTTTAAGTAGTCGGCGAAGGCTTGAGGGTGGATTTGACTAGGTTGCTCTGGTACTAGCTCTTTTGCTAGGTTTTTTACCATGGTGAAGAGGTCGTGTGCCTTGTTAGGGACCGTTTTAGTGTGTCAGTGTGGAATCTCCTCATGCTTTCAGATATTGCTTGGCAGTGTTTTTCTAGTGATACCTAGCATTCTATTTTCTAGTGATACCTAGCATTCTATTTTCTCTCTTGGCCGCCACTGTACACTGGGCGGAGGGTTTTTAACATGTTATCCATGATAAACCTAAATGTTTTTCCTGAGTGGTGGTTCCTAAGGTGAAACCTTGCATCGTGTAACCATAGTTTGCGCTGTTCTTTCCTAGGTGCATAACTTTGCACTTGTCCACATTAAATTTCATCTGCCATTTGGATGCCGAGTCTTCCAATTTATCAAGGTCCTCTTGCAATTTTCCACAATCCTCATGGGTTTTAACAACTTTGAATAGTTTTGTGTCATCGGCAAATTTGATAACTTCACTCATTCCCTTTTCCAGGTCATTTATGAATATGTCAAAAAGCAGAGGACCCAGCACAGATCCCTGGGGTACTCCACTATTCACCTTTCTCCATTGGGAAAAGTGGTCATTTAGCCCTACCCTCTGCTTTCTATCTTTTAACCAGTTCCTGATCCACAATAGTACACTGCCTCTTACCTATGACTTTTTAGTTTTGCCAAAGGTCTCTGATGAGCAATGTTCCCTCTAATTTTCTGTAGGCTGTGTGCGCATAAAATATCAGCTGTGCAGCTGTTGAAGGAAGGTTAAATTTTTGTGCGCCACATAATGACACTCGGCGTTATATACTTTAAAGTCTGACTACACGTCAGAATACAGTATGTACACCACACTGATTTTAATCAAATTAAATGAAAATAGACGATTACTAAATGAAGCGGAAAATTTCTAGTAATTACAATCACAACTTTTAAATTTTAAGACATCTGTGTTTTCTATCAGAATCAGAACCGTAATTTTTGTGCACTCTGTTGTAAAGTATGTGCGCTCACTTGGCAAGGTGTGTGCGCACGCACACGCGCACAGCTTAGAGGGAACAGTGCTGATGAGGGACCTTGTCAAAGGCTTTCTGAAAGTCCAGATACACCATATCAACCGACTCACCTTTGTCTACCTGTTTATTCACATCTTCAAAAAACATAACACATTAATAAGACAAGATTTTCCTTGTCTAAATGTTGGCTGTCTCCCATTAAGCCATGACTATCTATATGTTCAGTAATTTTTTTTCTTTATTATGGTTTCTACCATTTTTCCCGGTACTAACGTCAGGCTCACAGGTCTCTAGTTTCCCGGATCACCCCTGGAACCCTTTTTAAAAATTGGCGTTACATTGGCCATCCTCCAATCTTTAGGTATTACAGATGATTTTAATGATGGTTCACAGATTACTAATAGCAGGTCTGCAATCTCATATTTCAGTTCTTTCAACACCCTTGGATGTATCCCATCCGGTCCAGGTGATTTGCTACTCTTCAGTTTATCAAATAGTTGTAATACATCTTCCTGGTGTATCGATATTTCTTTCAATTCTTCCACAGTATCACCTTTAAATACCACTTCAGTCATGGGTAACATCCCTACATCTTCCTCAGTAAAGACCAAAGCAAAGAACTCATTCAGTCTCTCTGCTATGGCTTTGTCCCCTCTTAGTGACTCTTTTGCCCCTCTATCATCTAATGGTCCAACTGACACTCTCACAGGTTTTTTGCTACGAATGTACTTGAAAAAGTCTTTTATTATGCGTTTTTGCTTCCGCAGCAAGCTTCTTCTCAAATTCTCTTTGCCTGGAGCCAACTGTGGCCCCTCCTCTGCCACTCTGACCACCACCACAAAAGGAGGGGCCTTTTAGAAGAACCAGGGACCTCTAAGGGTTCGCCCCATGGGCCGGGTGGAACTTCTGCACCTCACATCCTCAGCCTCTAGAAGAGGAACCCCGGCTTCTTGGGCTTGTCCTCCGGGAGCCTCATGGCCTTAGCATCTCGCAGGTCCTTTATCAGCTTCTCGAAATCCTCCTCAAACAAGAGCCTTCCCTAGAAGGGGAGCTTGCTCAACTACGTCTTTGAGGCCAAATCTGCCAACCAGTTCCGTGCCACAAGAACCACCTAGCAGCCCCACAGTTGCCACTGACTTGGCCAAGGCCCTAAGCAAGTTGTAAAGGAGATCATCCAGGAAGATGGTCTCAGAATCCCGGGCGGCCGTCTGAGGGAGCGACGTCTCCGGAATCTTCTGTGACCAACATAGGCAGGACCACACCATACAGGAGCCACAGATGGCTCCCTGTAAGGCCAGGGCCAAACCCTCAAAAGCCTGCTTTTAACAGCACCTCCATACGCCAATCCTGCGGGTCCTTCAAAGTCACCCCCTCCTTACACCAGAATGGCAGTCATCCTGGTTAACACTGCCACCAATGCATCCACCCAGGGGGAAGGGGGGGGCACAAGTGCTCCCTCTTCTGAGGAATGGGGTAGAGCTTGCCCATGTTCCTACCAACCCACAGGCTGGCATCCGGGACCTTCCACTCCTCATCAGCCAAGGCCTTGAACACCAATGGATGGGAAAGGAGCAAGGGGGACTTCCAAATACCCTTGAGAAGCATATTCTCTGCCAGCTCCACAGTGTCCGGTAATGGATCATTTGTGATTCGCAAAGCTGCGACAGTGAGGGAGGGGAGCTCATCACTATGAAATATACGAATGGCCGAGGAATCCTCCCGAGTAGGGAGCTCCCCCCTTCTTTTAATCCTCAGGGTTCGGATCCTCCAAATAATCAGATGGACCCCATCCTCAAAATCCAGAGACCTCTCCCGGCACGGACAATTCCTCGCTGCCAGGACCGGCAGTTCCCCCTGCAAGGTGGGAGACCCCCAATAAGGGGTCCCCTCCCCAAGGACTTGCTGCATTAAAGAGGCCCGATGCAGCAATAACACAAACTCCGGGGAAAAAGGGGACTTGCTCCCGCTATTCAGACCCCCCTCCACTACCCTTCCCCCCCCCCCCCCCCGGCTCCAAAAAAGGAGATTGTTGTGCTCCAAGGCAGAAGGGCGTTCGTGGCCAGAAAGCCCCAACAGGTGCCTCCAAAGCAGCTGTGCTGGCGACCAAGCTCGCCGCAGCAGCCGTGCTCTCCTTAACACAGACGCGGCAGAGCCCTATTGCAGAGAGCAAGCTCCTGCGGTGCCACATGCTGCCCAATGGCCTCTCTCTATGTCAACCATGTGCGCACCACACAAGAACGTCCCCCCCCCCCGACTCAATGATCCTGGAGGTCCCGCTGTGCTGCCGCTGCCTCCCCCAATGCTGCTTGCTGACCCTTTTTTTTTTATTCAAACAGGAGCAGAGAGCTAAAGCTTCAACCTCCTCCCAAGAGTTGGGGAGGAGGAGGAAAAGAAGGGGGAGCAGCTGTCTCCTCCTACTGCCCAGAGGGAACTTTAGAGCAGCTGGAGGAAAGGCTGAGGAAGGGACCCAGTGCCACAGGGTTCTGCACCCCAAAATCACTGCCCAGCACTTATCTAAGGAAAAACAGACAGTCAGCACAGGCCTATGCTCATCCACCTGCTGGAGATTGAGAAATACTGACTGCAGAGAAGCACGGATTACTTAAGGGAAAAGTTCTGACCTTGTTGTTCTCAGTCTCCCTCTGCTGGTAGATGAGCAAAACACACACATCTGGACTGGAGAGATGAAGTGGAAGTTCTCCTTTTCTCAAACACAAAAATAAACTCTATGGACCCAATATTCAAATAGACTTAAATGTTTAGCAGCCACTGCTAAATGTATAAGTCCTATATATGTGGCTTTTCAGTGGCACTATCTAAATAGTGGTGGCAAAAATCTCTTTAACTGCTGGACACTATCCAGATAATACCAGGCTGAAGGTGAAAGACTAGCTATATAGACAGTTGAATATTGCCTCTATACATATAACTGGTGGCAGTGACCACAAGATATGTATATTCAAAGCCATTGCCTATCTGTACAGTGATACTAAAAATACACATTTTTTTAAACACCATGGCCAGTGTTCAAAAAAGATCACCAGTTTTAAAAATGGATCTATTTAAAAAGTGTTAATCAAGCTCATATTTTTATTTATTGCACACCAAACCTAAAAGAAATCCTTACCTTTTTCTTTACGTATGTGTGAAGTAGGGGCATTTTTTCTCTGTATTCTCTTTTTCAGGACACTTCCTCTGCCTAGCGCTGATTTGGAACAGGTTTTGGCAGAAATTGTTCTTCCTGTATTTGGATGTATGTTTGCAGTATCTACAGTAAGAAGAATGGCACAAAAGGCATTAACAAAATCAAGTAACTAAAATAACAAGACAGGTAAGAAATTAAAACTCAATTACCTTTGACATCATTATGCAAAATATCCTGTAATAAAGCTGCACAGCGATCAAGTCCTTTATGAATGCTTACAACCTGTGGACATAAAATAAATTGGTGAATAAGAAGCAGAAATCAAATGATGAAAAATTTCAGATTCTGGTTATCACTGTGCCGAAAACATGACTAATGATGCAATATAGTTGTTTTACAGTTCAAAGCCAACCCCCCCTAATAAATTAGCTACGGTAACAGGACCAAAGTTGTATGCCCCTAAGTGAATGCTACCAAGAACAATGAATTACTATATGCCAGCTACCTAAATTGATTCTATTACTGTAAAATCATTTATCCACGGGAAAAATAATTTCAAATACACTTTAGAGGCTGTCAAACAATCATCAGTTTACATCACTGCTCTCTGATAACCCAAATAAAATAATATGCATTCATTCTTTATTAAATTCCTTGTATACACAGAGCACGTTTGCCTTATTACCTGATCTTCAGAGTCAGTAGAATAGAGAGAGTAGCCAGAATCCGCAGAAGAAGTGGATACCTTTCTTATGGCAGTCCTAAAAGTGCTAAAAAAATGAATGTAGTCGTTAAACATACAGAAAAAACATAAAAGTATGATGACAGAAAACCAATATGGTCTATCCCATCTGCTCCTCCATATTTCTCTGCATTTTCAGGTCTGGACAAATCTGGTCCAGATCTAGGTACCATCGCCAAAATGTAGGCACCAGGGTGGACTACGTTTGAACAGAATAGATACCCACCTATCCACTCACCACCCTACCTCCAACATCCCTTGCATTAATGAACCCTCCAATCCCTCCCCCTCCCTCAAAATGCACTTGTAGGGCAAAAAAAGAGATGGTGGGTGGGTCCCAGGTGGCGACCATCTCCATTTTAGTTTTTACCCTGAGGGGGGTCTGTATTATTACAGGCCAGTGATTCCTCAATATGATTTTGTCCCGGTTATGATGTAGAATTTGGAGAACTTCTTTGCAGAAAAGGGTGGCAGTATCAGATACCTTGCTGAGACTTCTCTAATTGGAATCCATTAAGCCAGCTCCCTTAGGGGAACAGAGTCGAGGCTGTCAGATGAGGAATGTAAGGTCCCAAATGCCAGCCTTCAGGTCCATTTTGGGCCTCAAAGGTGTCAACGTCTCCCTGTGCATTCCTCATTTTCACATGGAGGCCCTGCAGTCTGATTGTGGCGAGTAGGTTGTGGGACTTTATGTCCCTGGACTTCTTCAAGATCTTCACAAAACGTTTCTGTATGCTTGACAGGTACTTTCAGTTCAAGGTACTCCGCCCTTTGGAATGGCCACAGCCCCAAAGATCCTTTTCCAAAGTAATAGTGGTGGTGGCTACCTCTCTCAGCAGGCAAAGCATCCATGTTCATCTTTGCTTGGACGACTGTATGATTCGAGCCAATTCAGTCATCACCCAGAATAGCCACCCTCAAGGTAGTGTAGGTTCTGGAGACTCTAGGTTGGGTGATGAACTTTGCCAAAGGTCATCTAATTTTGTTGCAGTACCTGAAATATCTAGGAACCAAATTTGATACCACTTTGGGAAGGGTCTTCCTAATGAGGGAGAGATCAAGCAAGCCCCAAGGAGGTTCTGTTCTCAGAAGGCTCCCTGGGCCTGGGTTTATCTTCAATTTTTGGGCCCATGGTGGCAACCCTGGAGATGGTTCCAAGCAAGGACTATCTGCTCCAGGGAATGGACTTGGAAACACCGCCCCCCCCTCCCCCACAACTGGCTGTGGCAACTATTGACACCAGTCTGTTGGGATGGGACGCTCTCTTCTAGGGGTGGATAGCCCAAGGACTCTGGCCTTTTCTGGAAGGTTCACAGAGCATCAACAGGTTAGAAGCTAGAGCCATCAGGCTGGTGCAGGAATATTGCCTTCTGGGTTTGAGGGGACAGGCATTCCAGGTTCTCTCAATGACACAGTAAGGCTTATGTCAACTGGCCGGAAGGGGAGCTGTCAGGATGGCTGACAAAAGAAACTGACCTCTTGAGCCACAGTGTCTGAAGTCAACCTGAAGGCCATCTCAGAGGCTCACATAGATAGAGTTCAGAATGTTCGGGCAGTTTTCTCAGCCAGAACGTTCCAGAGGGAATGAGAACTAAATATGAGGGGACAATAGTATGTCACTGGGTTGTCCAACTTGACCTCATCGTGACTCATCTAAACACCAAAGTTGTTCAGTACCTCAGCTGAAGTAAAGATTTAGGCTCCAAGTGCATTGACGCATTAATCCTGACCTCAGGATAGCTCACTGTATGAATTTCTGACCTCAGGATAGCTCACTGTATGAATTTCCTCTCCAATCTTTGTCCAGCCAAGCGTTATACAAGATAGTAAAGCATTCCTCTTGCACCATCTTGGTTGCCCAGGACTGGCCTAACCAACTGTAGTATACCAAAATTTGCTCAGGCTACTTGTGGACAATCCTCTGCATCAGGGGCTTCTGCAATGGGTCCACTGCTCAAGGCAGACACAGATCTCTTTTGAATTATGGCTAGGCCCTTGAAAGGGTCCAGTTAACAAGCCAAGACTATTCACCGGCAGTGATGTCCAAACTGCTGAAGGAGCATAAAGGCCTCAACAATGTGACCTATATTTGGATCTGGAATCTTTGTCATGGTGTGAAAAATGGAGTTTCCTGTCTTGCAGGCCAAAGTTCCAGCCATGTTAGCTTTTTATTTTATTTTTATTTTTTTTAACTCTCTCAAAGTACAGGTAGTGGCATTAGCCTGCTATAAAGGATGGATTAAGGGTGTCCCTTGGCAGCCCACCTGGATATTTCATTTTTGGGGGTGGGGTAAGTGCAAGGCATTCGTTTTTGGAGTGGAGCAGTTAGCGGGCAGTAAGGCACATGCAGGGGATAGTTAGCAAGGTGAGGATAGTCTGTGGTAGGGTAGTTACGCGTGAAATATTTGCAGGGGCAGTTATGTGGGGTAGCTTTTGGGCGTGGGGCACATGTCAGGGTGGAAGTAGTTTGCAGGGTGTTGGGAGATATATGGGAGTATTTGTAAAGCACTGTTACTTACCTGTAACAGGTGATCTCTGGGAACAGCAGGAATTAGTCTTCACATATGGGTACGTCGGTACCGACGGAGCCTGCACGGGAATGCTCCCCAGCATCCAATCAGAAAGCTTTTGGGAGCATCCCTTGCGCCTGCGCGGTGACCTCCCGCCTTTCCCACTGCTTCTCCTCAGTTGAGTTTCATAGCTGAGACAGAAGGAGAGAAGAGGAAAGGAGATAGATAGATACAACTCCTAGGGGAGGTGGGAGGGCTGTGAAGACTAATTCCTGCTGTTCCCAGAGATCACCTGTTACAGGTAAGTAACTGTGCTATCTCCAGGAACAAGCAGGAATGAGTCTTCACATATGGGGACTCCCTAGCTGTGGATGCCAGGGGAGATCCCATAAAGTGTGCATTCCTGGGACAGGACGGCATTTCCCAAACCTGGATCCCCGTCATCCCCTGAGGGATGGGGGGTAGGAGTTGAATAGAGAAGAGCTGCAAGGAACAGCAAATCTAAAGACTACAGGGGAGAGGAGTCTTTAGAAAGTATGTCAAGTATCATTAAATATGTAATGAACTAGTACAATATAGAGCTTACCTACTGGATTGTAGGAAGTAGAACTGTGATGGAGTGTACTGTAGATGCAGTAGCGGAATCTTCAAGGTAACTTCACAGCAGTGAGGATGAAGTTCCAAACCAGGAATGGGCAGGTGACCCAGGTGTCAACTGGGGCAGGAGAAGAATGGCAGGTCTTCAATGGAAAGCTTTATGGGAAAAGCTGAAAACTCTTTTAGGTACAGAGTTATTAACATTGAGGACTAAAAAAAGAAGACTGACCGATCTGGAGAATTAGCCCAGTCCAGAAGGGAAGAGGGGGTATGGAAAAAAGCCCCTATTCCCAAGGAGAACAGAAGTGTACTCAGAAATACTGAAGATGTACACTGTCATTCCTAGCTGGTAAGAGATAGGAAGACAATGAAGTTTGATACTTCATGGATAGAGAGATCTATAACAAAAATAGAAGCTGTTGACGTCACAGCAGTAATTTTGTGTATAACCGCTCCCACTTACTGAGCAGTATGAGAATAGGCAAGTTGACTGTCTGGACCCCTTAAGAAGGTAAAAACCTTATAGCACAGACAGTTAGGGAGATGGTAGGTAATACCTAGTGTCCTATGGACATCTGCCAAAAAGCACAAAAAAAAAAAAAAAAAAATATATATATATATATGGAGATACATACATGTCTATATATATGTGCATATATGTCCAGATATGTGTGATATATAGATATACAGAGGTATATATATATATATATATAGATATATATAGATATATATATATAGATATAGATATATAGATATAGATGGGCATGGCTTATGCCCATACAGATTACAAAAATATGTATGTATAGGACATATACATACAGGAATATGACTCTGAGAATACATGCCTGCCACTGAACCACAGAAAAACATTCACATGGGGAATGTGATGGGAAAAGATTCATCTAATGATAAAGGGGTGAAAACCACCTGAAGATATATAGAGAATCTATTTCTGTAGTGCAGGAATGTAGTTCAGTGGAAAACCAGTATGGTTGCGTGAAAAACAGAGGATAATAGCAGTCTGGTAAGAGCACATCAGGAGTACTTTAGGACCCTGACATGTCTAAAGGACAAGAAAACGCATAGACTAAGACACCAGGAGGACCCAGTCAAGGGACTCAGAGGTATCATGTACAGTAAAAGAGTATGCGTTGTCCAAGTGGAGTAGAAAAGATAATGCCAAGCTGTAAGGAAAAAAGGGGTAGATTCCAACCAGATTGGGAACTTCTTGGACATTCACGCAGAAAAAAAAACAAAAACCTTGTCTTCTGTATCACAATAGGAGACAAGAGGGTATAAAGAACCTATATAGCCATGGATGACTATATAAGCTTTTCCTATTATATGGAAAACCCTCAGAGACAAGTTCAATGCTCTACAGCAAGGGCCCATAGTGGAAAGCTTCTCTGAAGATTGCAGAGAGCATTGTGCAGGAAAATTATGAGATAAACTGACAGCAGTCAGATGTGGTGCCATATCCTAGGTAAGGATATGGCAAGAAGAAGATAACCTGCAGTGAGTAGTATCATGCAAGATAGTTGAAAGCAACTTGCAAGAAACATTAAAGTAAGCACTGGAAATTCTGCTGGTACAGCAACTGAACAAAAGAGCAGTGGGGATCTCCCTGTATAAAAACAGGGAGAAAAACAGACAGAGGGAGCGGAGATATTCCCGTCCCTGTCTGATGAGTTGTTCAGAGCATGCATTGAAGGATAGCAAAAAGTCTACACTGGAAAGAAAGAGAAGTGTTTCAGTATGGTACCAACCCGAGCAGGGGAAACCCTGGAAGAGAGGGGCTTGGAAGGTGACATACCATATGGTAAGTCAGCTGAAGGAAAAAATGTCCCTGTAGGGACAGAAACTATCATGGGATAATTGTAATCTCCCTTTAATAAAAAGAAAGGGAGAATTCTGTAACCCATGGACAAAAATATCCGAATAGGTTAGCATACTGAAAAGAAAAACCAGTGTAGGGTTCGAAGAATAACTTCTGGTAAGAAGAAGTTAACTGTAGATTGCAACAGACAGGAACCTATGGTTGCTGGCGATGATTAGTCTGGTTAGAGAGTCTGGAGACTTCAGACGAGGATGAGATGTCCCTTGCTTGGGTACATCTGGAGGATGGGCAGAGGAAGGATGAAACTTTCTTTTCCTAGGGAAAGAAGGTTTGGTAGGACATTTCCTACGCCCTGGGGAAAAAGAAGGCTTAGGACGGTTTCCAGAACTAGGAAAGTCAGTGGAGCAATGAGCAACCTGACGTAAAGCCTCTTTATTGAAGAGATTTTCTCCAGTACAAGGAGAATTACCCAGCGTATGTTGTGCCCATCTGCTCAAGTCTGAAGCCTGCAGCCAGGCTGTACGACATGCTCCAATGGCAATAGCAGAGGATCTGCTAACAGACTCAAAAGAGTCTAGAGAAGCACGAGAAAGGAACCAAGAGATATTCCTGCTATGATTGAGAAGCAAGGAATAGTCAGAGGCCTTAGGTTCTGACAAAAAAGGAGACAAAAGAGATAATTTCTCTGTGACCTCCTGAAGTGTCAGACTCATATAAAAAATATATGAAATAATTCTTGAAGCCAGCATAGAAGTTTGGAAGGTTTGACGTCCAAAGGCATCAAGTGCTTTAGATGCACGACCTGGCGGATAAGAAGAATGCTTCTTCTTGCTTCTTACCTTCCTCATTGCTGATTCCACTACAATGGAATGATGTGGAAGTTGGTTTTTCTGGAACCCTGGAGAGGGAGGTACCTGATACAGAACGTCAATGGCTGTAGAAGGCAAAGGAACCTTTAAGGGTGATTCCCATATCCTCAGAAGAAGATCCTGTAAAGAGTGATGTAAAGGAAGCATTATATTTTCCTTTTCTGCAGGATCTTGATCAAAAGAAAAACCAGGAATAGGAATGGCAAGGAAGGCTGCCATGTCAAGGAGAAACTTCTGAAAAGAAGGATTTCCAATAGGAACTAATCCTGGGCAAGCTGAGGTTGAAGGAGCAGCTTGAGCACCACAAGATATACTGGACTGGTGCAGAAAAAGAATCCTGCTCGATGGACTGTGATACTGACAGTTCTGATTTGAGGCAGTTAGTACTGCATTGTCAGTGCCTGGAATCGATTCCAAACTAGGCATAGAAAGGATCGATGGCACCGATGGAACTGTAGGAATCGATCCCGACACCGGTACCGGTATCGGAGATAATGTCATCGAAGCAGTGATCGAGGGCTGCTGAAGCGGTACCGAGGTAACCAGAGAGCCTTGGTGAATATCCTCGGTACTGCGTAGCCGGAAACGATATGGATCGGTTCCGAAACGCGTCGGTACCAAGTCATCTAGACTGGATATCGATTCTAGACTCGGCATCGAAGCGAGCGAGTCTATCGATGCATGTCTAGAAGGTACCGACGTTGGTGGTGGTATCAGCGATGCCGATACATGAAAGTCAATTGGAATCTCAGCGAATGGCACCGAAGGTACCGAGGACGTTCGAAGACGATGTTCGGCGACGAGAGGAACACTCGACACCGGCACCGATGTTGGGGTATCGGTACCGCTCGAAGCCGGTACCAACCCCGAGCATGGCTGGGGAACAGGAAAGCCAAGCTGGGTCATATCGATCGGCCCCGAAGGTACCGAGGACACCAGATGACGATCCCTGGTGAAGAGTGCAGCACTCGACACCGGTGCCGGGTTATCGGTACCGCCTGAAGCGGATACCACCCCCTGGCACGGCTCAGGTATGTTCTGTGAGGGGTGAGCCCCAGGAACAACCTGAAACCCCGTGAATGCTTTGGAGCCCGAAGACTCCCGCCGGGGTTTTATTGCCAAAGTTATCTTGAGGGCAAGGCCGGAGCCGTCATCATGCTGAGCATGAGACTTACCCTTCAAGAATTGGCTAGTCTTAACAGACTGTTTGTGGGTTACCTGATCCTGGAGAGAAGAATAAACCGGTGTCCTCACCTCAGGAGGAAAAACGGCATCGAGGGAAACTCGAAAAAGGGAAGGTCTTCTCCCAATAATACAGCCTGATGGATCAGGGAAAAAAGGGTCAGGACCCAAACAGGTTAGACACCAAGCATTGGAGTCTAAAAAGAAAACCATGTTTCCACAGTGAAGGCACTTCTTAGGGGAAGAAGGCTCCATGTTGGAGAGGCCTGGTAGGCCCAAAAGTTAAAACAAAAAACTGAGGAGAAATATTTCTCTAAGTTTAGAAAAGGAAAAGAATAAAGCACCGGCGGTACCGGTATCGGCGGGAAATACAGCCGCGACCACAAGAAAACAAGAAAATAAGGATTTTAAAGTAAAAAATTTCTGCGGTGACAGGAGGACGTCCTGTTGGCTCCGCGGAAAAACGAAAACTGAGGAGAGGCAGTGGGAAAGGCGGGAAGTCACCGCGCAGGCGCGAGGGATGCTCCCAAAAGCTTTCTGATTGGATGCTGGGGAGCATTCCCGTGCAGGCTCCGTCGGTACCGACGTACCCATATGTGAAGACTCATTCCTGCTTGTTCCTGGAGATAGGGTATTTTTTGGGGGTGGGACAACTGTAGTATGTTTAGTGGAGTGAGGGAGGTTTGCAGTGCAGCGACTCAGTTGTAAGGGTGTAGGCAGGTTGCAGAATGATGAGGAGTTGTGTGGATTTTTTGTGGTGGGGACATTTGGAGTATTGGTAAGAATTTTTTTTTATATTTCACTGTTTATTCAACTGTATCAACATCATTCTTTACACCACCATTCAGAGTAATATACATTTTTTCCTGACTTAACCAAATTCACTCTTAAAACAAACTACCTCGTCTCATATTAATTATCTTCCATTCCCTACTACTGATCAAGTTATCATTCACTACTCACTCTTCCTAATCTTTAATTTCTTCCCCCCCCATCTTAGATCTTAAGCCTCCCTCCATTCCCACAGAATTTTATAGCCCCCCCTTCCCCTCCTCTCCTCCCACCCTGCAAGGCAAGCATCAGTTCCCCCCACTCCTCCTCAAATCTATCCTTCTTTGATGGCAGCATGCTGTTAATCTTTCCAGCACCACAATATGTCGTACTCTCTCTTCACATTTCTCCATGCTAGGCACCTCCACTTGCTTCCATGCAGCTGCTAACTCACACCTGGCTGCACTTAAACATGCTATGATGGCCCTACTCTTCCTCCTCCTTACTCACCCCCTCCACCACGAGAGCAGGTATATACCCAGGTCTATTGCCACCACCACCCCTGTACCTCCTTCCAGTACCTCTGTATCTTTGGGTATGTCCACCATATGTGCCAGAAGGTCCCCCTATCACCATACCTCCGCCAGCAGCTCGGGAAGGCTCCAGAGAACATCTTGTGCAACACCATCTCAACATGATTCTATAGCTATGTTCCCTGATACTACTGGTCCAGGGGGCCTGACAAATTTGATCAGCTATCTGCCTCCACTCCTTACCTGTGACTTCCCTGCCCCAGTCCTTCATATAGTTAAACTTCTTATTCCCACCCCCCCCCCTTTATATAAGGATGTATTCATCCCTTTGGCACTATGCTTCCCATGCCATATTACCTCCATATCTTGAAGCTCCCTCTGCATTTCCTGCCCCTCCCCCCCATCATTCTAAAAAATGGCAAACCTGATCAAAGTGAAACCTATCCCATCCCTCAGGTCATATTCCTCTTTTAGTTCTCCAAATGGTACAGGTTCCCCCTTGTCCACTAGCTGGTGAAAACATTTGAGCCCCTTGGTGGTCCTCCACCCCTCATATGCCCTCCCTCCCACCCTGGTTGAAAAGCCCACCACCTCCTCAATGGTGTCATTAAGGAGAAGGTATCTTGAGATCCGGCATTCTCTCTTTTCCTTACCCGATCCCATATTCAAACCACCTGCCTCATGCTGGGTGTGCCCTCCCCTAAAGGGAGGAGTGGTCTAGTGGTTAGGACAAGGTACTTCAGGCCAAAGTGCCGGGGGTTCAAGTCCCACCTGGGGACAGCAATCTCAGGCCGGAGGGACTGGGATTTCTAGTCCTATAGGCACTCTTTGTGGTCTTGGGCAAGCCACTTAACCCTCCATTGCCCATGTTCCCTGTGTCTCATATCCCCTCATGTTAAATGTATCCCCCAATTGACCGCTTTGACCTGGTGAAAAGCGGGATATAAATACAGCTAAATAAATAAATAAATAAATAAACTTTGTCTGTTCCTCTGACTCATCCACAGCCAGGCCTCTATCCCGCCCCCCTGTAAATAACTTTTCTCTACTTCCACAAACTGCTTACACGCCACCACCTGTCGCAACTCCATTATATGTCTGATTTGGGCCGCTCAATAATAATCCCTTATGTTTGGTATCCCCAGCCCGCACTCTCCCCTGGGAGTATGCATCACTTCCCTCACCACCTGGGGCAATTTACAAGTGTCGCATCTAGTGCCTGCACCACGAGAGCCTGAAACAAATATAAGAGTTGAGGAAGGATATTCATATTAACTGCTGCTATTCTGCCCAATCAAGAGGTCTCAAATTTTATCCATCCCTCCAAATCTTTACTTATTGCTGTGAACAATGGTGGGTAGTTGGCCCTGTATAGTTCTTCATATTTAGATGGTATCTGTACACCTAAGTAGGTAATTCATTTGGCAACCCACCTAATTGGGAACTGTTTCTTTAACAATGTGATTACTCCCGGAGTGACCATAAGATTGAGTGCTTCTTTTATTTTCCCAGGTTCATTTTAAATCCGGATACTCCATCATGCCACTTCATCTCCTCCACCACCGCTGGTAATGATTGTTGCGGCTGCTTCAGATATAGTAATACATCATAAGCAAATAATGCAATAGTATGCTCTCCCCCACATCACCCTGGTCAGCCCGTTTATCAGCCCATTAGCCATCACCCTCTGTGCCACTGCTAATGCAAATAGTAATGGTTACATCGGACACCCGTGTCTCGTACCTCTCCCCAATTCAAATCCCTCAGGATACCTTCCATTTACCTTTACTGTGGCCTCTGGACCCCTGTGTAATCCCCTCATCTACACCCCAAAACTGGGTCCAAAGCCCATCTTTTCCATGACAGCAGTCAAAACCCCCCAGTGTACCCTATCAAATGCTTTCTCAGCATCTATGGATAAGAACATCATTTCCTCTTGCTCCTATTGGGCTACCCACACTACTTCCAATGTCTGCTTTATGTTATCAGCTGCTTGATGCCCCCTTATGAACCCTGTTTGGTCCCTATATACCAACCCCCCATCCATGGAGCCAATCTCATAGCTAACACCTTTGCTAATATTTTAACATCAACATTTATGAGTGATATGTGCCTGTATGATCCGCATTGTGTTGGGTCTTTCCCTGGTTTTGGTATAAGTTGTGATAAGGAAGCTTATCATGACCGAGGAGAAAGGGATAAAGGAAAGGAATTCACCCTTATAAAAGGACCTATTCTACAAGGTCCGAGAAACAGAACCCCAATCACACCTAGAAAGCAGGAAATTCCCAGATGGGATAGGTTTCAGAGTTCCCCTAGTGGAGAAAAGGAGAGGGAATACAGACCCAGGGTAAAGGACCCTTACGTCACTGAGTTCCCTAATTACCCAGCTGCCAGGAGGCAAGCTGATCTCCGTCACCTGAGAGGAGAAGAGGTGGGGCTGGAGCCTTGGGGATTTAAGTCTAGGACAGAGAAAGAAGAAGGAGGAGGAGAGTCCCAGAGAGAGTCTCAGGGAGAGAACCAAGTAGAAACACAAGCTGGAGAGAACAGGATGAGGAAGCACAGGAGAATGGCGGCCAGAGCATGAGGGAGGAGAAGCTGCTACAAGCCCAGGCCCAGGTATGAGCCTTGAAAGCTTGTCTAATACAGAGCAGTGCAGAGTTGCAAGGGATACTCTCAGCTCTAACGGAGGGCAGTCAGTTGAACCCTGTGAACTGGAAGGAGAGGTAGAACCTATGCAACTAGGTGAACCAGACCTAGCTGTGAATGACGAGGACTCATACATGGATTGCTCCTTGTGCCAATCCTTTACTGCAGAGGGATTGAAGGAAAACCACCCTTAAGAGAAAACCTTCAGAGTCAGGTAACTTTGAAAGCCTGTAGATGGTTTTGTGCATGTCCTGTGTTAAAGAAGTAATACATTTGCTGAGAAAGCCAGAGCAAGCTGAAGCTTTCTGATTGGGCTTATTAAACACCTGCTATCTAGAGCAGTGCACCGGAAAGAAGCCGAGCTAATGGTGAAAGGAAGTAAAGTTTTTGGCTTTGTTTCTGAATATTCCTAAAGCCTGGAATAGAGCATTATTTGCTTATGAGAAGTTTTTATTCCTGTTAAAAGTTTTACTTTGTTTGTAAGGAGACAAACAGCCTGGAAGTGTTTGGGACTATGAGAACAGAAAACTGCCATTGAGAAATGCTGTTTTTGTTTGCTTTAAACAGCAATGCTAGCCAAGCTGGTAACATTGACTGTTAGAGGGCTTTATCTTTGAGCTGAAGAACACTATAAGCTGAAAGTTTGCTTTGAGTTTATTTATGTCGTGATGTGTATTGTGAAGAATCCTGGAGAAAGAATCCAAGGGTAGTATTTGTGAACCTTTGCGTTTGAGTCAATAAATTCTGTCATTGCCTTACTATTCGAGCCAACTACAAGTGTTTTTACCTAAAGCCAAGTGAATTGTGACTGAACTACCTTTCCCAAGAGGCATTGCAAAAGAACAAGTCAGTTAAAGGCTAAAAGGTGAAACTTTCTATGATAACCACGCCCCTCCATACTGGAAGTAAGGGGCAAGGGCGTGACAAAATGTAATCCCTGCTGTTAACAAGCCCCCCACTTCCCCCACAAAATTTTTATAAAAGCTTCCCGGTAGTCTGTCCAATCCTGGGGTTTTCCCCGGCTACTAACCCCTTTACCATTCTCTCCACCTTTTCCCCAGTATTTCCCCTTCCAAGATGTCACATGCCTCTTTCGGTAGAGTTGGCATATCAACACCCTCCAAATACTGCGCTACCTGTTCTTCTGTTATTTTTCCTTGTCGCTTATACAGTGTTTGGTAGAATTTTGCAAATTGTGCTCTAATTACTTGGTCTGAGCGGCATATTTCCCCATTTTCCCCCTGTATCTTCAAGATCATGATTTGGGCCGTCCTCTGCTTTAATTTCCTTGCTAATAGTCAACCCGCTCGGTCCCCAAATTCATAGTACAGCTGCTTCATCTGCTTTTCAGCCTGCAACTTTTGGAGTTCCATCCTCAGAGCCCGTACCTGTTTCCAGGTCTTCTTAGCTCCTGTTTTCTGATAGGCTGCAGTTGCTACCTTTATTTCTTTAAGTATCACTTCCTCTAGCTGTGTTCTCATTTTCTTATATTAGCCACCCACATAATAAACCTTCCCCCTATAACCGCCTTTAACCCTTCCCAGACTATGCAATCTTTCACCTCCCCCGTGTCACTCAACAGCCAGTACTCCTGGATAGTTTGTCTAATATCTGTTTTCACCTCTTGCCTCTAACAGACTCATTTAATCTCCAGAACTTTATACTGCCCATCGTTCCTGCCTTATCTCTATCCATACTGGGCAATGGTCTGACCAGGTGATGGGCTCTATTCCCCCCCCCCCCCGGTACCTCCAGCATCCACATGGAGGATCATATCAATTCTACTAAAGCATTTGTGTGGATTAGAATAGGTCCCTCCAAGCATTTACCAAGTTATATCTACATATTATCTGCTACAGACTCCTTATTCCACCCCCCCCCCCCATCTTGCGCCTTTGCTTGCCTATCCTGCCGGGGACACATTACCACATTAAAATCCCGCCACCCCCCAAAAGTAACTTTCCCCTAATCCATTCCCCCAACAACTTTTTAACTCCCATCCAGAATGCTCCCTGCGCCCCCATTTGGAGCAGTGAGATCTTTCCTACCCAGTGTGCCTCTCACCCCCATCACTCTCCCATCCTGGTCCATAAAACTATCATATACTTGTAGCTCGCTGTCCTGATTTATCAAGATAGCTACCTCTCCCTCTTTGTCCCCCATCCTTGCTCCCTGAGTAGTACTGGTGGGGAAACCTTTTATTTCACATTCGTCCTATATCCCGATATTGAAGGTGCGTTTCCTGCACCAAGATGATCCCCCATCAACCCCTCTCGGCCTCCCGAAAGAGCTGCTGGCGCTTCATTGGTGTATTTAGCCCCTTGACATTTAATGTTCCAATCCGAGTCATGGCTCTAATTCCTCAACCCCCCCTCCGACTCTATTCCCAGTGCTTGCCCTGCCCCCCCTTCTTCTCCTTCCCCCATTCCTCCTCCCTCCTGTTCCATCGTGGTCCTTTCTCACCCTCCCCCCAGACCAACCACTCTGGTGCATCAAGGACACCTTTCCTTCCCTCCTCTACCACTCTCCACCCACACACCCGTCCGTACCCACTACCCTCCCTGTCTGTTCACCTACTATCCCCTTTCCTTCCTCCCGATATTCCATCCCTCCCTTTATCCCTTAGTTTACCATTCTCTCTTTCCCCCATTCACCCCCTGGATCCCTTCCCCCTCCCTGCTTGTATGCCCTATGAGTCCAGTGTACAGCTACCAAGGGTAACATAACATAGTATATGACGGCAGATAGATAAAGACCAGCATGGTCCATCTAATCAGCCCAGCAAGGCGACAAGAGTAGGTGCACCTGTCGCTCCCCATGCCTTTGTTTAAGGGTGTAGCCACCGCTCCATTACTCCCCTCTGGGGTGTTCAGGGTCCCTACGCATTTAGTTTCTCTCTGTTGCTGTTTTCTGGTCATTCTTGCCAGACGCTTTCCTTTGGCCGCCACTGAGATGACCATTGCTGTAAAATAGCAGTTTGCTTGTCAGTCTCCTTCCGCTCCAGCGCTTGTGGTAAAGGGAGTCCCTCACATCCCAACTCATGTAGGGCTTTCCATGCCTCCTCCACCGTTTTCACCCTCCTAGAGGCACCATTTACTGTAACACGTAGCTCAAATGGGTATAATCATCAATTGCTTTTGACCTCCCCCTCCCACCGCATAATTCTTTGCTTACTTGCCTCAGCACCACTCCCACATGTGTTGTTTATTATGCATCATTGTCCTTTGTCTGTTATGTATCGTTGTCCTTTATCTGTCCCATTCGGACTTGTAACCTCTCCTGTCAATGTCTATCCTGGTATCCCTCTATCCCCCTCATTCGTCTTGTCTGGTTATGTCTGGATTTTATCCTTTGCTGTTCTGTCTTGAGATTGTAATTTCTTTTCCTTTTCATGGTCAGTGGCCATCTTTTTAATTACTAATTGTAAACCGCCTTGATTGTTTGTTTGAAAGGTGGTATATCAAATGTAATAAACAAACATAGTGCAAAGCCCTTTGCCTCAAGAAGGCCATCAACTCTCTCAGGGCCCTCCTCCTCTCCAATGTATCTTTGGAAAAGTCATTGTAAATCTCAATTTCACGGTTCTCCCATGCTATCCTCCCATATTTCCTCGCAATACTGAGGATGTGCTCTTTCAGTGGGAATGAGCTGAGGCAAACAATTATGTCCCTTGGTGCTTTATCTCTTCTATGTACCCTTTCTAGCCCCACTGGGCCTGTAGCTTCACCTCCTCCTTGTTCCATCACAAGAATATGCTGAAACAAATGCTTTGCCACTGAAAAACAGTCATTGAAATTATCGTCCTCTCTTACCCCCCTTACTCGGAGGTTACATCACCATGCTATGTCCTCGATTTCTTCTATCTTTTCCTGCACCATCTCCTGCTGGGCTTTCAGATTTTCATAGGCCTCAGTCATCTCATGCAGTCCTGCCGTATGTTTTTCCACACTCTCCTCCACCTCTTCTACCCGGTACCCCAGTGCAGTCAGGTCCTGCTGTATATTAGGCAGTGTTGCTTTAATATCCTTCCTCATCACTGACAGGTGCGCTTTTATTTCTCTTTTGAGATCATGCAGCCAGACTCTCAGCTCTTCTCCCCCCCTCTGCTGTACATGTGGCAGGCCTCTCCTCCTCCGAGCTTTCTAAACCGTGCCTGTCCCGCTGTGCCACTGCACTCTGCGCTGCTTCGATCTCCTGCCTTACATATTTTGACTAGAACGCGTCATGTTTCTTGCGGACCAACATTCTGCGTTTGGGATTATCAGGATTTGGCTGGTTATTGGTATGTGCAGTGGTATTTCTTTTATTGCATGTGGGTTTTGGCCAGAGCTTGATCAAGCTACAACTATCAGGCTTCACATCGTCACTGGAAGTCCCAGTAAGGAAGTTTTTGGAGTGTAGGCAGTCTGGAGGGGTTCGAAGAGTAAATAACAGGAAGACTGAGTTTGTAAGAAGTAATTCTCTAACTGCTATGTTTCACTCTAAGTTTCTATGCTAAAGAAGCTGGAACACCTTCTCATATAAAAATGTATCGTTAGTTTTTGACGGGGTCTTATTTCTCTTGACTCCTGGTCTAATTTGGTCCATTTTCAAACTCTGTCTTTTTACCAGTTTTCCCCCCGCATGCCAAGTTTCATCCTGTTCCTTTAAAATTTTCAATAAGTTATTCTGCCCCCAAACAGATGAACGGACATTCAACTTCTTATGTATAATTCTTTCCAACTTCTGTTCAGTTGGAAAAGAGACCAGGAGAATAGCTCTGCGGGCAACAACTTCTTCAGACCGTTCAAGGTAGGCAGTAAAGTTCAGGCTATCCATAGAGACTTAAGTCTTTTCCAAATGACACATCATGAAAAAAATATTTTCCAAACATCCTTAATTAATTGGACTGGAGCTGCTTCACCTCATAATGATTTCAAAAGTACATATCTGCTTTGGTTACTAAAAATAAAAAATTAAGAGAATTGTGTTATTACATATGATGTGTATCATCACAGTTACTTTTTTAGGTAACTGTTTTTATTTTCTATGGGAAAAAAGCTTAATAAATCAAGCTTCTAATGGGCCACTGCACAGTGCCAACAAAAGACAGCTGCCCCACTCCTCCTCCTTTGCTAGTCTGAGGTGATATGGGCCCATTCTGAGAGATACAAGCGGAGATGCTCTATTACCCCTTGGCTCTCTCTCGCATTATTTCTTCATCTCTTTCTTACACTATGTCATCTAACTTTGTTGACGAGGCAGTAACTTCCTATAATGCTGCACTCTCCTCGGCTCTGGATGCTCTCGCTTCCGCCCATGCCACATCCTGTGAGATGTTCTGCACCCCAGCCCTGACTTTCATCCACTACCCGCTATCTACTTTCCTGTGCCTGTTCTGCTGAAGGTGCTTGGCTCAAATCCCGCTCCCCTGCAGACTTTCTACACTTCAAATTCATGCTTGTCTCCTTCTAGTCAGTCATAACTCTTGCCAAACAAGACTACTATGTCCATCTAACTCTCTTGCCTCTGATCCTCGCCGTCTCTTTACTACTCTCAGCTCTCTTCTCAAAGTGCCTCCGCCCCTGATCCCTCCCTCCCTTTCTGCCCAAACCCTGGCTGACTATTTCCATGACAAAATCCACAAAATCACCCTCCAATTCCCCACAAAGTCAGCTACTTCCCTCCTCTTCACTCCCAATTCTCCCCCCCCCACACACACCTCTGTTACCCTCTTCCTTTCCTGTGATCTCTGAAAAGGAAACCGCACACCTTCTTTCTTCCTCCAAACTCGCCACCTGCTCCTCTGATCCTATCCCCACCCGTCTCCTAAGCCCCATCTCCTCCACCGTTGTCCCTTCCATCTCTCATATTCTCAACCTATCGCTCTCCACTGCAACAGTCCCTGCAGACTTCAAACATGCTGTGGTCACACCTCTCCTCAAGAAACCCTCACTTGATCCCACCCGTCCTTTTCACTGGTCAACATTGAAATCGTTACTGACTTTAAAAGGCCCTAATCTGTAGTATCTTGGTGAGCTGAACACGAATATAACATTAAAAAGATTTTATTGGCTCTTGTTTTGAAGATATTGCATGTTGTTCATTTTTGACATTTCACCGTGTAAATTTATCCAGTAGGACATCAACAGCATCCCAAATAAGCCTTGAATGATGTAATATTGCATCACATTGCATAATACCAGCACACACACATCATCCAGAGTTGATTGCATCATTTTCTGATGCAATGCAATACTAGTGCCAGACAGCTGCTGAAGCCATCTGACGCCAGCAGTGTACTATACGCAGTCGGAAAGGAAAGTAATCTGGTATTCTGTTCTGATATTGAAAGTCTCATGAATGCCTTAAAAATCACTCATGACCCACAAAACTGGAGACTATAGACTCTTCAAAACCGAGTCTGAAGGCTGTGATTTTGAACAATGGAAACTGTCTTCCATCTATTCCAGTAGCACATGCTGTCCACATGAAAGAGACATACGATAACTTAAAGCATCTACTGACTTCCATTAACTATAACAAGTACAGCTGGCACCTTGGTGGTGACTTGAAGGTAGTTGCCCTTTTAATGGGACTGCAACAGGGATATATAAAATACATGTGTTTCTTATATGAGTGGGATAGCCGAGCAAGGGATTGGCACTACTTGCGAAGGAATGGAATCGCAGACAAAATGTAACAGTTGGAGATAAGAATATCCAGCACCCAGCTCTGGTTGAGGCTCACAAAATCGTGCTACCACCCCTTCACATCAAACTAGGTTTGATGAAAAACTTCGTGAAAGCCATGGACCGCACTTCACCAGCTTTCCGATACCTGCATGAAAAATTCCCTCGACTCAGCGAAGCAAAGATTAAAGAGGGAGTTTTTGTGGGTCCTCAGATTCGAGAGCTCTTCAAAGATGACCAGTTCAACAACTTGCTGCAGGGTGATGTGAAACAAGCATGGAATGTTTTTCGCCTAGTGTCAACAAACTTTCTCGTGAATGTTAGGGCAGAAAACTACAAGGAACTAGTAGAAGACATGCTGATGCAGTATCAGAAACTTGGCTGCAATATGTCTCTAAAGATCCATTTTCTTGATTCCCATCTTGATTTCTTTCCTGACAACTGTGGTATGGCTAGTGATGAACAGGGCGAACGTTTTCACCAGGATATCGCAATAATGGAGCAAAGATACCAGGGAAAATGGTCCACTACAATGCTGGCTGACTACTGCTGGACACTCCCCAGAGAAGCTCCCGAACAGCTGTACAAGAGACAGGCGAAAAAATCTAAGTAGTCGTCTATGACGTGGTTTTTTACAGGTATTAACCGAAGGCCTATTATATTTACTATTGACATGCATTTCGTGATGTAAACATTCATTCTTGTAGATTACAAAAAAACTAGACACAACTTTGTAATTTCACTGTCATATTCGTGTTCAGCATATAAAAATTGATATGAAATGACTATTTTTATTTCAGTAACATGACTTTTGTAAAAATTTGTTGACCAGTGAATTATCGACCCATCTCCTTCCCTTCATTTCTAAACTAACTGAACGTGTGGTTCACCGCCACTGTCTCGACTTCCTCTCCTCTCATGCCCTCCTGGATCCCTTACAGTCTGGCTTTTGTCCTTTACACTCTACTGAAACGGCTCTTGCCAAAGTTTCTGGCAAAATCCAAGGGCCTTTACTCTGCCCTAATCCTTCTTGACCTCTCTGCTGCTTTTGACACTGTTGACTACAACCTTCTCCTCGATACCCTGTCCTCGCTTGGTTTTAGGGGCTCTGTACTTTCCTGGTTCTCCTCCTATCTCTCCCATTGCTCTTTCAGTGTGTGTTCTGGTGGCTCTTCCTCCTCTGCTACCCCGCTCCCAGTTGGTGTACCCCAAGGATCTGTCTTGGGCCCGCTCCTTTTCTCTCTCTACACCCAGTCCCTTGGTGCACTTCTCTTCCCATGGCTTTCAGTACCATCTGTATGCTGATGACTCCCAGATCTCTCTCTCTACGCCTGAAATCTCTCCGGCAATCCAGACCCAGATCTCTGCCTGCCTTTCTGACATTGCTGCCTGGGTGTCTCGCCGCCGCTTGAAACTGAACATGGCCAAGACTGAACTTCTTATCTTTCCCCCTAAAACCTCCCCTCCTCTTCCTCCTTTCTCAGTCTCTGTGGATAACTCTCTACTTCTTCCTGTTTCCTCAGCCTGCAATCTGGGGGTTGCCTTTGACTCCTCTCTCTCTTTCTCCTCACATATCCATCTGATAGCTAAGACCTGCCATTTCTTTCTCTGTAACATCAGCAAAATCTGCCCTTTCCTTTCTGAACACACTACTAAAACGCTTATCCACTCCTTAATCACCTCCCGTCTTGACTACTGTAACCTACTCCTTGCTGGTCTCCCTTTGAACCATCTCTCTCCCCTTCAATCTGTTCAACACTCTGCTGCGCGGCTAATCTTCCGCCAGCCTCATCATGCCCATATTACTCCTCTTCTCAAGTCACTTCATTGGCTCCCTATCCGTTTCTGCATCCAGTTCAAACTTCTCCTGCTGACCTATAAATGCATTCACTCTGCGGCTCCTCGCTACCTTTCTTCTCTTATCTCTCCTTACAACCCCCTTCGGGAACTCCTCTCTTCTAGCAAACTGCTTATATCTGTGCCCTTCTCTTCTACTGCTAACTCCAGACTTTGCTCCTTTCACCTTGTTCCGCCTTACGCCTAGAACAAACTACCTGTGTGTGTATGCCAGGCACCTTCTCTAACCCTCTTCAAATCCAGGCTGAAAACTCACCTCTTCGCTGCTGCTTTTGGATCTTGACTCACCTGATCTTTTTCTTTCCCTTGCTTTGTCCCTGCCTACACCTTATGTATTTGTCTTGACTAGATTGTAAGCTCTGATGAGAAGGGACTATCTCCTACATGTCTGTGCATCGCTGCGTATGACTTGTAGCGCTATATAAATGCATAGTAGTAGTAGTAGTATTACCAAGTTGTACCTCAGAAAGGGCCCCACTGATTTCACTGGGAACCTTTGACACCTCCAGTAGGTGGAAAATGCAGAGTCTCCGATCTTCTGGGTTCCCTAAAAGGATCATCCTTTCCTAGACTTGTACCCATAATAAAAATAGGAGTGAGCAGATCCCTTCCCCATTCTCTGCCACAGGATAAGCCTAGTGCCTCTGAGGCAATCTCTTGAGGCCAAGGATCCCCCAAGTCTTTCACTAGCTTCTCCAAAAACTTCCCTGAAAAGCAGACAGTCCTTAAAAGGAAGCATTAAGTGCCAACTTGAATGCTGCATCAGCTGACCAAATTGCACCAAAGCCACCAGCACACCAAAACCATAGCCCCCACCAACTTAAAAAAAGAATTCCGATCAAGTCATACAATCCATCTGCCACAAAGAAGGCCACAGACTCCAGCTGCACAACCTCTGGAGAATCCGGCAGCTGCTGGATCCAATGCAAAAGGAGCTTTGGCCTCAATACCAGCATAAAGTGCCACCTAGGTCTCCAGTACCAATGGCAAAAAAAAGCGCATCATTCTTAAAAAGTGTCTTGGCTTTCCTGTGATGAGCCTCCTTCATGACACCCCTCAAAAAAAAAAAAAAAAAAATCATACCACGTCTAGATGAGATGCCAAGGAAACTCCCTGAAGTTCTATCTTGAAAACATGCTAGGGTTAACACCTGAACCTGTGAGGGATTCAAAGCAAGCCCTTTATCTAGTCCCGCTTGCAAGAAAGCCAATATATCAGGCACAGATGAAGCAAGAGAATGAAGCGTAGTTACTCACCTGTAACAGGTGTTCTCCAGGGACAGCAGGAATCAGTCCTCACATATGGGTGACATTGGCACCGACTGAGCCCATGCAGAGCATTTCCCCAGCTTTCAAAGAAAGCCTTTGGGAATTCCACCATGCATGCATGGTCCCCTTCCCGCCCAAATATGCCATCTTAGTCAGGTACCATAGCTATAGCCCCTTCAAGAAGATGGCAAAAATATACAGCAACTCCAAGGGGAGGAGGGAGGGTTGTGAGAACCAATTCCTGCTGTCCCTGGAGAACACCTGTTACAGGTGAGTAACTACGCTTTCTCCCGGAACAAGCAGGAAGTCAGTCCTCACATATGGGACTCCTTAGCTACAGGCTACCGAGGACCTATAGGAAAAAGCACGGTAGTGCCATGAGCAGTCACCAGTGAAAGCCGAAGGCAGCTCGAGGACCCCGGGTCCATAAATACCCACCCTCCCAGAAGCCGGAACAAGAAGGGTCGGAGGGCAGGAGTTGCTTAAACCCCCAACAGATTATGGAGTACAGCCTGGCTGAAGGTGGCTTCCCAACGAGACTCCCTCTCCGGGCAGTAATGCAGCACAAAGGTGTGAGTGAAGGACCAGGTGGCGGCCCGGCAGATGTCTGCCAGTGGTACAGAGTGCAGGCTGGTGACAGATATCGCCACTGCTCGGACATTGTGAGCAGTGACTCGGCGCTCTAGGGGAAACCCGGCCTAGGCAAGGGCAATGCAGTCCGCCACCCAGATGGACAAGGTACGCTTGGTGACCGCCAGCCCCAGACGGCTGAGATTGAAGGAAACAAAGAGCTGCCCGGATCTGCGGTGGTCCCGAGCCTGCTGCAGGTAGAAGGAGAGAGCCCTCTTATAATCCAAAATGTGGAGAATCGCTGACACCCGGTTAGCGTGGGGCTTCGGGAAGAAGGTGGGCAGCCCTATCTCTTGATTGAGATGAAAATCCGAGACGATCTTAAGAAGGAACTTGGAGTGAGTCCGCAACCCTGTTCCTATAAAACCTCGTGTACGGTGCCTCGGCCATCAGCGCCTGGAGTTTGCTGACTCTCCGGGCAGAGGTGAGAGCCACCAGGAAGGCCACCTTCCATGACAGATGCTGCAGCGGTCAGGTAGCCATGGGCTCGAAGGGCAGCTTGGTCAGCTGCATGAGGACCACATTGAGGTCCCATTCCACCGGTGGAGGGCAGGTAGGAGGCCTGGAAAGGAGCAGGGCTCGCATGAAATGAGACCTGACAGAGCTAGACTTCAGCAATGACTGTGAGGAGGACGACCAGGTACTGCAAAACCAAACTGGTAGGGCATGAGAATGGGTTCACTCAGAGCTCCGAGCACCACACTGAGAACTGATGCCACTTGAAGGCAGAAACCCGTCTGGTGGAGTCCTTTCACGAGGCCAAAAGAATGTCCTCTATCTCCACAAGAAGATGGTAAGAGGCTAGAACGACCCGCTCAGCCGCAAAGCTGTAAGGGATAGGGACCTCAGATTGGGATGAAGAAGCAGCCCCTCCTCCTGCGTCAGCAGCTCCAGTGAGAACCCGCGAGGAACAGGAGCTCTGTCGAGAGACTGAGCAGCAGGGGAAACCAAGGCTGCCTGGGCCACCTCAGGGCTATGAGAATCATTGAGGCCCTGTCCCACTGGACCTTGAGAAGGGTCCGGGCAATGAGGGGCATGGTGGGGGGTGGGGGGGTGGCATATAGCAGGCCCGTTTCCCATGAGGTGAGGAAGGCATCCGGGGCCACCCTGCCTGGGTGCGAAAGGGGACCGCAGAACCGGGGGAGCTGCGAATTCACAGGACTGGCGAAGAGGTCCAGGTATGGAGTCCCCCACTGCTGGAAGAGCCGCTGCGCTGTCCAGGGACGCCATTTGTGCGTCTGGAGCCGGTCTGCTGAGCCGGTCCGCCAATGCACTGTCCTAGTCCGAAAGGTAAGTGTCCCGGACGATCTTGCCCTAGCCCACAGCAAAGGAGCATAGGGCTGTTGCCTCCAAACAGAGGCTGTAGGAGTCGGTACCTCCTTGTTTGCTCACATAGAACATCGTGAACTGGATGTCCGTCTCAACCAGCACCGCTCTGTGCTGCAGGCGGTGCCTAAAAGCTTTGAGTGCAAGGCGGATGGCCCGGAGCTCCAGCAGGTTGATCTGCTGCCAGAACTCCGAGGGACCAGGCCCTTGAGTGTGCCGTCCCTCGCATTGGGCTCCCCAGCCCGCCAGGGAGGCATCCGTTGTCAAGACCACCTGATGCACCAGAGCTTGGAAGGGCATACCTCGAAGCAGGTTCCGAGACTCCTGCCACCAAGAGAGAGACTCCGCCGCGCTGGGAGAGACCGAGATGGGGTCTTGGAGGCGGTCGGTTGACTGCGTCCACTGTGCTCAGTGGCATCACTGCACCACCCGCATGTTGAGACGGGCATTGGGCACGACATGGACTGTGGAGGCCATGTGGCCGAGAAGCGAAGCATCGTCCGGGCTGAGACAGCGCTGCAGTATTGCACTTCGGACGCCAGGTGCACAAGGCAGTCCGCCCTATCCCGAGGAAGGAAAGCCATGGCCCAAAATGTATACAAGCGAGCCCCGATGAACTCCAGAGACTGAACTGCAATGAGGTGGGACTTTGGCTAATTGATCTCGAACCCCAGATGCTCCAGGAAGCGAATGGTGCGGTCTGTGGCCTGCCGGGCTTCGGAGGCCGTGCCCTCTGTTACGCACCAGTCATCTACATATGGATAGATGAAGGTGCCCTGCAGCCGGAGGTGGGCCGCAGCCACAGCCAGGCACTTCATGAAGACCCGTGGGGCGGACGCGAGGCTGAAGGGAAGCACCCTGTACTGGTAATGGTTTCCCTGAACCATGAAGCGGAGGTACTTTCTGTGTTTGGGATGGACAAGGATATGAGCATAAGCATCTTTTAAGTCCAAGGAGCATAGCCAATCGGCCTGCTGGAGTAGGGCACTAGTGCTCTAAGAAAGAGCATTCTGAATTTCTTCCGCACCAGGAACTTGTTTAGGTTCTGCAGATCGAGGATGGGCCGAAGACCCCCCTGTCCACTTTGGGACAAGGAAGTATCGGGAGAAAAACCCCTGTCCTTGGAAGTGCAGTGGGACTGGTTCTACCACACTGTCCTCAAGGAGGCCTGCGAGCTCCAGACACAGGAGGGCCTGGTGCTGGGGAAGCAGACTTGGCTCCCCAGGGAAGTACGGAGGAGGGACCTGGTCCAGATGGAGGAGATAGCCCTCCTGAACAACCTAGAGGACCCAAGTGTCGGTGGAGATGGACTCCCACCTATGGGAGAAGTGGACCAGACACTGCCCTGTCAGCAGACGAGAGGCTATGCTGATGGTGTCAAAACCCTGAGGATGGCTGAGCCGGCGCTGGGGGTTGGGTCTTGGGACCCTTCGGCTTATGAGGGCCATGAGCCGTGATTTTCCCTGACCGCCCTGAATGAGGGTAGACGCCGGCAGGTAGGACAGGTAGCCCCTGTAAGGGAGCCTCTTCAGGTGGAAGAAAGGTTTCTTCCTCTGCTGTTTCTTCCTGGGGAGGGAGGAAGTTTTCCGGAAGAAGCGAGTACGAGTCACATACTCTGTTTCAGTCTCCACTGCCTTATCCTCCATGGGCTTGCCAAATAGTTGCTCCCCGAGGCAAGGACATCCAGCAGCTTCTCCTGGACCCACTGCTCCAGCTCAAAGGACTAGAGCCAAGCCTGCCCGCAGGCTCAGATGCCAGCCGCCGCCACCTGGGAGGAAGACTCAAAGCAATCCTATGCTGCCCGCGAGAGGTACTTCAAGCATTCTCCGACAGACTTCGAGAGGGCCTGAAAATGCTGGAGATGGTCTCAGTCAAGGCTCGCTGCAATAGTGAGGTCACAGAGGAACATCCCAATGTATAATTGGTAAACTTGGATGCGGCATGACAGCATGGAGCCCTGATAAGCTGTGCGCCAGAGGGCATCAAAGGTACAAGACACTCTGCCCGATTCTGGCTCTTTAGCTTCCGCATCGTCAATTCGACCACCATCGAAGTGTGAGGAAGCTGGGCTTTCTGAAACCCCAGGCCCTGCTGAACCCTATGCATAGCGTCCAGGCTCTTGCTCATGATAGGGACAGAGGCCGAGGTCTCCCACATACAGAGGAGAAGTCTGTTCAGAATGGGAGAAACTGGCATCGAGAGAGCTTCTTTCGGAAGGATCTCATATTGCAGAATATCAAGTTCCTCCATTAGGGGCTCCTCCTCAGACTCTATGGTGAGCGCTAGGGCCTACGCCATGTCCCGGATGAATTCCAGAAAGGAGGTGTCCTTGGGAGGTGACCGCCACCTCTGGGTCAGTGGAGAGGGGTCTGAGGGGGAGGTCTCGGTGGGACTGAGTTTCCGAAGAGGTCTCCCCATCGGACTCCTACTCTGCGTAGTCCGTGGAGAACTCAAGGTCGGGCAGCTTGAGATGGGTCGGTGACCTGCGCCGGGTTTCAGAGGCCAAAACCTGCCCGGAGCCAGAGGCGCTCGCCCGAGAAGATCTCGCACTCGAGGACTAGGAGAGAGATTGAGACCCGCACCAAGAATCCTCATGAAGCTTCTGGCTCTCGGGGGTCACTGCGGTAGCCCAATGAGTCCTCGAGGTCGAGGTCCCTGCAGTCTCGAGGCACGTGCCAGCAGGGCAAGGCACCAGCACCTGCTGTGCAACGAGGAACGCAGAAACGCTGCACTCCAAGGCCAGCATCCAGGCCTCCCACTCGGGAGTAGAGTCCTGCGACACCGGGGTGACCAGGTCAGGTGTCGAGGAGGAGAGGGGGTCCTCACCGGGACAACCCTTGGGAGGCCGTGCGCCTTCGTCGGAGGCCTCCGTAACTGTTCGGGGTACCTTACTGGGCCGTTCCCCTCTTTGACTCCAGAGTTTGTCGAGGGGGGCTGAGAGACTGGGCATGTGACCTCTCATACTTGTTTGGCGCCCCCAACAGAGTCCTCGTGACCTTCTTCTGCTCGCGTTCGGGCGACCCCTGGTCAGAGTGCCGCCAGGCCCGTGGAGGAGCCTTGGGAGACTCCAGAGTTTGCGGGGGCCGAAGAACAGGAGGCTACCGGGGATACAAGGTCTGCCTTATGGAAGAGATCATTCAGCTTCTGCTTACGACTCTGGATGGCCTTGGAGGACATATTCTTGCAGAGGGAGCATAGCTCAGGGTCATAAGTCAGCTCCTAAACACCTGAGACAACAGTCATGGGTATTTGAAAGCGACCTGTTTTTTGAACACCTATCACATTTCTTAAAACTGGAGGCCATTGAGGGAAAAAGGACCCCTGCGAGGTTGAAGACCCTCAACGCAGCCAGCAGTTAAAAAGGGCGTGAAGGAGGACTTCCGGTGATGTCATCAGACCGAATGGCTGCGCGATTTTAGAGCTCCGCCGCCAAAGCCCGCAATAAAGGAGGAAAGCACACCTGAAGGTGATCGGGGCAATCCAATGGTGTGAGAGGATGGGGCAGCAGTGAGCAGACACCCGCTGAAGTCAGCAGCAGCGAAAGCTGGGTGGGGGCCCCGAAGGATGAGTTAGCGGCGGGAGCGAAGGTGAGGCCGTGATCGGGGAGCACGTGGCAGTGGAGAGAGGCGGCCTGAACGATGCAGTGCCAGTGGAAGCGGCAACAGAGCGGCGAAGGAACTGAACGCCGCCGGAGAGAGGGCAGCTAAAGCGATCGAGAGCCGAAGAACGTGCCAATCGGCGGCAGAGAGCACCACAGGCGAGTAGCAGCTGTGAGTGGGGCTGTGCCTGCAGAGGTGGAGGGCAGCAAGGAACGCTGTGTGGGCGTGAGGGAGAGCATGCGGTGCCTGTGAGAAGAGGCTGGGCCCCTGGGGCAAAGGAGAGCTGGATGGAGGCATCGGAGCAGATCGAAGTGCAGGAGTGGAGAGCCAGCAGTGACACGGAAGCAGCTCCAGGAAGGAGGTGAGAGGGGCGCAGACAGCTGGTACAGGCATCTATAAGTCCGGTAGGGTGAAGGAGTGCAGGCAGATAGCAAAGCATTGAAGCCGGACACCCTAAGCTATCTAAGTTTTCTAAGGCCAATTTATCATTACTACCAACCCTAACAATCTCTGGATAGGACAAGCAGGGAGAAAAGGGGCTCCCGGAGTGCCAAGCAGTAAAGCCCAAAGGAGAAGGCCGTGAGGAAGATGGAGAAGTCCAAAGGAGGGATAGCAATTAAGAAAAAGTTGGCAGAGTACAGATCCTCATACGCTCCCAAGAGGAGGAAAGGAAGGAGACAGGGAGGGCAAAATGGTGGCAGAGCCTGAGGCAGAATCTGGGGAGGAGCTGGAAAGTACATGGGGCCCAGGAATATCAGAAATGATAAAGATGTGGCTGAATGAGCTGAAAGAAGAACTTAAAGTGGAAATTCGTGGTGTAAAAAATGACTTAAAAGAGACTTTACAATCGTTAAGACAAGATATGGAGTGGAGGAGTGGCCTAGTGGTTGGGGCAAGGTACTTCGGGCCGGAAGGTCGGGGGTTCAAATCCCACTAGAGGACAGCAACCTTGGGCCGGAAGGACTGTGGTTTCTAGTCCCACAGGTGCTCCTTGTGGTCTTGGGCAAGCCACTTAACCCTCCATAGCCCATGTTCCCTGTAAAATAGTTCTCTGTGCGTTGTGCTTTCCTGTCTAATCAATGTGTTTATACCTCAAAAAAAAAATTTCCTGTCATGATTTGACAATTTCCAATCTGTAATCAAAACCGCTGCTGATCGCTGGAAGTAGCGGTATACAAATGTATACTAAATAAATAAATAAATAAATAAAGATATAGGGGACCTAGGTTCCCGAGTGGAGGAAACAGAAACGCAGCTGGAACAACAAGGGGATCTGTTGGAAGATATTCAGAAAGGATGGACAGAATTAAAGTAAGCACAGGAAGAGTTGAAGGAGAAGACAGAGGATCTGGAAGATCACTCACGGAGTAATATAAGAGTGCGAGGCATTCCAGAGAGCCTCCAATATATGAACTGTGAAGAAGTCATTCAAAAAGTGTTTGCAGCGGTGTTACAAACAGCGGCCTTAGATGACTGTCCAGGGGGCGAGTCACTGCAAATTGAAAGGGCACACAGGGGGCTGGGTCCAATGCGAGACAACAGACCAAGGGACATAGTGGTGTGCTTGCGATCTTTTAAAAGCAAAGACAATATTCTGAAGGCTGCATAGAAACTGAGCCATTTCCAATGGGAAGGACAAGCAGTGGAGTTCTTCCAGGACTTATCCCTGGGCACCCTACAACGACGGAAAGAGATGCGGGAGGTGACGGTATTCCTGAGGAGGTGCCTTATGGATGGTTGTACCCTTTTGGACTGCTCACAACAGTGACAGGAACGTCAAGAAGGGTGAAGAATAGCAAAGAAGCACGGGGAGTGCTCAGAGATTTGGGACTCGGCAACCTGCCAGGGGGCAAAGAGAGCCAAGCACCACTAAAAACTGGCACGACGTCTGGGGCCAGGGCGGCCAGTTTACGATGGCAGAGGACACCAGCCCAGGGTAGAAGACCGGTGAGGATGACTAAAGGCAGCCCAGGAGTAAACTCAACAGCGAAGGATAGTGGCTGAAGAAGAGGGACCCAGAGTAACTGGCATCAGATGTTGTATTAATTGTACTGTGTTGTAGGATATTGCTAAGAGTTTAATGTAAGAGATGATTCTCGAAGGGGAGGGGAGAAGGGTGGGGGAGTAGGAGGCGGTGGGTTGGGAAGGGGGGGTGGAAAATTTAGAGGGCAAGGCTGGGTAGAAAACATTAAGTATGTCGATAAGGGGCAGGGTAGGGGGAGGCAGGTGATGAGGAACAAGGGGGGGGGGTGAAGGGAGTTGGATCGGGATGGAAGGAGGGATAGGCCAGGCCATTGGAGGTGGGGATTAGGTGTGAGGAAGGGGGAATGGAAGGGGAGGGGCGCGGCAGAGGTCTGATAGGCTGTCTCCAAGGAGGGGACGAGGGAAGGGGTTGGGTGGAAGGGGGGAGGGGGCAGGGAGACAGGGGGAGGAAGGCCGGAGGGGAGGGAAGGGGGGGGGATAACTAGAGTTAGGGGAGGGCACTTTTAGCCAAGGGAGGAAAAGGGGAGGTCTTTTCAAACGGTGAGTTAAAAATAATGACACTGAATGTGAAGGGTCTCAACTCGCCATTTAAAAGGCAGAAATTATATAAAGAACTCCAGCGTCAAAGGGCAACAGTGGTGCTTTTACAGGAAACGCATTTGACCAGGGCAACAGAGTACTTAGTCAGGCCAAAGGGTTATAGTCTGGGGGTATATGCATCAAACACAGTAGAAAAGAAAAAAGGGGGGGGGGGCGATTTTGATAGACTAAGGTGGTGCTTTCAAAACATCATTCGGGACAAAGCGGGAAGATACGTGTTAATACGGGCCAAAATAGGGGCGGAATGGCTCTGTGTAGTGGATGTGTATGTGCCAACTGGAGCACAAGGGGAATTTTGGAGGGCCCTTAACGAAGAGGTGGGTAAGCTGGGGGCAGGAACACTTATTTGAGGTAGAGACTTAATATAACATGGCATCCGGAAATGGACACCACAGGGAAAAGGGAAGGCACGAAAGCGGATAGGAATAAATATCATAAATTTGTGCAACAGCAATGCCTGGTAGACAGCTGGAGATTCCAACACCCCTGTAAAAACCAATGTTCATATTTCTCGCCGGTTCATGGGTCTTATTCCAGAAAAGATGATATTTGGGCAACAAAAAAGGCGGTTGGGAGGCTTAAGGGGGCTGAGATGGACCCAATAACGTAGTCAGATCATGAGCTAGTGGTGGTGGAGTTGTATGTGGAAAAGGAAGGGAGGGGAAATCAATTTTGAAGATTAAATGAATCTTTACTAGAAGATGAGAGAGTTAAGGAGGAAATCGAAGGAGAAATAACGGATTACTATAGAGGTAATGATAACGGGGAAGTGGCTTGGGGAGGGGTATGGGATGGATTTAAAGCGGTCGTGCGAGGTGTCCTGATTAAATGGGGGCGCGTATAAAGAAAGAGAAAGAAGGCAGGGAGAGAGAGTTACGACAGCAGCTTTTGAACCTGGAGGAACTAGATGTACAGGACAGAAGAGGAGGGTATTGTGGTCAAGTACTGGCAGTAATAGCACAACTCAATGCCATGCAGGCCGAAACAATTAGATGATATATGCAATTATTGAAGCAAGAATTTTTTGAGGGAGGGAATAAGGCGGGAAGGTACATGGCGCTAAAGTTGAAACAAAAGAAATTAAAAGCACATATACTACAGGTGCGTGACTCGGGAGGGAAACTGGTCCAGCGAGACGGAGAAATCAGAGAGGCTTTTAAAAAATTCTATCACACATTGTATGCAGCAAAGAACATACCTCCGGTGGAACGGGTGCAGAGTTATCTGGACTCGACCTCTCTACCGAGGTTGGGGGAGGAGGCCCAAGGAGAACTGAACAGGGTTATCCTGCCAGAGGAAGTTAGGATAGCTATAAAACAGTTGAAGGTGGATAAGGCACCTGGGCTCGATAGGCTGACGGTGAAATTCTATAGAAAATTTGGGGAAGCATTAATTACCCTGCTAGTCAGGCTGTTTAATTTGCCAAGGGAAGGAGGAGTGTTGGCAGCGACGATGGGCTGGGCAGGCATCTCGTCAATACCCAAAGAAGGAAAAGACCCACAAGATTGCGCATCCTATCGACCCATTGCACTGCTGAATTTGGATGCTAAATTGTTAGCGAAGATATTGGATAAGCGCTTAAATAAAGTCATAGGGCAATTGGTGCATCAGGATCAAGCAGGGTTCATTCCAGGTAGACAGATAGTGGATAATATTCGGAAGACCTTCAATTTAATATGGTCAGTGGAACAGAGTAAGGAGAAGGCACTCTTATTGTCCCTGGATGCGGAAAAGGCTTTCGACCAGGTCTTGTGGGCCTTCTTATTTCAGGTGATGGAAAAAATGGGGTTGGGGCGAACTTTATGGGGTGGATACAAGCATTGTATCACAGCTCAAAGGCGTGTGTCAGAGTGAATGAGGGTTATTCCTCCTTCTTCGAGCAAGGAAGGGGAACGAGGCAGGGTTGCCCATTTTCTCCCCTGTTATTTGCTCTTTCAATAGAACCCTCTGCGGCCAGGATCAGGGAACATGCGGACTTATTTATTATTATTTATACCGCGCTCTTTAGAATCGGTGTGGCTTACACGTATACTAACAGGTACTTTTTATTCCCTTGTCCCCGAAGGGCTCACAATCTAAGTGTACCAGAGGCAATGGAGGGTTAAGTGGCTTGCCCAAGGCCACAAGGAGTGGCCATGGGACTAGAGACCCCAGTCCCTCCGGCCTGAGGTTGCTTGTCCCCATGTGGGAATTGAACCCCTGGCCTTCTGGCCTGAGGTAACCTGTCCCAACCACCGAGCCACTCCTCCCTCATCTTGACTTGAGGGGGGATAGGTATAGGAAAGCAGGAATACAGGCCATCACTTTCTAGACCACGTGTTTCTTTGCCAATAATCATGTGGGAAATAGGAGAATTTGGAAAGCTATCGGGATTTACTATAAACTGGACGAAGTCAGAAATACTTAATCTGTCACTAGCTAAGGAGGAAGAGGAACTGTTGCAAAAAAAGTACCCGTTTAGGTGGGTGCAGCGTGCTATTAAGTATTTAGGGATTCATATAGGTAACCAAATGAACTCTATCTATGATCTAAATTACCCAGGGTTGTTTGGGCAAGTGGAGGGTTGGCTAAACACATGGGGCCAGGGATATTTATCTTGGCTGGGGCGAATAGCAACAGTAAAGATGATGCTGTTGCCCAGGTTGCTCTTTCTTTTTCAAACGTTTGCCTATAAGGGGTACACTGGAAGGGACTGGATCAAATACAAAGGCAGATTAATAGGTTTATATGGCAGGGTAGAAACCCCAGGGTAGCTATGTGTACGCTGCAAAGGGCTAAGGAGGAGGGAGGATTGGGGGTCCCCAACTTTTGGAAGTACTATGCCGCAGCGCCATTGAAGGCTGTGCATGATTGGCATGGGGGAAACAAACATTGGGTTCAAATGGAAGAGGAGTCAGTAAGGGGGGAGGGGTCTAGAACGGTTAGTATGAAGGGGGCAGAATCCTATAATTAAGCACACACTGAATATATGGCAACAGCACAGGAAGGCACTAGTGCAGGATAAAGGGTACATACAGGGGATGACCTTGGAGGCGTGCTTCGAGGAGGGAAGGGGGCCAGACAGGAACGTATTAAGGTGGTGGGCCAAGTTGGGATTAACACATACTACACAAGTAGTGCATAAAGAGGGGGTTAGCGATTTTGAAGGGATAAGGGATTTATATGGTCTCTCAACGCATGATCACTATAGCTATCTCCAGCTGAGTCATTTCTTAACACAGAGGAAGGTGTAGCAAGATATATGGAGTGATAGGGGGTGTTTTGAGGTACTATGTACAAGGCAGGTTGGCTGCAAAGGAGTTTTGTCAAAAATATATAAGAGCTTACTGGAAGGGGGGTGGGCAAACTAGAGTACATGAAAAAATGGGAGGAGGAACTAGAAGTGGATTGGGGAGAACAGATCTGGGACAAAATAGTTCAAACGGTAGCGGATATCTCGATAGCGACTCAAATAAAAGAAAATGCATATAAAGTGTTGCACCGGTGGTACTGGACACCGATACGACAATGGAAGGCAGGGCGGGGACAATCGTATAAGTGCTGGAGGGGTACCATGATACACATGTGGTGGACTAGACGAAGGATGATAAAGAACATGGCGATTTTCAGAGCCACAATATGGATAGCTATTCAGATAGAAAAAAAATGTCATCTGTATACCAGGGCTGTAAAATGATCGCTATGCGGATAATTTCCATCTCCAATCCTGCTCTGTCTTGGCACTAATTTATTTATTTATTTAAAAGTTTCATAAACCACCTATCACTCTTACCTGGATAGTACCAAGGCAGTTACAGAACATATTCAGAGTTCAGTACCATTGAACATAGCTACACAGAGTAAGCAGGGGACCATTAACTATAGGTGCCTTTGAAAACTGACCCATTATTTCCTTATATTAAAGCTGACTTCCATAGTTATCAGAATTCTTACCTTTTTTTCCCACTGGGAAATTTAGTGGATCCCGTTAACCTTCCAGAAGATAGAACCTATTGGATAATGCATAAAATTAGCTCACTAGCATTAAAAAATTGTTACAATTTAAAAAGGGCCATTTAATTCAGAAAACTGTAGTCATCGCATATGCAAAAATTACAGGCTGATGCAGAAACCCTGCGCTCGCACCCAATGCTAGCGCAGGGTTTCATAGTGCAAGTTTAATGCTGACTTTTTGCACAGTGATGCTATATGCAAATTAACCAGTGCACATAATGTCAGCATTAAACTGGGAGAGATAACCAAACATGGGCACAAGAGTCTGCACAAATTTGGCATGCTGTCCTAGAGAAATAGGGTCATCTGAGGTGAAGTTTGACAAGTAACTACTAAACTACAGATGCATTCACTCCATTGCCCCCCATTATATTTCCTCTCCCTACACCCCTCCTCATGATCTCCGCTCTTCCTCTGGTTTTCTTCTCTCTATGCCCTTCTCTTCTAATGTTAACTCTAGATTTCAATCCTTTCACCTTGCTGCCCCTTATGCCTGGAATAAGCTTCTTCTGTCCCTACATCAAGTCTCCTCTCTCACCTCTTTCAAATCACTACGCTCTGTAACGCTTAATAAATGAATAATAATAATAATAATGATGATGATGATCCAGGCATCAGGGAAAGCCACTGCCTGATGCTCAGCTTCAGACCAGCACATGGGTTTTGCTATCAAGAGGTACCAGCAGTGGTTTTTAAAAATGCGCTACTGTCTGAGCATAGGTGCAATTACATTTACCTCTCTCCTTCCAGAACTCCCTTAACCATTAAGCAGACAAATCAACCACCTAGGGTGGCTTTACTGGGGGTGACCAATCAAAAACCATGAGTCCTCACTGCTTCATAAACGCCAAGAACCATCAGTGTACCTTTCCCTGCATGGATATACTGTATCTTGTAAAAAAAAAGGTCTTCACATCCTTGCCATTTTTCATATTCTACTGCATACAACAGTTCAAAATGCATTAAAGTAGAAGTCTGTTTCACTGATCTAAGAGAGAGTCTATACTTTCAATGTGAAATAAATTACAGAAATATTAAAAAAGTAAATCAGGAATAACAGAAAACTAAAAAGTCTTATGGTTTATGGTTTAGGCACTTGATATACTGCCCTTTACTATGTGCATCAGAGTGGTTTACAGATATATGCTAACAGGCACTTTCTATTCCCTTCTTGTTCGTATAAACGTCTTCACAACCCTTGGCTTAATACGTGATGTAAGTCCCTTTTGCTGCAATAATTATAGTTATAACAGTCACGAGTTATTTAGGATAAAAGTATCTAGGCAAAAACTGAATTTTGGTACTCTTCTTGGCAGAACAGCTCAAGCGCTATCAAGTCAGTAAGGGATCATCTGCTGACTACAATTTTCAAATCTCATCAGATGTTTTGTTGAATTCAGGTATAGACTTTGAGAAGACCACTTGAGGCTCAGCAAGAATAAAATGGCTATCCTCTCCACTGTTGCTTTTGCTCTGTGATTCTGATCAGTCTAGGTTAGATGTTGCCAAACTTGTCCTGGGAGTCCCCCCTCCCCCCACCCCACAAGACAGTCAAGTTTCCAGGCAATCTGCAATGAATATTCATGAAATAAATGTGCATGCACAGCCTCTACTGCATGCATAACAACCTACTGATAAAGCAGCCAAATAATATAAACCAAACTATCTATTACTGCGGGCCCCCAACCCCTGTAGGCATCATACTTCCCTCTCCCAGAACAAGGCGGCTTACCTATGGACTGCATAGCCGAAAGACCAGACGGTCTTGGACATGACACTGCCACCAAATGGCAACTTAGAATCTTATCTTAGAGCGCAAGGAAAAAATGACAGGCAGCACTCTTGCCAGCTCCCACACCCTGCAATGCCAACACTGATGCACAGCAATTCCCTTGACCACAACACACCATGGTAACATCCTTCAGGTCCAGGGTCGCGGCACTGTATACTACAACCAAACAGGGAGGGTTCCAGGACTGGACTGGAGGTTACTCAAAGAACACCAATTAGCAGGTAAGGCCTAATTTAACTTTCCTTATCGTCCCTCCAGTCCAGTCTCATACCTCGGGGATGTAACAGAGCATTCCTATCAACAGAAGGGGCCCATGATTTCAGCCTGAATTATTACCACCCTGAATCTTGCACCCCTTGCCACCTGCACATCAAAATGATAATGTTTCGCAAAAGTGTGGAAGGAGGACCAAGTGGCCACCCCACAAATGTCAGCCGGCGGTATCAGACTGTACTCCGTCCATGAGGCGGCCTGCACCCTCATTGAACGCACCTGCAATCCCGCTGCACCGACTTCCCTTTCAACACATACGCCGACGCAATAGCTTCTCTAATCCTCATGGAAATAGAGGCCTTAGCCGTTGCCTCCCCCTTGCATGGGCCACCAAACACCACAAACAAATGATCGGACTTACAAAACGCCACCATTCTCGCCAAACAATGCCGCAAGACCCTCCTTACATCTAGCAGACGCAACTGTGGATCTAAGTCTCCCCGCTGACCTCCAGCGAGTGCCAGATTGTTTCAAATGAAAAGGCGAACGATATTAGGCAAAAAGGAAGGTACTGGCCAGAGAACTACCTTCTCCTTTGAAATGGAGAGGAAGGGTTCCCTACATGAGATAACTTGAAGTTCCAAAATTCTACGTGCCAAGCAAATCGCCACTAGAAACACTGTCTTGAAAGTCAATTTCAATGAAGAACTACTCACCAGCTCAAATGGCTCCTTTGCCAGTGCTGCCAACACCAAATTGAGATCCAAGGAGGAACGAATATCTGCAGTGGTGGCCGGAGCTGCTTCACCGCCTTCAGGAACCGCCTCGCATCCTTCTGTGTTCCCAAGGACACTCCTTGGATTTTTCTCCGATAGCAAGAAATGGCCACTTGCACCCTCAATGAACTTGAGGTTAGGCCCTTCTCAAATCCTGCTTGCAAAAAGGCTAACACATCTGGTACGGTAGCCTGGAACCGTCGACACTGCTTTTCTTCACACCACGCCTCAAAAACGCATCCAATGCGAATATAGGACAAAAAGGTGGAATTCTTCCGGGCCTTTAGCAACATTGCTATCACCGGATTGGAATAGTCATGTCTCCTCAACCGAGCCCTCTCAACAGCCACACTGTAAGTGAGACTTGATCCACCTGAAGCATCCGCAGTGGTCCCTGGGTCAAGAGGTCCCCCCCCCCCACCGGCAGCTATCAGGGCCGGTCCTACCAGGTCGGCATACCATGGTCACCTTGGCCAGTCCGGGGCAATTAAGATCACCATTCCCCGGTGTGCCTCGAATCACTGCACAACATGACCTACGAGTGCCCATGGGGGGGAAAAAAACCCACACCATATAGGATGCCCTCCATGGGCCACTTCTGCACTAGAGCGTCCAGCCCCTCCGACATCCTCTCTCCTGTGCTGAAAAATCAGCTTGCTTTGGTCGTTGCAAACATTGCCATGAGATCCATGATGTCAAAATAAAAGTCAAAACAAATAGTAACCTGGATAAATTGCGTAATTCAACCCTCCAAAAAGCACAATTATACCAAAATATCATTTCTGTCGGAATCCGCCGCCCTGAGTTGGAGAGAGGAAAAGCTCTCCACTCTGCGGCGGTAGAGACCGTTTTTTTCAAAAATTTTTTCTTTTACATAAAGTGCTTAATAACCAACTACTCATAGTGAGAACCACTTATCTGAGAAACAGGCAAGCAGGGCAGCAGGGTCGTAATGCAGCGACATGCATGTTTCGAGCCCCGGAGAGGCTCTGTATCAAGCTGTTTAGTTGAAAAGCGCGCCCTTGAAATGCCAACTTCAACCAGGTGTCTTTAAAGAACCAAAAAGCTCTCCGATTGGCTGCTGAAGAACGTCACCCGAAGACGTCAGCGGGACGTCGGAAAAACTACGTCCCAAAGTCTGACAGTCCATCAATGGAATTGAGAAACGTAGAGAGAAAGGGAAGCCTCCTTTCTTCAACAACGTCATCCTCGGGTTCCGGTTTTTTACACCGTTCCCAAAGTGCATAAATCGTTGACAAATCCTCCAGGGCGTCCTATTGTATCCTGTCGGGGTTCGATTTTGGAGCCACTTTCTCAATTCAGTGATTTTTTTTTGAAGGAGGCGGCTCAACGTGTTAAATCCTATCTACGTGATACCTCGCATTTTTTGATCCTTCTTTCTTCAGTGACATCTGTATCGGAGGTTCTTTTGGTGACTCTGGACGTAGTAGCTCTTTATACCAACATTCATCAGGAAGCGGCACTGTCTTTATTGGAAACTGCTTTTACTACAGCGCCATCTAGGATTCCTAAAGCGTTCCTATTGGAGTTGACACAATTGGTGCTCACTAGGAACTATTTTGTTTTCCAAGATCAGTTTTATCAGCAGTTTCATGGTGTGGCGATGGGTGCCACAGTGGCCCCTTCGATTGCCACCCTTTTTTTGGCTGATATGGAAGAGCGATTCATCTATCCGGCTCCTGCGTTCCAACATGTTCGCCTTTGGCTCCGATTTTTGGACGATATTTTTTTGTTATGGTCTTCGACCATGGAACAGTTGGTCCTCTTTGTGGAGTGGTTGAACAATATTAATCCTGAAATACAGTTTACCATGCACGCGGACGCCCATCAGATGGAGTTTTTGGATGTTTTAGTTCGGCGCCAAGGGGAGGGTTTGACCACCACGCTCTTTCGGAAGCCCAGTCAATGTAATAATTTGCTCCGTTATCACAGTCATCACCCATCTTCCCTGCGACGGGGTCTCCCGTGGGTCAATTTTTGCGATTGCGACGCATTTGTTCTTCTCTACAGGACTTCAAGATTCAAGCTCGGGATTTACGGGAGCGCCTGCTGGCGCATGGTTATCCCGCCCCAGTGGTCCGCCGTGCGTATGTTCGAGCTCGTTTTTTCCATCGTGAGTGGTTCTTATACACCCCGGTGTCCTCCCCTTCACGGCAGGAGGAGGATATGGTCACCGGGGTGCTTCCTCATACGCAACATACGGCCCCAGTTACTGCCTTGTTGAAGAAGCATTGGGGGGGTTTGCGGGTTCATCCTTGCTTTCAGAAACCCCTTCGCTTGGCATACTCCCGGGGCAAAAATCTTTGGGATCCCTTGGAGCTTTCGGTAGACCAAACCGGCCATTGGCCCTGCCGTCGTCGTAAGCATTGTGCTACAACAGAAGAGGGATCGCAATGGGTGCATGCATATTCGGGAAAATCCTTTTCTTTTAAGGGTTACTCTACCTGTCTGTCACCGTTTGTAGTATACATGATAACCTGCCCCTGCAATTTGTCCTATATTGGCCGGACTATTCGTCCTGTCCGGATCCGTTTAGGGGAACATGCTTCACGTCTGGCTAATAAACTTTTGTCGGCGCCCCTGGTGGAACACTGTCTTCAATGTCAGCATACCTTCACGGATCTTCGTTGGAGAGTGATAGACTCTGTTCCTTTGGATCCCCGGGGAGGCGATCGTGAACAGTTGCTTCAGCGTCGTGAGCAACAATGGATTTTTCAGCTCCAGACTGTGTATCCTACAGGGTTAAATCTCGAATGTGATTGGTGGAGTTTGCTCTGATCGGTGGGATGGTACCCTTAATGAACCTTTAGGACATCATTTACAGCGGTTTTTAATTTCAATTTAGTATGGTGAATGTGATGGATGACATCATTGGGGATTTCTCTCTACGTTTCTCAATTCCATTGATGGACTGTCAGACTTTGGGACGTAGTTTTTCCGACGTCCCGCTGACGTCTTCGGGTGACGTTCTTCAGCAGCCAATCGGAGAGCTTTTTGGTTCTTTAAAGACACCTGGTTGAAGTTGGCATTTCAAGGGCGCGCTTTTCAACTAAACAGCTTGATACAGAGCCTCTCCGGGGCTCGAAACATGCATGTCGCTGCATTACGACCCTGCTGCCCTGCTTGCCTGTTTCTCAGATAAGTGGTTCTCACTATGAGTAGTTGGTTATTAAGCACTTTATGTAAAAGAAAAAATTTTTGAAAAAAACGGTCTCTACCACCGCAGAGTGGAGAGCTTTTCCTCTCTCCAACTCAGGGCGGCGGATTCCGACAGAAATGATATTTTGGTATAATTGTGCTTTTTGGAGGGTTGAATTACGCAATTTATCCAGGTTACTATTTGTTTTGACTTTTATTTTGGATTTTTGAAGTGTCATTTATTTATTTATTTATTTAATTTATTTATGCTTTTCTTCTATACCGCTTTTTCCCAAGATCAAATGCGGTTTACAGTTAACATATAATGAACAGGGTTTTACATAGAACAGTGTTTTTTTTTTTTCTTTCAAACTATGTACAATTAACTTTTCATGAACAATGAACAATAACATGGAACATATAGTTATACAATTTTACAATTAGCATTGACTAGTAATGCTGTAACTATTTACATTAATCATTATTAAACGTAGTTTTTTTAGAGTTGCATTATTCCTAAGTGTGTTGGGGTTTGTGGCTTTTTGATCTGTGGTTAAGGGGGCTTGTTGTGAAGGTGTAGTGTGCGGGTTGGGGGGGATTCATTAAGATTTATAAAGTGTTCTTTATACAGATATGTTTTTAGTTCTTTCCGGAATGTCAGGAGATCTTTTATTTTGCGGAGGCTTAGTGGGAGTTTATTCCATAGGGTGGGGGCTGCATATGAGAAGGCTCTTGAGCTTGTGGTTTTTTTTGTTTTTCGAATGGATTATTTTATGTCTAGTGAGTGGGTTGCGTTTTGTCTGCGGGTTCTATGTTCTTTTGGAGCATGTATTAGAGTGGTTAGATGTGAGGGTGAGATGCCGTTGATAAGTTTAAATGTGGTTAAGAGTATTTTGTACGATATTCTACTATTTATGGGAAGCCAGTGTAGTTCGGCGAGGATGGGAGTTATGTGGTCAGTGAGGCGGGCTTTTGCTGTTACTCGAGCACAGATATTTTGAGCTCGTTGGAGTAAATTGGTATTTGTGAGAGGGAGGCCGATAAGTAGACTATTACAATAGTCGAAGTGTGGAGTGATGAGTGTGCTGATAACAGATCTGAAGTCATGCGTGTCCAGTATTGGTCGTAGGTGTTGGATGGTCTTAAGTTTATAGAATATGGTTTTCACTGTTTGTTTTATGTGAGGGAGCATACTAAGTGTGTGATCTATTATGATGCCTAGGTATTTTACTTCTTTTTTGATTGGGATTATTGTGTTGTTAATTGTTATAGTTTCAGGGAGAGTAGTATCTGGTTTTCTTGTTACGAACATTGCTTCTGTTTTCTTTAAGTTGATGCTGAGGTTATTATTTTCTAGCCAAGTATTTGCTTCACTGATGCAGTCTAGTAAGTTCTGGTAGGTGGGATTGTTTGTGTTTATTGGTAGAGTGAGCATGATATCATCTGCGTATATGTAGTGGTTGACTTTATATTTTTTAAATATATTTGTGATGGGTTGGAGATACAAGTTGAAAAGGAGGGCTGATAGTGCCGAGCCCTGTGGAATACCTTGTCCTTGTGTGAAGGGTTCTGAAGTGTCTTGGCCTAATTTAACACGTATCGATCGGTTTGTGATGGGCGTCATCACAAATACACATTTTTTGGGGGGGGGGGGGGGGGTTTGTTATGAGATCCATGATGGGCATGTCCCATCTGTTCACCTGCAAGACCACCTCCTGGCAGAGGGTCCATTCCCCGGGGTCCATGTGACCCCGCCTGAGGTAGTCCATGTTGTCCATTCCTGCAATGTATGCCACCAACAGAGCTTGCAGATATTCCTCTGTCCATGTTAGTAGCGCCTCAGCCTCTGCTTTCAAGCACATGCTGCCCATGCCTCCCTGCCGATTGATGTAGGCCACTGTGGTCGTGTTGTCCGAGAAGACATGGATGGCCTTCCCCTGCAGCCAAGGACGGAACTTCTACAGTGCCAGGTCAACTGAGCGCATTTCTAGCCTGTTTATGGACTAACTGGATTCTTGCGGTGCCCACTGCCAATGAGCTGAGTGTCCTAAACAGTGAGCCTCTAGCTAGATAGACTGGCATTCATCATCAACAAGACCTTGCGTGGCGAATAAGGGCATCCTAGCTGCCAAGTTCTCGGGTCGGAGCCACCACCTGAGCACTTTTCCGGGAAGGACAATAGCTGGGACAAGGCATGTTGCTGGTGTAATGCCCTCTGCAACGGACCAATATGCGCTCTCGCCCACGGCATGAGTTTGAGAGTTGCTGCCATGGTTCCTAGCAGCTACAGATAATGCCATACCATCGACACTGCTTTGCAGGAATTGACGTACCAGCTGCCGCAGACCCTGCGCCTGCTGCACTGGAAGTAATACCTTTCTGCTGTGGGTTTCGAAGCATGCCTCCAGGTACTCAAGCTCCTGGGATGGCACCAAGCGACTCTTGGACACGTTGATCACCCATCCAAGATTCTGCAGGAATTCCACCACCCGCGCTGTAGCTAGTTCGCTTTTGCCTGAATGAGCCAATTGTCGAGGTAAGGAGGCACCAGGATTCCTTCTTGCTGGAGCATCACCACCGCCATGACCTTGGTGAAGGTGTGAGGAGCTGTCCCTAGACTGAAACGCAGGGCCTGGAACGGAAAATGACCCAAGGGCATTCCGGACCAGAGAAACTGCTGATGCTCTGGGTTAGATAGGAATGTGTAAATACACTTCCTTGAGATCAAGTGAGGTCAAAAACTCTCTCTCTTGCACCACCACTATGACAGATTGCAATGTCTCCATTTAAAAATGAGTAATCTGCAGGCACCTGTTTACTCGCTTGAGGTCGAGAATTGGCAGAAACGAGCCCTCTTTTTTGGGCGCCATAAAGTAAACTGAGTAGCAACCTAATCCGCACTGGTCTCTGGGAACCAGCACGATGGCCCCCAATGGCAGGAGCCACACAAAAGTGCCCCTTCATCACTGCTTCTTTGCTGCGTATCTTGCAGGCGGACTGCACAAAAGACGAGCCCAGCAATCTGGCAAACTCCAGCGTGTGGCCCTCCCTGATGATCTCTAAAACCTATTGGTCGGACGTAATCTGGACCCAGGCAGAGTAAAACTCCTGCAGCTGACCCCCTACAGGCTGCACTGCCACTTTGGCGCTAAATTAGCCTCACCCCACTCCTTGAAACCCTAAAAAGCTTTGACTTGAGAGGGGAACAGACCTCTTTGATAAGGTGCAAAGCGGATGGTACAGAACCTCCGGAAATCCCGTGACTGACCCAGAGACGGAGCCGAGCTGCGGACCTGCTTCTGTTTGTCCTCAGGGAGATGTCCCCCTTTTGATTCCCCCAAGTCCTTCACCAACTCCTCTCCAAAAAGAAGTTTGCCTTTAAATGAAAGCTTACTAAATCCGGCTTTGGAGGAGTTACCCGCAGCCCAATTCCGCAACCAGAGATAATAGCAGGCTGCCACCACAGACACCATTTCTCTTGAAAAGTCCTCGAATAAGATCATAGAAGACATCCACAAGATATGCAGCCTCTAACTCCAGCTTAGCCGCCACCTCTACCGCTGGATCGGGAGCCAAATCCGCAGGGTCCAGCACCCCTTGCGTCCAGCGTAGGCAGGTCGTGGCAAAACTCACCCCACATTATATCCCTTGTTTATTCTTTATCGACTAGAGTATATTAACAAAAAATAAATAATTTGAAAAACATCAAATGAATAAAGCATGTTTGTTCTATTAAAAAACACAAACAAACCCAAAACAATAAGAACATTTTCCATACTTATTAGTTTTCTTTCCTTAAATCCTACTAGACTAACCAAATGTATGGGTTATGTTCCCTTGCTAGCAGGTGGAGGCAGATTTGAGCAACTTTCAGCGACAACTTCACTTGGTATATTTGTTGGTACAGCACTACGAGAAGCCAGTATAACGCTTCCCAAGCAGTAAGCAAGTTTGAAAAACTCAGAAATGTGTAATGTTATTAACAAACAATTCAACTTTCAACAATTATCTTGAACAAGTATTTGGCTCTCTCACCATAACCAATTTTTCATCGGGCACGGATACTAACAATGCAATCAATATGCAGCAAGGCTTCTCAACCTGTTGAAAGTCTTCCATGGCAGGTCCTGGACCATCTAGCAGGATTCAAGGAAAGAAAATAACAGGTATGGAAAATGTCTTCTTCCTTATCCCGATAGAAGAGTCCAGACATATGGGATGTACTCAAGAAATCAGAACCCAAGGTGGGAGAAAATTGCCAAGGCAGATCTGTATAGACTAAGATGCCATCAGTACTGACCTTCACAAAGCAACCTGTCGCGTTTCAGAAAAGGTGCTCAGCTAAGCTCAGACTCCTCCAGCATACACTTACCAGCTAGAATGTATCCTGACCAAATGGCCTCCTTAATCCAGCGGGCAATAGAGGTCTTAGCTACTGCCAATCCTTTCATCAGACCAAGGACAAAAAGTCAATCCAAATGACAGAAGAATTAGTAATGTCAAGGTATCTGTCCAACACCCTCTGCACATCCACCAGATGCAGCAAGGGGTCCTTCTGTAGATCCTCCTCCAAGAAGGAAAGCAGAATGACAGTCTGGTTCAGATGCAAGGAAGATTGCTAAACAGACAATCAAAAACTGCCTAAGAGCCAAACTAATCCACAAAACAATCTCTCTTAGCAAAAGTATTCTTCTAAACACCACTCTTAAATCAAATTGAAACAGTGGCTAGTAACTCAGATACCAACACTTTAAGGTTAAAGGAGACCTCAGGATGGCTACATACTCTTCACTTGGTGAACACAATCACCATAGGGAATAGCAAAATGCTCACATCACTGGTCTCCAACCTCCAACCTCCACCCTATTACAACCTTTAAACCAAATCACCCTTTAATCAAATTCAATATTATCCAAAAAAGTACTTTTCAGGATTTCCATTATTATATAATATTTAGCAGCAAACGCCAAAACTAGCCCACTCTAGAATCACAATCTGCTTTTCCTCAAATCCTGCAAATAAAAACTACATCAGCACCTCTATTCTATAAAATTCCATAGAGGAATGTAGCAATTATCTTAGCACCTGTCTGAAATTTTCAAATCCAACGGGCCTATTTGCCCAATCTTCATAGCCCAAAACAAGCTTGTACTGTTTGACATTTGTCAAGCGGACAGAGGATGTTTACTATTACAGAAAGAACAACAATGGATTTATAAACTGGGCACGCTTGATCCTAATGGATTGAATGATAGAACAGAATGGACATTGTTTTTTTTGATGCAAATGTTGTCGGGTTCACTTGGAGCTCCAACCATATTGGTTTTTGTTTTTTTTTATTGAAAGGTAGCAAGTGAACACAGAAGAACGTAAGCAATATGCATAATACAATATCAAAAGACAACAATGCCAAAATCGCAATCAACACAAAGAATTCCAACGAAACGCCCTTTTGTTTTGTTTTGGTTATTTTGGGTTTTTTTTTCTTTTCCCCCCTTTCTGCCCTGGCCAACCACATTGCTTTTAAGTGTATCATAGCTGTTTTGGTAGTTTGTGTGGAACGAAGTGATTGTGTCATATGTGGGAAGTGTTTTCATTGGTGGCTAGGTAATTAAATCTTGATGAGTCAGACGTTGTTGTTGTATAGCGGTAGAAATTTGTCAGATTTAATACTTTCGAAACCCTGAAGAAGCCTTTATAGGTGAAACAGAGATCTTTGTTGGGTGATGAAGTTTGTGGTATGAAGCTCGCTTTGGGCTATGATGATTGAAGTTTCCAAATCCAACGGGCCTATTCGCCCAGACTACTAAGATAAGTAATTGCTACATTCCTCTATGGAAGTTTATGGAATAGAGGTGCTGATGTAGTTTGTTTGTAGGATTTGAGGAAAAGCAGATTGTGATTCAAGAGTGAGCTAGTTTTGGCATTTGCTGCTGAATATTATTAAGATATTGGTCTTATGAATAATATATATTTTATATAAAGGAAATCCTGAAAAGTACTTTTTTTGGATAATATTGAATTTGATTAAAGGGTGATTTGGATTAAAAGTTGTAATAGGGTGGGAGGTTGGAGACCAGTGATGTGAGCATTTTACTATTCCCTATGATGATTGTGTTTGCCAAGTGAAGGGTATGTAGCCATTCTGAGGTCTCTTTTAACCTTAAAGTAAAGTGTTGGTATTAGAGTTACTAGCCATTTTTCAATTTGATTTAAGAATGGTGTTTAGAATAATACTTTTGCTAAGAGATTGTTTTGTGGATCAGATGCAAGGAAGACATCAACTTTGGGAGAAGGCCAGCGCAGTACGCAAGGAGAAAGAAGCAAGTGAGACAACCAAGAAAGGTTCCTTACAAGCCAAGGCCTACAGCGTGGACACTTGCCTGATAGATATACTATAGTCATCAGAAAAAACACCTTAAGGATCAAATCCTTGAAGGAAGGCCCTTTTCAGTGCCTCAGAGATCTGGGCACACAGGCAGATGGAATGCCTCACTCCCTTGAGGAAACAGGATCCAGCAGGATGTGCCGCTAAACCCCTTAAATGCAACCCCCCTGTAGCATGTCAGGACTACCACTTGAACTTTGCGTGTTCAGAGTCAAACTCTAGTCCAGTCTGGACTGCAAGGAGGACAAAATAGCAACGAGTATCCACCTTATTAGCCTCCATAGATCCAGAGGAACATCTCTCGAAAAAACTCCCCAAATTCTCATAAGCTAAGGATATAGAGGCTCTCCAGTCCTTAGGCAGGGCAGAAGAGCTCTTCTTGGACAGTCTATGTCTCCCAAGAACCATGCCATAAGCAAGAAGGAGACCAGGATGTTCCGTTACCAGGAGCCTGGCTCTAAGCGTCTCTGCCAAAGAGGGGGGCCCTGCCAACAGACTCAAGAGATCTGCAGACCATAGCCTGCAAGGCTGGTCCAGGGCTCCTAAGGTCACCAGACCCAGGTGAGCCCAAATCCTGTGAAGACCGCTCACTAGGAACCTGGGAAGGAGATCTATAGCATCTCCTCCTGAGACTATGTCTGAAGGACAGCCAAGCCTGCCATCCACAGATCCTTCCCACGACTGAAGAGCTGCTCACTCTAGTATTCTCCTGAGTAGCCATAATTTAACACTGGAAAGCCACCCCACCCCCAATCTCTGCATTATGGAGATCACATGCTCGAGGGCCGAGCTCCCACTCACCCAGTACCAGAGATCTGATTAAGGAAGCCGGCCTGCATGTTGTCTACGCCCACAATGTGTGCTGCAGATTGGACAATCAAATGTTCCTGCGCCCAAGAAAACAGTTCTGCGACCTTGACTGCCACTATGGCACTGTGACAGCTTTGCCCACTAGTAGATGTCTGAACCTCTCTAGAGCCAGGCAAAATCACCTCCAGGCAGATCACTCAGGAGGCCTTCTGAGGGAAGCAGAATCCCTGGGTCAATGGCAAAGGCAGTACGCATCACAGTCATTCAGGCTGTCACCTCTGATGCCAATCACCTATTAGATGATGTGACTGCAGCCACTATATCAATTGCTCCTTCTTCTCCCAGGGGAGAGGAAGGGCCTGGTGAATTAAACGGGGACAGGGAGGCGAGAGGGTTAAGAAATCCCTCTGCAAGGGTGCTTGCGTGCCATGGCTCAAGCACTGGCTTTTAAGTCGATGCCATGGACCCAAGGATCTGGGAGGTAGTTCCAAGCCCATAGAGCTTCCTGAGCACAAAATGCTCCATGCTGATTAATGCTTCAAAGACTTCTCCGTCATGTGGAAACTCGAATCAGGTACCGAAAATACTGGGAAAGAAGTAGACTTGTCGTGGGATAGTTTATCACTAACCCCAGCCCTTCCAACCAGTAAATCACTAGGTCTCTGACTTTTCCAGAGAGTCCAACCACATCAGCCAAACATCCAAGTACAGGTGAAACAAGATTCCCTGCTTGCACTGAAACACAACTATCATCGCCATCATCTTGGAAAAGGTACGGGAGAACCATGGCTAGACCAAAGGGCAGGGCCTGAAACTGATGGCCCTGAATACAGAAGTGGAGAAACCGCTGATGCTGCTCCCACTTGGTAATGTGAAAATATGCCCTGACAAGGTCTACGGAGGTGAGGAACTCCCCCTGCCTAACTAATTAAATAACAGACCCAATAGTACTCATAAAGAAATGAGAAACTTGGGAGTTGAGCAACGACTGCCTTTAGATCCAAGATATGCCTGAAGGAACCTCCCTTCCTGGGCACAACAATGGAGATGGAAGAACTTCTCTGGCCCCGCTCTGTGGAAGTCATTGGTGAGATAGCCTGCTATTGCAGGACGCACTGAGAAGTATCCTCAAACATCACCCGCCTGAGCGGGAAACTCTATAAGGGCATCCCATAGGGGCCATACTATAATTCAAATACTTGCCATTTTATTTACACATGACAGCATAAACCAGTGATCTTAAGAGTTAGAAAGCAGGTGACTCACAGGATGAGCTAATACATCTCCAACCTAGACAGAATATATTGAGGACCCACTGGTCCAATGTGATATGGATCCCCTCAAAAGGAAACATCAGAGCCATACCCCAACCAGCTGCACTTTGTGAGCTACTGTCAGAACTCAGAATGGGGATCACTGGCTCCCAAAAGAGTAATGGTGGAGAAGACAACTAGATCTTAGACGTTGAAGGGTTTCTCCGAGCTCTAGGCCTATATTCCAGGGGTCTCTGTGGGTGAGCCGCCCCAAGGACTTTCCCCATTTTGCCAGACCCACTTTCAGAAGTAACAGGTCCTTAAAAGGGGGGGGGGGGGGAGGGGAAGGGGGGGAGGGGAGGTGTATGCTCAGCAGCAGCATCTGCCAATCAACCACAGACCCAAAGCTATCAACTGGTTACTACTACCACCACCGTGGACTTGGAAGAGAATCTGATCTAGTCTTAGAGGAGATGGCCACCTAGGTGGTCCACATCCAACTTTGTTGCCTCCAGCCCATCCCATAGCAGTTGGATCCAGCATAAAAGAGAGCTTGACACCAAGCCTAAATACAGCGCTACTTGAGAACCTGATAGCGGCTACAGAGGCATTCTTAAAGAGGGCCCTCAACCCTCCGAACCTGGAAGGCTCCTTGAATGTAGTGGCTCCCTCTACAGGATGTCATGTGCTTTGTCACAGTCGTGACCAGGACTCCCAACCTGGGAATGAGGATACAACAGAGACAGGAACTTAAGGCCCAGCCTGAGGGTTTTCTACACACTGCTGCACAGGATCAGGTAGATGAATTAACTCGACAGAATGCCAGACACTCAAGAAAAAATGGAGGCCTGCCAAAATCAACTGAGAGTAGGCACTCCAGAAATCCCTTGGTCTATCCTCCAGAAGCTTCTGTGAGCTTGCTAATGTCTTTCACCAACCTCTCTCCAAGACCTCCCCCCAAAGAGCAACCTGCTCTTGAATAAAACGTGGAAGCAACATCCACAGCATAACTGAGGAGCCAAAGCCACCACCTGGCTACTACTATTGCCACTGTACTATCAAGCATGAGACTTCTTCAGCACAGTGACCCCCCTTTCACAAGAATGACCATGCACGGTGTCACTGCCATGACCAGGGTATCAATCTAAGGAAGCCCAAAAAATTGATCCAGCTCGCTCTCAGAGGGTACAGTAAGGAGAGGATATTAGAATCCTTGGAGATCCATTTCTGGCATTTTCCACTGGGGAACTACCAACTGGCGCACAGGTTTCATAAGCAGGAAAAACCCAAATGGATGCCCGAGACAGGTAGCCTCCACAATAAGCAAGGCCGCAGTAGTGTCCTGAATGAGCATGGAGAGATCCTCCTTGTTAAAACAGACAGATATAGATGGATCTTCACCTTCTAGTACAGGGAATCTCCCCTTTCTCTGCTGACTCATCTGCTGGAGAGTGGGATAGAAAACAGGATTTCCTACCAACCCCATAGGGGATAAGTAGGACTGTCAGATCTGCAGACAAGTGAAAGATCAGAATGACGGCACTTAATCCTTCTGCTGCCAGCAGGAGGTGCCAGAAGGAACTTTACAAGAATGTAATGAAGGAGATTCATGGAGCCTTGGTTTCTCTAGGCTATCAGATTGTCAATTCTGATACTGTATTCAAGATTAAGTCAGAGGAAGAGCCACATCTGAGGAATCAGAGTCTAAAGAAGGAAGTGGCAGTGCTAAGGCCAGCATGGGCTGCCCGGTTCCTAAACCTGATATTTTGTTAAGGATCAAGCAAGAGGATGAAACAAAATTTCTCAGAACTTTGCTCTAAGAAAAGAGGAGAAAAAAGAAAAGCCACTACAAGTAAGCCTGTTTTCAATCCTGATATGTCACTGTGGATTATGGAATTTGGAGCCACCAGATTCCAGTGATGATGACCACGATGTAGATAGAAGGGAAGGTATTGCTCCTCCCACTCCAGAGGATGAAAAAAACCCAAGAAAATAATGAGGTCACAGCTGGAAGAATGTCTCAGAAATCCAAAATTGCCAGAGGTGTCCTCGCAGAAAAAGAGGTCTGCATGGCATCGAGGGAAGCCATTCGGTTACAGGCCAGATAAATCGGGACAGGAGAGAGGTTTCAGCATACTGCAGAGTCTCATTGTTCAGCAAAGACCCTATATAGGGGAGAGGCCTTATCCCTGCAATGAATATGAGCAAAGGACCAGTGCCATGGCTTATTTGCCTGAACAGGAGAGAAAACTGAAAGGGGACAGGCCATTTATATGTGCAGTATGTGGTAAGGGTTTCCGTGACAGGGCAGGGCTCATGAAACACAGGAGAACCCACAGTGGTGGAAGATCCTACAAGTGCACTGAATGTGAGAAAAGCTTCACACAGAAATGGAATGTAATCCAGCATTGGAGAACTCACACTGGAGAGCGTCCATACAAATGTAACCAGTGTGAAAAAAAGCTTCATGTACAATTCGGTCTTGATCAAGCACCACAGAATTCATACGGGGGAGAGACCATATCAGTGCTCCCAGTGTGAGAAAAACTTCAACGCCTACTCAGGACTCATTTGTCACCTAGGGACACATGTCAGGCTCAAGCCCTATACCTGCACTGAATGTGGGGAAAAGCTAAAGCCAGAAGCATAATCTCACCAAACATCAGGCCACCCACAATATTCATGTTCCTTACAGAAGTACCGAATGATAATTATCTATGAGAAGAAAATTCTGTTGCACACAGGAATCTGTACAGAGAAGTCCAGTCTCTTTTACACACAAAAAGACTATGACTAGGGCTTTGCTAGATCACTCCAAGTGACCCTTTATTCCTAGTTTTTGTTTTTTGCATTATACCAGCCACTGCCTACCTCAGTCCCAACTTTCTCCACTAAGCTATTCAAGTCTCCAGTCTTGTGCTCAATCAGCAAACCTGTTTATTTTCTACAAGGTGTACTTTGTCACAGACTGGTATACAGCATTTATCATATAGGAATCTAGAAGTAGAATCCTTCTGATACCATTTCCAGCTGTCTATTTGAACCATTTTTCAAGTTGATCCTTCTCACTTTGCTTTTCTTTCAGAACTTAGGCTCTGTTACAATGCCCAAATGGCTGAGGGAATGGGATATTACATCTGTGAGTCAGCAAATATATACTAACTTAGTCCTGAAGTCCTCAATTTTACTGTTGGAGCTGTCAGGGCTACTACATCAGTACTCCTAAATCTGGCCTATTCATGATGGGATACAAAATGTACCTCCTTATCGTCTCTCCAATCAAGCCCTGACCTCTGGGGTTGTCAACTCCCACCGGCAGCTTGGAGATGAGCGTGTCATCTTTTGATGTCATTGGTGTGCTTGGGCAGCTGGCATCACCTACCAGCCCCAGTAAGCTCAGTCTCCAAGCAGCTGGAGAGGGTGGTCCCAGAGATCTGGACTCACTGAAGGGACTACTAAGGAGAATTTTTATCCTTCTTTTTTATATTTTCTTGTAACTTGCTTTGGGCTGTTTTTTGTATTCCCTTGCCTTTGCAGATCATTGTAGCCCTCAGTCCAAGGTGAAAGTGTCCTGAAAGGGGGTTTTTGTCCTTGGCTAATAATTTTGTGTTAAAAAAAAAAAAAAAGATAAACAATGTGGCAGCGATTGGGGAAGGGGCTCTCTTTCTGATGGAGGAAGCTTGCCTTTCCTCTGCAGCAGCCACAGCGGCTCCCGAACCTGTCATCAGCTGAGGAGCTGCTGGTAAGCCGAGGCCTAATGCATCGCAACTCTTGATTCGGGCTCGCGCCTCTGTCGCTGCAGCTGGTGAGTAGGGCTGAATGAGAGGATGGGGGCCGCATGTTAATACCAGCAAGAGGAACAACACCAGTCTGAGAAGGATTTTTTATTCAGGGCAGGCTTTCCTTTCGTTTTTGTGGCTGAAGCTAGATGCCTGTTTTTTGTCTTGACTAGATTGTAAGCTCTGATGGGCAGGGACTGTCTCTTACATGTCTGTACAGTGCTGCTTACGACTGGTAGCGCTTTACAAATGCTCAGTAGTAGTAGTAGAAGGCCTTAGAGTTCCCCCTAGAAGAGGAAAGGCAACATATGTAAAAAATAATATTAAAGCTATAGAATTACAAGGCTTACAAGGGATAGAGAAAGCATTGTGGGTTAAGTTAGAAAGAGGGAAAAGGAAATCCATTTGCAATGGAGTGATATGACTCACAGGGAGAAGAAGTAGTTGGAGATTTAATAGAACACATGTGCAGCACTGCCATGAAAGGAGAAGTGCTATTGATAGGTGATTCAATATGCTGAATGCTGACGGGCACATACCTGTTGTGGTGTCATCTAGAAGGAGATCCTGGATTGTCTACAGGGAGATCTATTCAGGCAACTGGTATCAGAACCCACACTGGGGCCATACTGGACTTGGTGCTTACCAATGGGGAAAGTGTTTCTGATGTTATAGGGGGAAATAATCTAGCATCCAGTGATCACCAGATGGTGTGGTTCAGTGTTGGGACTAGGGCTGATAAAATCCATTCAAAAGCAAGGGTCTCAGACTTTAAGAAAATTAACTTTGACAAGATGGGGCAATATCTCAAGGAGTCGTTAGTGGGATGGGAACAGCTGGGGAAGTAGAAAGACAGTGGGCAAAACTGAAAGGGGATATTTTAAGAGCAACAAACCTTTTTGTTAGAAAGGTAAATAAATGTAAAAGGAAAAGGAGGCCACTATGGTTCTCAAAAGAAGCTGAAAAGGTGAAGAAAAAGAGAGGCCTTCAGAAAGCACAAGACATCACAGAGAGATAAAAGGACAGGCATCTATATTTGGGAAAAAAAACCCTTAGAGAAGCTAGAAAAGTTGTCAGGAAAGCAAAGATAGAAAAAGAATAAGAAATAGTCAATGCAATAAAATGGGGGGGAATGACATTTTTCATATATGTTAGTGAGAGAAGGAAGGGCAAAAGTGGTACTGTCAAACTCAAGGGTGAAGGGGAGGAATATGTAGAAACTTATGAGGATAAAGTGGAATTGCCGAACAAATATTTCTGTTCTGTGTTCAGAGATGAAGGGCCAGGAGCAGGACCTCAGAAAACACCCATAAATAGGAACGAAAGTGACGGGTAGCTCTAATGAGGGTGCCCAATCGATGGAAACTGAAGTGCCCTTAAATGATAGGCTTAATGCCAAATCTACTGATAATGTATCAAATAGGAAGAAAAAAAATCACAACACAGAAAAACTATTACTCATTAGAGATTCCATCATCAGAGGCACTAACTTGGGAACACAGCTCAAAGGAGAGAAGATGGTGAAATGCCTCCCAGGCTCTTCAGCCAGCAAGAATACAAACCAAATTGTTGGTATAGTTAGTGCAGAAAGTGAGCACTCAAAAACTGATATTCTCATCCACTTGGGTACAAATGACCTGGCTAGAAACAGTGCCTCTGCAGTTCAAAAGGACTTCCAGACTCTGGGAGAGAGAGACACTCAGGCCCCATTGCTAACACTATAGCATTCTCAGACGTTCTACCTGTTCATAGTAAGGGGGCAGAAAGGCTGCATCACAAACAACTTTAATACATGGCTTCAAACCTGGTGCAAACAAGAAGGATTTAGATATTTATCTATCAAGTTTTGTATCCCGCTTTTTCCTTCAATCAAAGCGGCCAATACAGCACAAGGTTCAACAAAGGTAAAGGAAACATACATTACATTATCAGTACATCAAGGTACTAGGAGTACAACCACAAGGAAACACATTACATACCTTACATAACATTTAACTACGAAAAGCATGCTAGAACCAACATATAGCAGCAGTTTACTCGGTCCCACACGGTCCTATGCCTAAGGCGACTGGAGAAAAGAGCAATTAGGCCTTACCTGCTAATTAGCGTTCCTGAAGAGACTCCAGTCCGGCCCCTTTACTACTGGGTTGTGCTCCTCTACCAGCAGCTTTGGAGACCGAACTCTTCAACTTTTTTATGATGATCCTCCAGTATAAATGCCACTGTCTCCCCCCATCTGATTCAGTGTACTATTGACAAAGCAGACTTAACGGAGAGACATTAAAAACAACTACCAATAAACCGAATAACTTTATACTAACTTCAAACTGTCCTATTACAAACGCCTAGAAGCCTTTTAAGCATACAACTTAACCAACGTCCTAAGGACGCAACTCCTCCTGCCCCCTTGGAGAAAGATCTTCGCCCCACTCCCCCCAAGAGAGAAGGAGTACCTGACATGAACTTACCCGTAAGTATACTAGTTCCGTTCCTATGGCACATTCCCACTTTCACCAGGATACCCTCGATGACCACGCCCCCAACAACTTCCTGTTTCTTAACTTACCTGAAGCTTCGGGACGACCTGACCAAGAATGGGTGGGATCAGGAACCGGATTGGTGTCTCTTCAGGAACGCTAATTAGCAGGTAAGGCCTAATTACTCTTTCCTAGGCGTTCCTCCAGTCCGGTCCCTTTACCACTGGGATGTAACAGAGCAGTTCAACTCTGGGCAGGCCCTGACAGAGAGGCCCGAAGCACTGCTGACCCAAATTCAGCATCCTCCGTGGCCAGAACATCCAACCGATAAAACTTAGCAAAGGTATGCAGCGACGACCAAGTCACCGCCTTACAAATCTCCATGGGCGGAACCAAGCTAAACTTCGCGCACGAAGTAGCTAAACTCAGAGTTGAATGAGTCCGGAAACCAACCGGAACCGATCTACCCTTCTGAATGTATGCCGCCGCAATGGCCTCCCTGATCCATCTGGAAATAGAACTCTTGGCCGCCGCCTCACCTCTACGCGGACCCCCGAATACAAACGTTCCAACTTTCAGAACGGCTCAGTGCGCTTCACTTAACGCTTCAAGGCCCTTCTCACATCCAGCCTGTGGAGATGTACCTCCTCCGTCCCCTTCCCCCCTCCCATAAACGAGGGAAGGAAAATTGACTGATTCACATGAAACGGAGAAACCACCTTGGGAAGAAATGAAGGTACCGTCCGTAAAACAACCTTCTCTCTGAAGAACGAAAGAAAGGGCGGCCGGCATGACAATACCTGCAGTTCCGAGACATGCCTTGCCGAGCAGATGGCTACAAGGAACATTGTTTTGAGAGTCAAGTCCTTCAAGGAGGAGTGCTCCACAGGCTTATACAGCTCCCCTGCTATGACATTCAACACTAGATTAAGATCCCAGGGAGGAACCAACACTACCCGCTGAGGATGCACACTCCTCACCGCCCTCAAGAATCTACCTACATCCGGGTGCTGGCCTAGCACCTTCCCCTTGATCTTGCCCCTATAACAAGAAAGCATAGTTACTTACCTGTAACAGGTGATCTCTGGGAACAGCAGGAATAAGTCTTCACATATGGGTACGTCGGTACCGACGGAGTCCGCACGGGAACGCTTCCCAGCGTCCAATCAGAAAGCTTTTGGAAGCATCCCAACACGCCTGCGTGCTGCCTTCCCAACTGCCTCTCCTCAGTTAAGTTTTAAAGCTGAGACAAAGAGAGAGAGAGAGCAAGGAAGGGAAAGATAGAGATAGAGAAATGCAACTCCTAGGGGAGGTGGGTGGGTTGTGAAGACTTATTCCTGCTGTTCCCAGAGATCACCTGTTACAGGTAAGTAACTGTGCTATCTCCAGGAACAAGCAGGAATGAGTCTTTACATATGGGGACTCCCAAGCTTAGATGCCCGGAGGGAGTCTTAGCCTGTGGCAAGTCTAAAACGAGCCATGCTATTCTTCAGGACCTCAGGCATCCTGGGGATGGAGGGTAGGAGTTGAATATAGAAAAGGAGCTGTGGAACAGCTGGTTAGAACAGGGCTTCAAAGGGGAAGACCCTGTATCGAGGGCTTTTAGTAATGAAATATTGTAATCTGGGCCTCCCTTGTTGGCATTGCACAGTGCACTGAGCCACATATGGATCTGATAGGAGAGCCAGTGAATGTGCTCAAGGGGTACCTCACTGAGAAGTAGAGGTAATAAGTACAATAAAAACAAGTGGAGGTCAGAGAAATAGCCCTAGGGGAAAACTAGGGTAGCATAAGAGGTAGAGCTTCAGCGGAGACGCAGAAAGTACTATTAAAGAAAGCTTAAGCTTAGAACAACTAAAGCTCCACAATGTCTTTCCTAAATGTGGTCAATTAGGAAAGAAAAAGGTACATGGAGAGCTTTAGGAGTACCTAACCTGAAAGGTTATGGTAAGGAAAAAAAAATGTGTTAATTACCATAGGAAGTGGTTATAGCTGTAGCCCTCTAAGAATGCTGGCACAGCATTGATAGAGGTAGTGCCCATCTGTCAGGCTTATATAGGAATGTAGGGATATCTGAACCTGACAGACAGATAGATAAGTAGATGGATACAGATCTATCTAAAATTATATATCTCATTATATCTATCTATCTATCTATCTATCTATCTATCTCTATCTCTCCAGATATAGATATAGATACATACATATATACATATATATATTTAAATATATACACCTAGAGGGTATATAGGCATATAACTATAAGAGATATGTATGGGCAGAAGACACAGCGATAGAAATAGATAAGTATATATATGTATCTATATACATATCTATATATACCTAAATGAATAGGCAGGCATATAGACACATGTCTCCAGGTATAAGGATGGAGAGATGTCCATAAAACCTCATCCCCCCTAGGGATATAGGGAGAGAGAAAGATTTATCTGACAGCAAGAAGGTTGATACCTGCTTGAATAGATACATAGAGAATTCTCTTTTCCTGGTTATGACTGGCAGAGTCAGAGGAGAGGTCTCCCTGACAAGAAGAAATCTGAATTCCCTACAGAATTTTAGCTCTTGAATAACCAGGATGGCCTACATGAAAATGGCAGAGGATAACTTCAGTCTGTAGACAGGAAGTCCAGGTATCTCCAGAATTGCAGTATGGAGAAAGGAGAGAGGACGCCTCTGGAGGAAGATACCCTAGTGACCCGCCTATGAGGGCAAGATGGGTATTAGGCGTCCTCTAGCTGCCATTGAAGAAATTTACCTCTGACGAGAAGACCCAAGGAGATATGGACCAAGCTAGGGATTTGGCCCTCCTTAAGTTTTTCACGTAAAAGGCCTGAGGCATATGCCTCAAAAGAGATTTTAAGATGAGATGGTAAGGGTAGAGAATACCTGTCAGACATGAACATGACTTCGGGAACCCCCGCGTAACCATCTGGGGTTATAGAAACATAGAAACATGATGACAGAAAAAGACCACATGGCCTATCTATTGTCCTTCCATAACAACAACTACAAGGGTCCACTTTTTACCTTTAGAGATCCTCTGTGTTGGTCCCATGCTTTTTTGAATTCAGTTACTGTCCTCATCTCTATCACCTCCACTGGGAGACTATTCCATGGATCCACTACTCTTTCCGTAAAGAAATATTTCCGCATATCACTCCTGAATCTATCTCCCTTCACCCTCATCCCATGTCCCCTCATAGCAGAACTTGCTTTCAATTGAAAGAGGCTCTCTCCCTGAACATTTATGCCATGGAGGTATTTAAACATCTCAATCATATCACCTCTATCCCGCCTTTCCTCTAAGGTGTACATATTAAGATCATTATGTCTGTCCTCATATGCTTTATAATGAAGTCCATTAATCATTTCAGTAGCAACCCTCTGCACCGACTCCATCCTGTTCACATCCTTTTGAAGGTGCGGTCTCCAGAATTGCACACTATACTCCAAATGAGGTCGCACCAAAGACTTATACACCTCCTTTTTTCTGCTAGCCATTCCTCTCCGTATGCACCCAAGCATCCTTCTAGCTTTTGCCGTCGCCTTTTCTACCTGTTTAGCTACTTTAAGATCATCAGACACAACCACGCCTAGGTCCCGCTCTTCTTTAGTGGACAAAAGTACTTCACCTCCTATACTGTATTGCTCCCTTGGATTGCTGCAGCCCAAATGCATGACCTTACATTTTTTAACATTAAATCCCAGCTGCCAAATTCTAGACCATTCTTCAAGCTTAGCTAGATCCCTCCTCATGTTATCTACACCTTCCTGGATGTCTACTCTATTGCAGATTTTGGTATCATCCGCAAAGAGGCAAACCTTACCTGACAGCCCTTCCGCTATATCACTAACAAAGATGTTAAAAAGAAACGGACCAAGGACAGATCCCTGGGGCACACCACTGGTAACATCCTTCTCCTCAGAGTGAGCTCCATTTACTTGTACTCTTTGTCGCCTCCCACCCAACCAATTTCTAATCCAAGCAGTAACTTTAGGGTCCATCCCTAGGGTGCTCAGTTTGTTTATAAGTCGCCTGTGAGGAACAGTGTCAAAGGCTTTACTGAAATCTAAATACACCACATCTAGAGCTCTCCCTCGGTCCAACTCCCTGGTCACCCAGTCAAAGAAATCAATCAGATTTGTCTGACAAGACCTGCCTCTGGTGAATCCATGCTGCCTCGGATCCTGTAATCCGCTGGACTCCAGAAACCTCACTTTTTTCTCTTTCAGCAGCGTTTCCAATAATTTACTCACCACCGAAGTTAAACTAACCGGCCTGTAGTTTTCAACCACATCCTTACTTCCGCTTTTGTGTAAAGGCACCACATGCGCCTCTCTCCAGTCCTTTGGCACCACTCCTGACTCCAACGAGGCATTGAAAAGGTCAGTCAGTGGAGTTGCTAGAACGTCCCCAAGTTCCCTCAGTATTCTAGGGTATATCCCATCCGGTCCCATCGCTTTGTCTACTTTAAGTTGAGCTAATTTCTTACGAACACAGTCTTCTGAAAATTGTTCAAGATGTCCCTCGCTTCTGTTCTTATTTGTGGTTGTTTTCTGAGGTCCTGCTCCTGGTTCTTCATCTGTGAACACAGAACAAAAATATTTGTTAAGCAATTCCGCTTTATCCTTATCAGCTTCTACATATTCCCCCCCTGCACCCTTGAGTCTGACAATACCACTTTTGCCCTTCCTCTTCTCACTAATATATCTGAAAAATGTCTTATCCCCCCATTTTATTGCATTGGCTATTTCCTCCTCCTTTTGAATCTTTGCCTTCTTGACTACTTTGCTAGCTTCTCTAAGTTTTTCCAAATACAGATGCCTGTCTTCCTCTCTCTGTGATCTCTTGTATTTCATGAAGGCCTCCCTCTTTTTCTTCACTTTTTCAGCTACTTCCTTCGAAAACCATAGCGGTCTCCTGTTCCTTTTGCCTTTATTTACCATTTTAACAAAAAGGTTGGTTGCCTTTAAAATACCCCCTTTCAGTTTTGCCCACTGTTTTTCTACATCCCCCAGCTGTTTCCATCCCACTAACGACTCCCTGAGGTATTGGCCCATCTTTGCAAAGTTAGTCTTCCTAAAGTCTAAGATCCTCATCTTGGAATGGATTCTAACAGCCCTAGTCCTAATACTGAACCACACTATCTGGTGATCACTGGATGCAAAATGATCTCCCACTACAACATCAGAAACTCTTTCACCATTGGTAAGCACCAAGTCCAGTATGGCCCCTTCACGTGTGGGGTCTGTTACCAATTGCCTGAATAGTTCTCCCTGTAGAGAATCCAGGATCTCCTTACTTCTAGATGATACTGCAGCAGGAATGTGCCAATCAACATCTGGCATATTGAAATCCCCTATCAGTAGCACTTCCCCTTTCCTAGCAATGCTGCGTATGTCTTCAATTAACTCTCTGTCCACCTCTTCCTCTTGTGAGGGAGGTCTGTTTATCACACCAATGCAAATAGATTTCTCTTTCCCTCTTTCTAATTTAACCCACAATGCCTCCTCTCTCCCTTTTAAGCTCTGTAATTCCAAAGCTTTAATAGTAGTTTTTACATATAGCACCACTCCTCCTCCCCTTCTTCCTACCCTGTCCTTTCTGAATAAATTATAGCCAGGTATAGTTACATCCCAGTCATGGTTTTCTGTGAACCATGTTTCTGTAACTGCCACTAAATCCAAGTCAGCCACTCCCACCAAAGCTTTAACTTCAGGGATCTTATTTCCCATGCTACGGGCATTAATACACACTGCTTTCCATATGTTACCCCTGTTACCCATTTCCATAAAGGTATTTAATGTATCACCTACCTGGGGGCTTTCACTTACCTGGGGGCTTTCTTCACCCATCCCCAACGAATCCAGTTTAAAGCCCTCTTCAGTAAATTAGCCAGTCTACTTCCAAAGATGAGTTGACCTTTCTTGGACAGATGGATGCCATCTCTGCTCTGCAACCCTTGGAACAGCATCCCATGGTCTAGGAAACCAAAACGCTCTCCATGACACCATCCACGCAGCCATACATTCATCTCCAGGATGCGAGCCTCTCTGCCTTGGCCTTTACCCTCAACAGGTAGGATTGAAGAGAACACCACCTGTGCACCTAACTGCTTCACCCTCTGTCCCAGAGCCATGAAGTTACTTTTGATACGTTCCGAGGTATACCTGGCAGTATCATTTGTTCCAACATGGATTAGCAACATTGGGTAATAGTCAGTGGGCTTGATGAGTCTCGGCAAACTCTCCGTAACATCTTGGATTTTGGCACCAGGCAGACAGCATACCTCTCTGGACATCAAGTCTGGTCAGCAGATGGACGCCTCAGTACCCCTCAGAAGAGAGTCTCCAACCACCACTACCCTTCGTTTCCTTCTGGTCACTGATTCCGCAACTTTGGGGTAACTGAACTCTGGTTCTTCCCTTTCCAGGGATGCTTTCACCTCCTCCACTTCCAGGGCTGCATAATGGTTCTTCAATTCAAGGGCTGGAGAAGTTGGATTGGTGATTTTGCAGGCCCTGGTGACTTGTGTCCAACCATCGACATTCTGTTGGCACCCATCTTCTCCTGTGCTGGAGAGCCTGGTTGCTGCAAGAAGCATCTCATCAATGTACTTCTCACTGTCTTGAATGCTCCTCAGCCTCGCCACCTCCTCTCTGAGTTCCTCCACTTGTTTCCTCAGAGCTTCAGCATGCAGGCACCCTGCACATGGAACCGGTCCTTCAACTGGCATTAGAACCTCTGTCTGGACCTGTAACGGGGGCAACAGCTTTAGCAATACGATTTTTCCCAGCCATTGTTCTGTTCGTGGAGCTTAGGTATCTGTTAAAGCAAAAGAGAGAGATCTACCAAGTACCAGCCAGTTTAGCAGCTGTCCTTTCAGAGAAAAAGCAGTTAAATCTCTTTAATTATATACAAATGTGCTGGTCCAATTCACTGTGATTTGTTAAAGGGGGAGGTGCCCTATAAAGCAAGACTGCTCACTAGGGGTGGGTGGGAGTCGGGGTGGGTAGGGAGGGAACTAACACCTGATTAGGTGTTAGCAGTTTCTAAACCTGAGGAGGTTACTGGAGTTCAGCAACCTACTGTGCTCAAGGAAAGTTCCCCTAAAACAGCAAAAATGAAAGTAACCTTGCTTTAAAAAATATACACAAAACCCTTTTAAGAGCTCCCAGTCAGAGAGCTAGCAATGTAATATAATAATATCTGCTAGGCAAGATAGTAATGCTCTCTAGCAAGGGCCCATAGAGCAAAGCTACTCTGTAGAGATGCAGAGAGCATGCTGCAGGTTGGTTAAAAGAAAAAAGTGGCTGTGAAAAGCCAGCAGGTAACCAGCTATTCTGCCCAGGACAAGGGGGCGAAGAATAGAAGCTAACCAACCAGACTGTGATAATAGGGTTTCCCAAACGAGGTTGATAACCTGTTTGGGACTTAGCACTGAGGCGAAGAGGACTGCTAGTGGAGGGGAATCCCTGGTTCTGTAGTGAAACAAAAACCAGTGGCTTAACCACTAGTAATTGCTGTATCTGCAGCAACTACCAGAGCAGCATTGAAAAGTTCTTTTCCCTGCTCCTTTTTAGGCTGGGAAAAAGAAACAACAGACATGATAGGACTCTCTATTGTCTGATGAGCTGCTCTAAGGTAACAAGGGGGGGGGGGGGAGACAACTCCAGAAGGGAGAAACCCCCAGTAGAAAAGATAGAGGACCATAGGGGCTTACCCGTTTAAAGAGCCACCCTTACAAAACAAATGTTGTAGTAAGAGGGAGGTAAGACAGAGTTGCATGAGATAGACTATGGAGGAGGTCTCAGACAGATGAGATGATACATGCCAGTACAGGGAAACAACTGTCTATTGATAGTTGCTGCCTTTCTTTCCTCCAAGAAGAAGAGGAAAATCTGTTAATGATGGGCATGATCATCATAAAGACTCTTAAAGTTAGAGAAAAGATGTCTCAGGAAGAGATATCTAGGTAGGTTAGGATAAAAATTAGTGCAGATTCTTCAAGTAAAGAGAAGCAGACTGCCACGCTAACCCCCAACCAAGAGGGATAATGATCTATTTGAAACCCTGCGACTGCTGGGTTTGTTGACCCTGCTGAGGTTGCGGATTCTTCAGACTAGGGCGATGTTTCCCCTGTTTGGGAACATCTGTATTATGGGCAGATGATGGGCAAAACCTTCTCCCCCTAGGGGAAGAAAGTTTGGTAGGACATTTCCTACCTACTGGGAAAGAAGAAGGCGTAGAACAGCCTCTGGAAAAAGGAAAGTCAGTGGATAACTTAGTAACCTGGAGTAAAGACTCCTTGTTGAAGAGATTTTCTCCAGTGCAAGGGGTATTTCCCAGTCTTTCTTGTGCCCATTTGTCCAAGTTTGAAGCTTGAAGCCAGGCTCTACACGTCATGCCCCTATAGCTATAGCAGAGGTCCTGCTAACAGACTCAAAGGAGTCTAGGGTAGCACGAGTAAGAAACCTAGAGATATTTTGAGTATGACTAACCAGTGAGGAATAGTCTGTACACCTGGGCTCTTGAAGAAAAGGAGTCAAAATATGTAATTGCTTTGTGACCTCCTCAAGAGATAGACCCATATAAAAAAATATATGAGAGAATTCTTGCTGAAAGAATGGATGTCTGGAAGGTTTGACGTCCAAAGGCATCTAGTGTCTTAGACTCACGACCTGGCGGACAAGAAGAGTGCTTTTTATTACTCTTCACTCGCTTTATTGCTGATTCTACCACAATGGAATGATGAGGAAGTTGAGTCTTTTGAAACCCTGGAGTGGGGGGCACCTGATATAGAAGATCAGTTGCCCTGGAAGGTGGGGGTACCTTTAAAGGAGCTTCCCACATTCGTAGAAGGAGATCCTGCAAAGAATGATGCAAAGGAAGCATTATGTTGTCCCTTGCTTTGCTAGGAACAGAGAGGTATTCTGTATTCCTATGTGTAGGATCTTGTCCAGGAATAGGAATGGCAAGTGATTTTGCCATATCCAAGAGGAAAGTCTGGAAAGAAGGATCCCCAGAGGGAACTTCTCCTGGATAGGCTAGATCTGATGAAGAACTAGCGTTGGCACCGAGGGATCTATCTAAGTGTATAGGAATAGAAGATCCTGAATGGTGCAGTATGGGATCCCTAAATGGTGGTCGCTGGTACTGTAGATCAGGACCAGCGACAGTCGGTAACAGATCGTCCATGCTAGGGATCGATTCCAGACTCGGCATCGAGAGAAGCGAGCCTGACGAGAGAAGCATGGAAGGTACCGACAGCAATGGTAATGTGGATATCGGTACCGACTTCGGTACCGTATCCGATACCGGTGGATGAAGGCCAGCCGGTGGCAACTCTAATGGTATCGGAGGAACCGAGAGTTGCGGATCCGAAGTATCGGAACAGAGCCTTCGGTACCGACAGGAGTCGGTACCAAGGCGAGTTGGTACCCAGTCCTCCAGACTGGAGATCGATTCCAGACTCGACATCGAAGGAAGCGAGTCTATCGATGCACGTCTGGAGGGTACCGATGTCGGTACTAGTATCGGTGTCGATACCGATACTGGAATGTTGGTCTGGAGCGTATCCACCGGGCCCGCAGGTACCGAGGACACCAGACGACGATCCTTGGTGAGGAATGTTTCATCCAACACCAGTGCCGATGCCGGAGTATCGGTACCGCTCGAAGCGGATGCCACCACCGGGCATGGCTCAGGTATGTTCTGTGAGGGGTGAACCTCAGGAACAACCTGAAACCCCATACAAGCTTTGGAGGCCGAAGACTCCCACTGAGGTTTTGAAACCAGTGGATTCTCGAGGACAAGGCCGGAGGCATCTCTATGCAGTGCATGAGAACTGCCGCTCGAGGACTGGCTAGTCTTAACAGACTGTTTTTGGGTTACCTGATCCTGTGGAGAAGAAGATATGGTCGGTGCCCCGAAGTTGGAGGGGGACCGCGTGTCGAGGACGCGATGTTGAAAACTTCTTCTCACAATACTATTGCCCGAGGGCTCCAGAGGAAAATGGTCAGGACCCAAGCAGGATAGACACCAATTGTGAGTGTCTAAAAATAAAGTTGTACCGCCACAGTTTGTACATTTCTTGGGGAAAGTGGCTGGCGGTTCCATGAAGGAAATGGAGAGGCCTAGGAGGCCTGAGAAACCGTGAGACACTAAAGAAGAAAAATATTCCTTAAAAAGGAAAAATTTTACAAGAAAAGAAAAAAGAAACACCGGCGGTACCGGTGGCGTCGGGGAAGGCAGCCACGACCACAAGAAAACGAAAAAATAAAGAAGAATTTTCTGCGGTTACAGGAGGACGTCCTGCCGGCTCCGCGGAAAAACGAAAACTGATGAGAGGCAGTTGGGAAGGCGGGAAGGCAGCACGCAGGCGTGTTGGGATGCTTCCAAAAGCTTTCTGATTGGATGCTGGGAAGTGTTCCCGCGCGGACTCCGTCGGTACCGACGTACCCATATGTGAAGACTCATTCCTGCTTATTCCTGGAGATATAGCCGCTACCTGCACCCGGAGCGAGCTGGCTGCAAGACCCTTCTCCAATCCTGCCTGTAAAAACACCAACACTTCAGGCACCGAGACTGCCATAGGCTGAATCTGCTGATCCGCGCACCAACCCTCAAAGATGCACCAGACCCTAACGTAAGAAAGGCAAGTAGAACACTTACAGGCACTCAGCAAGGTGGAAATCACTGCTCCTGAATATCCTCACTTAAGCAGCCGTGCCCTTTCAATAGCCAGGCCGTAAGCGAGAGCCGATCCACCTGCGGCATCCGTAAGGGCCCCTGGAACAATAGATCGTCCCTCGCCGGCAGACACCATGGCTTGTCGGCCAACAGTCTTACTAGATCGGCAAACCAGGGACGCCGAGGCCAATCCGGTGCTATGAGGACCACCCATCCCTGGTGGGCCTCCACCCTCTGAAGCACCTTTACTATCAGCGCCCACGGAAGAAACACATAAAGCAGTCCCTCCGTGGGCCACTTCTGAACCAGAGCATCGAGGCCCTCCGACATCCGTTCCCTTCTTCTGCTGAAGAAGCAGCTGGCTTTGGCAGACTCAAACCATGCCATCAGATCCATGATGGGCTGTCCCCACCGACGAACCACCTGCTCGTACACCTGATGGCAGAGCTCCCATTCTCCGGGATCCACCCTGCGTCTGCTCAGGAAGTCTGCCTCCATATTCTCTACTCCGGCCACATGCTGCGCCGACAGCGCCTGCAGATGGTCTTCAGCCCATGTCATTAGTCTTTCTGCCTCTTCCTCCAAGAGGGCACTGCTTGTACCACCCTGCCTGTTGATGTAGGCCACCGTGGTCACATTGTCCGAAAACACCCGAACCGCCTTCCCGTGTACCCATGGTTCGAAGGCCCTGAGCGCCAGAACTACTGCCTGCAGTTCCAGCCTGTTTATAGACCACTGGGCTTCCACTGCTGTCCATGTCCCCTGGGTGAAGTGCTCCTCGCAGTGCGCTCCTCAGCCTGACAGATTGGCATCTGTGGTCAGCTGCAACCACCTTGGGGATTCTAAGGGCATGCCCCTCTCCAAATTGTCCGACCGGAGCCACTAGAGCAGAGCCTTCCTGGTCTCCAGAGGAAACAGCAGCCGTACCGCCAGGGACTGGCTTTGATGGGACCAATGATGGAGAAGCGCCCGCTGGAGGGGCCTCATGTAGGCCCTGGCCCACGGCACCAATTTGATCGTTGCCGTCATCGGCCCCAGTACCTGCAGGTAATGCCACGCCGAGGGAGACTTCCTGGCCAGGAACTGACGAATTAGCAGCCGCAGAGCGTCTGCCCGCTGAACCGACAGAAACAACCTTCCCTTGCTTGTATCGAACCTTGCTCCGAGGTACTCTATCTCCTGGGATGGAGACAGTCTGCTTTTTACCAGATTGATCACCCACCCCAGGCTCTGCAGGAGTCTACCACCCTGTCCGTGGCCTTCCAACTCTCCTCCTCGGACTTGGCCCGAATCAACCAATCGTTGAGGTAAGGGTGGACTAGGATCCCTTCCTTGCGTAGCGCCGCAGCCACCACCACCATTACCTTTGTGAAGGTGCGAGGAGCCGTCGCCAGACTGAACGGCAGGGCTTGAAACTGAAACTGTCCCCTGGGTACAGCAAAACGCAGAAACTGCTGATGGGACTCTCGGAAGCGTACTTGCATGTTCCGAATACTGGGCTTGATGGACCTTGGTCTGACCCAGTATGGCATATCTTATGTTCTTAGATCGAGAGAGGACGAAAATTCTCCCTGCCGCACCGGCACTATTATGGACCTCAGGGTTTCCATGTGAAAATGCGGGACTCTGAGACACTAATTGACCCGCTTCAAGTCGAGAATCGGGTGAAAAGTTCCCTCTTTCTTTGGCACCACGAAATAGATAGAGTATCGACCGCAGCCATACTGGTCAATGGGGATGGGCACGATCGCTTCCAATTCCAGCAGCCTGTCCAGAGTTTCCTCCACCGCCGCCCTCTTTGCCGGAGATCTGCAAGGAGACTGCAAAAACGCTGGGACCACCGGGCTGGCCAACTCAAGAGCATAGCAGTCTCAAATTACCTCCAGAATCCACTGGTCAGACGTGACCCAGGCGGGAAGGAACTTCCTAAACACCTCCCTATCGGAAGAACCCCCGCCTGGACCCTCCTCACTTCATATTGACTTCCTCGGTCCCGTGGCTGAGGAGGAGGACCCAAAGCCTCTCCCAGCACCACAAAACCCTCAGTACACCTGTCCTCTAGAGGAAAACTGTACTCTTTGAAACGGAGCATACCGCGTCGCCCGAAAAACCTACGGGCCTCCCGCGGCTGTGCCCTAGCGGAAGCTGGGAGTGCGATTTAGCTTCTGCCGATCCTCTGGGAGCCTGCCTCCGTTGGACTCTCCCAACTCCTTTAACAACTTGTCCAAATCTTCCCCAAAAAGCAGCTTACCCTTGAAGGGCAGCTTGCTAAGGCGAGTCTTCGAAGAACCATCCGCCGCCCAGTTACGCAGCCAGAGATACCGCCTGGCCGCGACCACCGAAGCCATGTTCTTCGACAAACTTCTGACAAGGTCATACTGGCTATCTGCCAAATAGGCCGCCCTGGACTCAATTCTTTCCGCTTCCCCCTGCGAACCGCTGGGAGCGTCGCCGGACAGATAAAGCTGTTGCGACCAGCACAGACAAGTGCGTGCTACCCACGCGCTACACACCGAGGCCTGGAGTGAAAGGGCACTGATGTCAAAGGCTTGCTTCAACAACGTATCCAACTTTCGGTCCTGCAAATCCTGCAGAGCCGCACTGCCTTCCACCGGAATAGTTGTCTTCTTGGTGACTGCCGAAACTGCCGTGTCCACCCTAGGCGACCCCAACATCTCCCTATCCGGCTCAGGTAAAGGATACAAACGGGCCATGGACTTGACTCCCCTCAGGACCGAGTCCGGCTGATCCCATTCTTCCTGAATCATCTGTCTCACCACCCAGTGCACCGGGAAAACCTTCTGCAACTTCCTTACCGCCTGAATAAGAGGGTCCTCCAACACCTCATCGTCCTCCGGCGCGCCTGGAGCCATGTTCAGGACCTTCAAGGATTCGGTGATCAAAGCCGGTAACTCTTCTCGGCGAAAAAACAGAAATTAGACCTTACCTGCTAATTGTCTTTCCTGGAGATCTCTCCGGGCCTGTCCAGGAACAAGTGGGTTGTCAACCTTCTCCAGCAACTGAGGACTGAAATCTTAAACTTTGAAGAGCTGGCATCTGGCTCCCTCTGCTGGCCACTGTCAGTCTAACCCTAACAAAGCAGATGAAGAGTAGTGCCCAATAACTAAAAGAAACTAGACAAAATAGGGAAAATAACAAAAAATAGTAGCTTTCTGTGAGGCTGATAGGAAGTACGAAACCGCAGCAGCCCCGCTTCTATGTGACTTAACAGTCAAAAAGCCAAGTTCGTCGGTTTTTTTTTTTTTATTTGCACAAAATAACCAACGAGTTATAAAGCAACCCATGAACGAGAACAGAAACAACTCTCTAGAAACCATGGCGCGGACTCCACCGCCATCAACATAGTATCTGTAGGCCCCCGTGCCACACTGAAATTCGACAAAAAACCTGGGTGGGTCCTGGACGGACCCGGAGAGATCTCCAGGAAAGACAATTAGCAGGTAAGGTCTAATTTCTGTTTCCTGATCGTCTCTCCGGGCCCGTCCAGAAACAAGTGGGAAGTACCAGAGCAGTATCTAACCACGGGAGGGACCGAACAGGCCCGCTATGACGGCCGACGCCCCCACACAGGCATGTCCCCTGGCCAAGACATCTAGCCTGCAATGTTCCGCAAACGTGTGAAGCGACGACCACGTAGCCGCCCGAGAAAAGTCACCGGCGGTACCCAAGGAGACGCCGCCCAAGACGTCGCTTGGCCGCGCGCAGAATAAGCACGAAAACCCCCCCGGAGAGACCTTCCCCGCGTCCTGATAGGACACCACAATCGCCTGTTTCACCGAACTAGCAATGGACGACTGAGATGCGGCTGCGCCCTTCCTAGGCCCGGCAAAGAAAACAACCGGTCCGACTCCCGGAAAGACGCAGTTTTTCGGAGGTATCTCCGGAGCAATTGGAGAACGTCGTCAATGGGAAGATCGCCCCCGTCCCGAAAGGAGGGGAGAGAGATAGACTGAGTGACATAGAATGTAGAGAAGAGCTTCGGAAGAAAGGAGGGAACAGTCCGCAACAGCACTCTGTCGTCCGACAAATGCAGATAGGGAGCCCTACCCGATAGGGCTTGGGACACAAGGCCCCAAAGAAGGGCATTTCCCAAGAAAGTTCCCTGAGCGAGATATCGCTATCTGGGCGAAAAGGAGGTCGCGCAACGCCTCAAGCATCAAATTCAAATTCCACGGTGTAAGCACACCGCGAAGAGGGGAACGAAAGTACTGAACTGCTCAAAAGAAAACGAAGCACAGCTGGATGAGCTGCCAGACGAACCCTGAAAGGAAGCGAATGTCGCCAAGTGCCCCCGGATAGGGCGGAGGACTAAGCCCTTATCCAAACCGTCCTGAAGAAACGACAGCACGTTCGGAACCAAGGCATCGCGCGGCCGGAGTACTGTTCCCTGCACCAAAAAACCCAGAAAGATGCCATACTCGAACAGAAGCTAGGGACGTGGAACGCCTGCGAGCCTGCAACCCAGTGGCTCTGACCGAAGGGGAATATCCTCTCCGGATCAACTGGTCCCTTTTAAGAGCCAACTGGTCCCTTTTAAGAGCCAAGCTGTAAGAGTGAAGCGATCCACCTCGGACATGAGCAGAGGCCCCTGAAACAGAAGATTCTCCCTCAAGGGAAACCTGCAAGGCTTTTCGACGAGAAGACGAACAAGATCCGCAGACCATGCCCTCCTGGGCCACTCCGGTGCAATGAGAATTACTAGTCCGCAGCGACCCGCCATTCTCCGAATCACTCTGCCGATCATTGGCCACGGGGGGAACACATAAAGTGGACCCCCCTTTGGCCATGGCTGCACCAGACCGTCGAGACCTTCCGACATGCGCCCCCTGCGCAAACCCCAAGGAGCTTTGGCAGTGCAGAAGGTAACCAAGAGAACCTATCAACGGCTGCAGGGCCAGATCGTGAAACACCGCAGCGTTCAGCGCCCCATCTCCAGGGTCCACCACAGGCCTGCTGAGGAACTCCGCTTGGACAGTTTCCCCGACCTGCGACACGGACAGGCTATGAAAAGCACTTCTGCCCCTGATATGAGCTGCAGACTCCGCTGCAACAACTCCGCGCTGCCAGTTCCGCCTGGATGATAGAGATAGGACACCGCCACCGCCTATTCCGAGAAAACACGCACCGCTTCGACTGGTATCAGAGGAAGAAAAATTCTGCAGCGCTAGAACACAGCCCGGAACCCTACCAGATGTAGGGAAGAACTCCGGAGCTCTGGCGGCCAAAGCCCCTGTGCAAAGGTCACCTGACAAAGAGCTCCCCAACCGATGAGACTGACATCTGCCATAACCAACACCTAGTCGGGCTGACGTAAGGGAAGCCCAAACTCAGATGAACCGGATCCAGCCACCACTGGAGACTGTCAGAAACGGCGTTCAATCGGGGCAACCGGCATGCCAGGGGAAATTCTTGAGAATTCCAGCGCGATAACAACGCTCGCTGCAACGTCCGCATGTGGGCTCTTGCCCACAGCACACGGACAAAGTTCGTTGCTATGGAACCGAGGAGCAGCGGATAGCGCCACGCAGACGACACTCGGAGAAGCAAGAGGGTCCGCATCGATGACAAGATGTCAACACCCTGCTTACCGGCAGGAAAAGTATCCCGACCTGGGTCTCGAACACCGTCGCTATGGATGTCGCTGAAAAACGCACTAGAGCGTAGAAGGGATCGGCCACATAAGCCGCCACTGACGCCAGAGGAGCACTTGCCGCCGGCTCGGAGCAGGGAAGTGAAGCCCCCCGAACCCACCGAATCGAGGCTCTGGAAAAAGAAGCTGCACATACAGCTGCCTCAGCGACAGAACACAAGACGCAAAAGCCTGCTTCAAGCGAGTCTGTAATCTACTATCCTGCAGGTCCCGTAGAGCGGCACCACCTGCTACTGGGATAGCGGTTTGCTTAGCGACCGCCGCCATGAAGACATCCACCTTAGGTAAGCGCAAAAAAGTCTAGCTTCTCCTGCGGCAGTGGATATAAGCGACCCATAATCCGTGCCCCACGCAAGGAAGCCTCCGGGCATTCCGATTCCGACACCACCATCTGCCGCTTTATCCTGCGCACAGGGAGCACTGTGGCCAGACTTGAAGCCTTGAAGAAGCGAATCCTCTAAAGGCCCATCTGGGGACACCGGCAAGGCCATAAGCAAGATAAACTATGGGGATTGGGTTGACAGGAGCCCCAGCTGGGATTTGAACCTGTGACCCTCTGGTGTTAGAGGCACTGGCTGGGTCTGTTGCCCCACACTGTGGCCACCGCTAACGCCTGGGTAATGAGTGGTCCAAGTACCTCCTATGTAAAGATCCGAAACCTACTGGGATCTTCAGTGGATCCAAACCCAGCTTCGTCCCCGTCTGTAGGCCAATCCAACCCTGGATCCGAGAGGAGCTCCCCGTATTCCATCCGCATGAGCCCTGAAATAGGCTAAGGAGAGCCGTAGCAAAGTCCGTTCCTCGGCTACCTGCCGATGGGCCCTCTCACCGAAAGGTCAGAGCAGGCCTAGGCAGAGAGATCTGCGCAGCACCAGGCCCAGAGGACTCGTCCTGAGCCTGCAGCTGCTTCACACAATAAGCCTGAGGCAGGGCTAAAATAAAAACAACAGAAAAAAAATGTGACCTCAGAATCTTTGGACATGTCTGGCAAGGAGGAAGCACCATACTTAAGGCCGCGAGGGACTAAGTAATTTACGGCCCTAGCCTCCCCCTACAAAAGACTCTATAGACATTGGGGTCCTCACCCGGCCCCAATTTTCCTTCTTCCAACTGCCCCGGCCAGGTATCTACCGCTGGCTCGGAGAGGATCTCTCCGTCGACAGGACCTGGAGAAAAGGAACTACGCTCCACTGCCGCTAGACCTGTGTCCAGCATCCAAGGATTGACTTCCAAACAGACTGTCTGAGGCCGCACTGTGAGATATGCATTATACAGAGAATAAAATGTAATCTAGGGAGAAAAGGGAGCCCAAAGCCTCGGTTAATGAAGGCAAAGGCATCTGCTTGTGCTCCTCTGACGAAGGAGCCTGGTGGGCCTCAGACTGCTTCTTTTGTGATTTGCCTGGCCGCGCGGGACACGGCTGGCTCAGCCAAAGTGGCCGCCGTTCCCATCCTAAAGAGCTGGGAGACGGCGGCAACAACTCCCCTGAGGCCTTACCCTCCAGTAATGTAAGCAGGGAGAAGCCAGACTAAAGAAACCTATTCGTCCTGCCGCAGAAACAACTGAGGGAGGAAACAAGAGAAGCGCTGAAGAACTATCGTGCTTCCCTGCTACCCGCGGCGGCGAAAGCTGTGCTACCCGTGTGCCCTCTCACCTGCTGGCACCAACAGCAGTAAACGTCCACGCTGCGCCTCCGCTAGCGGGAAGCCGGTGAGGCCGCGAAACGGAAAGGGAAGGAGAAGGACACTGGGACTCCCAGGTCTGATCCCTCTGCTCCGGAGACTAATTCTCTTGTGAGGCAGGCTCTGCCTCAAGAAGCAAAACGGCTAAAGCACCGGAGGTGTACAGCACTAGAGCTGCCCTTTAATCGCCCAACGTTAGTATTATGATAATGGTGTTTTTATTTATTTATTTATTTATTTTTTCAAACTGCTCTGCTAGGACAGATAAAAGGGCGCCAGAGGTAAAGATTTCCTCACTTTACCTAGGAATAGGATAGCCTTCGCCCCTTTCCTTATGTTATATGATATCTTTTCTGAAGAGCCCAGGCTATTGGAGCTGCAGCAGCCCGGGCTGCCGTTCCCGCCAAAAACGAACCGCTTTGAAGGCCTGCCTCGAAGGCAGGCTCTATACCCGAGAGGCCCTTACGCCAAGCGGAGCAACCCAAAGCAAACTTTAAATACCCAACAAAATCGGAGGACGAAAAACCACCGTCAAACCGGCCCGTCAGAAACCGCCGCGGGAAAAACAAATGCCGACTGAAAAGAAAGAAAATGGCCGCCGGCACACATAAAAACTACCAACAAGCTGAAAAATGACCAACCTTAATAAGAAATGAATCTTCTCCTTTAGCTCTTGGCACCCACTGCTAGTGGGGAAGGAAGCTGAGCACCGGAGGCAGCAGGAAGGTATCTGGGGCTCCCAGCACCGCACTGCTCTCTGCTCTACTAACCGGAGCTGAAATTGAGACAGGCTCTGCCTCTTCAGCTCCGTGCCTCTGAGCGCCGCGAAAAATTTGTCGGCTGCAATTGCCACTGGAAGGGACCCTGCTAGGACCCCTTGCTCTGTAAACACAAAAATAAACCGAAAGAAATAAAAATTGCCAAGCCTTAAACATCTGAAGGTGGGAGCCAGCCAGGAACATGTCCTTCAGCTGCTGAGGACTGAAAAGACTGACAGTGGCCAGCAGAGGGAGCCAGATGCCAGCTCTTCAAAGTTTAAGATTTCAGTCCTCAGTTGCTGGAGAAGGTTGACAACCCACTTGTTCCTGGACGGGCCCGGAGAGACGATCAGGAACCCGCACGATCCTGGCTCTCTGTTCCTCCTGAATCTCACCCTCTTCAAGCTATTCCTCGTCTTCTCCTATCTCTGGATCGGAAAACTCCTCCTCCCAATCCTCCACCAATGGCAAGGTGGGGGAACCCTCCTTGGTTAGCTTTGACCGCTTATGCGGTATGGACGGCTCCCCTTCACTGAGGACACTTCTCTTGAGAGGGCCTTCCTGACTTGCTCCCTGCTCCTGCTTCCGAAGGCAAAAAGCTTTATGCAGAAGCAACACAAACTCTGGAGAAAAAAAAAAAAAACGCCCAAGCCTCCCCCTTCCTGCCCAGCCGGCAAGGAGGAAGGGCCTGGAAGATGCTGGTTAGGAACCACCGGCTCCAGAGCCAAGGTGGCTGTACCTTCCAACCCTAGTATTGGGGCTACCACCTCCCCTGAATCCTGAGTTGTGCCACCTACCGATTCCACTGCCATATTGGCCTGGATCTCTTGCTCCACCGAGACCGCTTCCATCGCGCAGCCCCTACAGACTCCTGCCGCTGACACCGGACCACGCTTTGCTCCACACACTAAGCACCGTGGTCTAGCTGGCATAACGAACCTGGGACCCAATTACCCCCAAAGGTACGCTGCATCTAAGGGCCTATTACCTATTTCTCCTAAGGCCCCCCCAAAATAAAGAAACTTAAAGAAAATTTAACTATTGCCTTTGTTTAAAAAATAAAATAAATAAAGAGCAAACAGTAGAGCTGTGCAAGAGAGAGACCCGCCTTTTGCTAGTCCCCAGCGCGCATTAAAAGCACACAAAACAAAGATGTGCTTCCCTCACCACTCCAAACCTTCAGCCTACCTTCGGCGCCGCTTTCTCCCGGCAGTGAAAACAGGCCTGCTGAATGAAAAGACCGCCAGTGGAACAGTGGCCCTGCGGTTCTCTGCTCTAAGGCAGCCAATTTCTTCTTTTATCTTGCCGCGCCTGCCGGCTGCGCTGTCTACCGACTCCCGTCCTCGTGCTCAGCCTCCACGAGGGCTTCGGCCACGAGATGGTGTCAGTGTGTGGGAGCCTCTTGCCTCTCGTCGTGGTTTCTCACTCTGGCGGTCCGAGAGGCTTTTCTGCCTTAAACATTCTCCCATTATACTAATAAAAATTACTCCATTCAAACTTGTGTCAATAATAGTGGTTACTGGCAAACTTTTTTACAATCCCCATATGTAGTCTCAGACCTGTTTAGCGCTATTAACCTCCTCTCAAATGAGAAACAAGTAGCGCTTGTATTGCATCAATGACTACTGGGTGGTGAACTTTTTTATATTTTTGTTTTAAAACCACCAATATTCCACCACCTGTGAACTTTAAAATGTCTATGGCAAATTCAAGAAGCTATAAAACAAGCTTATCTTTGTTCTTTTTCTCAGCTTATCTGCTTTGCTGTGAAAAATTTCTTAATTTTCTCTGATATTTATGACTGTTCTCTACGCCTCCTAGGGCACCTCGTTGAGCGTTTCTCTCCTCTTCGGAGTTTCATCAGGAGGATCTACGAGTGAGAGAAAAATAGAACAATGGCGCCTATAGTTTCTCCTTCTTTATGGCACATTAATTAGGGCTAGATTTAAGCATTATTACTTACTACTTCAGATTATTTACAATTTATCAACTACCAGGCATACTGTTTGTTCTGTATTACTGCTTACTCTTTACTTGCTGCTGCCCGCGTCTCCCCGTGTCTTCTCTTGGATCAGAAAAACGCCGCGCATGCGGTCTTCTTAGCTCGCCTCCTTTTATACTCACAGCAGCAAGTAAAGAGTAAGCAGTAATGCAGAACAAACAGTATGCCTGGTAGTTGATAAATTGTAAATAATCTGAAGTAGTAAGTAATAATGCTTAAATCTAGCCCTAATTAATGTGCCATAAAGAAGGAGAAACTATAGGCGCCATTGTTCTATTTTTCTCTCACTCGTAGATCCTCCTGATGAAACTCCGAAGAGGAGCGACATGTTCAAGTCAGGTATTTCAGCTGTGTTCCAGAGCATCCAGTTTACTGTAGAAGCTGAACAGCTACTAGATCACTACATTACATAAACAAAATGCTTTTTTCTACCTCTTTGATGGAAGGGAGAGGGGATGGAGCAGGGAGAGTAGGAGTTTACCTTTGCTCCAGTCCACTCCATGAATGACAGGAGAGGGGCAAATTAGAGAGCAAAGTGTCTCCAGGCTCCCCCTTCCCCTCCTGTTCACTACACGCTGGCCCCAAAAGGAGACGTTGGACAGGAGAGGATGTTCTTCGGGACACTGTCTAGGGGAAGTGTGGCAACACCCTCATGAACCTATGCCTAACAATGCTCCTAACCCTTCACTACCAAAGGAACACCAGTTGAGAAACAATGCAGTAAGGGGTTCTGTAGCCTGCTTAGGAATACAGACAGCAAATTGTAGTCATTTTTAGGCACACAGCAGTGCTTCATATACAAAAATAGGCCCTTAAAGAACTATGCATCCAGTACAAATGCAGAGTTATGCGGGAAAAGGCTGTACATGTATAATTTTACCCAAACTGAGCTGAACGGTTCCTGGGCATAGGGGTCAAGGAGAAATTTATGCATGTACTTTTGCATGCATGCGTGCGCACACACACACACTTTACGTGTGTGCTTACTTATAAAATTACCCCCAACTATGGGGCCGATGTAATAAGTTGTGTATTAGAAGGATTGTCTGAAGCTCAGAGCAGTTTCTTAAACATGCATAACATTTTTCATGCCCAAGGTAGTATACAAATTTTATGCAAACATCTTAAGTATAAAAATGTGTACAAACACAAGAAAGCATACTGATCCTTATGGAAAATCAGGTGTGCATTAGTCACAAGATCTATATTTTACACAGAGATCACATCAGGACCTGGAGGAGAGCTGTATGCACATTCACTGCAATATCTGCACATCAGGTTGTGTGATTATGAGCCTATTTGAAATGCCAGGTATATATTCCTACTTCACATATACCTAGCATATGCTCAAAAAAGAGATTTTTTTTAATAGCACCACCAAAATTCATACGAAAACAAATTAAATTTGCTTAAAGCTCTCATTATGAATCACCGAGAAAGGCACATGGAATTAATTGTGGCTATAGATAAGCAGTATGAAACAGATACATAAAAAATTGGGCCAATGATGAAATTTCAAAGAGCTTGAAGCAAATGAGTTTGCTCTCATAAATCTTGATGGTCCTTAACAGCTTCACGTATACCTACTGTATGCTCCAAAATTTTTTTTTTATTATTTTGAACTTACAGTGATAAAGAAGTGTGGAAGCTGTATGCCCATTATAATGGTAATTAAATAAAAAGGAAAATAAAAAGGTGATACATTTGTAGACTAGCTTTCGAAGGAAAAATCTTTTTCTTTAGGTCAAAACAGTATGAGCAAAGTGAAATTAGACTTACCTGCTAATTGTTGTTCCTTGAGGAACTCCAGTCCAGTCCCGAACCTCTGGGTAGTACACCTCTTCCAGCAGCTTGGAGATTGAGCATGTCATCTTTTTTATGACACCAGTATTCATACCAGAGGGACCACAAGCTCCAGTAACCTATTGACAAAGCAGACTCACAGGAGCAATAAAAAAGTGGTTAAAACTTGAAACATTCTACCTCTTAACAATTTAACATTCCCCCTCAGTGGAGAAGAGATTCCCTCTGCCCTCCGAATGTGGAGGCTTACCTGTAGCCCAGTCAGATGACGGCAAGCATGCATCATCCATCACTGAGCGTGGAGCAGACAATCCTTCGGTCCGCCCTCAACACCGAACTCCCTTACATCTTATGACCCCCAGGTTACTATCTTAGACCAAGAAAACCCCTCTTCAGGCCCTGGTCACCGACAACCGGCTCTCAGGGAGAGATCCGGGACAGAATTGTTGTTTCTTGAGAAACTCCAGTCAACAGGTAAGTCTAATTTCACTTTCCTTATCGTCCCTCTAGTCCAGTCCTAAACCCCTGGGATGTAACAGAGCAGTTAAACTTAATGGGTGGGACCTGCCAACCTGGCCTGAAGCATCGCCGATCCAAAACAGGCGATTCCCGCCACCTGGGCATCCAGGCAGTAATGCTTAGCAATGGTATGAAGTGATGACCAGGTTGCTGTCCTGCAAAATTTCTACCGGCGGCACCAAGCTATACACCACCCATGAGGGATCCTGAGCCCTCATTCAATGAGCATGCAACCTCGCTGGCACTGGCCTAGTCTTCAACATGTATGCCCACAAGATTGGCTTTCTGATCCATGCTGAAATAGAGGCCTTAGCTGCCCCCTCAGCCCGGCCCTCCAAACAGCGCAAAGAGGCGATCTGACAGGCAGAAACCACAATCCTCTTCAAGTAACGCCTCAGGTTGCACCAACCAAGAGGCGCCAGTGTGCGCTGGCAAAGATGTTCTCCACACTCCCGAGGACCGTTGGTTTAAATAAAGGTCAAAACCACCTTGGGCAAAACGGACGGTACCAGCTGCAGGATCACCTTGTCACTGAAGGAAAGAAATGGCTCCTGGCAAGAAAAGGTTTGGAGCTCCGATATTCTGCTCTCAGAGCATATAGCTACAAGGAACAACGTCTTGAGAGTTAAGGCCTTCAGAGAAGCTTGGTTCAATGGCTCAAGGGCTCTTTGTGGTGCCTCCATGGGATCTCAATTTGGTATTAGAGGCACTGGTGAGACTTCTGCGGCAGGCGCAGGTTGGCCCCTGCCCTCAGGAATCTTCTGATGTCCGGATGCGTTCCCAACGCTACCCCCTGGAAATCACTGACAGCTGCACCCTAAAGGAACTAGCTGCCAGATTCTTATCGCAACCAGCCTGCAAGAATGCTAAGATGCCTGGTAAGGAAGTCAGGATGATCGGGCCCGTTTGTTCGTACACCATGCCTCAAAGATGCACCAGACCTGGATATAGGCAAAAGAGGTAGCTCTTCTCCTTGCCTACAGCAAGGTCGAAATCACCAAGTCAGAGTAGCCGTTCCTCTTCAATCGTGCCCTCACAAGGGCCACACTGTAAGAAAGGATCAAACTACCTGCAGCATGCGTACCGGCCCCTGCTTCAGGAGAATCTCTCAAACCAGAAGATGCCATGGGCGATCTGCCGTAATCCGCAGTAGGTTGGAGTACCACGACCATCTTGAGCAATCTGGAGAGATCAGAATCACCAGCCCCTGATGAGCTTTTATCCTCTGCACAACTCGGTCTATTAGAGCCCACAGAGGGAACACAGAAGCCCTCCCTCAGGCCACCTTTGCATCAGGGCATCTAGGCTCTCCGACATCCTTTTCCTTTTGCCTGCTGAAGAAGCGGCTCGCTTTGGCAGTTTCGAACATCGCCATCAGGTCCATGACCAGGGTGCCCCAGCGTAGTACCATCCGGGTGAACACCTACTGGAGTACCCACTCTCTGGGGTCCACATGCACTCAACTCAAATAGTCCACTGTCACATGTGCCGCCGACAGTGCTTGGAGGTGGCTTTCTGCCCAGCTTAACAGCTATTTGGATTCCTCCTCCAAGGCTGCACTGCCCGTGCCTCTCTGGCATTTGATGTAGGCTACCACAGTTGCATTGTCCGGAAAGACCCCTATCTCCTTTCCCTTCAACCATGGCTGAGAGCTCCTGAGCGCCTCTGCCACGGCCCGCATTTCCAGACAGTTGATCAACCAACCAGCCTCCTGTATATTCCACAGCCCCTGAGCAATATGTCCTTTCCAATGGACTCCCCCATCCAGACCAACTGGTGACAGTCAGCTGCGGAATCCACAGAGATGACGCGAGAGGCATGCATTCTTCCAGATTCTCCAGATAAAGCCACCACTGGAGAGCTTGCTTGGTCGCAGGCGTGCAGGAGAGCTGCTGGGACAAGGGCAGTGTCTGGTGCGACCACCACTGGAGCAACATCCTCCACAGAGGCCGCACGTGTGCCCTTACCCACAGCACAAGAGTGGCTACCATGGTCCCTAGGACCTGTAGGTAATGCCAGGCCATCAGTTCTGTCCTTCCCAGAAACTGCCACACTAAGCCCCTGTGCACGCTGACTAACAGGAAGACCCCCCCCCCCCGAGCAGGTGCCGAAGCGCGCTTCCTGGTACTCTAGTTCCTGAGATGGAACCAACCGACTCTTAGCCAGGTTGAACACCCAGCCTAGTCTTTGAAGGAACTGTACCACTCGAGCAGTGGCTCATTTGCCTTCATCCTTGGACTTTGCTCAAATCAGCCAAACAAGGTACAGATGCACCAGAATTCCTTCCCTGCGGAGCGCCACCGCTACCACCATGACCTTGGTGAAGGTACACTGTGCCTTTGCGAGACCGAACGGCAAAGCGCAAAACTGGAAATGCCCCATTGGTACCATAAATTGGAACTACCATTGGTGTTCCGGCCATACAGGGATGTACAGATAGGTCTCCCTTAGATCTAGAGACATCAGAGACTCCCCTATCCTAATTGCGACCATGAAGGACTGCAATGTTTCCATGTGAAAAAAGCAGAACCCGCAGACAGCGGTTCCCTCACTTGAGGTCGAGGATCAGACGGATGGAGCCCTCCTTTGTCACTATGAAGCAAATGGAGTACCGACTGCAGCTGTACTGGTATCGAGAAATGGGCACCACAGCCCTGAGCTGCAAAGGCTGCATTAAGGTGTCTCTTACCGCTGGCTCGCGTCTTGCAGGGAGACAGAATGAAGGAGCTGCCCACCGGGCAAGCGAACTTGAGGGCATACCCCTCCCGAATGACCTCTAGCGCCCATTGGTTGGAAGTGCAGAACTTCCGTGGCCAATCTCCCTCGGGCTGCACCGCTACCTGGGCCCCATTTGCTTCATTGTGCTTTCCCGAGTCCCAAGGACGAAGCAGTGGCCAAAAGCCTCTACCTGCTCCTTGAAACCCTTGTCCCCTGGAGGGAAATCTTCCCCTCTGGAAAGGGATAAAACGTGTTGAACAAAAATGCCTGAACTCTCGTGACTGACTCCAGACTATGGGAGAGGCGCGGCTCTGTTTTTGTTTATCCTCGGGCAGACGCCCGCCTTTGGGCTCTCCCAGGTCCTTCACCAATTTGTCTCAGTCTTCCCCAAGGAGCAGTTTGTCCCCCAAGAGAAGCTTGCTGAGTCGGCCTTTGAAGAACTATTCGCCGTCCAGTTATGTCACCAGAGTGACAGTGGGACTTCCACTCCAGAGCCCATGCTCTTCGAGAGCTCTTGATGAGGATGTCATGGATATCTGCCAGATAAGATGCAGACTCTAATCTGGTTGCCTCCCCAGCCTGGTCCACAGCTTCCTCCCCTTGCTGCTGGACCTGCCGCGACCAGCGGAGGTAGTCTCAAGTCACCCAGGCTCCACCAAAGGAGGCTTGCAGCGAGAGGGCATATATATTATAAAATCCTGCTTCACGCAGGAGTCCAACTGTCCTAACTTGGACGTCCTTGAGCATCGCACTGCCTTCCACCGGAGATTATCATCTTTTTTGTAACTGCTGAAACCGCTATGTCCATCTTAGATCAGGACAGCTAGCGTTTAGCCACTGACAGCAGATAGAGGTGAGCCTTAGAGCTTAACCCCTCAAGACTCGCATCCAGCAGATCCCACTCATCCTGAAACTGAACCAACCTGTAGCTACTCCTGCTATCCAGGACTTTTTCCTGCTTATCTTTCATTTATTTCTGCCTCTTGACTTTTTACCTGAACCTTCTCAGGAAAAAGCCACAATGTCTCAAACTGTCAGTTACATCTTCTGACCTGGCACACTGACTCTCTGAAATCTACCCAGCAACAAGACAAGGGCACATTTAGTTAAGCCTCCAGCAGCCCCTCCTATGTTCTTCCCCCCTCCTCTGACTCAGAACCCAGGGAGGGTGGGGAGACTGCCATCCAGACCCCCACGCTGCTTGAGGCACAGGACAAAGTTCAACACCCAGACTTAACGCGGATTTCAAACTTTCGCTCCAGCCTCTTTGACCAATGGGCAAAAAATCAAGCACCTACCTCTACTTCATTGGACCCGAAGGTCCCTAGATCACTAGCCGCATCCACAGAGCCTATACCTACAGAGACGACTCCCCTGCCCTCCTGTAACGCTGCTGTCCCAACTGACCCTGGGCCACCTATGACTGCGGAAACCTCGGGGCTCGATTTAGCGCCCGCACCGGCAGATCCCGCCACCAGCATCCCAGAGGACCTCACGTATCCCAGATTTCTCTGCAAACTGGCATCAGCTATGGACCTCCCTACTACTGGACAGTCCTCAGACCAGCATCCAGAAACCCAAGCAGCGTGGAAATTCCTCGAGACCCCGAAAGCCCCTGCAATGATTCCGGTGCATCCCCTACTGCAGGAGAACATCCTCCAGCTTTGGCAAAGCCCCAGCTCAGGACCCCCCTCTACGCGCAAACTGGACTTAAAATACCAAGTCCAATCCTCTCCAGGATTCAGCAAGACCCAACTCTCATACCAATCCATTGTGGTGGAGTCTGCCCTTAAGCACTCAAAGTCCACGCGGACACGAAAATATATAAGGGAAGGCAATGAACCAGAGGGTGTTCAGACTCTATCAGACCTCTTATGCGAGCAACGCTGGACTCTGCCCCCCAGGACTCTGCCCCCCAGGACCTAGATAGAGAGTCAGGTGCTTTGCTATCTTGAAATTAACAAATTGTATTCACATGTATATTATTGATGTAGTTGCTAAAGTTTTATTTTCCCAGTGCAAAGCTTGTGATTTTACAGACCTGACAATAAAATTTCTACTTTACTTCAATGGCACGATACTTTATTTGAAGGAGGTTCCTGTGCATTTTATATTTGTAGGGGGTAAACCCTGCAGCCACGATAATTAAATAAGGGCAAAGCCCCAACAAATGCAATGTGTGCTATTGAGTTATTGCTGGGCAACCCTGGGTTTTCTTGGCAAGGTGTGCCCAGAGGTAGATTGCCAAAGTCCTTCTTCCAAGGCAATGGAGAGTAAAGTGACTTGCCCCAAGCCATAAGGAGAGCCAGTGGGAATTGTACATTGGTCTCGGTCACCAGGCTGTTGCACTGACCGCTAGGTTAACACTGCTTTCAACCATGTAAATCGCCCCTACCTCTTACACCCCTCCCCACCATTTTTTCTCTAGATTGTCAACACATTCCCTAAGTAAACCAAGAAAAAGATTGTGGGTAGTACATGCTGGCAAAACATGTGCTAAATCTCCAGCATTAGAATTTTTTTATTTTAGTAGTTATGTCGCTCATCTTTCAGTAGAATGTAAACTGTTACCAAAGGAAGAACATGGTACTTTTAAAATATTTTTTAAAGCACATTTTGCATCATCTTCTTCCTACTCATCCCCACATAGGGGCCAATATAAGAAAGCAGAGGCTTAGTGCAGGCTTTGCGCAGTTTTCTGCCTGGAAATAGCCATTTCATACACAGATGAGTTTAGCACAAGAAACTGCATGTTAAGAAAATGTATATAGACCAGTGCCATACAATCACGGCTTTCAAGGGATTCAGTGAATTCCCAGTCCCGTCACGATGCCGTTTTTGTTTTTTGTTTTTTTTATTTTTTGCAGCAGGCAGCAGCATTTCCCATAGCCTTCTCTTTCCCAACCGCCACTGCCATAGCATATCTACAGAGCGGCAGTCACGGTGGCAATAAAAAAAAAAAAAACAACATACAATAATCATAGGGGCCTCTGTAATGCAGGGGGCTCCTCGAAGTGGAAGGTCCTGTCAGTCCTGCTCCCTCTGACACATACTTCACCTCAAAAAGGGCAAGAGCAGTGGGGCCTTCGAGGAATGCCAACCTCGTAGAAGCCCCATGATTATTGTTTTATTATTGCCGCTGCGGCAGCAGTGGTGGGGGTAAGAAAAGGCTATGGGAAACACTGCTGCCCAAAAGAGAGCTAGGGAGACCAAGGGGAACTGCTGGAAAATGGTGGGGGGGGGGGGGGGGACCTAGGAAGATGAAGGGAATATACTGGATATGGTTGCCATATCAGCCTGGTTTTATCTTGGCCCCTCACTCTGGAATATGCTACCCACTTCACTTCGTCTAGAACCATCCTACCCTCAGTTTAAGTCCCTACTCAAAACGTACCTCTTCCAGAAAGCATTTGACCTTCCCTCTGAAGATCCCTCCTAACTGGCTGTGTCTGTATGTTCAACCCAAGTACTGTCTGTTTTGTTCATTATGCATTTCTGTACCCTGGTTTGGTTATTATCATTTTCCTTATGATTTGTTATTGATTTGATGTTAATTGTTAACTTAAGTTGTGTGCAACTTATTATGAGTTATTGTTCAGTGTTTTAGTTGTAATCTGTAACTTTCTTTTAACCCTCTTTCCTGTCTTAATTTTGGCGTTCCGTTTCCTGGATTGTGGTGCTAATCAATTTTATTGTACACCGCTTAATGCTTTTGCCACAGCGGTATATCAAGTTTTTAATAAAGATAAAGACATAGGGAAATAGAGGAGAAATTGGAAACAGATACTGGAAACGGAGAAGGGACCCCAGACATTGGAAGGGATATGCTGGATCTCGGGGAACATAGGGAGGTTGAGGGGTGATGCTGGGTGCAAGGGGGCATAGGGAGAGATACTGGACCCGGGGCGGGTATAGGGAAATAGAGGAGATGCTGGATGAAAGGGAGCCAGAGGAAGCCTGCCCCCACCACCATCTACAGCTCTCCCCTGCACGGGGATAGAGCCTCCGGCAGAGAGGGCAGCAGCCGAGCATCTCCCGCCCAATCCGGGCGCTCCGAGGACTTTTTAAAGATTGCGCCATCGGGCGCGTGTCCTTTCCTGCCCCCACCACCATCTCAGCTCTCCCCTGCACGGGGATAGAGCCTCCGGCAGAGAGGGCAGCAGCCGAGCATCTCCCGCCCAATCCGGGCGCTCCGAGGACTTTTTAAAGATCGTGCCATCGGGCGCGTGTCCTTTCCTGCCCCCACCACCATCTACAGCTCTCCCCTGCACGGGGATAGAGCCTCCGGCAGAGAGGGCAGCAGCCGAGCATCTCCCGCCCAATCCGGGCGCTCCGAGGACTTTTTAAAGATCGCGCCATCGGGCGCGTGTCCTTTCCTGCCCCCACCACCATCTACAGCTCTCCCCTGCACGGGGATAGAGCCTCCGGCAGAGAGGGCAGCACCCGAGCATCTCCCGCCCAATCCGGGCGCTCCGAGGACTTTTTAAAGATCGCGCCATCAGGCGCGCCCGCGCCTTACGGGCCCGCGCCTGAGGGCTCTTTGGCGTGGCCCTTAGGCGGAGACCTGGTGGAGGCCTAGGAACAAGGCAAATCTACCCACCAGCTACGAGCCTTCGGAATGCTAGCTGTCTACCAAAGCAACATTGACCCTGGAGAAAACGTTAAATCTGATTGTTGGGGCAATCAGTGGTCCACTCCCTGAAGAAGCTGTTTGTGAAACACTTGGCCCTTAAGCGTGGACCAGAAGCAATGACTCACGACTCCACCAACACTCGATTACAGAAGCCGGAACCTACAACAACTGTCTCTCTCCTGTCGTTTACAATAATGAAACTTTAAGCGCATTACAACTTTCATCTCCTACATTGCTTTAAAAACGCAAGACACCAGCAGCAACTAGGGTTCAACACGCTGGCAAAAGAAATACCCTCACCGACCACCATCCTTCACCAACAGCTCTGTGATACCAACATACAGTCAACCAGCTGGAGCTCCCTTGAAGTAGAACTACCTCCCTTCACAAAAGACCATCCATCGATCTCAGCAAGTATAACACTCCCTAATGATTTAGCTATAACAGAGACTTCCAACATACCAAACTATAAAGATATACTGTTGTCAGTAGATCTTACTGTTATCGATAGACCTTACTGTTGTCAGTAGACCTTACAGTACTATTAAAAGCCACATTTACTGTTGTCAGTAACCCATGTAATATTACTATTAATCTCATATACTGTTGTCAATAACCCTTGATATTAGTAACCCAAAAAACATAGTCAGTAGCCTCATATACTGTTATACTACTGTCAGCAACCTATATAACACTGTCAGAAGATCATATTGCACTGTTAGAAACACTTTTACTGTTGTCAGTAAACTACTAACTCTATTAGTAGCCTCATATACTGTTGCCAGTAGCTTAGTGTAATACTACTACTAGAAGTCTCATATATTTATTTATTTATTTATTTATTACAATTTCTTATATACCACGCTATTTAGCATCAGTGCGGTTTACATTATAACTTAACGACCATAACAACAAGCTGTCAGGTTTACATCGAACAGGAGTATAAACTTGGAAAACAGGGTTAACTATATACATAATCTATTTACATTGGAAGGATAGATAAAAGTCAGATAATGCGTGTAGGTCTTTTAACTAAATTGGGTCAATTCCTGAAAGGTATATATATTGTTGTCACTAACCTATATAGCATTGTTAGTAGCCTCATTTACTGTTGTACTATCATCAGCATCCCTCCACCTAATACACAATGTCTACAATAAAATGTACAAACCTCTCCCTCACTCTCCTACTAATAACACTCCTAACACAACACATTTACACATACAAATCCAATCAAAACCCCTACATCAACATCCCCATTATTCATAACCACTATCAGAACCCATACAGCATCCCCACCACACAAAACTTATTTCAAAACCCACAACACATAATAACATACTCGCACTCCCACAACCATTTTTTCTCGTCAAGACTCAGGCAGACGCTCCCACAGACTTATCCAAATAAAATGTCAATCACAAAACAATATAAAGGACAACACAGCTAATATAGACACTAAAACTAAGCTTTACCTAATAAATATCCGATCCATACGAAACAAAATACCAATAATCAACGACATGATAAAAGATAAAAACCCAGATATCATCTGCATCACTGAGACATGGCTCTCACCCACAGACACCATACTACTAAACCAAATAAACACGCATCAATATGATGTATTCAATTGCCATCGCAATATACAAAGAGGTGGCGGCGCACTCATACTTACCAAAAAAGTCCTACAATACACCTTAACAAGCCTGAACAATATAGATGGAATGGACATCATTAATATACAAAGTAAAACCATGGCACTCTCCCTAATTTATAGACCACCCTCAACTGACCAAAAAAACCTATCCTCCATCCTTGAACTTGCATGCACAGCATCACAAAACAAACCACTAGTAATTCTAGGTGACCTAAACCTCCCCTCACTAAATAAACCCCAATCAGATAACTTCATGGACGCCATGAACCAAATGGGATATACACAGATAGTTCATACCCCCACACATAAAAGGTAACATTTTAGATCTCATCTTCCTCCCCTCCTCCCTTAATAGCCATCAACAATTCACGCCCCCAACTACAACAGAAGTACCATGGTCCGATCATCACCTCATAACACTCCACCTCCCAGCACAAGCAACACCAAATACAACAAGCACATCACCCCATTTATCACGCTTTGCCCACTTTGACAAGGATACATTCCTTAGCAAAGTATTACCAGTACTCGACGCAAACCTCCCTGACATCAATTCCGCTATAAATCACTGGAACCTAACAATACAGGAAGCAGCTATCCCCACACGTAATAGGCATAGACAAACGAAAAAGTCAGAAAAATGGTTCACCAAAGAACTAGCAAAACTAAAAAAACAACTAAGAAAACAGGAAAAGAGATGGAGGAAAACTAAAACAGATGAAAATAAATCACAATATATGAACACACTTAACGAATACAAAAACGCAATAAACAAATCAAAAAGGGATTACCACTCTAAAGTAATAAATCTAGCCATCAACCGACCTAGAGAACTATTTTCAATTGTAAAAACACTAACTAAAACAAAGAATTCCGAGCCAAAGCTACCAACAATAAGCATTCAAACCTTAGCATCTCACTTTGCCGAAAAACTAAAATCTAAACCCAATACCCTAACACCAATACTGACTACAAACACTGAAATCAATAACAATTGGACAACTTTCCACACTGTGGATCGTAAACAGCTCATAAAAATCATAACAATGATCAATACTACAACCTCCCCACTCGATCCTTGCCCTGTGTCCTGGATTAAATGTACAAAGGAAGAACTTGCTGAAAACATCCAATACATGGTGAACCTGTCCCTTTCACAGGGCATCATGCCTGATGCTCTAAAGCTCACAACGCTTCGCCCAATAATAAAAAACAATAAACTTGACTCAAAAGACCCCAATGCATACAGACCGATAGCTAGCATTCCTTTTATAGCTAAAATTATAGAAAAGTCAATTCAACTACAATTACAAGAACATATTGATGAACATAAACCCCTCGATTCACACCAATTCGGTTTTCGCCCTTATCACGGAGTGGAAACCCTCCTGATCACACTGATCGACCACCTCATCAAAGGCAAAGATGTCAACAATCAAGGCTTCCTACTACTCTTTATTGACATCTCAGCTGCCTTTGACAACATCAACCACCCCACCTTGATCAACAGACTAGAAAACTTAGGAATAGGTGGAACTGTTCTCAAATGGTTTAAGTCCTACATCACACATAGACTAATATGTGTCCAAATAGATCAAGAAGCATCAGAAACCTTCCCCCAAGGACAAGGTATACCTCAGGGATCAGCCCTTTCTGCCCTTCTATTCAACTTATACCTGCAACCCATCACAAACATATTTAGAAAACACAAGATTAATCACTTTATATATGCTGACGATATCATGCTCGTCACCCCCATAACCACAAAAAACCACACTTACGGCAACCTAGCTGAGTGCATGGCTGAGACCACCTCTTGGATGGAAACTAATTATCTTAGCATTAACCTTAAAAAAACGGAAGCAATGTTCGTTACAAGAACACCTGTGACTGAGGACACGTTCCCAACAACAATCTCAATCAACAATACATCTATACCCGTTAAAAAAGAAGTAAAATACTTGGGTGTAATAATAGACCAGACCCTCACCATGATACCACACATAAAGCAGACAGTAAGAACCATATTCCTTAAACTCAAAACCATACAACATCTAAGGCCCCTCTTGGATACACATGACTTTAGATCGGTTGTCAATACACTCATCACACCCCATTTTGATTACTGCAACAGTCTCCTGATTGGCCTACCACAAAAAAACACATACCTATTACAAAGAGCCCAGAACATCTGCGCAAAGGTAACTTACTAAAGCTCACCTAACAGACCATGTGACCCCTATACTCCTAGAACTACATTGGCTCCCTATAAACAGCCGTATCAAATACAAAATTCTCCTAACAACATTCAAGCTCCTAAATGACCTCGCCCCATCACATCTAACAACATTACTTCAGACCCCATCTGAATCGAGAGCTCGCAGACAAAATGCAGTCCACTCACTCCACATACCAAAATCATTCAAGAAGACTAAAAAATCCACAAGTGACAGAGCCTTCTCGTTCACTGCCCCCATGCTCTGGAATGATCTCCCACTAGACCTTCGCACCATAAAGGACCTTGCCCAATTTCGGAAGGAACTCAAAACATATCTATTCTCTGAACATTTCCAAATCTCCTACCCCCCTAGCTCTGTCCCACAACATCCTCAGACACACCAACTCAGAACCCCCCTACACCACAACTAGATAACCTTACATAGTCCCCTCACACACACACACAAAATTCTTGGTAAAATGGAAATAAATTCCACCACACACTCACACATGATGCACGATTATCTTGTAAACCACTGTATAGAATCACTTGTAAATAACCTATGTAAATAGTTTGGACAGTTTGACACCTGTCACCTCTGTAAAAAGTTAGAAAGTTTCTCTGTTTCAATGTAATGTATACAGTAGTACACATAATTTGTTAAGCTATTCCATGTAAAAAGTTAGAAAGTTTCCTGTGCCATGTAAAGTATACAATTAGTATACATAACTTGTTCCATGTAAACCGCCCTTGATCACTGGAAGGGGCGGTATAGAAGAAATAAGTAAATAAATAAATAAATAAATGAAGGAGAGAGATTATGGCTATGCACAGGACAAAAGGTGGATGGGAAGGAGATGTTGAACATGGAGGGGGGAGAGAAAGGTGAGAGTTAAAGACTGGGAAATAGGACTGGGGAAGTACAGCGGTGGGGAATGGGAGAGCTGGGGCGAGAGTAGTAAAGCTTTAGGTAGAAGGAGAACTGGATTGTCAGACGGAGGAGTGAAATGAGTGGATAGACAGAGAAAAAGTTAAAAGGAAAAAGATCATTAAGGAAGTGAAGAAAGCAGGAAAGGCAAGAAGTGGCAGGTGGACTGGAGACCCTAGAAAGAGAGCTATGAGAAGACAAAGGAAAGCAGGAACCAGAGACTTGGACCATGATGATTAGAAAATTAAAAACGGCCAGACAACAAAAAGGTAGAAATAATTATTTTCAATTTGGCTATTGGAATGTGTTTGTTTTTGGAATTTCTTTGTGCAATCTTTATATTTTGCACAATACAGAGGAAATGCATCTCTTTCTATTTCTCTGGCACTGAACTGCACAAAGTCTGGTTTCTTGGGGTTTCAGTTTAATTTTTGTCTATATATTTCTATTTTTAGTTTGTGGTGGTCACTTATTCTGTATTTGGTGCGGGTCTATTTAATGTTCTTATTGTGTGACCAAGGCCAGGTGTTCCATTAGTATGGAGTTCTTATATAAGGATCTGTACTGTAGTAATCCAACTTATTTGGTTCTCCCAGTAGGTGTATGGTTCTTGGGCCCACTACAATATTTATAGTGCTATATTTTTCTGAGCAGGCTCCTTGTTGTGCAAGTTTTGGAAGGTGGCATCATTATAAAAGAGGAAATTAGACTTACCTGCTAATTGTTGTTCCTTTAGGAACTCCAGTCTAGTCCCGGAACTCTGGGTTGTGCTCCTCCTCCAGCAGCTTGGAGACTGAGAAACGTCATCTCTTTTGTGATGTCACCGGAATATCCACTCCGGATCCGCCTCCTGACAAAGCAGACTCACCGGAGCAACAATTAAGTAGAAAAACTGTATTAACTCTCTAACTAAACTCATAACGAACAATAAGGAAACAACTGTTCAAACAGCTGCCCCTCTTCGCCCCGGCTTTCTTCTACCCCCATAAGGCCTCCTTCTCCCTTCTTTGGGTGTATGGGGGAACCTGACAACCACCCCTCGTTGTCACTACAAACCGTCATCTTACCTGTTATTGCATCCTACTTCAGGCTGGCGCCTGCAAACAAACAGGGAGGGATATGGGACTAGACTGGAGTTCCTAAAGGAACAACAATTAGCAGGTAAGTCTAATTTCCTCTTCCTTATCGTCACTCTAGTCCCGGAACGCTGGGTAAGTACCAGAGCAGTAAAGAAAACTCATTGGGAGGGACCTGCTAGACCAGCCTGAAGCATCGCCGATCAAAAACAGGTATCCCTTTCCGCCTGTACATCCAGGCGGTAATGCTTAACAAAGGAATCCAGTGATGACCAGGTGGCCGCCTTACAAATCTCCACTGCTGGTACCAACTGGAACTTAGCCCAAGATGAAGCTTGAGCCCTGAGCCCCTCGGGCACCTCTCTGCCCTTCAAAATATAAGCAGACACTACTGCTGCTTTCAACCATCTGGCTATGGATGCCTTCGAAGCTGCTTGGCCTTTCCTAGGTCCGCCAAACAGAACAAACAAACAGTCTATCCGATCTACGAAAACTTGCGGTCCTACGTAGGTAAATCTTCAAAGCTCGACGAACATCCAGTCGATGCAACTTACTGGTGGCAGAGCCCAAGGACTGTTCCCTAAACACCGGCAAAGAGACCGCCTGATTTAGGTGAAAAGCTGAGACTACCTTCGGCAAAAAACGATGGAACGGGTCTCAACACCACCTTGGAATCATAGAAGGATAAAAAGGGCTTCCTACAGGACAGGGCTTGCAATTCCTAAATTTTGCGAGCCGAGCATATAGCTATCAGGAACACCACCTTAAGAGTAAGATCCTTCAAGGACGCCTCCGATAAGGGCTCAAACGGTTCTTTTCCTATTGCGTCAAGCACAAAACAGAAGACTCCAGCTGGGCACCCCCCCTGCCTACATGGTGGACGAAGCAGAGAAACTGCTCTCAAGAAGCTTCTCATCCAGATATCAAGCGCTAACGTGTGCCCCAGAATCTTACCTCTATAACACGTCACCGCTGCCACGTGTACTCATAAGTAAGTGGCCGCTAAACCCTTATTCAAACTGTCTTGCAAAAAGGCCAACACCTGCGGATTAGACGCCCGCAACGGCTCTGTCTATCCCCACACCAGGCCTCAAACATTCACCAAATACGCACATAAGCCAAAGAGGTAAATCTCTTTCTGGACTTCAACAAGGTGGTTATGACGGGTGCAGAATAACCTTTGGCTCTCAGCCTAGCCCTTTCAATAGCCAAGCCGTAAGAGAGAATCGATCCACCTGAGGCATGTGCAGTGGTCCCTGAGACAATAGATCCGCCCGCAGAGGCAGGTGCTACGGTGTCCCCACTACGAGTCTTAGCAGATCTGCGTATCAACGTCTCCTCGGCCAATCCGGTGCTATTAATAGCACCGTTCCACTGTGACGCTCTATGCGTTGAACCTATTAACACCCACAGGGGGGGAGGGGGGAGATACATACAGGAGCTGCTCTTCCGACCAGCTCTGCATAAGAGCATCCAGGCCTTCCGATATCCTTTCTCTTCTTCTGCTGAAAAACCACGCGACCTTTGCTGACTGGAACATTGCCATGAGATCTATCACCGGAGTCCCCCACCGGTCCACTAACATCTTGAACACGTCCCGATGGAGAACCCATTCGCCTGGATCTACCTTCACTCGACTCAGGAAGTCGGCCTCCACATTGTCCACTCCGGCTACATGTGCCGCCGACAGCGCCAGGAGATTCACTTCTGCCAACTCCGACAACAGCTCTGCTTCTGCTTCCATGACGACACTGCTGGTGCCGCCCTGCCGATTGATATAGGCTACCGCAGTGGCATTATTGGACAGCACTCGAACGGCCCCATTGCACAGAGAAACTTGAAACGCCCGCTCTGCCCGCAGTTCCAACCTGTTGATTGAACAGGTCTTCTCCAGTTCGGTCCACTAACTCTGGGCAAATCTTCCCTGGAAGTGAGCTCCCCAGCTGGCGAGGCTGGCGTCTGTCATCAGGGGCATCCAAGGTGGTGTATCCAATGGCATTTCTTTGCCCAGGACCTCCACCTTGATCCACCATTGCAAGGCTTGTCGCGTCTCCGAGAGACAGGGCAGCTTTCGCGACAATGGGTTGTGCTGATGCGACCACCTCCTGAGCAATGCTCTCTGTAACGGCCTCATGTGCGCCCTCGCCCACGAGACCAGTTCTATCGTTGCCGCCATGGTTCCGAGAACCTGCAGATAATGCCACGCTACGGGGGTAGGTCTGTCCAGAAACTGCCGGACTAGCGATCTCAAACCTTTTGCTCGATGCAGCAGAAGAAAAAAACTCTCCCCGCCGCTGTATCGAACAAGGCTCCCAAATACTCTAGACGTTGAGATGGGACTAAGTTGCTCTTGGACATATTGACCACCCAACCCAGACTTTGCAGAAGTGCTACTACTCTTGATGTAGCTGTCTCGCTTTCGGCCCTGGCTTTTGCCCGGATCAACCAATTGTCTAGATGCGGGTGCACGAGAACGCCCTCCTTTCTCAGCGCTGCCACTATGATTACCATCACCTTGGTAAATGTCCTTGGGGCTGTCGCCAACCCGAATGGTAAAGCCCGGAACTGGAAATGTCCTATGGGTACCGCAAATCTGAGGAATTTCTGATGCTCCCACCGAACCGGGATGTGGAGGTCCGCCTCCGATAGTGGCGGTACGGAAGGGGGAGTTTCTGACGTCCCTGGACCTATCATAGACCTGAGCGTCTCCATACGGAAGTGCTGTACCCGAAGACACTGATTTACCCCCTTGAGGTCCAAAATTGGTCGAAAAGATCCCTCCTTTTTTTGGTACTACGAAATAGATGGAGTATCGACCGAAGCTGCATTGGTCTTGAGGCACCGGCACTATCGCCTTTAATGCGAGCAACCTCACAACCGTCACTCGCACGGCGTTGCACTTGATCAGCAACTTGCACGGGAAGTGAACAAATAATTCTCTTACTGGCCCGTTGGAATTCCAACGCATATCCCTCGCGAATGAGTTCCAACACCCACTGGTCTGAGGTAATCTTGACCCAGGCAGGGTAAAAATCCCGAAGTCGGCCTCCTATGGGAATCAGGCCTGCTGGGGCCCCCCGATCTCATTGTGACTTTCGGGAATTTGCGGAAGAGGTTGAGGTCCCAAAACCCCTACCTGTTCCTCAAAACCCCTGGCTCCTGCCCGGGAATCTTCCTCGATGCGCTTGACTGAATTTCGGATACCGGAAACGCCTAAACTCCCTCTGCTGCCCCCGGCCAGTGGAAGTAGACCGCCCTTGTCTCTGCTTGTCTTCTGGTAGTCTGCCACCCTTAGACTCTCCCAGATCCTTCACCAACTTGTCCAAATACTCCCCAAAAAGCAGCTTCCCCCAGAAGGGGAGCTTGCTCAACCTGGACTTCGAGGAACCATCCGCTGCCCAGTTGCGCAGCCAAAAGGTAACGTCGCACCGCCACCGCGCTCTTTGACAAGCCTCGAATGAGGTCATAGTGGACATCCGCCAAATATGCAGTCCCCGATTCCAACTTTGCTGCTTCTCCCGAGTCGTCAGCGCTCTGATCTACTTGCACTCACTGAGCCCAGCGAAGGTAGGCTCTTGCTACCCAAGCTCCACAAATAGCTGCCTGAACAGACAAAGCATTCACGTCAAACACTTGTCTTAAAGTATCGAGCTTCCTGACCTGGGAATCCTTGAGCGCCGCACTACCCTCTACTGAGGTGGTAGTCTTCTTAGTGACCGCCGAGACGGTCGCATCCACCTTTGGAGACTTAAACAGCTCCCGATCTTGGTCCACCAGGGGGTAGAGTCTACCCATCACCCTGGAGCCTTTGAGCGCGGCCTCCGGCAAATCCCATTCTTCTTGAATCATTTCTCTGATCACTCTATGCACTGGGAAGGCTCTCTGGGTCTTCCTAAACACTTGCAGTAATGGATCTTCCAACATAGCATCCTCTGCCGGCCCCGGCGACGGCATATTCAGCGCCTTAAGCGTCTCGGAGATGAGTGCGGGCAATTTGTCCCTTCTAAACACTCTCACGACTCTTGCCTGATCCTCTCTGTCTGTGATCTCTCCTTCCTCCAACTCTTCTTTCACGCCCAAGCCAAGTTCACCCTCGTCCGATAGAACCCCCTCAGAGTCCACGTACCGTTCCTGCTGTTCTTTCTCCATCCTGGCCTTTTTAGCCAGGCTTCCTGGCCTCCCTGCAGCCAAAGGTGTTCCTGGCCTCTTAACTCCGTGGGCCTCCCCTGCGGAACTCGCCCCCAGCTCCTTGCGCTGGCTCCCAAAAAACTGCTGAATGACAACCACAAAGTCCTGTGAAAAAATGGCCGCCAAACCCCTGGTAAGGCCGCTGGCGAGGCTGGGAGATCTGGGTCTGAGGACGGCCTGGCCACGGGCTCCTCCAACCCCAAATCTGCCGCAGATGAATCCTGCATGCTTGAAGGGTTCTTCGGCCCCTCAGCTGCCCCCCTCCAAGTCGTGCTCCATAGTAGTAGCCAGCTGCATGCACTTCTTACAGACCCCCGTGTCCGCTGAAGTCCCCCTTCTGGAGCCGCAGAGCAAACAAAGTGGTCTGGACGACATGCCCCACCTTAGGGGCGAGTGGCCACCGTATATTGTGAAAAAACACTAGGACACTCAAACTCAACGTTTCCCTCTTTTTTTTCCTCCCAAAGTAAAATGGAAATGTCTACTACAGCCCCTTCCGAACCCCCCCCCCCCCCGAGGCTGAAAAGAAGCTTTGGCACCACAAACGAGGCTTCCCGCTCAAAAACGGAGCACCTGCAAAGCCTGCTGACCACCTGGCCCTTCCCGCGCTGACACCACACGGCCGGGCCCGAAACGGAAATTTAGCTCTGCGTCCTACCTCCGCTGTCTGCTTACCGCTGTTGGACGCCTCGGGTCTCCTCTCTCACGCCCCGCTCCACCAACACGATCTTCCTCTAGTGTCGGGAGGCAGGAGAGACTGCCAGGCAGAGAATCACCTCTGACACTGCCTTCTGCCGGCCTCGCCCCCACCGCTCTACCGGCGTGCTCAGCCGAACAGGTCGGGAGCAGGCGTGACTGACCCGCCGAAACTAGCCAGCACATGACGACGATCTGGGCCTGTCTCCCTGCTTACCGACAGAGCTGCTGACAGCATCGGAAGCAGGAGAAAACCCCGAAGCAGCCAATCGTACGTTTTCCCGCCGCCTGAACCTCTTCACAGCGCCGCCAGGCAAAGCATCTGCAGGCCCTGACTAACGGCCCCTGCGGGCTCACCCCGATTCAGGCGGCTCCTGATCCGTTCCCCAGACAGATCCCCTAGCTGTGAAGGGAGGCACAGCGGGGAAAAAGGAGGGAGAAAGAGGGGTCTGAGGGTCAAGAAGAGGGAAAGACCTCCTGTCTAGCCACCTCACTAAAAATTAAACCAAAAACTCCCTTCTCCTTTTTCTTTTTTTAAACCCACACTGTCTACAACTAACTCTCCTTAATTGTCCCTCTGTCGAGCCTGGACCTCCAGGCTCACCAATCCTCCAACTGCTTGGAGACTGAGATAACTGAAGTCAGGAGGCGGATCCGGAGTGGATAAACCAGTGACATCACACGAGATGACATTTCTCAGTCTCCAAGCTGCTAGAGGAGGAGCACAACCCAGAGTTCCGGGACTAGACTGGAGTGACGATAAGGAATATAGGTTTGCCCTAGTGGACTCAAGTGACTTTTGTAGGGTTTTATATTGGTTCACATCACAATAATGTCTGGTACTGGAGAGAATTTATGTTGCTGTTACTGAGAACGCATCAAAATCTGATCTTTTTTGTACATTGAGTTTTATGAGGACATGTCCTAATTCTGCTCTGCAACCATCCGTGAAGAGAGGTTTCGTGGATACAGAATATATGTTCAAAAACAAAAAAAGGAAAACCATAGTGCAGAGTTTAGGTATGCATAGCACCACAGTTTCAATGGCATTGCCACTGGAGAGGGGCAGCAGCGGCGGCAATGGGGTGGGGGAGGCAATATGATTGAGGGCTTGCCTAGGGTGCCTACAATCCGTGCACCAACTCTGACTGAACCCCCTACTGCAAAGGTCACCATACATTACTGGCATAGACATTAGCACACTGTTAATTTAAATCCAATGGTAACAAAGACATTAGCTATTAAACACTGATGCAAAGAAGTGTGAACAATATCTATGACTGGCTACTGCGGTCAGTAATTCCTGCATCAGTACCTTCCAGGAACCACATACATCAACAACAGTCAAGTAGTTGGTGGAAATGCCTGGCATCATATTTGGCATTTTCACATAACTAGTACTAGTTAGAACTCTGCACCACTAGTACACTTCCAACAATTAAATTAAAATCAGAACATAATAAGTACGATATTAACAAGTTCATTGCTTTTGGCCAACAGGATTAACTAAAATTACTTTTCTAATTCTTGCAGCTTAACATGCTGTGAGCACTTGTGTGCACATCAGTGATGCTGAGGGCAAGACAAACCACCCATCTGGGCAGCAGCAGAATGGGACAGTGTTGGCGGTGGAGGATCATATTTCTGTGACAACACCACTAAAATTAAACTGCGCCGAAGAAAGGCCTGGCAATCTACTTTCGTATCTTGCCACGAAAACCCAATGGATAGACCCAACAAATTTCACTATAGTGCTGGAAGATGAGGTTGGAAGGCACTCAATTGGCTACTGGGGAGGAGCTGAAGACTTTGTGTGGTGGTTGGATTTATGTGGTGGTTGGATCAAAGCCCTCGGGACGTCCTGACTGCTGATGTAGCTGCTCATGAAATGAGTCAGAAGCTGCAAAGATGTCTTACATACTGGGACATGGAATGTACAAAGCATGAACCAAGGAAAATTGGATGCGGTCAAGAATGAAATGGAATGTGTACAACTTGATTTGTTGGATGTCAGCAAACTGAAATAGACTGGCATCGGACACTTTGCATCTGATGATCACATGGTCTACTATGCTGGAAATGAAAGACAAAGAAGAAATGGTGTTGCATTTATAATTAAGAAGAAACTTGCAAGAACTGTAAGGAAATACACTGCAATCAGTGACCGCTTAATTTCTATTTGTCTACGAGAAATTCCCATCAACACAACTATAAGTATATGCCCCAACAACAGCTTCAGAAGAGATGAATTCGATGAGTTCTATGAACAAGTACAAGCTGAAATTGACAGAACATGAAAACAGGATATCCTGATAGTCATGGGTAACTGGAACACAAAAGTTGGCAACAAAGAAGGTGATAAAGTGGTTGAAAATATGGACTTGACAACAGAAAGTAAGCTGCAGAAAAACTGATAGAATTCTGCAAGACCAAATGATCTATTCATCTCAAACACCTTCTTCCAGCAACACAAGCGGCGACTGTACACATAGACGTCACCCAATGGATTGTACAAAAATCAAATTGACTACATTTGTGGAGGTCAACAATGGAAAAGCTCTATAACATCAACAAAGACAAAACCTGGAGCTGACTGCGGTACAGATCAACTACTATTATGCAAACTCAAGCTAAAGTTGAAAAAGAGCAAGCCACTCATGAATACAGCAAAATAAGACCTTGAGAATATACTACCGGAATTTAAAGACTGTCTACAAAATCGATTGGCTGCTTTAGATACAAATGCCAGAGCTCTAGAAGAGTTATGTGATGATTTCAAGGTTGTGTTGGAAAAAAAAGTGAGAAATCTCTAGAAAAGGTGAAAAAGCAAAAAACGGCCAAAATGGATGACTGAAGAAACTCTGAAAATTGTCCAGAAAGCCAGAGGAAAAAGAGAGGTAATCGCAGTACACAGATTTCCAATGTGCAGCAGGACAAGGAAAAGTACTACAATGACACATTTCAAGGAAATAGAAGCAGGAACTATTAGAGTAAGAACAAGATCTGCTCTCCTAAAGCTATGAGTTAAAGAAAAAATTCCAGCTTCAAATTGGAATGCTAAAAGATGCTCAAGGTTCCATGTTGAATGATGCTGAGAAGATCAAAAAAAGGTGGAAAGAATATACAGGATCATTATACCAACAGCCATTTCAACTTGTACCTTATGATCAGGAACCATTGGGGATGAAAGAAGAAGCTGAAGCAGCATCAAAAGCCTTATCAAAGAAGAAAGCACCAGGCATTGATGGCATTCCCATTGAAGTATTACAGCAATCTGATGCAGCTGTTATCATACTTACAAGGCTCTGCCAGGAAATTTGGAAGACAACATGGCAAACTGACTGGAAAAGATCTGCATTTATACCAATACTAAAGAAAGGTGATCCAACTGACTGTGGAAATTATCACACAATTGCTCTGATCCCACATGCAGCAAGATTCTATTCAAGATTATTCAGCAGAGACTACAACCATATCTAGAATGAGAACTGCCTGTAGTGCAAGCAGGGTTCAGGAAAGGGCGAGGAATGAGAGACTTTATCGTGGATGTGAGATGAATCCTTGAAAAGAATATCAAAAGGATGTCCATATGTGTTTTATTGACTATAGCAAGGCTTTTGATTGTGTAAGCCATGAGAAACTGTGCCACATTAAGAAGCATGGGTATACCTGATCGTTCTCTTGTACAACCTTTACATTGTTCAAGAAGCAACAGTTCGAACAGAACAAGGAGAAACATAATGGTTTAAAATCAGCAAAGGTGTACTGTAGGGCTGGTATCCCTGTAATTCTGCACCTGCAGTTCTCCGGCCTGCTCAGCAGCTCAAGCCTGAACCAAGCAGATCAAACAAGATGGCTTCCTGCTACACTTTTGCTGTGTTCAGCCACAGACTTGACCTTCAAGCAACTGCTTGCCCAGCGTTTCTGTGTGCATACTGAAGCCATTGTTCCTGGCCCATTCTCTGCCCACATGCAAGAACATCTGCTTCTCCGGTGCTTATCTATAGATGGTTCTACTGGCCTTGGACACTTGTACCTATGCCCAGAAACTACATACCGTTTCCTCCGCATATCTTACTATAGATCCTTTGTCTTCAAGAATGATGCCTGTCACCTACCTCCTGATTCGCTGAAAATACCTCGGACTGTCTTGTGACAACCAATCGCCGGACCTAGGGCAGAGACTCATCACAAAGAATAATACAGTCTGTACAGAAGAACTTTTGGGGTCTTTTGCTGATTGTGCCCTGCTTACCTGGTTTCTGCTAGTAAGACGGACACACTATGTGTGTGCCAGGCCGTTCTCCTAAGGACTGAGATAAGACTTTCACAGATACCTTCAGTTTTGTGTTCTCCCGTGGCTCGCCTCCAAAAGGGCTGTAGCCTGCGTTGTCTAGCTTAGCTGCCACTTTGGACCTGTGCTGCTTCAGAGACTTATCGGACCTCAGTCACCAGAGTGCCAGACGAATCTAAGGTACCGTCTCTCTCTCTCTCCTTCTCTGGATGGGCAATGGTTAGCTAGAAACGTATTCCATAACTTTTCTCAGTGCAGAGCGAATCAGTGACGGCCGGTTACTAATTAGTGATTTATTACTTTGTCTAATTGTAATTCTGTGTCGCAAAAAACTTCTACCTCATGTTTCTAATTATATATCTTTAGCTATATATTTGTATATTTTTCTACCTTGCTGTCCATAATAAATAATATATTTATATATCTACAGACCAGACTTCTTCCGTGGCTCATTGCCAGCATAACTCAGAACTTCGGGCTGGGTATCAGTAGCTAATTTCCACTGGACATAACTGAGAGCCTAACTTATTTTTGTGCTACTAATAATCCCTACAATACGACAAGGCTACATACTTTCCCCCTACCTCTTTAATTTATATGCAGAACAAATCAGAGAAGCAGGAGTGTATGAAGACAACAGAGGTGTGAAGATTGGTGCGAGACTCATCAACAACCTTCGCTATGCTGATTATACCACATTACTGGCTGGAACAGAGTCTTAAAATGGATCTGCACCATAATGTAGAGAGACAAAGATCCTGACAACTGGCAAAATCAATAAGTTCATCATTGATGGAGAAGAAATTGAATAGTGGACAACTCTAACCTACTTGGATCAACTGTCAAAAAAGAAACAACAGTCAAGAAATCAGATGACGCATTGCTCTTGGCAGAATGGATATGAAGGACCTAGACAAGACTCTCAAGAGCAGAGATGTCTCTCTCCATACAAAGATTTGACTTGTCCAGGCTATGACGGCATATGGATGCGAAAGTTGGACAGTGAAAAAGTTAGGAAGAAAATTGATGCCTTTGACTGCCCCATGAACAAACCAGTCAGTACTAGAGGAGATCAAACCTAAGCTTTCCTTAGAAGCTCAGATGACAAGACTTCGACTTTCATACTTTGGACACATCATGCAAAGAGAAAGATCGTTAGAGAAAGACATCATGTTTGGCAAGGTAGAAGGTCAACGCAAAAGAGAAAGAAAGGCCAGCAACGAGATCTTGCGCTCCTCCTGCAACACCGTCCCAAAGTGCTTCCCTCATATGAAGTAGTGTGGTTACAGTATTTATTCATTTAGAAAGGTATAAAGCCCAATAAACTAGCTGAAAGTAGTACCTTTTTAGGGAATTGATTTCATACATTTAAAACTGAATTTGGGGAGTTGCATCTAGCCACTGGGGGGGATCAGTGTCTGGCCCCTCCACGACCCCTAGCCGCTCTCGGAGCGGTCAGCATCTTTATAGGCAGAGATCCCCTCAAGCCCCTTTAGAACCGGGAGAACGGAAAGACATTTCGTACGATTGCAAAGTTTTTGGGAAAAGCAGTCACTTCCTCGGAGCACTACTGCAGAAAAACGAAACTGTAAATGATGCAATGAATAGAGGTTACAGCTTCGCAGATGGACGAATTAACTCCCCCAAGGGAGCTAACGAACTTTCAACCCTAGGCGACTGAGAGTCGATCTGATAACCGATTCACTGGACAGAAAAAAGGAGCTTTTTTTTCCTCCATACCTTATGTGGTTTGGTTCCTTGCTTTGCCATGCTGCAACCCATCCATTCCTTCTAGCTGAAGTTCAGAAGTTTAACGCCCAACGGCAGAGAAAAAGCAGCAGACATTTGGTTTATTACCCGCGCGCACTCAAAGCGGGACTCGCACACCGGAAGGGGCCTTTGTTTTCCAGTCGGCGGCACTCAGAGCGCGAGAAGGGCGGAACAAGTGTGTGAAAAATCGAGGGAGGCGGGGGCCAATAGCTGAGGAGCGCGAGAGAGGCGGGGGCCAATGGCTGAAAGGCGCGAGGGAGGCGGGGCTGGTATCCGAGGGGCGATATGGTCATGCATCTGCCGTGCCGAGAAGATAACGATTAGGTGTGAGAGGAGGATCCGTTGGTTCCAATTCCAATGGAGAGTTCCCCAAGTTAGTAGTCTATCCTTATTCCTTTCAGCTCACTTTCCAGTAACAAGCGTTAATCCTTGTTATTCTCTTTATACACGGGTTCTAAACCCTGTCCTTTGGACGCAGTTAGCCAGTCATGCTTTTAGGATAGCCACAGTAAATTTGCATGAGAGACATTTACATGCGCTGCCTCCTTTGTATGCAGATTTCTTTCATATATATTCATTGGGGTTATTCCGAAAATCTGGCTGGCTAGGTATGTCCCCAGGACTAGGTTGAGAACGCTTGCTGTAATTGTATTTTACTATTATTATTATCATGACCATGGTTCGAACCGACTCGGTGGCACTTAAAAGCAACAACGTTATTACTATTTTGTACATTATCTTCTCGGTCATTTTTTTTAATCTCACGTGGTTGATATTCCGCCAAGGCTGGTCAGCGTTTTTTTCAAACGCCGGTGACAACCATAGCTAATATAAATGATTAATAGTAGTAGTAGCTCAGTTAAATCTGGATATGCAGCCTCCTATCCCAGTGGTTCTCAGTCCACTCCTTGAGGCACACCCAACGAGTCGGGTTTTCACATATCCGCCATGAATATCAAGCTGGCCGGCACTTGTCTGGTGCTGTAAACTGGATAAGTGCTTTTGAATATTGGCCTCTAAGTGTATTACTTTAGGGACACATGTAAAATTGCCATGCCTCTGTCTAAAGCTATATGACTATGAATTATTCTTTCACCATATTGTGGAATTCCTTTCAGTTTTCCTGTTCTCTTAGGTAAAGATGATAGAGGCTGGTGGCACTTTTGGACTATCCATTGTATGAAGGCATGAGCTTTTGAGTACAAAGGTCCACTTTATCATGTGTCAAGTAGACTTTTGTCCATGAAAGCTCATATCTCCATGTTGTTGTTGTTAAGTGCCGTCGAGTCGGAGTCGACTCATGGCGACCCTCTGGATAGCTATCCTAAATTGTGTTCGGTCTTCAGTCAGGCGGCTCATTGTTGACAGACTGGTACCCGTAGCTGCTGTTATTGTATCGATCCATCTCATTGCTGGCCTTCCTCTTTTGCGTTGACCTTCTATCTTGCCAAGCATAATGTCTTTCCCTAATGATCTCTCTCTTCGCATGATGTGTCCAAAGTATTGTTATAGCAAACGCTGTGAAAAGCTCTTATTCAATCACTCACCCACAGAAGGAAAACTCACAGACAGGCTGGAATGCAAACAGGATCTTTAATGTGCACACAGGATCAGACAGAGAGCCGGTTCCCTCCAACAAAAAAGTCTGAGCCCCGAGGGACGTCCTTCAATGCCTTACAGTATAATTTCAAACTCATTCTGTAAACCCATTTGCCACAGGTATTTCTTGTCCACCAATCAGCAGCCCCTGGGGAAGGTACCTGGGTGACCTGTCCAAACCGGTGTGCTCTGGTCTTTTGGTTTCTGGGCTAGGGAATACTGTGCTCAGACCTGGAGTGGGGAAGGGTGTCTACTGAAATAGCAGGCTGATTACTTTATGTAAGAGCCTCATGGCTGCCTCATTCCCCCCTTTTTAAGTGAGACCTCAACCGCTAGAGGCGGTTGAGGGCTGCATTACTGGAGGCAAGACGCAGAGGGGTGTATTGGGTCAGGGCCATGACATTGGCAATCGCCTTGCGTTCTACCAGGGTGTCAAGGGTGGTGATAATGAAGCGGTAAAGAATGGGGATACAACATGGCAGAATGGCACATAGCAGTAAATAAAAAGAACCCCTACCACTGGGATTTTTAGTCCCCCTGGCCAACTGAACCACTTCATAAACCACCCAGGACCCATGGACGGGTCAGCAACATGATTAACTAGATCACCTAGATCTTGGATAGAGTGTTCAATGGAAACACTTGCATCAGTGAGTTCAAAACAACACACACCCTATACCCTCTATAGCAACTCCTGCACAAAAGTTTTTGTTCCGTGTGCACAAGTTGCTGTTCTGACTGTAAAAGGTTGCAGGGCCTGCAGAGGCCTCTTTCCTTTGGGACAAAGGAGAGCCGTGTGCAAAAAGTCTGCAGAGGCCTCTTTCCTTTGGGGCAAAGGCTCTTTCCTTGGGATCCACCCTTATCAGCATATTAATGGCTTTTATTTGTGCTAGTGTTGAGTCATTCTGGCTGCACCCTGCCATTCCCTTTGCTTCATTAATCACTGGCACTGTAGTCTTCAGGGCATATGAGTACTTTGTATCACCAGCTTTGTTTGGCCTGTTTAACTTGTCCAGGCTTGCCCAGCTTGCTCAGGCCTGTTTAACCTGTTCAGGCCTGGCATGTCTTTTCTTGTGCTGGGTCCATTTTCTGTGCACTTTCAGGCCTGACCTGTTTCTTAGCTAGGTCCATTCTCTGTGCACTTCTGTTCAGAGTATGGTTCCCCCTGGCTTTACTCTTGTTGTGCTGGGCTCTGGGTACTCATTTTCTTAGCCCACATGCTTTTTCCGTGTCATCATAATGTATTACAGCCTTAGGCAAGGATGCAGCCATACTAGACATACCTATCAGCCAATTTCCCTTCATTCCCAATTTTTCTTTTTCTTTTCTTGTTTATGGGGCAAAGGTAATCCCACTAAGGGCAATGGACAAGCAACCATTTGAGACAGATATTGAGACAGGGGTCATCAGAAAAGCAGCTTCTGGTACTGTTCCCTAGAGACAACATACATTGTAACATCATTTTCTTGCAGCTGGTCAATAATATTGAAAACACATAACATGAAAGTATGTCAAAAGCAACAGTGCTTAATAATGTGATAAATAAAGTTCTGAGAATAGTACAGCAAAATCTTGAGCTGGTGTGGGCATTGCAGTTGCTGAAGCCGAAATGGCTTGTAGATTTCAGTTACTTTCTAAGAAAACAATATTAAAAGGATAACAATACAATCATTCACAGAAGCCCCCAAACCCCCCCCCCCCAGTCAGTCCAACAGTTCTTTTTCCTGCCTCTCAGCAGTTCCCCAGGACCTCGCAGTGTCCTTCACCTTTCTCTGAAGTTCAAGTTCTGTCTCTCTCAAAATTTGAACCTCTCATTCTCCTAGGCAGACACCCTGGCCCGTTTTCAATGTGACACACTGATCCAGATAGGGACTCCTTCACACATCTCAGCGGTGGGCAGCTCTGAGTTCTCGGGATGGTCTGCTCCATCTGGACCCCGGCCACCTCCCTCCGCTGGGCTCCCTGGATTGCAATTTGGTGACATGGCTCCAGGCCCCATTCAGGAATAAAATGCTCATCTCTTTTTGTTTACATATTCATTAGCCAGATACATCACTTCAAATTACCTTCATCAGTTTAATGTCCATCAAAAGTCCTTCTTCTTAATATCCCACTTCATCCCTCACAACACTCCCCCATCACCTGCATGATGTTACTGTTCTGTTCATCATTTGTCAGCACAGTACTTAACAAGGCAAAATAATTTCCTTGAATCCTACAGTTCAAAACAAGCATGAAACTGATACTTTTCTATAAAAAGGTTGGTGGATACCTGGAATGCAATATCATTGTAGTATCAGAAAAATGAATACAGTTGATCAAGGCAGTTTAATGTACCAAGCAGGAAAGAATGCAATCATCAGAACAGCATTTACTGTCTGCAGAATAAACTGCCAAAGATGGCATATCATGCAGAAGTATTACTTGCTTAATTTTGTATGTGCAGTCAAAACCAAATATATGTACCAGAGATAAAATCCAGGCTTTAAAAGACAAGTAAAAAAATCTTCATTTCTTCATGATCTTATAAGGATTTTTCTTCAGCCTTTGTTTGCTTCCAGCAGACATTTGAGGATGCTCAAAGGAGGCACCCCCCCCCCATGGTTCTAGAAGCTCAAAACTCTACATTTAAAATTGATGACAAGACTCCTGTGTGGCTAGGTGAATTGGGGTCTTTGTTTGCTAGGAGAAAGACTCCTAGGTGATTTTATTTTCTTTTGTCCTCTCTAATGTGCCTCCATTTATCTGCTAGAAGAAGGAACTCCTCCCAGTATCTTTCTATAGTTATGCAAACAATTTCAATGGTCTCATTCCTAGTATCTTTCTGTAGTTATGCTAACCATCTCAGCAGTTCCAACCATCCCCCACTCACCGCTGAGAGGCATGACCAAAAACCTGGTGCCCTGACCACTGATCATGCATGGAACATAGCAATGAAACTGGATATGCATTAAACAAAGCAATTGTCTTCCTTCACTGCTACACCAGTACAACAGTCTACATACTGTTCCCTTTTATTAACAGGGAACAGTCCCTTTCCTGCAATCAGTAGACCTGGTGTTTTTCACTGTTTGGGGACACAGGGGCGATTTGTTAATAACTTCACCTTTTACTGATAGACCTAATGTCTGGATAAAAATTTTCTTTCCCTAATCTTTCCCTAATGTCACAACTAAACACAGAGACACTCTAACAAACACAGAGACACTAGCAATTTTTACATAACAGCACATTAACTATATGGGCCAGCCATGAATCTATATAGGGAAAACTGGTCCGGATGCTCCTTCACTATAATTTAGCCTCCGGACCCCATGCTCTAATCACAATTTACAAATCACAATTTACAGTGTAAATCTTCTAATCTCACTTCTGGGAATACAATATAATCCAGGTAACAGGCAGAGTTTGGTTGCACAAAACACACAGGACCACAAAGGGAAAAAGAAAGAGGGAAAACAGAAAACAGAGACGTCTCAGCAGCGAATACTCATACACTCTCTTTCCTCAGTAGCAGCTGTTACAAATACATTACACACACTCTCTCTAGCTGTATCATAGGATTTAACTTTTACCATGAGGATATTAGAAATATGAGAAATATAGCTAGCTATTTTCCAATGTCCACTAGATGGAGCTCCAGGATCAGTTTAACCATGAGGAATAGTAGTATGGTAAATACAGCTAATGTCCACTAGATGGAGCTCCAGAATCGCTTTAAGTGTATTTGAGTGTAGCTTACACGTGGTCTTTTCAAGATGGCTGCCTCCACGTGTGTTCCACTGCCCGACAACGATCCAGCTGCTCCTGAGCTCAAGAAGAAGGAGATAGGCATCAGGTCAAACAGTTCCAGAGTGAAACAGAACCAGGGAGCAGGAGAAGAAGGGAAGAGAGAGAAGAAACAAATCAAGGGGAAGAGCCAGCCGGCCCGCGGCACACAGAAAACAGCGCACAGGGGGAAAATAATTAAAGGAGGAGAGCCACCGGGCCGCGGCACACAAAACCTACAAAGGGAGTACTTTAAAGGAGCCAGCCGGCCCGCGGCACACAAAACAAGGACGGAGCAATTTAAAAGGGGCCCGCCGGCCCGCGGCACACAAAACAAGGACGGAGCAATTTAAAAAGGGGCCCGCCGGCCCGCGGCACTCAAAACAAGGAGGGAACAGCTTAAAAGGGGCCAGCCGGGCCGCAAACAAGCAGGAGAGAAAGAAAAAAGGACTTTAAATACCGGGGAGTCAGCCGGGCCACGGCGCACAGATCAAACAAGCAGGAGAGAGGGAGAAAAGTACTTTTAAAACATCGGGGAGCCAGCCGGGCAGCGGACAAAGACAAATTACGGTCAGTACATACTTTTAATAATTAGCTTGGGGCAAATTTTATTAATAGCTTTTGGCAGCGCTGCACTTTACATACCCTTAAGGGGCCCGAAGTGACAAAGTTAAATTTTTACTGCAGTTATTTACTGGCGCTCGCAAGCAAGCGCCCCCCCCCCCCTTTTTTCTTATTCAGATTCAGATACAGCAGATTCAGATACAGATACAGACAGGACGAGCAATGGTTTCAGGGCCACTAAGGCCCCTATTAGGACTACTCGTTGCGGTTGATCGGGCCGCTACAGGTTCCCAGAAATTACCAGGACTCACAGATAGAGTACAGAAAGTAGCAGTACTCACCAGAACTCTGATCAGACAGGTAGTTTGGATGCCAGTCTATCCAGCCGGTTTTCAATCGGGGATTCAGCCGCAGGGACCGACTGACCACACAAGTCAAAGAGTCCTTCGGAGCACAAAGGGGCCCCGTGGCGCCAAGGATCGTTAATCACCTGGAGGGGTCGGTCCCTGACCGGTGGAGGCCCCGATCCTGCAAAAAGCAGTGGTCTTCCCACTGTGGGTGTGATGAGAGAGAGGCTTTTCTTTTAAATTTTTCCTGGCCAATGCACCAAAATGTTATAGCAAACGCTGTGAAAAGCTCTTATTCAATCACTCACCCACAGAAGGAAAACTCACAGACAGGCTGGAATGCAAACAGGATCTTTAATGTGCACACAGGATCAGACAGAGAGCCGGTTCCCTCCAACAAAAAAGTCTGAGCCCCGAGGGACGTCCTTCAATGCCTTAAATACAGTATAATTTCAAACTCATTCTGTAAACCCATTTGCCACAGGTATTTCTTGTCCACCAATCAGCAGCCCCTGGGGAAGGTACCTGGGTGACCTGTCCAAACCGGTGTGCTCTGGTCTTTTGGTTTCTGGGCTAGGGGATACTGTGCTCAGACCTGGAGTGGGGGAAGGGTGTCTACTGAAATAGCAGGCTGATTACTTTATGTAAGAGCCTCATGGCTGCCTCATTATGAAAGTCGAAGTCTTGTCATCTGAGCTTCTAAAGAAAGCTTAGGTTTGATCTCCTCTAGTACCGACTGGTTTGTTCTTCGGGCAGTCCATGGTATACACAGTATTCGTCGCCAGCACCATAATTCAAAGGCATCAATTTTCTTCCTGTCTATCTTTTTCACTGTCCAGCTTTCACATCCATATGATGTTATTGAAAATACCATGGCTTGAACAAGTCGAATCTTTGTATGGAGAGAGACATCTCTGCTCTTGAGAATCTTATCTAGGTCTTTCATAGCCATTCTGCCAAGAGCAACGCGTCGTCTGATTTCTTGACTGCTTGTTGCATCTTTATTGATAGTTGATCCAAGTAGGTTAAAGTTTTCACAATTTCAATTTCTTCTCCTTCAACGATGAAGCTGTTGATTATGCCAGTTGTCATGATCTTTGTCTTCTTTACATTAAGGTGCAGGCCCATTTTGAGACTATGTTCTTTGATTGTGAGAAGCAAATGTTTCAGATCATCTTCACTTTCAGCCAGTAATGTGGTATCATCAGCACAGCGAAGGTTGTTGATGAGTCTTCCACCAATCTTCACACCTCTGTTGTCTTCATACAATCCTGCTTCTCTGATTTGTTCTGCATATAAATTAAACAGGTAGGGGGAAAGTATGCAGCCTTGTCTTACACCTTTGCTTATTTTAAATCATTCTGTTTCTCCTTGTTCCATTCGAACTGTAGCTTCTTGATCAATGTACAGATTGCGCAAGAGAACGATCAGGTGTTCTGGTATACCCATGCTTCTTAATGTGGCCCAGAGTTTCTCATGGTTTACACAGTCAAAAGCCTTGCTATAGTCAATAAAGCACAAATAGATATCCTTTTGGTATTCTTTAGTCTTTTCAAGGATCCATCTCACATCCGCAATGATGTCTCTCGTTCCTCGCCCTTTCCTGAACCCTGCTTGCACTTCAGGTAGTTCTTGTTCCAGGTATGGTTGTATTCTCTTTGAATAATCTTCAGTAGAATCTTGCTGGCATGTGGGATCAGAGCGATTGTGAGATAATTTCCACAATCAGTTGGATCACCTTTCTTTATTATTGGTATAAACACAGATCTTTTCCAGTCAGTTGGCCATGATGTTGTCTTCCATATTTCTTGGCAGAGCCTTGTGAGTATGGTAACAGCGGCATCAGATTGCTGCAATACTTCTATGGGAATGCTATCAATGCCTGGTGCTTTGTTCTTTGATAAGGCTTTCAATGCTGCTTCAACTTCTTCTTTCATCACCAATGGTTCCCGATCATAAGGTACAGGTTGAAACGGCTGTTGGTCCACTTGATCTTTATCATATAAAAACTCTGTATATTCCTTCCACCTTTTCTTGATCTTCTCAGCATCATTCAACATAGAACCTTGAGCATCTTGTAACATTCCAATTCGAGGCTGGAACATTTTCTTTAACTCTTGTAGCTTTAGGATAGCCGATCTTGTTCTTCCTCTAATAGTTTCTGCTTCTATTTCCTTGCAAGTGTCATTGTAGTACTTTTCCTTGTCCTGTCTTGCTGCACATTGGAAATCTCTGTTGAGTTCTGCGATTGTCTTTCTTTCTTCTCTGGCTTTAGCTTCTCTGCGTTTCTGGGCAATTTTCAGAGTTTCTTCCGTCATCCATTTTGGCCGTTTTTGCTTTTTCACCTTTTGTAGAGACTTCTCGCTTTCTTCCAACACAACCTTCTTGATGTCATTCCATAACTCTTCCGGAGCTCTGTTATTTGTATCTAAAGCAGCAAATCGATTTTGCAGGCAGTCTTTAAATTCCAGTGGTATATTCTCAAGGTCATATTTTGTTGCATTCATGAGTGGTTTGCTCTTTTTCAACTTTAGCTTGAGTTTGCATACTAGTAGTTGATGATCTGTACCACAGTCAGCTCCAGGTTTTGTCTTTGTTGATATTACAGAGCTTTTCCATCGTTGACTTCCACATATGTAGTCAATTTGATTTTTATATAATCCATTCGGTGAAGTCCATGTGTACAGTCGCCGCTTGTGTTGCTGGAAGAAGGTGTTTGAGATGAATAGATCATTGGTCTTGCAGAATTCTATCAGTCTTTCTCCAGCTTCATTTCTGTTGCCAAGTCCATATTTTCCAACTACTTTGCCGCCTTCTTTGTTGCCAACTTTTGCGTTCCAGTCACCCATGACTATCAGGATATCCTGTTTGCATGTTCTGTCAATTTCAGCTTGTACTTGTTCATAGAACTCTTCAATTTCATTCTCTTCAGCAGCTGTTGTTGGGGCATATACTTGAATTATAGTTGTGTTGATAGGCAATCCTCGTAGACGAATAGAGATTAAGCGTTCGCTGACTGCATTGTATTTCATTACAGTTCTTGCAAGTTTCTTATTTATTATAAATGCAACACCATTTCTTCTTTGTCTTTCATTTCCAGCATAGTAGACCATGTGATCATCTGATGCAAAGTGCCCCATGCCAGTCCATTTCAGTTCGCTGACACCCAACAGATCAAGTTGTACACGTTCCATTTCATTCTTGACCACCTCCAACTTCCCTTGGTTCATGCTTCGTACGTTCCATGTTCCAATACGTAAGACATCTTTACAGCTTCTGACTCTCATTTCATGCGCAGCTACATCTGCAGTCAGACTTCCCGAGGGCTTTGATCCAACCACATCATAAATGCTGGCTTTACTCTGAAAAGTCTTCAGCTCTTCCCCAGTAGCTAGTTGAGTGCCTTCTGACCTGGGGGTCTCATCTTCCAGCACCATAGCACAATTTGTTTTGTTGTAACTATCCATTGGGTTTTCTTGGCAAGATACAGAAGTAGATTGCCGGACCTTTCTTCCGCGCAGTTTAAGTTTGGTGTTGTTGCCGTTGTCACAAAAATGTGATCCTCCGCCATCAACACTGTCCCAATCTGCTGCTGCCCAGATGGGTGGTTTGTCTTGGTCTGGCACCTCAGCTGAGACCTGTCCATCTTGGGAGACCCTGCCAGTAGTTAAACTACCGATAGTTTAGCTCTCAGCATCACTGATGCACGCAAGCCCTCACAGCACGACAAGCTGCAAACCAAGTGAGAGCATATCTCCATAAACTAGTTATTTGTTATCATCTTGCTAGATCAGTCCAGAAGAGTTAGTTATGCTCCCTCTCCCACAGGTCTTGAGCAGCTTTCATTGATGTCATCCTTTGGTATATCTGTTGGTGCAGCACTGAGAAAAGCCATTAATTTCTGCTCCAGCAGGTGGCAAGGTATGTGGACTGGTACATAATGCAGATAGAATCACTGGTCATCGGGATTGAGTGCAACAGAGCCAGTGTGAGGATTTCTGCCACTCTAGGCAGATCCTCCATGCTGCCCCCCAAAGATTACGGTGCTGCTATTCCTCCCCCAATCCGGGCATCCATCTTCTTACCTTGGGGGGAGGGGGCAGCAAGACGATGCCCATCACAGCGGAGGCATCGCCGTGCCACCCCCTCCCCCAATGAGAAGATGGATGCTGGGAGGGGAGTTGGCATGGTAGGCTGGGCGGTGATGAACTCTCACTTTGCTGGGAGGAGGGGGCACCTAGTTCGTCTAATGGAAGGGCCAGCCCCAGTCTGGAAAGGCCCAATGTGACTCGGAACGTGGGTTTGCTCATGTCTCCTGGAGTTGACTACCGCCCTGTATCCAACACCATGTCTTACAAATTACTAATGCTTGGTGCGTCTGAAGAGGAGCAGGAGGACCTCACAGGGCCGCTGAGGGGAGTCGGTAAGTTGGGCCCAGGCCCCTCTTGTTGTCCTTATCTGCATGTCCTGTATTTTTCAGAATTTTTTCTGATTTAAATGAAAAGAAAACAAAACAGGCACTAGGGCTTCTCAAGCTTGTTTGGACATCTGGGGTTTCTCTACTCGGGTTTCCCGGGTCAGCCCAATAAGCCTTGGAATTCCCTTCTCAGGACTTCCTTTTCACCACACCCTGTGTCTTTTATTGGCACTTTTTTTTTCTGTTGCTGCTGCAGCTTTCATTCATGCAACTCAAGGCAGCCTGCATCCTCTAGCATTTTTTTTTACCACAGCTGCTGCTTTTTGCTTTCGTTATGGCTGCAAAGCCTGGGGCACTTTTATTTGGCATTCTAGGACTCCCAGAAAAAGCCTGGGTCTGATGCATGATGCTGTTCCTGTGGTCTTCTTCTCCCTTTTTGTTTCTTTTCCCGTGGTGAGTACTGCAGCCACTTCAGGTGGCAACTTGGGCCCAATGGAGCTGGAACGTAGTAGAGTGGCCGTAGCAAGAGGCTCAGTGGCCCTGGAGGTCTTTGGGGTCCTGCTTGTTAGTCAGCTTGCACTGCAGCTCCTGAAACATTTCACGGGCTTTGTTCAATCTGACTAGCTGCTTAGCAGCTTCATTCTGGGGCCCAAGAGCACTCTTATTAGGGGCAGCTAGAGAGTCAAGGCACCCACGTTGCCCCCGCACTTCTCCATTTCTCCGGGAACCCAATCATTTACCCCCATGAGGGTTGATTGAAGGATTCAAGTGAAATTCCTGTTACTGGACGTTAAGCCTGAGAAGGAAAGAGTGGTGATTCCCCCAGAGGCCGGTTAGGATCTCTGTGATCCGCCATTTCTCTGCCAGCGATTGTTTATGTCTTTTTAGGACGTTATGGTGGTTCTGCAAATTTCAGAGCTGTTCTTTGGGTGAGTTTAGCAGGTGGGTCTTCTTTATACTTGGTGTATCTGGTTGTCTGCTGTGATCATACTTCTCCCAGATCCTATGTAGCAGCGCATAAGATTTTAAGTGAAAAAAAATGTCCCTAGGGATCTTTAGATCCTGCCTCATCTGTTCCCTTGGCCCCAAGGCAAGCATGATCAGTCCTTTGGGCCCCCTGTGGTGGGACTTCTGTTCACGGCTGTGCATATTTCTGTGGCAGTGGAGAGAAGTGCTGTTGTGAGGAGTCTTGGTTTTGGAGGGTCGAGATTCTTAAGAAAGCCTTGGCAGTAGCTGCCCTAGGTTCTTGGGTAATTTTGTGTCTACACCTGGAGGCTAGCCCTCAGATAAGGGCTCCATCTTCTGTCAGTACATTTTGGTTCCAGTCATATAGCTATGGCCCCTTGTTTTCAGGGTTACAGGTCTGTTCCTTGGAACATCTAATGCTAGTTGGGCCTAATGGTTATTAAGCTCAGTCACCTTCCAGATACTTGGAGACATGCAGTGGACCTAGGTGGTGGCTTCTGGTTCAGAGTATCTTCCAGTTCCATGTGGGTGACATTTGTGGAAGCTCTGCAGCACCTCCTGCAATGGTTATTTTCCCCATGCCATCCGCTGGAAGGCCAGGGACATTATCCCTGATACATGAGTGCCCAGGGAGGGAGGTTCCTTCTGGCATTCCTGGACCTAAGCCAGTTGTTTTCAGAATCTGAGTCTTTCATTTTCATTTGATGTTTTTTGGTTCTGTCATTGCATCATTCAAGTAGGGGGGCTGGGAAGGGTGCTGCTCACCTCCAGAACCTTGCCATGGCATTGTAGCTTTCCCGTTGTGAACAGCTTTAGTTGTTTCTCCACTTCTATGTTTTAGGCCACCTCTTCAGTTCCTAGCCTTGGCTTTGACCAAGATGCTGCTCCCTGTACCTTTTCCAAGGTAATAGTGGTGGTAACTGTGCTTTTCTGCATGTAGAGAGCCCAGGTTATCCATACCATGATCTCAGAATAGCCCAGTAAGACTTTTTTGGTGAAGGCCCAATATGACATAGGCCTGGTGAACTCTGGCTGGGAAGGCTGGGGTCAGTGATCATCAGGATTCCGAGTACCTGGGGATCGGTTTCATGCTGTCCTGAGTTGAGCTTCCTCATGACGAAGAATTCTCTAAAGCCCCAGCCATCTCAAAGCACATGATTCTCTGTCAGCTCTATGGACCCTTGAGTCTGTAATATTAACCTTGGAGCTGGATCCTTGGACCAGGGTGCATATGTACTCATTGCAGAGGCACTGGCTAACCTTCTGTTCTCTATGTTCCTCGTCATTTGACCAGGCCCTTCCTCTCCCTGAGGAAATCGAGCAGTTGTGGTTATATTTGAAATTCCACCATCTTATGGCCATGATGCCATTGGAAGCACCTGATGAAGTGCATCTCATCACAGATGCCAGCCTGAAGGGCTAGGGTTACAGGGTCCAGACCAATTGGTCCAGGCACTTGGACCCCTTGAGGAGGCCTTCTGGGGGATCTTCCATCTGGAGGTCAGATCGATCAGTTTGACAATGGAGAGGTTCAGGCCTCTCCTAGTGAACAAAGCAGAACATATGTTCTCAGACACTGCCCTGACATTCATGTGTATCCATTACTGAAGCAGAGCTCAAGGGGCTGAAGTGGTTCTCAAAATTATGGAGCTGTGTTGTTGGCCAGAGGAGTATCTGTTTGCTCTGTCTGCTGTGCACATTGCAAGATTTAATAGCATGCATACCAACTTTTCATATTGGAACTGTACGTCCAGGCAAAGTGAAAGCTCAGCTTTTCCACTTGTAACCTCCTAGTACAAAGATGCAGTCTTCCAGTGCATCACTTGAGGGTCACTCAGGAGAATACCAATTTGAGGAGCTGTTTGAGATGCAGAAAGATTCCATGGATGGTGGGCTTGGTAGCCCTACTTCAGGAGTAGCCTCGGGAATGGAGGCTGTATGTTTCCCTCCTTGGCTGTTGAGCTGTCTTCTGCACAACCTGTGGGTCCATCTGGACCTGATGATCCTAAGAGCCCCGGATTTCCAGACTATAGTACACGGATTCTTGATGTGATCTCTCTATAGCTATCTCAAGATGCGGAACTACAATGGAGATGGAAAAGCCTCCCTGCTTTTGTCACGATGGGCCTCTATGTCCTTAGCTTAAGTTAGAGCTGCCATTTTTGCCTTCATTTTTGCAGCCACGTCTTTGGAGAACTATATTGGTTTTCATTTCCTCTTGCTTTTAAATACGGTTGTTACATATAGATCTATTGTCCTTGTTATGGCCTCTTTCAGTTTAGCCCACTGCCTTTCCACTTCCCTTATCACCTCCCATCCTGCTAGCTCTTTCTTCAGGTCGTTTCCCATTTTCTGAAGTCACCATTCTTGAAATGTAGGACTTTTGAGTTTGCTGCGATTGGACTCTGCCTTGGCTTTTACCTCAAACCACACCATGCGGTGTTTGCTGCCGGGCATTAGACACACTGTTTCTGTTAGTGAGCACCAGATCCAGCGTTGAGCCTTAACTGGTGGATTCCTTCACCAGTTGCTGATCTTCCTACTTCTTTCCATATTGGCAAACAAGATACTCCAGTCCACATTTGGCAGATTAAAGTCACCCAGTATCACCATCTCACCCTTTTTTTGCTACCTTTGCAATATCATTGATCAAGCCTCTACCTCTTTCCTTTGTTTGAGTTGGAGGTCTGTAGACTGCACCAGTATGGAAGGTAATACCATCTCTTCTTTCCAAATCAATCCACAGTGCTTCTTTTCCCCAACTCCCCTGCGTTTCAGCTGCTTTAATACTGTTTCTGACATAGAGGGTGCCTTCTCCTCCTTTCCTGCTCTCTCTATCCCTTCTAAATAGATTATATCCAGGTATGGCAATATCTCATTCATGAGGCTCATTAAACCATGTATCTGTAATGGCCACAATGTCCACATTCATTTCCACCATCAGGGTTTCCAGGTCAAGAACTTAATTACCCTAGACTGTGAGCATTTGTGCTCATTACATTCCAGCAGGTTTTGGTAGACTTGTTTTTGTTTTTCATGGGTTTTATTCATGACTACTCTTCCCTTTTGCTATTGATGCATGAGTTAATATTATGTCTCTCTTTATTTTTACCATTACTGTAATACCTTTGCTGGGAGTGACATCCTGAACTTGTTTTCCATCTGTCACCCCCTTTCCCTAGTTTAAATGCCAGTCTACATATTGCCTGAATTTTTCATCTAGGATCTTTTTTCGTGCTACAGAAAGATGTAGACCTTTGTTACAGTATAGCCTCTTTCATTCCATCTATTGCCCCAGCCACTTATATATCTAAAGCCTTCATATTTACACCAGGTTTGGAGCCATGCTTATGTGATGCAGCCTTTCTTCCCCCTAACCATGTTAGAACTTTAATGTTGACAATGGATTTAAGGTTCTCTCCCAAAATTTGTAAGTCTCTTTGCACTGTAGAGGTAATGTTTCTAGCCAGATCATTTGTTCCCACATGGATAACAATATCAGTTTTAGAACTCTTACTCTGTGACTTCACTAACAATCTGGTTTGTATTATTTCTGGGTGAAGACCCTGTAGGTCAAAGGGAGAACAACATAAAATTTACTAACAGCATTTGGTGAATATCTGTGCACCTCTTAGGGGGAGAGAATAAAGTTCCCTCCTGAAGTTTCACTCAGTACTTTCACGTGGTGACCCTGTTGTTTAACATCTATACTGAATCTCAGCAAGGTGACACTACAATTGAACTATGGTAGGAAAGAAAAAGAAAAGTACATACGCCCAGAATAAAAAGGTGCCCACCCGTAGCCTATGCACTAGGGCTAACAATGGTGGTTGCAATAATGCAGACGCTGCAGATGTAGATAACATCCCTGCCACAGATAAAGGTCATTGTGGATGTGTTCATGGACCCATTATGGCAGGAGACAAGCCACAGAAATTAATGAAAAAGTTAAGAGAATTGACTACAGTTAAGTGGACTTCTACAGATAAAGAGGAGATAATGTACTGCAACTTATATGCTACAAATTCTGTATTTAAATCAAGAGGGTATACAAAGAGAATCTGCCAGAAACTGGAAGAAAGGGGAATTTTGTCAAAATCAAAACTGAAAAATGCAACTGATGTGAATTTAAGATCTTTAGTATTTAATCTTTTTATTTATTGTAAATAGTTTACATATTAGACAGCATACATTTTGATTCCATTGTAAGAAGCTAACATATTGAAACATTATAGACAATATACACTTTAAGATAACTTAAAAAGCATACATGGTGAAGGTGCAGGAAGGAGAAGGGGAAATTATAATGTATTAATTGACTTTTTTTTAAATGAATTATTATTGAGTGGGAGGGGGGGATAAAGGTAAGGAATGGGAGGGAGTATGGAAGTATGGGATGGGGGTGGTGGTATATGGGGGGGGGAAGGGGATAAAGGTAAGGAATGGGAGGGAGTATGGGATGGGGGTGGTGGATAAAGGGGGAGGAAGGGGAGAAAAATAAAATATGTTTAACATTGTTAATATGTATGCTGTTTACATTGTTTCAATATGAATTTAAGATCTTTAATTTCACAGATGAAAGTAAAGAAGTTTGTGAATTATAGCATGTTGGCTCAGCTCAGGGTTTCTGTGGAAAGAGAAATAGAGGGAGGAGGAGGAGACCTAGGTGGGATTACCAGAAGAAAGGTATACAAAGAAAAAGAAAAGTGAAGATGGAATTTAGAGATCTGGAACTGCAGGAGAGATCAACAAAGGACAAGTCAACACATCAACTGAAGAGGAAGAAGAAAGGGAAGAGAAAGATCCAGAGATGGAGAAATTTGTAATCAAACTCCTAATCCATGTGGAAAAAAGATGATTATGCTGGGTTCAAAGGCAAGGGAAAGATTACCCAAATTAAATTTAACACCCAAGGCTAAAAGTATGATAAATAAGATGAATAAGACCATAACCTGTATAAAGGGACCATTTACTGACATCACAGAAATAAATTGAATGCAATACTGTGCAGCTAAAATTATTTAAAGAATATACCGACTAAAATGCAGGGCCAGAAGAAAAAGAGAAAAATAACAGTTTCTCCTTGGAAAAAGCGAATCAAAGGAAAAATAAAATCACTGAACGTGGAGATATCCCTGATAGATGGGTATCTAAAAGGATTAAGATAATCAAAGATATTAAGGAAGATCCAAAACATCAAGCTGAAGCATGTTGCATTAACAGAAGAAGACCTGAAATTTATGTTCCAACAATAAATTGAAAGTATCAGCAGAAGCACAAAAACTGCAAAGATATAAATAAAACGGGAAAGAAAGAATTCAAAATAAACTATTTAGAGAGAACCCAAAACAGTTCTACAAAGATTTAGGAAAGAGCGTTAATATGGTAAAAGCACCACCAACCAAAGTCAAAACAGTAACCTTCTGGAGAAAACTATATGAGGACCCTATAGAACACAGTCAAGAAGCAGAATGGTTACACTGAATACAGGAGTATTTAGAAAACGCAAATATCAAACCTATGGAATGGCCTGCAGTAAGAAAACAAAGAGCTGGAAAGCAGGCTAAAACAAGCCCCAAACTGGAAGCGTCTCGGCCCAGATGGTGTGCCAACCTTTGACTCAAACAGTTAACATCACTCCACCAAGATTTGGCAAACTGCAAAAAACAATTGATCAAGCAGCCAAACTTAACACCACAATGGCTTATAAAGAATATTTTTCCTTCCAAAGGGGGACCCAAGTAACATTCCCAAAAATTACAGGACAATAACTTATCTACCTACAATCTTATAAGCTGTTCACTGCGATAGATGCAGACAGAATATATGATCATATCGATTACACCAACATCATGGCAATAGAGCAAAAGGGCAATAAGAGGGGAGCATATGGAATCAAGGAACACTTAATGTTGAATAGGGCCATCATGGCCAGCGTTAAGCAGAAATTTTAGTATAGCATGGATTGATAAGAAAGCTTTTCACAGTGTCCCACGCTGTTGGATAATAAATTGTCTTGAAATGTATAAAATAAATCCTGGTTTGATAGAGTACATTAAGTTCACCATGACAGTGTGGCAAACCACACTCTTTTTGAAGTATGAAGATGGTCAGTACATCATTCCTAACATTATCTAGTGAGGAATATTTCAGGGAGATTCCCTGTCACCACTTCCGTTTTGTATGGCGCTTAATCCAGTGAGTACTATACTCTCATCAAATCTTTGGGATGCAGATTTAGCTTGAATCCTAAAGAAGGTAACAGCCCATTTACTATTTACAGACAATCTGAAACTGTACAGTTCCAGTGCCCAACAACTAGCAGAGCAACTCTGTGTGGTGAAAAGCTTTTATGATGATAGGATGACTTTTGGCCTTGATATGCTAAGGCAGGTTTTTTTAGAAGAAAATTGAGCAAAATAGAAAACATCTCCCTAGCTGAGGGCTGTAATATCAAGTGTCTTGAAAAGGAAGGTATATATAAGTATCTTGTAGTAGAAGAAAGAACGACACTCAAGCAGCAATAACTGAGAGAAAAAAATCAGTAAAGAATACTACAGGAGACTAAAATTGCTTTGCTGGGTAGACTAGATGGATCATGCTGGTCTTTATCTGCCGTCATATACTATGTTACTATTTTATGTTATTGAAAAGTGCTTTAACATCACAGAATAAGATACAAGCCATCAATCAGCTGGTAATTTCTGTACTCTCATAGAGCTTTGGGATTGTGGACTGGCCTCTTAAAGATCATGAAAAACTGGATGTGCAAACAAGTAAACTCCTCCATACCCATGAAATAATTTACAAGAATCGGTGTATGCCGAGACTGTACATTCCCAGAGCTGAAGGAGAACTAGGCCTCATAGAGATTGATTGATTATACATATTGAGCTACTATCATAGGCCTCCAAGCTTACCTAACAGCATCATTGGATCCAAATACACAAAAAGTGTTAAAATATGAAAGTAAACGTCCAGAATCTGTCTCCATCATTAAATTTGGACAAGCATTCCAATGAGTAGAAGGAATGAGTGAGAATTTACAAGCATACACAGGAAAGGAAGTAACAGGACTTGCAAATGAGTTAAAACAAGTGATAAATGCACAAATACAGTGGGAATTACAGAGTGTTATTCCAGGAACCCTTTGTCGATCAAGAACGGATACATGAATGATTAAGGAGAGGTGAACTGAAACTGAAGGATGAGAAGTTGATAGTTGCAACCCAAGACAGCTGATTATGGACGAGATGGTTTACAGCGAGCATTGAAAAAACTGGCAAAACAGACAGATGTTGATTCAGTGGGAAAGAGCTGGAGACAGTGACTCACCTCATAGCTAGCTGTGAAGTTCTGATTTTAGAAAATTTCTATACAGAAAGGCGCAATAAAGTAGCGCACCTTATCCATTGGAGACTCTGTAAACACTACAAGATCATTGTGCCTGAAAAGCAATGGGATCATGACCTTAAAAGAATTACAGAGAATGAAGAGCTTATAATCACCTGGGATGCTCCCATTCCGACCAATAAAAAGCTGGATGCGAGGAAGCTGGATATAGTGGTAATGGAGAAAACACCAGAATGGCATTGATTATAGAGGTGTCAGTTCCAAGCAACTGTGAATCGCGTTGAGAGGTAAAAAATCTTCAAGTACCAAGAAATGCATTCGGAAACCAAGAAAATGTGGCAGAAAGATACCAAGTTATTTCCCATTGTGTTGCGTGCCACAGGTTTAATTAAGATGAATTTTCAAGCACACCTTGATAAATTACTCATACACATAGCATTTTACGAATTCCAGAGGGAGGCTCTCTGGCACAATACAAGTACTATGCCGAGCCTTAGTAGTAAATTTGAGAGACTGAGATCATACTCCACATAACCCTGGCTTAGAAGTGAGGTTCATTACTGTCATGGTATGCACAAAACTCACCCATTTGGAGAAACTTTATTTTTAACAGGTAGAATTTCTGAGAATACTATAGTGTTGACAACAGATTTAGTGCTCTCTCCCAAAATTTGGAAGTTTCTTTGCACTGCAGAGATACTGTTTCTAGCCAGATCTATATGTTCCCAGATGGATAACAACATCAGTTTTAGAACTCGTACTCTCCTCTGTGACTTCACTATCTGGTTTGTATTCTTTCTTGCTGAAGACCCTAGAACCAAGTGAAGCCTACAGGGTATTCGTGGGAGTTGTTCAGGTGTCACCTCTGGCAGGTGAGTCTGTCCTTAGGGTTGTCTTTCTCCTACCCTGCATCCTCATTGCTTTGATACGTCCCACTTGTCTGGACTGGTCTAGCAAGATGAAAAGGAAGGATACATTCTACATACTGATAATTTACATTCCTTGAATCTTACTAAACCAGCCCAGGACCTGTTCTGGAAGACTCCTATTGCAGGTTGGGAAGCCTGCTGCCTTTTGGTCACATGATATTGGTGCTTGGAAGACTCTTTCTGCAGATCTGGGGTTCTCGCTGCCCTTTAAGGCTTTGACAGTCCCAAATGCTGGCTCATGTTTTTTGTGGCAAAGTTATTTATCTTTAATAATATTTTCTGAGTTTTTCAGTCTTGCTTACTGCTTGGAAAGTGTCCTACTGGCTTCTCTCAGTACTGCCCCAGAGGATATACTAAGTCTGCCTCCACCTGCAGGCAAGGGAGCATAACCCACTCATCTGGACTGGTCTAGCAGGATTCAAGGAAAGTAAATTATCAGGTATGTAAAATATATCCATGTGGGTCATGTTGTATATTCACTGTCATTCATGAATTACTCCTGGGTCAATTCTGCACACACAAAAATGTCAATATATTACACATTTTGTTGAAAGAACACAATATAACAACTCTTGAGAAATGATTAATTTAAAATACAATACAGAAAAAAGATGTGTAATTATTTTTTAGCAGAATTCCTTACTGCTACTACTACTATTAATCATTTATATAGCACTACAAGGCAGACATGGCACTGTATAAACATAAAGAAGACAGTCCCTGCTTATATAGCTTACAAACTAATCAAGACAGACAGAACAATACAAGAGAAACAAGGGGGTGGGTTCAAAAAGGGAAGGAGAACAAGGGGTTAGGATCCAAATGCAGCCTCAAAGAGGTAAGCCTTTAGTATGGACTTGAAGAGGGGAAAAGAAGAGACTTGACATAAAGATAGAGGAAGTTTGTTTCTTCAAGAGTACTGTAGTATTATATTATAAGGCATCGTCCCTTACCCCCAAGCAGAATCCCTAGCTTTCCTCGTCCCTTCCCAAGCTCAGTCCGTCGTCCCTTCCCAGTCTCAATTCCTCCCACCTCTGCCAAACCCCACCAGATTTCTCCTGTCTCGACCATCCAGCTTTCCTTTTCTCTCTGAGTGAAACCCAGGTTTGAATTTAGGAATAGGCAACTGTTTAGGGCACCAGATTGTGAAGATGCTGGATATCTGGGCTGAAGAAGAGCCTAATCTCACTTGTTTTAAGTCTATGCGCCATACCATTTCAAAAGGATACTGCAGTGGCATGCTGATTCTTCCTCTCCGCTGTCTATTTCTCTGATCTCCAGGGACAATATCTCCCTTGCTCTCTGGTCCTTCCTGTAGGTGCCAAAATCTTAATGCTACTGTGCTCTAATCCCCAACTTTCTCTCCCCACCACAGGCTTTGAACCCTTAGCTTTCTCGACTCTGCTCCAGGTTCAAAATTAAGAACATAAGATATGCCATATTGGGTCAGACCAAGGGTCCATTAAGCCCAGCATCCTATTTCTAACAGTGGCCAGTCTAGGTCACAAACAATGTTCCCTCTAATTTTCTGTAGGCTGTGTACGCATAAAATATCAGCTGTGCAGCTTTTGAAAGAAGGTTAAATTTTTGTGCGCCACATAATGACACTCGGAGTTATATACTTTAAAATTTGACTACATGTCAGAATACAGTATGTACACCACATTGATTGCACTAGAAAATATTGTAGAACTTGTGAAAACCATAAATACACAACAACTTTTAAATTTTAAGATGTCTGTGTTGTTTTCTATTAGAATCAGAACCGTAATTTTTGTGCGCTCTGTTGTAAAGTATGTGCGCTCACTCGGTGAGGTGTGTGCGCGTGCACACGCGCACAGCTTAGAGGGAACAGTGGTCACAAATATCTGTCAGGTTCCCAAAAGGTATACAGATTCCATGCTGCTTGTCCCAGGGATAAGCAATGGATTTCCCCAGTTCACTTTAATAATGATTTATAGACTTTTTCCCTCCAGGAACTCGTCCAAACCTCTTTTAAATCAAGCTACACTAACAGCTTTTCCTTATCGTTCCTACAGTTCAGTCCTCCACCTCTGGGTTGTGCACCTCCTCCTGCAGCCTGGAGACTGGACCTGTCATAATTCCTGACGTCACTGGATGTAGTCTGGTGCACACCCCCACCTTCTCCAGTGTGTCCAGTCTCCAGGCAGCAGGAGGACTTAGTGAGCCTAGGTGCTGGGCTCACTTGAGGAACTCATAAGGAGCCTTAGAGTAGTTAGCTGTTCAAATTTTTCTCCTTTCATTTCAATTTGCATTTGAGTTATTTTTGGGGGGTACTATCAAAGATCAAGCTGTGTCTATAGTACCAGTCCTGCCTGCCTCTGATTTCCGGAGCTGTGGGCTCATACTTAGGTCTCTCCCACTGGACTGGACGGGGGAGAGCCCTTTTGCAGGACCGTGGCGTTATCCTCTGCTGCGGCGAGGAAACGCGTTGCCCTAAGAAGCAGCAGCAGTCGGACGGGAGGCTCGCCAGCGGTAGACTGCTCAGCTGAGAAAGCAGTCCCGCGGGCTGGAGCCCTGTCGAAGGCACGTAAGTCGGGGGACATTTGACGACACTGTTTACTTTAAGAGTGTTCTGGGAGCAGTTTGGCTTCCCCGACAGCCGCGCGGGAAGCCTCCGACATTTCGGGGCTCACGCGGCAGATTTTGGCATGCTTTTTAACCACACGCCGGCGGCAGCGGCCATTTTAAGGTCTGGGGCATTGTGCTGCACAGCTCCAGACGGCGTTTTTTATTAAAGCCAGAATTAGGTGGATGTGTGGCGCCGTGCCTTAGTGTTCAGCGCAGAAGAGGTTTTTCTTTCAGGTTTCAGACCCGGGGAGTAGTTTAGTTAAAAAAAAAGAATATAACATGAAATAATTACATAAAAAGAAGACAGAAGGAAGCAGACACATTCAGAAGATTCTGCAGGTTTAAATACTTTATTGGGATAGAGTAAGGGGGTACCAGAGTTTTCCTAGTTGGGTGGACGGTCTGAGATGGCATCCCGGCCCCAGTGTGTCCTCTGCAGTTCTCGCAGGGGCACGATAGTGGAATCAGGGGTCTGCAGGGCTTGCGCTTCGGGTTCTGTCAGCATGGAACGGCAGATGGAAGCGAAGCCTGGTCAGGACCCGCAGATGGGGGCAGCAGGCCCGGAAGAGGGGGTAGTTTTGGCTCCCACTCCGGGGGGTACCCAGGAGGCGGTAGCTGCTCTACCGGCATCCTCGCCGGGCAGGGAAGCCGCTTCCCAGTTTGGAGATTTCTACCCCGATTTTGTGTTACTTATGCATCAAGCTTTCTGCAGGCAGCGCCAAGGCCTATTACCGGAGACCCTGCCTAGAGCTACGGTCACTCCGCACTCCGGGGTAGCTAGCGGCGGGGCTATTTCTCCTAGGCCTTTGAAGAGGGCCCAACCTCGCAAGTGTTCGCCCTCAGTCGGGGAGGGGAATGACTCCGAGGAGGCTGACCTAGATTTGGAAGTAGAGATGGAGGATTTAGAGGAGGGGGAGATTCAGGAACCGGAGGATCAGGCTAAGATCATCCGGGTGTTCCGGAGAGAGGAGCTCTCGGCGCTCATCACGGAATCCCTCCAGATGTTGAACTTGGCGGCGGTTTCTCCGGCTGAGGAGGTGGGGGTTGAGGATCCCATCATCCAGGCGGAGAGGCAACCACAAGTGGTGTTCTCAGTCCACCGGGTGGTGGATAAGATGATACAGGATGAATGGGACCGGCCAGAGGCTGGCCTCCTGGGTGTGAGAACAATGAACAGGCTCTATCCTCTGGCGGATAAGGACAAGGAACGCTTTAAGTCCCCCCCCGAATTGATGCGGCAGTCTCGGTGGTTACCAAGAAGACCACTATCCCGGTGGAAGGTAGCACCGCATTAAAGGATGCACAGGATAGAAAGGTGGATGGTCTTTTGAAGTAGTCCTTTGAGGCCGACGCCTTGTCCTTGCAGGCTTCTATTTGCGGAGCTTGGGTGGCAAGGGCGTGTCTTCGGTGGTCTCAGCGTCTCCGGCAGTCTGCACAGTTAGATCAGGGGGGGACTGCAGAGCTGGATCGGTTGGAGTCCGGTACCGCGTACTTGGCAGACGTCCATTATGATTTGATCAGAGCGCTTTCTAACAGCAGGGCTTCCTTAGTGGCGGCTCGCCATTCCTTGTGGTTGCGGAATTGGGCGGCGGATGGATCTTCGAAATTGCGTCTCAGCAAGCTGCCCTTTAAGGGTAAGCTGCTGTTTGGCGAGGATCTCGATAAGTTGGTCAAGGATTTGGGAGAGTCTAAGGGAGGCAGACTTCCGGAAGACAAGCCCAAACAGGGGAAATCCGCACACGCCTTTCGGGGCCAGTCCTGGGACTTTCGTAGGTTCCGTACGTCTCGGTTGGGCGGGTCTCAGAGAGGCAAGTTTCCCTACAAAGGCCAGGGGTTTTGAGGCTTCAGGGGAGCAGGTAAAGGTTTCTCAGGAGTCACTTCCTCGCTCGGTAGAAAGCCCCAATGAAGGTTTGCGGGTCCCGGTAGAAAGTGCTCCGCTAGGAGGGAGGCTGCGGGAGTTTCTTTCTGCTTGGACCCAGATCACTATGGATCAGTGGGTGTTAGAGGTCATTCGCGAGGGGTATGCCCTGGAATTCGCGACACCGGTTCTAGATTCCTTTGTGATGTCGCCCTGCAGAAATCCACAAAAGGCCCTGGCGATTCTCAAGACCCTCAATCGCCTACTGCTTTTGCACGCTATTTGCCCGGTGCTGTTACAAGATTGCGGGTTGGGTCGATACTCAATCTATTTTGTGGTGCCCAAAAAGGACGGATCTCTTCGCCCCATTTTGGATTTGAAGGAGGTAAATTAGTGCCTGCGGGTACCTCACTTCAGGATGGAGACTTTGCGCTCCGTTATTGTGGCGGTGCGCAAAGGAGAGTTCTTGACCTCTCTGGATCTCACGGAGGCATATCTTCATATTCCAATCAGAGAAGCCCACCAAAGGTTCCTTCGCTCTGCCCTTCCCTGGGGGCACTTTCAGTTCCAAGCTTTACCCTTCGGGCTGGCCACAGCACCGCGTACCTTTACCAAGATCATGGTGGTGGTGGTGGTGGCGGCGGCGTTGCGCAAGGAGGGAATATTGGTCCATCCCTATCTCGACGACTGGGTGATTCGGGCAAGTCCGAGGGCGAGAGCGTGCACGTGACAAGCAGGGTGGTACAGTTCTTGCAGCATCTCGGTTGGGTAGTCAATCCAGCCAAGAGCCGACTGGTGCCGACCCAGGAGCTCGAATATCTCAGGGTGCGGTTCGACACCCAGTCTGGGGAGGTGTTTCTGCCACATCATCGGGCTCTGGGTTTGCGACGCCTTCTCAACAGGTTCCGAGCGATGCCGGCGCCGTCGGCGTGGGAGTATCTGCGTGTGCTCGGGACTATGGCAGCGACTCTGGAGGTGGTGCCTTGGGCCAGGTTTCATATGCGGCCCTTACAGCGTGCGCTTCTCCGCCGATGGTCTCACCAGTCAGACTCGTTAAGCAAGTGTCTTCCATGCTCTCCGCAGGTCCAGAAGGCGTTACGGTGGTGGCTGCTGCCCAGATCCCTGCAAGCGGGCATACCCCTGGAACAGCCAGCCTGGATCCCGCTGATGACTGATGCGAGCCTCGCGGGATGGGGGGCACACTGCGGGGACCAGTATGCGCAGGGCGTGTGGTCCGCTCAGCAGTGCAGTTGGTCCATCAACCGGCTGGAGCTTGTCAGACGGCTGCCTGGGTGAGAATGTTCACAGTCTTGGCAAGTGCATATATCAATATGATTTGCAAGGGATTGTGGGAAATGCAGTCCATTCACACCAGACACAGCTGCTCACAATAATTAGTTGTGCTTGAGTGTAAAGCCAATAAGATATTTATTTATGGGGTTATTTCTCCCAACACAGATATGCTTGGTAGCACATAAAACAGGATACTTGCTTTCAGTGTTAAACTTAGAAAAACAAAATCAGGAAAACAACAGCTGAACTTGTCAGGCAATCAAATGAAAAGAATAAAGACCTGGTTGGTAACAAACTGGTCTTCTCTGTAGGCTCTAGCTAATATTTTCTTAGCAGTGCTGTAAACAACAAGCAAAACCCACAAAGAAGGGAAAAACTGTTCTTTTCAGGTTAACTTCTTATATCTTCACACATAGACTCAGAAGTGATTTCCTCAGAGCTCACAAGCAATTAGGTAAGGCTCAATTGCTAGTAGTTACCCAGCTGAAACCCCTTGGCTGGCTTGCTTTCTACTGTGTGGCTCAAATCCTACTTCCGGAGCTTTTCTGAGTAGATTAAAGAACAAGTTTGTATTTCTTTGTGATGGTTGCTGTACTTTGTAACAGAAAATTACCAAAGGAGTTTAGACAGAGAGCAATCCATATATTCACAGCCTATATCTAAGACCGCTCCTTCCCCTTCTTCAACAATCATGGGTTCAATATCATGGATTGGCACAGAGGAATTTCTCAATGGAGCACTTTCAGGAGAATACTTGTTCCCCTGCTGTCTTTCAAGGTTATAGCTAGGGCATAGATCAGTGTTCATACCTGAGCTTCCATTGCTGTTAGAGTTCCTCTCTAAATAGCCTGGCCAGTATGTAGTCCAGTTCTTATGTCCAGCCTTCCAATCCAGATCCCTGGACACTGGATCTCTCTTCACATACCTTCTGGCACAGGTCTTAGGGTCCCTTCCACGTGCAGCCGTCTCCCTCACAGGTACCGTCTGGAGATTCCTAGCCCTGCAGCACCATTCCTCTGGCTTTCCCCAGTCCAATGGTGTATGCTGGCCCTTGGAATGCCTTCCAGTATACGTATTGCTCTGGACTCCTTTAGACCTCCCAAAGGCTTTTCTCTTCTTTCTTCCAAAGGGTTTCTTGCCCTCTCTGTCCGTCCGGTTTGGCTTCTGCTTCTGATGAGCCTCCCGATGATGAAGATGTCCAAGATGAGGATCTCCAAGCTGATCCTGAGGATGAGGATAATTCTCTGTAGAATAAACTCTACCTTTATTCTGCTTTGATGAGTGCTCCACCCTAGCACAGCGCAGCTGTGCTGAATCAGGCCCTGCCCTTTGAGATGAGTGCTTAGGGATTACCTCATAGCCCTCCTGATTGAACACACGTTTCCCCACTTCAGCTCCTCTAATGGCTGTTGGAAACCTGGTGCATTCTGGGACTGGTAGTCTTTTATGGGAAAATTCTGTTTTCTTATTTTTACCAGAACTGACAGGTTGCTTGTTCAGAGTCACTTCACCTTTACTATAGCTCCTTCCTGAGCTATGATAAGCTTCCTTATCACAAGCTGAGAGCAGTATTGCTGGCTCTCCAGTCCTTCGAGGCAGCGGTGTCCGGTCGGGTGGTCAGAATGCTGCCGGACAACTCGGCGACGGTGGCCTACGTCAACCGGCAGGGGGGCAAAGGCAGCATAGCCATGGAAGAGGAGGCGGAGCTCCTGTTCTCCTGGGTGGAGAAGCGACTGCCAGCGCTCTCAGCGGCACACATTGCAGGGAAGGACAATGTGACGGCAGATTATCTCAGCAGGGTACAGGTGGATGCGGGAGAGTGGGAGCTCAATCCACAGGTGTTCGCTCAGATAGTCCGCAGTTGGGGGCCGCTGATTATGGATCTCATGGCGACCTTCCAGTCTGCAAAGACGAACCGCTTCTTCAGCAGAAGGCGAGAGAGGATGTTGGAGGGTCTCGACGCCTTGATGCAACCATGGCTGAGGGGCAGTCTTCTTTAAGTGTTTCCGCCATAGGCGTTGATAGGGCGCGTGGTGCACAGGATCGAGGGTCATCATGGCAGAGTGTTATTGGTGGCTCCAGACTGGCCGAGGCGTCCGTGGTACGCGGATCTGGTTCGTCTGCTAGACGGGGAGCCTTGACAGCTGCCGGACTTGATGGATCTGCTCGTTCAAGGTCCGTTGCGAATGGTTCAGGTGGATCGATTCTCGCTTACGGTTTGGCCATTGAAAGGGCTAGGTTGAAGAAGAAAGGATATTCGGGTTCAGTGGTTTCGACACTATTACAAACTAGGAAGCGGTCCACTTCTCTGGCCTATGTTCGCGTTTGGCGCCTTTTCAAGGACTGGTGCTCGAGACGTCAGGTGTGGGCGGCTACAGCTTCGGTGCCCGTGGTGTTGAGTTTTCTTCAGGACGGTTTCGACAAGGGTTTGGCAGCCAGTTCATTGAGAGTGCAACTGGCAGCCCTGGCCTGCTATAGGGGCAAGGTGAACAATGTGTCGTTAGGTGCTCACGCGGATGTGTTACATTTTCTTAAGGCTGTGTCGAGGATGAGGCCCTGCCGTCGGGTCGTCGTTCCACCGTGGGATCTCAACCTGGTTTTGGGAGCATTGGTAAGGGATCCCTTTGAACCGTTGAATAAGGCTACGGTAAAAGATTTGATGTTGAAGATGGTATTTTTAGTGGCTATTTGTTCAGCGAGGAGAATCTCAGATTTGCAGGCGCTGTCTTGCAGAGAACCGTTCCTAGTCTTTTCTAAGGAAAAGATGGTTTTGCGCCCGGTGCCGTCCTTTTTGCCAAAGGTTGTTTCCCCGTTTCTTCTGAATTAGACGGTCTCTCTCCCGGTGCTATCTTCGGGGAGGGACTCGGCGGCGGAGGGCACTCTACGACAGTTGGATATTAAGAGGGCGTTGCGGCATTATTTGCAGGTATCCGAATCCTTTCGGAAATCAGATCGGCTTTTCGTGTTGTTCGGGGGGGCCTCGCAAGGGTGAAGCGGCTGCAAAGGCCTCCATCGCTAGGTGGATTCGGGTGCGATAGCATCAGCGTACCTGCTACAGGGCCACGCGGTGCCTCCTGGATTGCGTGCACACTCTACTAGAGTGCAGGCTGCCTCTTGGGCCGAGCACGGCTTGGTTCCACCGGGGGACATCTGCAGGGCAGCGACATGGTCGTCACTGCATACGTTCAGCAGGCATTATCGTCTGGACGTGCTGGCGGCAAGAGACGCCTCTTTCAGTTCTGCGGTTTTGAGAGCTGGATTGGGGGGTCCCGCCCATTGAACACTGCTCTGTTACATCCCAGAGGTGGAGGACTGAACTGTAGGAACGATAAGGAAATGATAATTACACTTACCTGGTAATTGTAGTTCCTTGAGTGACGACAGTTCAGTCCTCAATCCCGCCTGGTGCTGAAAGGGTAGGGGCGATTCCTTGGAAGAGTCGATGCAGTAACAGGTAGGTGCGTTCATTAGAGGCTCTACGGGTCTCTCTTATGGTCTTTCTAGCCATTGATTCTTTTTTCTCTGGTCTCTCTTGCTTGGGGGGTCAGGAGGGAGCGGTACTAAGCAAAGTTTGGTTCTTTGGTTCGATGGTTTACATATTTAGTTAGTTGCTGTAGCTGAAGCTACATTTGTTTGATTGGCTACTTATTTGTTGGTCCTTTGAGTCTGCTTTATCAATAGTTCACTGGAGAAGGTGGGGGTGTGCACCAGACTACATCCAGTGACGTCAGGAATTTTGACAGGTCCAGTCTCCAGGCTGCAGGAGGAGGTGCACAACCCAGAGGTGGAGGACTGAACTGTCGTCACTCAAGGAACTACAATTACCAGGTAAGTGTAATTATCATTTACTATATCCTCTGGTAACGAATTCCAGAGTTTGATTTCATGTTAAGTGAAAACATATTCCTCTTCCAGATCTTCTGCATGCTGCCTCCAGACTTAACCCCCTTCGACTTTGTTTCTTTTCACTCCTCAAGGTTCATCTAGCCATCTAACTCCCCCTGCAAGCTCTCTCTCTCTGTTAGTCTTAACCTCCTTCCCAGCTTGCTCTCTATTTTTCTCTCTTCCCCCACCCCTCACAGCTTGCTCTCTCTCTGACTGGACCCCTCTCCCACATACTGAACCCTCTTCTCCCTTCTGCTCTGTTCTCCTGGATCCACCCCACTGTAATCTTCCCACTCTTAAACTCTACTTTTACTGTTCCTTCCTCCATTTTGGCTCATAAAGTCCAGTGCAGCCATTGCCACATTCTAGCTTGCATGGGATGAGACTTCCACGTGGCTTATGCAAGATAGTACAGCTACTTCCTTTCAGTCTGCACAGGTCAGCAATGCTGCCTGTTTTTAGCCTACATGGGCCGGTGACATCACCACCGCTGTCCTCCTCCTGCCCTGCAAGCAATGCCATCTGCTTCCAGCCTACATGGGCCGACATTGCTGTTATTACTTTCCAGACCCTGTGCCAAGTTCTCTGCGGAAAATAAAAATATTATCCAAGAGGGGAATTCTGCACATATTTTACATCGTGCGATTTGCAGAATTGCTCCCAGAAGTAGTAAATGTCAGCTCCAGTTGCTAAGAGAGCATTATCTGCCTTTGCTTGCAGCAGCTCTAACTTTGGGATATGTTTGAGAGCTGCTGCAAGCAAAGGCAGATAATACTCTCTTAGCAACTGGAGCTGACATTCACTACTACCCTAAAGTGAGAGCTGCTGCAAGCAAAGGCAGATAATACTCTTTTAGCAACTGGAGCTGACATTCACTACTTCTGGGGGCAATTCTGCAAACCGCACAATGTAAAATATGTGCAGAATGTGTAAGAATTGTGTAAGTACCATGTACAAGTGTTTTGCTCCTGAATAAACCTGTATTACACCTTGTGTCCAGCCTTGCTCTTTCTGAACAGTGGCAGGACAGTGCCCATCAAGCGCACGCTTCCCAGTCCTCACATTCTGCAGATACAGATCTGACATGGTGGCTTTCCTTTTTCCATGAATCTCCTGAATGACAGTGGTGTATTGCCACTGAACTATGAAGTCTAGCCCCAGTGTTATCTTGAACACTGTCTTGTGGATTACTGTTTTTGGTAACCATTGAAACTAATGTTCAAATTAATGTTCAAATGCTCACTATTTGTGTTTATTTTCTTAACTTTTTTACATACAAGCATACCTGCCCCAGACCAATATTTAGTAACTAGACTTTGGCTGAAAAATCAGTTCATTTCCTTTGTTAACACTGGTAGAAAATTATGATGGTGCTTCCTGTGAACATGTAAATATTCTTCAGAGATAGATAATAATAAAAAGTGAAATGGTTCAGTTCAGTGGGACTGTGCAAAAGTAAAACACAGTAACATCAGTAGTAAACACACGCACCTTGGACGTGCTAGTTTTCGCATCAGTTAAATTGTGCATAAAAATGTAACAACAAATCTTGAAAAATGAGTAGATTATTTTATGAAAGCATAATTGTGATGCTGTTGCCTTCCCTATGGTAAATAATCAGACAGTAAAAGGAAGCTTCCCTTCAAAGAATTTATAGGCCAAACAATTCTAGGCGGCCATAAGTGTCCTTGAAAGCGCTATTAATAAAATAGAAACAAAATTAGAAAAAGCACAGTGTCTTAATGGAGCTTGTGACAGCATCGCATGTGGAACCTACACACTTTACTGTGCCAAATTGTTTACTAGTGTACACAGATAGTAAAAGAGGCTTGGTAGGTTCTTGTCTGTCAGGCACATTTATTCAGAAGCTCATTTATGACTCAATCATCCATGATTGAAATTGCTGGTATTATTGTTCTTGTTGGTTCTTTATTCCAGTCTCACTCTTGGATTATTCATAAAGTCAGTCACCTTGATCAGCCCATCTGGCCCAATGCTGTATGAAACAGTAAACACTGGTTAATTTTGCAAACATAAAACACAAAAACAATGAAAAAAAGAATGTGTTCTCCCCTCTAACTGTTCTTAATACTCCCTTATTTGTTTTCTTCTTTGTTCCACTTCCTTCTTACTAATATGTTTCAATGATTTTTCACCTGTTCTTGCTAAATTTCTTCCTATCTTGCTCTTTCTTGCTGCTGTACTTTTTTCATGTTGCTCCTACCTGATGATCTCTCTTAGCCTATTTAATTTGTTTTCTCCTTTTCTTCTAATCCTTTTCCCATCTTTATCACATCTTCTTAAAGTTGGCTTTAAAATTAGTTTTAATGAATATTTCCTTATCCTGCTAGACCAGGGATTCTCAATCCAGTTCCTGGGAAACACATAGCCAGTCAGGTTTTCAGGATAAAACCAGTGAATATGCATAAGAGAGATTTGCATGCATTGCTTCCATTGAATGCATATCTGTCTTTTGCATATTCATTACGGTTATCCTAAAAACCTGACTGGGTAGGTGTTTTCCTGAGAACTGAGTTGAGAATCCCTGTGCTAGAAGAATCCAGGTGAGTGGGTTATGAATCTCAGCCAGAATATGAAGGCAGACTTGAGCAACTTTCAGTAATGTCATTACTTGGTATATCCACTGGTGCAGCACAAAGAGAAGCCAGTATTTGTCTGCAGCAGGTGGCAGGGTGTTTGGACTGGTGTGCTCCTTCACCTCGAATTGACAGCTGTCCTGTGTCCAGCGCTATTTTCCACAGGTTCTAGCACTGATGGGCCAGAGTGCTGACAGGAGGGCCCCTGAGGGGATGGTAAGTCTCTTGCCATATTCTATCTGCTTGCTGAACTTGCTATTTTTTCTGAATTTCTTTTTTATATCTCCATTCAATTAAGTTGGTTATATTTGTCTCTCTTTTGGCTGCTTGCAATAAAGCAATTTCAAATTAAAAAAAAAAAAGATAAAGAAAAAAATGTTCTTTCTTTGGCAGTGGGGCCTCAGGTCTTTCTCAGTTTTCCAGGCCAGTCTGAGAGTTGCTTTGATTCCCTTTTTGTGGTTCTTTTTTCATCACAGTTTTTTGCTCTATGCTGGCTATTAATTTTTTTTCTCTAGCTATTGCAGTGCTTAACTGCGAGCCACCTGCAGCCTATGGCTTTCAGTGATTTTTTTTTTCTTCCCCCAGCGGCTGCACGTTTTTGCCCCAGGAGCAGTGGGAATGGCTTGGGCATATTTTTGCTGCATGTTTTGGAAATTATGCTGTGTTTGGTGTCTCCGCCGTGTTGCCCCCCTCCTGTTTTTCCCACTGGCAGGCTCCATGGCTATTTTGAATGGCTGCATGACCCCTGCGGAGGTGAGGCATGATGAGGTGGCCACAGCCTCAAGCCCATAGGCCCCTGAAGGTCCTCTGAGGCCCTAGAGTCCTCCTTTTAGTTGGTTTGAACAACAACTTCTGAAACAGCTCATAGCTGTTTTCAGTTTTTACTAGCTGCTTGGCAGCCCCTTTTATGGGGGTTCCAGGGCCCAGACCTCCCCTTTGGGAGACCTGGGGCCCTTGAGCACCTCTGTCACTGGCAGAAAAGGGATTAAGCACTTCCACTTCACCCTTTTGCTGTCTGCTTCTCTGGGAGCCCAGCCTTATCGCTTATGTGGGTGGTTCAGGATACAGCTGAGAAATGTTTTTTTCCAGAGGATAAGTTAGAGAAAGAAGGAGAAATTCCCTTAATGAAAGGCGATGATCCATCTGTGATATGCACGTTTAACAGAAATTATTTCCCTATTCTCATTCAGAATGTTATGGCGGCTTGCATATTGTAGAGCCTGCTTCTGTGCAAGCTTTCAAGTGGACCCTATTCTGGAGGGTATCCAGCATCCTTCTGGAGTTTTTTCTTCTTTCTGAGCCTGTGTGGCAGCTAGTAGTCTCCCAGTGGGAGATTCCTAAGGTGGGTCTTAGAGGCCCTAAGGTCCTGTATTAGCTGTAGCCGCAACCCCAGGGCAAGCTGGATCAATTTTGTGGGCACTTCAGGTGGATGCCCTTGTCATGGTGGTGATAAAGCGCATGACTGTTCTGATAGAAAGGAGTGGTGCACTGTCATGAAGAAGACCCTTCTGAGCCTATGGAGTTGGTGAGAGAAGAGGATTCCGTTGCAGAAACTGACAGGCAGTCTGAGCACATGGCTCAGTGTTTTCAGAGAGAATGTAAACAAAGAGAGTCACGAGCTGGAAAGACACTCCCATGCTGTGACGTAGTCCCTAGTTCAGGAGATAATGAGATACACCTGTTTAAGGGAGGGGCACAGTTTAGCCCGGAGAAACAGGATGATAAAAAGTGGTCATTAGTTTGGACTAAAGGGGAGCAGAAAGAAGGAAGACGTCAAGAGGTGAGAACCAAGGGAGCCATAGTCCTAACGCCAGAAAGAAGCAGCACAGGACAGGTGACATCTGGTAAAGGCAAGAAAGATAAGATATTTCCTGGAAGGCAGGCTTGGGAAAACTCACATGCTCCAGAGAGAGAAACCTGCTGGCATGACAATACTTGTACCTCTAAGGCTGAAGCTACGAGGCTGAGAGACAAACAAACACAAGCTGTGTTTGGGAATCAGTCTGACCTTGCAGAGCTGAGAATTCCTTTCCCTCCAAAGCCGAAAGGTAGGCTTCACAACTTACATAGATGACTTACATAGATTTGAACCGAGTTATAAAGTATTTCCCTGCAGTTGCCAGAATGTAGCAGACTCTCTAAAAAGAAACTTCAGTATATACGGTAATTCACAGTCCTATCCTTTAGAGTGCTACCGAGAGAAGCCATGTGAGGATAGTGAAGACGTCTGTTTTAAAGTTCAGGATAGTAGCTCACTGACACATCCGGCTATTGCTGACGCTGAAGAAATGCAGATTGACTCTGATAGCAGTGAAATAGTGGATAACCAGATGGACTGCACGTTATGTTTTGCTGACCACGTTGAATCTCTGTGCTGAACACTGGTTTGAGAAAGCTGGTGAAGCAACAGAAAGAACGGGGAACATTTTCTTTTTCTGAAGGAAGCTGTTATTGTTTTGTTTGTACCGAGCACTGCACGTTGTGAGTCTGAAGCTGATAAGGCTAATTTACCTAAGTTCTTGTACATATCCCTCAAGCCAATTGTATGGCAGTTTGTCCTAAGTTATTTACCTGCACAGAAATCCGTTGGAAAGGGGAAAAATAAATTCTTGTCATTGCCTTAAACACTCAACTACAACTCTTCTGTTCTCAAAGGGTAAAAGGGACTACCATTCCCAGAGGGCCTTGCAGGACCAATGCAGGGTCACACTCTCTGAGTCAGGAATACAAAGGCAGACCAACTCTCAGCGCCCTAGGCGCTGGGCTGGCCACCGAGAGGGTGACAGCGCTCAAGGAGTTTCATGATGGGAAGATAGAGGGCCTCTTTATGATTGCATTTATGGCTTCCGCCATAAGCTCTCTGGCAGTTCTGTGTGCAGGCTTGGTGGCCTGAGGCTGGATCCAGCAGCTGTCAACAGCCCAGAGACTGTGAGATTAGAGTCAGGAGCCATTTATATGTCTAATGATCTGCATGACTTTACCAGTATCTCGTCCATGGCAGTGGTAGTAATGGCTAGGCAGTGGCTTTGGCTCTGCAAGTGCTCAGCTGAGGCTGCCTCCCAGTTAATAGATGAGCAAACACCAATTTAAGGGTAGGATGGTTGAGGCGGGCTTGGACAAATTAGTGAAAGATCTTGGAGAGGCTTGTCCACAGACGCTCCTGGAAGACAGGCCCAGGGGCATTAGGAGGGCCTTGCATGGAACAGTTTGGGAGCTAACAGTCTGAAAAGGGCCTGTTCATCCTATGAGTCTGAGTCCAGCAAGAATTAACCCTTTTGAAGCTCTCAGTGTTCTCAGGACTCTGCTGTGGCTCCCTTCAGAGCCAGTAACCCTTGCATTGTGATCCTGCAGATCTCTTCCAAGGGTTAGCCAGTTGGGGGGAAGGAAGGTGTGTGTGGCTGTGGTTGTTTCTCTCAGAGTGGATTCATATCACATCAGACCAATGGATCTTTGAGATCCTCAGCCAGGTCTACACGCTGGACTTTGCAGAGCTTCTACAGGACTTCTTTGTGGAGTTTCCTTGTGGCTCCCCCCTCAAGTGGGTGGTGATTGAGGAAACTCTACAGTGCCTCTTCTACCTGTACCTTCTGCAGAGGAGAGCCAGGGCATTATTCCATTTACTTCATGGTGCACAAGAAAGGAAGTTCTTTCTGGTGTATTCTGGGCACCAGACTGAAGGCAGTCAATGTCAAACTCCAAGTCCCTTAGTTCTGCATGGAGACCATCAGATCAGTCATTGAATCAGTGTGGCAATGAGAGTTTCTAACCTCCCTGAATCTCGCCAAGGCGCAATTACTTGTTCCCATCTAGCACCAGCAATTTCTCCATTTCTGTTTCCTGGGCCACCATTTCCAGTTTTGGGCCCTATGTTTTGGCCTGTTCATGACTCCTCTCATCTTTTCAAAGGTCATGGTGGTGGTGGTGGCAGCGTTCCTGTGCAAGTAAGGAATCCGAGTTCACCTGCCTCTGGAAGACTGACTGATTCTGTCAGATTCCTGAACAACACAGTCCTGGTGATTAGCTGGTTAGAAAGGCTTGGGTTGGTGATCAACTAGAAACATAGAAACATGATGACAGAAAAAGACCACATGGCCTATCTAGTCTGTCCTTCCATATGAACAACTACAACAGTCCTCTTTTTTTCTTTTAGAGATCCTCTGTGTTTGTCCCATGCTTTTTTGAATTCAGATACTGTCCTCATCTCTACCACCTCCACTGGGAGACTATTCCACGGATCCACCACTCTTTACGTAAAGAAATATTTCCGCATATCACTCCTGAATCTATCCCCCTTCACCCTCATCCCATGTTCCCTCATAGCAGAACTTGCTTTCAGTTGAAAGAGGCTCTCCCCCTGTATATTTATGCCACAGAGGTATTTAAACATCTCAATCATATCACCTCTATCCCGCCTTTCCTCTAAGGTGTACATATTAAGATCCTTAAGTCTGTCTTCATATGTTTTATAATGAAGACCACTAACCATTTTAGTAGCCACCCTCTGTACTGACTCTTGATAAATTGGAAGACTGGGCATCAAAATGGCAGATGAAATTTAATGTGGACAAGTGCAAGGTTATGCACCTAGGGAAGAACAACCCAAACTATGGTTACACGATGCAAGGTTCCACATTAGGAACCACCACCCAGGAAAAAGATTTAGGCGTCATTGTGGATACCATGTTAAAACCCTCGGCCCAGTGTGCAGCGGCGGCCAAGAGAGCAAATAGAATGCTAGGTATGATAAGGAAAGGAATGGAAAATAAAACAAAGGATATTATAATGCCTCTATATCGTTCCATGGTGAGACCGCACCTTGAATATTGTGTGCAATTCTGGTCGCAGTATCTTAAAAAGGATATAGAGTTATTAGAAAAGGTTCAGAGAGAGCCACCAAAATGGTAAAGGGGATGGAAGGATACTCCTATGAAGAAAGGCTAAAAAGGTTAGGGCTCTTTAACCTGGAAAAGAGACGGCTGAGGGGAGATATGATAGAAGTCTATAAATTAATGAGCGGAGTGGAACGGGTAAACGTAGATCGATTGTTTACCTTATCAGAATATAGAAAGACTAGGGGACATGCAATGAAGCTACAGGGTAAACTATTTAAGACTAATAAAAGAAAATATTTTTTCACTCAACGTGTAATCAAACTCTGGAATTTGTTAACCGGAGGATGTAGTAAAGGCTGTTAGTGTAGCTGGGTTTAAAAAAGGTTTGGACAAGTTCCTGGAGGAAAGGTCCATAAGCCATTATTAAGAAGGGACCCAGGATATCAATGCTTGAACCAATACAAGCATTGTGGAACCTGTGTCCCTTGGGGAAACTGCTAGGTACGTATGACCTAGATTGGCCACTGTTGGAAACAGAATACTGGGCTTGATGGACCTTGGTCTGACCCAGTATGGCATATCTTATGTTCTTATGACTCCATCCTGTTTATATCCTTTTGAAGGTGCAGTCTCCAGAATTGCACACTATATTCCAAACGAGGTCGCATCAAAGACTTACACAGAGGCACTATCACCTCTTTTTTTCTGCTAGCCATTCCTCTCCGTATGCACCCAAGCATCCTTCTAGCTTTTGCTGTCACCTTTTCTACCTAGCTACTTTAAGATCATCAGACACAACCACGCCTAGGTCCCGCTCTTCTTTAGTGGACTAAAGTACTTCACCCCCCTATACTATATTGCTCCCTTGGATTGCTGCAGCCCAAATGCATGACCTTGCATTTTTTAACATTAAATCCCAGCTGCCAAATTCTAGACCATTCTTCAAGCTTAGCTAGATCCCTCCTCATGTTATCTACACCTTCCTGGGTGTCTACTCTTCTGCAGATTTTGGTATCACCCACAAAAAGGCAAACCTTACCCGACAGCCCTTCCGCTATATAACTAACAAAGATGTTAAAAAGAATTGGGCAAAGGACAGATCCCTGGGGCACATCACTTGTAACATCATTCTCCTCAGAGTGAGCTCCATTTACCTGTGCTCTTTGTCGCCTCCCACCCAACCAATTTCTAACCCAAGCAGTAACTTTAGGGTCCATCCCTGGGGTGCTCAGTTTGTTTATAAGTCGCCTGTGAGGAACAGTGTCAAAGGCTTTACTGAAATCTAAATATACCACATCTAGGGCTCTCCCTCGGTCCAACTCCCTGGTCACCCAGTCAAAGAAGTCAATCAGATTTGTCTGACAAGACCTGCCTCTGGTGAATCCATGCTGCCTCGGATCCTGTAATCCGCTGGCCTCCAGAAACCTCGCTATTTTCTCTTTCAGCAGTGTTTCCAATAATTTACTCACCACCGAAGTTAAACTAACCGGCCTGTAGTTTTCAACCACATCCTCACTTCCCAAGATCAGTCTGATTCCTTCCTAGGATTTGGAGTATCTCAGTTCTCAATTCAACACTCTTTTAAGTCAAGTTTTCCTCATGCTGGAGAGGTCACTCAGGCTGCAGAGCCAACTCGGGAAGTTTTGTGCTCTGTCAGTACTCCAGACATGAGACTAATTCCAACTCCTAGTGTTCATGGCGTCGACCCTGCAACTGATCCCTTGGGCCAGGGTGCACATGGGCCTCCTTCATAAACATCTGCAGTCTCTCTGTTCTCAGTTGTTCAACCAGAGTCTTCTCTCCCCTGGGAAATCAAGGAGCAGTTAGCATGATGGTTGCAGTCTCACCATCTGATGGATGGGATGCTTCTGGAAGAATGGATAGGTGATAGCCACCACGGATGCCAGCCTGAAGAGCTAGGGAACTCATTGTCTAGATCAGATTGTCTAGGGACTCTTGTCCCCACAGGTGGCCTCCTGTTCAATCAACCAGATTGAGGCCAGAGCAATCAGCCTGACTCAGGAAAAACTCCAGCTCCTCCTGGTGGATGAAGTGGGCCATGTGTTCTCAGGCAGTGCCACTGCTATGTCAGACATCAACAAGGAAGGCAGAACTTGAAGTGCTTTAGTAGCTCTTGAGGTGGCAGAACTGTGTCGCTTGGCAGAAGAGCATTTTATTGATTGCCCTATCTGCAGTCCACATAGCAGGCATCAACGATGTAGAGGCCAACTTCTTGAGTCAGAACACTGTGGATAAGGGTGCGTGGGAGTTAAGCCCTCACACCATCTCTCATAGTGCAGAGATGGCTACTGTAGAGAACGTTTTCACCCACAAGAAGGGTCCATGGGTGGTAAGCTTGGATGCCCTGCTGCTTTAGGAGTGGCTCCTGTATGACCTCCCCCATGGCCCTTGGTGAGTTACCTTTTGCGCAGGATTCTGTCTGACCTTGGCTTGGTGATCTTAGTGGCTCCAGACTGGCTGATCAGGCCAAGGTATGTGGGTATCTTGAACCTACTAGCAGAGTCCCCTCTCTTGTTGCCTCAAGAGATGGGGCCTCCTACAACAAAGGGACTCTGATGATGAAAGATTCCATTCCCTCCTCGCTTACAGCCTGGATCATGAGGCTGTCTAAGAAGGACTACTCTGTAGCGGTAATCGACACCCTTCTCAAGGCCCAAAAGGCCTCTACTTCCAAAGCTTATGTGAGATACTAGAAGGTTTTTGAAGGGTAGTGTTCCTCTTAGACTCTAGAAGCCAGGAAGGCAGACGTAGTCACTGTTCTGTCCTTCTTACAGTCCCATCTGGACTAGGGATTAGTCCTGAACTCTCTCAAGGTTCAGGTGGTGGCCCTGATGTGTAACTGGGGCTGCATTCAAGGGATGTCCTTGGCAGAGCACCCTAATATCTCCTGCTTCCTCAAGGGAGTGAATCAGATCCATCCGCCAGTGCATCTGGTTGTTCTTCAGTGGAGTCTATGATGTTGAAGGCTCAGAGCACATTTGTAAGGCCTCTCAAGGATTTGACTCTTAAGGTTATTTTCCTGGTGGCTATGGCATCTACCAGACAAGTGTCTGAGCTTCAGGCCTTGTTGTGCAGGGAAACCTTTTTGGTCTTCTCACTGGTCCCTGTTTTCTTGTAGACTGTACCGTCCTTTCTCCCAAAGGTGCTGTCTCTCTTTCACCTTAACTAGACCATCATCTTGCCTTTCTTCTTGGAGGGAAGATCTTCAGATGGACCCTTCTCTGCGTCAGGTAGACATGCGGAGAGCATTACATACGTGGAGATTACTATCCCTTCCATCGGTTAGATCATCACTTGTTTTCTTCAGCAGTCTGAGGAAAGGCAGGCAGCAGCCATATCCTCCATTGTCTGCTGGATTAAGGAGGCTTTTGGTTCAGCATACCTTCTGGCTGAAAAGCACATGCCAGAGAGAATCAGAGCTCACTCCATTAGGACAAAGGCCTCCTTTTGAGCAGAGTTCACCTTGATGCCTCCAGATGATATCTTTATGTAGGCTATCGGATCGTCTCTGAGCACCTTTGTAAAGCACTACAGGTTGCATGTGGGAGCTGGAGCAGATGGCGCCTTTGGCAGGCAGTTCTATCCAGAGAATATTTTCCTCCCATCCTGGGTCCTGACTGCTTGGGTACAATCCCATGTTTATGTTTATTTTGGATTTGATATACTGCTCAGGCCAGAGGCATTAGAGCGGTTTACAATACTATATCATTTGAGGAAAAAGGAAAAGAACGCCATTTATATGATAGGACAGAGAAGAGGACAGAGACCCATATTTCTAGACTGATTTAGCAGGATTATGAGAAAGGGGAAAGTTTACATACCTGACCATTTTCTTTCCTTGAATTCTGCTAGATCAGTCCAGGACCCACCCTGGAAGTCTCTTCCTACAGGTTTTGGAGCCCTGCTGCTTCTTGATTGCATTATCAGTTTCAGTGCCTGAAGCAGAGTCACTTGTGGTAAGAGCCAAATACTTGTTCCAAGTTACGGTTGTTCGTTAATAACATTCATGGTTTCTGAGTTCTTTCTTTCAGTCTTGCTTATGGTTTGGGAAGTGTCATACTGGCTTCTCTTGGTGCACAAAAATGGAAAAGTATTATAGCAGGTAGGCATCAGCCATCCTTTTTAAGAGCCCAAACCTTTTTTTTAAATAATTTATTCTTTTTCTTTTTTTTTTTTTTGCTTAGTTTACTTTTATTTGTTATCTCTATTTTTATACTTTATTTTTATTTTTCTGAGAAGGAGCTTTTCTTTTCTTTTTGGTTACTTCATTTTACCAGCTTCTTCCTCTTTTTCCATCCTCAGCTGACTCCTCTTCCTCCATTCTTTTATTCCTTTTCCTAACCTCATCCTCTATTTAGCACATGCCTTTCCAGTAGTTCTTCAAAATAAGTTATAATCAGGCACATTTCCTCTTACCTCAACTCTCCTTCCCTTTCCACCTAACCAGTGTCATCCCTTCCTCTGCTGGCCTGGCAAGAGCTGCACCCAGCCACAGTTTCATTTATCTCTGCAATCTAGCCAGGAGTATAGCTAAACTTTTATGATGTTTAAGGAGAGTACCCGTGATGTCACAACAGGGTGGAATGTAAATTTCTGGAAAAATAAGACAAAAGTGCTAAAATGCCCTTTGATCAATTTGTTGGCACACTTCTTGAAATAACACATCTTTTGTTAAAGACTTTTGGGGGATTTTTAGTTGCAGTGGCAGCAGCCAGCACATTTAAAGCATCTGGCTGTCGCCGCTCTAACTTTGACCCAGATTTTCAGTGCCGGGGCTATATGCGGGCCGCAGCATTGAATATCTGGCTTGCCCAGATTGTGATTTTGTAATCCGATCAGTGGCAATACTCAACCACTGGTTGTATTGCAAAACCGGCTAAAGTTAGGACAGCCATCCAGCTCGGAGACATAAAGATTCACCAGGCAGTGGCTGAATATCATCACTACCCAGTTAACCCATGGTGCCGCTCCCAGAACACCCTGGCGCAAGTGCTTAGCTTCGGGGCATTCAGTGGCCAAACCGGGGATATTCAGTGGCACTAACACGGTTAGTACCGCTGAATATCCCAGTGACATTTATGTGGTTTCCAGACCTGCAAACCGTGTAAATGCCTTTAAATATCCCCCCGCTCTTTGATTTCCTGAAGCTCGTGGAAGGCAAAATGTTAATAGAAAAAATGTGCAAGCAAAAGTTGGATGAAAGTGTAGGATTTTTAACTGTTTCTTAGTTTTAGCACATATATGGCACAGTTGATTACACATCTTTTGAATGGAGAATTTTTTCGCTTTCCAGAAGTTTCAGGAAATTGCTGTTCCTTATCATCTTTCTAGATCAGTCCAGTTGAGTGGGTTATGCTTCCCAGCCAGCAGGTGGAGATAGACTTGAGCAATTTTCGGTGATGTCATCACTTGGTGTATTCTATGGTACAGTACTGAGAGAAGCCAGTATTGTCTGTTTCCAGTCGGTGAACAAAATAAAGAGTTAAATAAGGTTTTGATAACACTTTAACAATGTAACCTCAGGAGGAAAAACACCAAAACGTTTAAAGGTTACTTTGCAGCAGCAAACACTTCAAACGCCGCATACTTTAAAGATAGGTAACCTGATGACAAACCTAAGTGTCTGGGGGAGGAAGAAAGAGGGGCCTCAGCATTTGGGCGAGTGGCTGCACTTGCGGTATGTATTTCTTCACCGCTGCAGCCCACTAATGTTACACCCTAATTATCATTCATAGGCCACCCAAGGGTGTTTTAACAATTTTTAAATGCATTTAAAAGAATTGCAAAGCACTTAACTGACAACTACTATGCTTCCCACACCACAGAACACTTGTCACTGTAAGACCTCCAGTTGACTCAAGTTTCGCCCTTTCAAATTTCATGGGGCTGCATCAGGACAGGTGTATTCTGCTCCAACCTGGCCAGTCTCCATTCCGCATTGCCAATGCGGATATCTTTGATCCCATCCACAATCAACCAGTCAATTGTTGCCAATGATGTTGAAAAATGATACAATGTTGCACAATAGGAGCTGACAAGACAGCATTCGCCAAATGGGACTTATGTTCACTCAGTCTGATTTTCACCTGATGGCAGGTTTTACCTACGTACACCTTAGGACAGGGGTGGGCAATTCTGGCCCTCGTGAACCACAATCCAGCCTGGTTTTCATGATATCCCTACTGAATATTCATGAGATCTATTTGCATCCACTGCCTTCCATTGTATGGAAATAGGTCCATGAATATTCATTAGGGACATCATGAAAACCTGGCTGGATTGTGGTGCACGAGGGCCAGAATTGCCCACCCCTGCCTTAGGACATAAGCACACTATCGAATAGACTACCCATGATGTTTGGCAATCCATCACATGCCGTAAAATGTATGTCTTGCCACTGCATGGATCCACCCACTTATCTACTACTGACGTGTTCTCACACATAACACAATGTCCACAGGGGCTATATCGTCCATGGCGCTGGTGTATCTCTTGTTGTGCTGAAAAATCTGAATGCACTAAAACATTTCACAAATTTCAGGCCCTAGTGAAAGCAATACTTGGTCCATTTTGAAATATTGTATGCAAGGATAATACATGCCAGTGCTTGAAAATGCTACTTGCTATCTTCTGGGCTTTGTCTGAGTACTGCAGAACACACACATGCTTCTCCATCTCACTAGACTTATATGGTTGTAACAGTAGAGACCAATTTGCATACTTTGCTCGTAGAAAAGCTTTCCAAACCAACCCCTCTGGATATCTTCATTGGAGCAACCTCTCAGTGAGTATTCTTGCTTGAAGCAGGAAATCCTGTTCGTTAGAACAGATGCAACAAATTCGCAAGAACTGCCTTATAGGGAGAGCTTGTTTTAACTTACATGGTTGATGATTAGTAAAATGTAAAAGCTTATTAGTCTACTGTCTTCCTAAATAAAGAAGTACTCAAAACGCCCTCTGGGAGCTGAGAGGTAGAACAGGTCATAGTAAATTAAAGGCAAAGGTCCTGCCTGTTAAGCCATTCAGTAAACTGTTGCAATGTGTCTTCTGCATCCAACCAGATGCAAAAAATATCGTTGATAAAACGGACCATAGGTCCTATATGATGACTCTAGATGGAAGTGTACAGTTTAGATTCTTTAAACTCAGAGACATAAAAGTTGGCAATATTAGGGGCTATACTTGCACCCATTGCCACACCATGAATTTGAGCATAATATGTCTCCGCAAAGCGGACATAATTCTTAGTAAGCAACACTTCTGCTAGTGTGACTAGAAACTGTGTCGTTATCCTTTCAGTTTCAGGGCGTTGACTCAATAACCTACTTAATAAGGAAAGGCTCCGTGCTTGAGGAATATTGGTATACAATGCCACTATGTTGAAAGTAACCATCATACTGGGCCATGCATCATATTGTGCTAATTTGTGCAGAAAATCTGAAGTATCCTGTATATAAGATTTAGCACTTATGACAAAGGTTGTAAAAAATGGTCAAAAAATATTGACAAAGGCTGCAACATAGATGATTTACTAGACACAGTGGGATGTCTGGGTGGTGAATGTAACGTTTTATGCACTTTAGGGACCGTATAAAAAATTGGAACCCTTGGATGGATATTTTCAGAATGTGGTATTCTTGTGAAGTTATAATTTTAACTTCTAGTGCTCCTCGCAGAACACAAAAATATCATTTTGTAACTCTTGTGTAGGATCACCTGTAAGCTGTTGATAAAACCACTGATCAGATAGTTGTTGCTGAATCTCTGTCTGGTATTGGGCACAATGTTGAATAACAATAGAACTGCCCTTGTCTACCGGTTTTATAATAAGGTTCTCCAATGCAGCTAATTGTTCCAATGCTTGACACTCAGAGAGAGAAAGGTTGTGAAACCTCCAATCCTTCTCTTTGCAAGCCTTAAAAGATAGGTCCCTCAAGAAGAGACCCCTGAAAGTCGCAATCCGGGAATCTAAAAGGCCTGGAGGAACCCATTGGGACTTCGGCCAGAACAACGACTGAGAAGAAGGAGAAGTATCTGATTCATGATCATCTTATTTTTGAGCAAAAAACAACTTAATATGGAGAGCTCAGATGATGCGATGGATGTCCACTCATGCTTGAAACGCATCATGTCTGCTTGTTGGAACAAACGATAAGCCTCTATTCAAGACCCTCTCCTGTTCAGATGTTAATACTCTTTTAGACAAATTAATTACTACTGATTCTGTTTGCTGTAAAGACTTGTAATAGGTTGATTTTGTTCCCCTTCGAGGCTGTAACTCCACCCTCGCTGCCAGGTGTCCTGACTTCTCCTGCGGCTCAATGAGTTTCCCTGTTGATATTGAGAAATATTTTTCTTTTTGTTGCCTTGCTTTGTGGGTCCTACATCCGATTGATTATTACTCAATATTCCTTCACTGGACCCCAAAAATGGCAATTATACTCTCAAGGTGTCTTCCTGTTGTACAAGCCCAGTATATATTTGTTTCAAATCATAATCATTATGAGCCCGTCAAAATTTTTTAATTTTTATCTGATGTAAGGTGGACTGATACTGGTCTAGTTCTTGTTGAGAATCCTGCACCAAAGTATCTAATCATTTAGAGTCCTCTTGAGCTGTCATTTGTTGAGATAACTCTTCCACCAATTTCGTATATGCCTCCAATTGCACTCGTAAGGGTACCAATAAGCAATAGCATCAAATCAGTTGAACACTTATTAAGAATTGCCACCCACTGCTTAATGAACATCTCATCATTAGTAAACATACATGGCACCTTGTCCATCCATAAGCTTCTGGGAATAGTTTGCGTTTTCACATATTCCAACAAAGAACCCATTTGTAGATCTCCAGGAACAAGCAGGAATGAGTCTTCACATATGGGTACGTCGGTACCGACGGAGCCTGCACGGGAATGCTCCCCAGCATCCAATCAGAAAGCTTTTGGGAGCATCCCTCGCGCCTGCGCGGTGACTTCCCGCCTTTCCCACTGCCTCTCCTCAGTTTTCGTTTTTCCGCGGAGCCAACAGGACGTCCTCCTGTCACCACAAAAATATTTTACTTTAAAATCCTTATTTTCTTGTTTTCTTGTGGTCGCGGCTGTATTTCCCGCCGATACCGGTACCGCCGTGCTTTATTCTTTTCCTCTTCTAAACTTAGAGAAATATTTCTCCTCAGTTTTTTGTTTTAACTTTTGGGCCTACCAGGCCTCTCCAACATGGAGCCTTCTTCCCCTAAGAAGTGCCTTCACTTGGAAACATGGTTTTCTTTTTAGACTCCAATGCTTGGTGTCTAACCTGTTTGGGTCCTGACCCTTTTTTCCCTGATCCATCAGGCTGTATTATTGGGAGAAGACCTTCCCTTTTTCGAGTTTCCCTCGATGCCGTTTTTCCTCCTGAGGTGAGGACACCGGTTTATTCTTCTCTCCAGGATCAGGTAACCCACAAACAGTCTGTTAAGACTAGCCAATTCTTGAAGGGTAAGTCTCATGCTCAGCATGATGACGGCTCCGGCCTTGCCCTCAAGATACCTTTGGCAATAAAACCCCGGCGGGAGTCTTCGGGCTCCAAAGCATTCACGGGGTTTCAGGTTGTTCCTGGGGCTCACCCCTCACAGAACATACCTGAGCCGTGCCAGGGGGTGGTATCCGCTTCGAGCGGTACCGATAACCCGGCACCGGCATCGGTGTCGAGTGCTGCACTCTTCACCAGGGATCGTCATCTGGTGTCCTCGGTACCTTCGGGGCCGATCGATACGACCCAGATTGGCTTTCCTGTTTCCCAGCCATGCTCGGGGTTGGTACCGGCTTCGAGCGGTACCGATACCCTGGTATCGGCATCGGTATCGAGTGTTCCACTCTTTACCTGGGATCGTCATCTGGAATCCTCGGTACCTTCGGGCCGCTCGATTCGACCCAGATTGACTTTCCTATATCTTCACCGTGCTCGGGGTTGGTACCGACTTTGAGCGGTACCGATACCCCGACATCGGTGCCGGTGTCGAGTGTTCCTCTCGTCGCCGGGCATCGTCTTCGAACGTCCTCGGTACCTTCGGTGCCGTTCGATGAGATTCCAATTGACTTTCATGTATCGGCATCGCTGATACCACCACCAACGTCGGTACCTTCTAGACATGCATCGATAGACTCGCTCGCTTTGATGCTGAGTCTAGAATCAATATCCAGTCTAGATGACTTGGTACCAACGCGTTTCGGAACCGATCCATATCGTTTCCGGCTACGCAGTACCGAGGATATTCACCAAGGCTCCCTGGTTACCTCGGTACCGCTTCAGCAGCCCTCGATTACTGCTTCGATGGCATTATCTCCGATACCGGTACTGGTGTCGGGATCGATTCCTTCAGTTCCATCGGTGCCATCGATCCTTTCTATGCCTAGTTTGGAATCGATACCAGGCACTGACGATGCAGTACTAACTGCCTCAAATCAGAACTGTCAGTATCACAGTCCATCGAGCAGGATTCTTTTTCTGCACCAGTCCAATATATCTTCTGGTGCTCAAGCTGGTCCTTCAACCTCAGCTTGCCCAGGATTAGTTCCTATTGGAAATCCTTCTTTTCAGAAGTTTCTCCTTGACATGGCAACCTTCCTTGCCATTCCTATTCCTGGTTTTTCTCTTGATCAAGATCCTGCAGAAAAGGAAAGTATAATGCTTCCTTTACATCATTCTTTACAGGATCATCTTCTGAGGATATGGGAATCACCCTTAAAGGTTCCTTTGCCTTCTACAGCCATTGACGTTCTGTATCAGATACCTCCCTCTCCAGGGTTCCAGAAAAACCAACTTCCACATCATTCCATTGTAGTGGAATCAGCAATGAGGAAGGTAAGAAGCAAGAAGAAGCATTCTTCTTATCCGCCAGGTCGTGCATCTAAAGCGCTTGATGCCTTTGGACGTCAAACCTTCCAAACACTTCAGGAGGTCACAGAGAAATCTCTTTTGTCTCCTTTTTTGTCAGAACCTAAGGCCTCTAACTATTCCTTGCTTCTCAATCATAGCAGGAATATCTCTTGGTTCCTTTCTCGTGCTTCTCTAGACTCTTTTGAGTCTGTTAGCAGATCCTCTGCTATTGCCATTGGAGCACGTCGTACAGCCTGGCTGCAGGCTTCAGACTTGAGCAGATGGGCACAACATACACTGGGTAATTCTCCTTGTACTGGAGAAAATCTCTTCAATAAAGAGGCTTTATGTCAGGTTGCTCATTGCTCCACTGACTTTCCTAGTTCTGGAAACCGTCCTAAGCCTTCTTTTTCCCCAGGGCGTAGGAAATGTCCTACCAAACCTTCTTTCCCTAGGAAAAGAAAGTTTCATCCTTCCTCTGCCCATCCTCCAGATGTACCCAAGCAAGGGACATCTCATCCTTGTCTGAAGTCTCCAGACTCTAACCAGGCTAATCATCACCAGCAACCATAGGTTCCTGTATGTTGCAATCTACAGTTAACTTCTTCTTACCAGAAGTTCTTCTTCAAACCCTTCACTGGTTTTTCTTTTCAGTATGCTAAGCTATTTGGATATTTTTGTCCATGGGTTACAGAATTCTCCCTTTCTTTTTATTATAAAGGGAGATTACAATTATCCCATGATAGTTTCTGTCCCCACAGGGACATTTTTTCCTTCAGCTGACTTACCATATGGTACGTCACCTTCCAAGCCCCTCTCTTCCAGGGTTTCCCCTGCTCGAGTTGGTACCATACTGAAACACTTCTCTTTCTTTCCAGTGTAGACTTTTTGCTATCCTTCAATGCATGCTCTGAACAACTCATCAGACAAGGACGGGAATATCTCCGCTCCCTCTGTCTGTTTTTCTCCCTGTTTTTATACAGGGGGATCCCCTCTGCTCTTTTGTTCAGTTGCTGTACAAGCAGAACTTCCAGTGCTTACTTTAATGTTTCTTGCAAGTTACTTTCAACTATCTTGCATGATACTACTCACTGCAGGTTATCTTCTTCTTGCCATATCCTTACCTAGGATGTGACACCACATCTGACTGCTGTCAGTTTATCTCATAATTCTCCTGCACAATGCTCTCTGCAATCTTCAGAGAAGCTTTCCACTATGGGCCCTTGCTGTAGAGCATTGAACTTTGTCTCTGAGGGTTTTCCATATAATAGGAAAAGCTTATATAGTCATCCATGGCTATATAGGTTCTTTATACCCTCTTGTCTCCTATTGTGATACAGAAGACAAGCTTTTTCTGCGTGAATGTCCAAGGAGTTCCCAATCTGGCAGGAATCTACCCCTTTTTTCCTTACAGCTTGGCATTATCTTTTCTACTCCACTTGGACAACGCATACTCTTTTACTGTACATGATACCTCTGAGTCCCTTGACTGGGTCCTCCTGGTGTCTTAATCTATGCGTTTTCTTGTCCTTTGGACATGTCAGAGTCTTAAAGTACTCCTGACGTGCTCTTACCAAACTGCTATTATCCTCTGTTTTTCACGCAACCATACTGGTTATTCCACTGAACTACATTCCTGCACCGCAGAAATAGATTCTCTATATATCTTCAGGTGGTTTTCACCCCCTTATTATTAGATTAATCTTTTCCCATCACATTCCCCATGTGAATGTTTTTCTGTGGTTCAGTTGCAGGCATGTATTCTCAGAGTCATATTCCTGTATGTATATGTCCTATACATACATATTTTTGTAATCTGTATGGGCATAAGCCATGCCCATCTGTATCTGTCTATCTATCTATCTATCTATCTATCTATCTATATCTATATCTATATATATATATATCACACATATCTGGACATATATGCACATATATATAGACATGTATGTATCTCCATATATATATATATATGCCCTTTGGGAGATGTCCATAGGACACTAAGTATTACCTACTATCTCCCTTACTGTCTGTGCTATAAAGTTTTTACCTTCTTAAGGGGTCCAGACAGTCAACTTGCCTATTCTCATACGGCTCAGTAAGTGGGAGCGGTTATACACACAATTACTGCTGTGACGTCAACAACTTCTATTTTTGTTATAGATCTCCCTATCCATGAAGTATCAAACTTCATTGTCTTCCTATCTCTTACCAGCTAGGAATGACAGTGTACATCTTCAGTATTTCTGAGTACACTTCTGTTCTCCTTGGGAATAGGGGCTTTTTTCCATACCCCCTCTTCCCTTCCGGACTGGGCTAATTTTCCAGATCGGTCAGTCTTCTCCTTTTAGTCCTCAATGTTAATAACTCTGTACCTAAAAGGGTTTTCAGCTTTTTCCCATAAAGCTTTCCATTGAAGACCTGCCGTTCTTCTCCTGCCCCAGTTGACACCTGGGTCACCTGCCCATTCCTGGTTTGGAACTTCATCCTCACTGCTGTGAAGTTACCTTGAAGATTCCGCTACTGCATCTACAGTACACTCCATCACAGTTCTACTTCCTACAATCCAGTAGGTAAGCTCTATATTGTACTAGTTCATTAAATATTTGATGATACTCGACATACTTTCTAAAGACTCCTCTCTCCTGTAGTCTTTAGATTGCTGTTCCTTGCAGCTCTTCTCTATTCAACTCCTACCCCCCATCCCTCAGGGGATGCCGGGGATCCAGGTTTGGGAAATGCTGTCCTGTTCCAGGAATTCGCATTTTATGGGATTTCCCCTGGCATCCACAGCTAGGGAGTCCCCATATGTGAAGACTCATTCCTGCTTGTTCCTGGAGATAGCACAGTTACTTACCTGTAACAGGTGATCTCTGGGAACAGCAGGAATTAGTCTTCACAACCCTCCCACCTCCCCTAGGAGTTGTATCTATCTATCTCCTTTCCTCTTTCTCTCCTTCTGTCTCAGCTATGAAACTCAACTGAGGAGAGGCAGTGGGAAAGGCGGGAAGTCACCGCGCAGGCGCGAGGGATGCTCCCAAAAGCTTTCTGATTGGATGCTGGGGAACATTCCCGTGCAGGCTCCGTCGGTACCGACGTACCCATATGTGAAGACTAATTCCTGCTGTTCCCAGAGATCACCTGTTACAGGTAAGTAACTGTGCTGTCTGTGCTTATCATATTCTTCCTGGCTCTCAACCACTCAGATTGTAAATCCTCAAAGTCAGGTGTTGTAGGTTCAGAAGAGTCCTGAAATAGCGATAGTGTCTGTATAGTCTTGTCTAGATGTTCCTGTGACTAGCTGAAAGTCTGTCTGAATGCTGCTGCCTCCATTGCAAAGGAATACTAGTAATAACCCTACTAATAGTTGTTGTGAGAGTTAATTGGAGTTTTTGTAATTAGTAGGGTTACCTCCAGTAGGTGGCAAGGTGTGTGGACTGGTACAGCAGTGAAAGATAGATCCAACTCTCCTCGCTAACACTATGTTGCAGAAGCCTTGGATTGTGGCCTGATGCTCCTCGCTCACACTATGATGCAGAGGCCTTGGATTGAGGCCTGACTCGCCTCACCCACACTATGGTGCAAAGGCCTTGGAATGAGTCATGAAGGGCCCAATGGCTCAGATTGCAGGTAAGCCCATTTCTCCTGAAGTGGCCAGCTGCCCTGTATCCACACTGTTTCATACAGGTCACTAGCAGTAGTGGGCTGGAAGAGGTGCAGGAGAGCCACATGGGAGCCCTGAGGAAGTCAGTAAGTTGGACCAGGGCCCACCTGTCCTCTGGAATCTGCTTTGGATGCCTTTCTGGGTTTTTTTGTGCTGATTTTTTTTCTAAGCCCCTATTTTCTCCCATTGGCTTCAATGGGGAACTTTTCCCATGGAGTTCAAAGGGAGGTAATTGAAGTCAGCTCGACAGGTTTTGGGATTCCCTTTCCAGGACTCCGGGCTCTGTGAACATTTCTTTTTTTTTTGGCATGATTTTCATAGTAGTTTTTTTGCATTTTGCACCTGCGATTGTCAATGGCCCATTGTAGCCTGTGGACCCTAGCCATTCTTTTTACTGCAGATGCATTTTTTTGCCCCCATTGGGGCTGCGATACCCAGGGCATCATTTGGCTGGCATCCAGGGAAACCTCACAGAAGGCTTGGGTCCTGATGCAATGCCTGTGGCCTCTGCTGCTGCATTTTGTCTTTTCTTTTGCCCAGTGAGCTCCGTATGCCCTGCAGGGCCCCACTTGTGTGCTGGCTTGCACTGCAGCTCCTGAGACTACCCTCTGGCTGTCTTCGGTTGGCTGTTTGATACCTCCCTCTGGAGGGAATTTGGGGCATGGCCATAGCTGGGACCCCTGAGCTCTCTTCTCACAAGTGATGAGAGAGGTCATGACCCCTGCTAACCCTTGCACTCCTCCTTTCAGCTGTGAGCCCAGCCTTCCAATGCTGGGTTTGGTCGAAGGGTTCAAGGACAGATCCTGCCATTGGAAGGTAAGTCGGAGGAAGACAGAGTAGTGGTTCCCCTAGGGGCTAGGTAAGATCCCTGAAGAATCTCACATTTTTCTCAGCTAGCTCTGTTGAGGCCTGCATAGGACATTATGGTGACTGCAGACTGCAGAGCTGGTTTACAGATGAGGTTAACAGGAGGTTCCCTTTACTACTACTTCTACCATTAATCATTCATATAGCACTACAAGGCATATGCAGCGCTGTACAAGAACATACAGAAGATGGGCCCTGCTAGTTAGAGCTTACAATCTAATCAAGACAGACAGTATAATATAAGAGAAACAAGAGGTTCAAATACAGCTCTCAGCCTGTATTCAGTTTGGCTAGCTGCTTAGCAGCCCCTCTTCATGGAGACTCGGGGCCCTGGCTTCCTCCCACCACCCTGAGGCCCGGAACCGATGAGTGCCCTTGGCATGGACAGCTAGAGGAGCAAAGCAGGAACCCTGACTCTTGCACTCCTCTGTTGCTCTAGGAGCCCCATCTTTCCCTTCCGGGGGTTGGTTAAAGGTCTTGCGTGAAGTTGCTGTTGCCAAAAGGTAAGTCTGAGGAGGATGGAGAAGTGATCCCCTGAGAAGCCTGTTAAGATCTCTGTGATCCACCTTTTTCTCTGCAGTGCCCAGTTTATGTCCTTGCCAGACATTATGGTGGCTGTACCGATTGCAGAGCTGGCTTTTGGGGGCAGGCTTCCTTTATACTTGGGGGATCCAGTGGATTGCTGTGTTCATGCTGTCCCCTTTCCTATGCAGCAGTGCAGAGGAAACCCCCAAATTTGGTCCCCGGGCGCCTAAGATTTTGTTTCAGGTGTTCTCTCATCCAAGGCGAGCCAGATCAGCACTTTGGGCCCTCTGGATAGAGGTCCTGTTCACAGATGGGATGGCCCATGACCGTCCCAGTAGTGGGAGGTGCTACTGAGGAATCTCAACATTGGAGGCTCGAGTCCTTTAAGAAGGCCTTAGCAGTACTGTGTGCATGCCTGGAGGCTAGTCCTTGGATGAGGGCTCCAGCCTCTGCTGGTAGCCTTGTTGCTCCAGCCATAGGGCTGTGGCTCCTTGTTTCTAAGGCTGCAGGTTATCTGGAATGCCTAGCCTTGCTTAGATCAAATGGTCCTTAAGCCCGGTCTCCTTCTGGATGCTAGGAGACTTACAGTGGGCCACATAGGTGGCTGCTGCTGCTGGTTAAGGCTGGTTTAGAGTCTCTCTCAGATGGCAGCAGGGGTATTGACCAGTTGGTGACATTAGTCCAATGCTGGCTCCAGTCAGTGGCAGAGCACTCTAAGGTTGCTTTCTCTCCAGAAGGAAAACCTTGCCCATAGAGACTCCTGGAAGACAAACATAGAAGGCCCAAGGGATCCACAGGTAGAGCCTAGAGTTACCCTTGGATGGTGGTGAGCCCTTTGGGGCCTCCATTGCAGGAGGGGCACTCCTTGCAAAGCTTCTAGCATGCTCAAGTCACTTCTATCATGCCTTTGGAAGTCTACAGACCTCCCTCAATGAGTGCCAACGGTCCCTTCTGAGGTGCAGCTGGGGGGGTGGGGGGGAACAGCCTATTCTCACTGGGTAAACCCATACCTTATCAGGCTAGTGAGCCTTCAGGGTCCTTAGGCAAGATCAGAGTTTTATTATGCCTTCCACAAGCCCATCTGTCTTCTGTTCCTCAACTTTCTGGCTCAGGACATCCTGGGGTGCCCTATTTGAAATACAGTGGTGCTTACAGCGTCTCTCTGGTAGAGTCTCCTTATGGCCGTCTGCATTGGTGGGGGACATTTGGGGAAGCTCTTCAGCACCTCCTGTAAAGGCTGGTTGTTTTCTTCTCATACCCTCCACAACAGCACCAGGGACATTATGCTTGATACATGTGTATCCAGGAAGAGAGGTTCCTTCTGACCCTAGAACTGGTTGACTTTGGACTCAGAGTCTTTAATTTTCACATGGAATCCTTCGAGTCTGCCATTGCATCAGTCAGGTAGTGGGTGTTCTTCACTTCCTGAACCTCACCATGGCATTTGTCACTTTCCCATTGTGGTCAGCTGTTTCTCCACTTTTGTGTTCTAGGCCATCTTTTTTGGTTCTTGGCATTGCTTTGGACCTAGACGTGGCTCCCCATACTTTTGCCAAAAAAACTATTATTTTGAGGCTGCTTTTGGATCCTGATCCCCTTAGTCCCCTGTTCACATCTTAAGTGTTTCTTTACCATTCCCCTATTGTCTCTTGATTAAGCTCTGATGAACAGGGACTGTCTCTTACATGACTGTATAGCTCTTCGTGCAGCTTGTAGTGCTATACAAATGAAAAGTAATAATGGTGGTAGCAATGCCTTTCTGCATTCAGAGGGCAGTTACATATACCTGGATGTCTGGCAGCCCCCCCCCCCCCTTCCTTCTTGCTGTCCTATATTTGCTTGCAAACTTTGTCTATCTCCCTTTCTTTCCCTATTAATTTCAGTGAGGCTCTCTGCTGCTTGAACTGAAACACCTCTACATTTAAAAATAAATACATAAAACCCCTTTTCAGCAGTCAGGCCTCAGGCCTGCTGGAGTGCCTGGTGCCTCCCTTCTCATGTTTCCCCAGCTGGTCTGACAGATTTTGGGATTACCCTTTTGGGGTTCCTTTTTCACCACAGTTGTGTTTGGTTTTTTTGTTCTTTCTTCAGGCCATTGCTTAATCACAGCCTGATGCTGCTTGCAGCCTTTGGTGTTTTTTCCCCCACAGCTGCATGTTCATGGGCCTCCATGGGGTTCCCAGATTTGTATATTTCTGTTACTCATCTCCCTATTGTAGTGTATCATATTGTATTATATTTTTATGGTTTATATTGTGGTGTATTTTTTCATTATATATCTGTTTTATTTTAAACCCATTATCATTTGTAGGCTCTCTGTTTTAAATTGTGATTTTTATTTACATTATTTATCGTTTATATTAATGTATGTTTTATGGACCCGATATTCATCTGGGGTCATATGTGGCCCTGGCATTAAATATTGGGGTTTGCCACACAGCCACCCTGCTGCAGCAGTGATATTGCATACTGCTTGGTTAGATCCTGTAGCTAAAAAATAGGCAAGCTTTTGTTTGCCTATCTTTTAGCTGCAGGTCGCTAATCGGGCAGCATGAAATATCACCACTTCCCAGTTAGCGACTCGCCACCTCCGTGGAACACCCACGACATGCCCTGATGCTAAGCGGTTAGCATCAGGGCATGTAGGGAAGAAGATCAGGGATATCCCAGTTAGAGGCATTTACAGAGCTGTAAACCGTGTAAATGCCTTTCGAATATCGGGCCCTATGTTTTTTAAATTTTTGGTTTGTTTAAGGTCTCTACACCCCTGGTGAAGGCTGCTACTGAAATACGGCCATGTGGGGTAGGACCATAGATGCTTCAATAAAGATCCAATTCATTGTGATCATTTACATGTGCTTTTTTCAGCTCGCTCCGCAGAGTGGGACCAAGGGTAGCGTTCCATCTCCGTTGTGGTGCCCAAGAAGGGAGGCTCCTTACAACCTGTCCTGGACCTGAAGGCAGTAAGTGCCAAGCTCAGAGTTCCTTGTTTCCGCATGGAGAGGAGCAGGGTAGTCATTGCAATAGTCCGGCAGGGGTGTTCCTCATCTCCCTTAATCTTGCTGAGGCGTAATTTCATATTCCTGTCCAGAAACAGCATCAACCGTTTCTCTCTTTCTGTGTTCTGGGCAGCCATTTTCAGTTTTGTGTCTTGCCCTTTAGTCTGGTCACACCTCCTCACACTTTTTCAAAGGCTATGATGGAAGTGGTAGCATTCCTGTGCAGACAGGGCATCCAGGTTCTCCTCTATCTGAATGAAAGGAAACACACTGGATTTGATCTTCGCTCCTATAACCGTCCGCAACGCAGCCCCCTACACCTCACCAACCTACACCGATGTTCCATGGTCCAACCATAAGCTAATCACGTTCCAAATTCCCATGGAAGACCACCACAAGAAGCCTCCTGGAAACAAGACAAATACCACAAGATTACCCCCACGTAGTTTCCATCCTTTCAACAGGGAAACCATTATGAATCACACACAACCTCTCCTTAGCATGACAACAACTAACCTTGATAAACTAGTCTCTAGCTGGAACGATAGCCTTAGCTCCATTGCACTTCGCACGGTGCACAATAAAGCCCCAAGAAAAAGGGCTGCTGTGCCCTGGTACTCAAAAGAACTACGAGATTCCCTCCTCAAACTCAGAAAACTCGAAAGGCGATGGAGGCGTTCACGATCCACAGAAGACCATGAAACCTATAACCTCCAACTAGCAACGCACCGTAAGGCGATAACTGAGAAAATAAGACAAGCACACACAGACACACTACGACACTAAGGAAACCACATGACTTATACAAGCTAATCAAGAACCTCACGAGAGAACCAGGACCAGTGCAAAAAACTGAGATCCGCGCACAAGACTACGCTGACTTCCTTCAATCAAAGCTATGCCAAACCAGCAAGCTTGACGCACCCACCTCCTATAAAGTACAAAGCAATGCAAGGAAACTAACATCTTTCTCCACTCCATCACTCAAACAAATTGCTGACACCATCTCCACAATCAACACCTCAACGACGCAGATCGATCCTTGTCCCGCCTTTTGGATAAAGGAATTAAAAACTGAATTTAGCCCATTCATAGCCAGACTCTTTGACACATCATTCAGCTCAGGATTTTTCCCCCTAAATCTCAAACAAACATCCATCAGACCCCTGCTGAAAAACAGCAAACTCGACCCTCAGAAAGTGGAATCATATAGACTAATTGCCAGTATTCCACTCTTAGCCAAGATAATAGAAAAAGAGGTCCAATGCCAGATACAACAACACGTCAACGATGCCGCACCCCTAGACCACTGCCAACATGGCTTCAGAGAAGCCCATGGTGTGGAGACTCTACTCACCTCCCTCTTCAACAACATTCTCAACACAATAGACAACATTCATAATGGGGTGGTTCTTATATTTTTGGATATTGCCGCAGCCTTCGACTCAGTGTGCCACATGACCCTCCTGAGACGGCTAGAAGAGAAAGGCATCTGTGATTTAGCGCTAACATGGTGTAAATCATACTTATCTGATAGATGGCAGCATGTGCGAACAGAGACTTCAACATCTGAACCATTCCACCAGAAACAAGGCGTTCTGCAGGGATCCTCCCTAATGTTTAACATCTACATGCAGCCCATCTGCGATCTCATACATTCATTTAACATTGAATGCATGATATATGTCGACGACGTCCTGCTCTACACACCCTTCAAAACCGACCAGATCGATCTCTCATCACTAACGAACTGTTTCAGTGCAGTGGAAAATTGGCTCCAAAATCAGAATCTCCGGATACAACACAAGAAGACGGAAGTGCTGTTCATTACCAGAAACCCTAACTTTCGCCCACCAGTCATTCTAAAAGTCGGAGATGTAGAACTGCAAACCAAGTCCACAATCTGTTACCTGGGCGTAACACTGGACCAAAAACTGGACATGAAGACCCATATCGGCAACATGGTCAAATCAGCATATCTTAAAATCAAAACACTCAGACAACTACGCCCCCTGCTGCAACCTGATGATTTCAGAACAATCTTTCAGGCGCTAACTATTCCACACCTCGACTATGCAAACGCGATTCTGCAAGGGTTACCTCAATCCACCCTAACTCCACTCCAACTCGCCATGAACTCGGCAGCCAGAGTTCTAAATGGGGCCTCAAGACGTGACCACATAACACCTATCCTCAAGAGTCTCCACTGGCTCCCAGTCCACGGTAGGATCACCTTCAAGATCTTGCTCCTAGCATTCAAGGCCATCAACGGGCTCTCCCCCTCATCACTTGCGAGCCTTACCTCCTTGACTCCCGCCACCAGGACCAGACGACACGCAGCAATAAATACTATGGTAATCCCCAAAACAATAACCCATTGTACACAGTCAACCGCAAACAGAGCATTCAGTCTTTGTGCACCTAGAAACTGGAATGACCTGCCACCCAGCATATGAGCAATCACTGAGATAACCAAATTCAGGAAGGCACTGAAGCATCACCTCTTCCTCAAGTACTACCCGGAAGTAGGTATGCCAAAGTACCCCGCACTCAACACAGATCCTTAACTACCCAGTAACCATTCCACAATATGATGTACATAGTGTATATACTTTCTGGTATGCTTTTTGTGTAAATAGTTAACATGTTATCCAAGTTAATCTCCCTGTTATCTGTAATTTACGGTGTAACCCCACCGTAAAACCTCTTTTGATGTTCCATGTAAACCGCACTGATGTCGAATAGCGCGGTATGTAAGAGTATTAAATAAATAAATGACTAGCTGATTTGGTTGGACTCCTTAGAGAAGTCCAAGGACCACATGGCCTTGGTGATTCATTGGATGGAAAGACTGAGGTTGGTGATCAAATATCCCAAAAGCAGCCTGAATCCCTCCCAGGACTTGGAATATTTCGGAGCTTGGTTCAGTACTTTCCCGAGTTGTCTTTCTTGCAGCAAAGAGGTTCCCTTAAGCTTCAAAACCAACTTGAGGAATTGGGCTCCCAGTTAGCTCTGTGAACTTAGGACTACCTCCAGATGCTCAGATTCATGGTATTGACCTTGGAGCTAGTTCTATGATCCAGGGGGCACATATACTCTCTTCAAAAACACGAGCTAGACTTTTGGTCTCCCTGTTCTCAGTTGTTCAGCCAGACCCTTCTTCTCTCTGGGAGATCAAGAAGCGGTTGACATGGTGGTTGCAGTCCTGCCATCTGATGACCAGAATGCTCCTGGAAGCACGGGATTGGGTGATTGTTGCCTCGAATGCCAGCCCTGCAGGCCTTGGAATGCAGATTTCTTGAACCTATTGGCGGGGTCCCCACTCTTGCTTCCTCAAGAGAGTGGCCTTCTGTTGTAAGGGCTCCTAGGGATGGAGGATCCCCTTCCTTTTTTGCTTACAGCCTGGCCCTTAAGAAACATGTCCAAAAATGGCTACTCTGGAGCAGTAGTGGACAACCTGCTTAAGGCCCAGAGGACCTCCTGAACAAGCTTACATGAGATTCTGGAGAGTTTTAAAAAGGTAGTGTTCCTCTTGGTCTCTAGAAGTCAATAAAGTGGACATTGTCACTGTTTGTCCTTCTTACGGTCTGGTCTGGACCAAGACTTGTGCCTGAACTTTCTCAAGGTTCAGGTGGCTGCCTTAGCGTGCTACAGAGGTTGCATTCAAGGGATGCCATTAGCAGCACACCCCGATGTCTTTCACTTCCTCAAAGAAGTGAAGCAGATCCATCCACCAGTGCATCTGGTGGCTCTTGAGTGGAGCCTCTCTCTTGTGTGAAAGGCACTGAAAGAGCCTCCTTTTGAGCCCATTCATAAAGCCTCGCTCAAGGATTTGACCCTTACAGTGCTTTTCCAGGTAGCTATAGCATCTACCAGGTTGGTGTCGGAACTTATCACGCCGCCCGCTCCCTAACCTTGGGGGTTTAAGGAGGGGTTGCCTTGTGATGCCCTGGAGGCAATTAGTTGTAGTTGTGTTTAGTGCTTCGAGCAGTAAGGCATGGCAAAGAGACATTTATTTTTCATGAGGTTTATTTGCCAGTTGTGCAGTTCAAATGGTACAGACGGTGCAGAAGTATAAATCCAAAACAAGAGTAAAGAAACTTGCTAAACAGACTTGCAATGCTGTGCTATATTCAGGAATTCACATTCCTTTCATGTGATCCAATCAAAAAGGGTGAGACAGAAAAGTTCCTACAACAGTAGTGCTCTTGTTATAGCAATCACTGGTACATTGACTCATTCACTTTCTATCAGCTTCTTGTATAGGACGAGTTAAGTGCCTCTGCTATATTGCTTCATATAACAGGTAAACTTTTCCCCTTAATTGTCTTTCTCAATTAAGCATGTAGAACAGTCCATTAACATATCCTCTTCTGAGGAAGGCAGAGAATTAGAAATAGGCATTCCTTCTTTACAGCCAATAACTGGTTCTGGAGCACTGTAGTTAAAACTTGCCTTATATTCTAAAAACTCTCTGAACTCGTGGAGAAGTGATTCAGCTGGTGACTTCCCTTCACTTAGCTGACGTTCCTTTTCTCCCGTGAGCAATTGTTTGCTGAGCCTCTCTATCTCAGGCTGATTAGCATATTTGTTTGTGTCAGGAAAACAAACATTCAATGTGCTGCTAACGTTATCTCCCCACCTTTCTCTACACGTGGGTGCTGTGCTTGGATACTTAGCAGTAATAGGAGAGTCTTTAAAGAGATATTTAAAAGCACTGACGTCAGCCCTTTCCTGGCTAGGTTCTTCAGCTAGCTTGTAAGAATATTCACTTTTATTCAAAGCTTCTCCTTGCTGAAAACAGCTGCCACCATTTTGTCTGACTTGGCTTTTAAAACTAGGGCACACTCTCTCTGGCTTTGGAGCATAACACTTATCCACTACTTCTCCCCCACTGGGTACCTTGTATAGAAGCTTTCCCTTGGAGAATTCTTTGTCCTTCTGCCTTTTATTCCATAGCTCTGCCTGGTCCTGTAGCCTTGGATCTCTCAGCGTTCTGAAAGTATTCTGCCTCCAGCAGTTCCTTTCCTCTTCTGAGTCTTCCACCACGCTACCTGCTAGTTGCAGACTATTGGAGGAATCACAGCAGCAAAGATATTTCCTTCCAGATTTTCCCTCTGAAACTCTTGTTTCTCCTTCTGGAAATTCTCTCCGTCCCTGTTGTTCTCTTGGCTTCTCTCTTAGCCTCTGTGGCTCTCCTAGTTTCTTTTGCTCCCTTTCACTTCCTGGTTTCTGACTATTTAACCAGGTGCTTCTAGCTTGCACTGCCCGCCTCCTCTTGGGGCGTGCCCAATCAAGAGCTTTACTACTCCCTTCCCCCGAGGTGAGCTGTTCTGCTTGATTAGTTCCAAGTCTTTTTCTTTCTGCAGAGAAATCCCTGCTTTCTCCTGCAGTACCGGCTTCTACCACCGGATGCTTATCTGTGTCCATCGGTTCCTGGGGAGCTACTGGGTCACAAACTGCAGGCCTCATCCTGCAGTGAGCCTTTCTTTGTCTTCTTGATGGCTTCTGTTTCCTTGTAGACTGTGCTGTCCTTTCTCTCAAAGATGCTGTCCTCCTTTCATCTTAACCAGACTGTCATTCTGCCCTCCTTCTCAGAGGAGGATCTTCAGAAAGATCCCTCGCTGCATCTGGTGGATGAGAGGAGGGTGTTGGTCAGATACCTGAAAATCAATAATCCCTTCTGTCGGTTGGATCATTTTTTTGCTCTCTGCGGTAGTTCGAGGAAAGGACAGTAGAGGCCAAGTCCTCTATTGCCCACTTAAGGGAGACCATTGGTTCAGCATACCTTCTGGCCAGTATTCATATGCTGGAGGGGGTCAGAGCTCACTCCACTAGGGTATAGGATAACTCCTGGGGTGCAGTCTGCCTTGGTGTCTCCAGAAGACATCTGTAAGGCATCGACCTGGTCTTTTCTGAACACCATTACCTAAGGGAGCTGGAAAAGATGGAACCTTTGGCAGGGTAGCTCTGGACAAAGCATCGTCTTCCTCACAACTTGGGTTCTGACTGCTTGGTTACATCCCATACTTCTGGATTGGTCTAGCAGGATAAGGAAGAACAAATTTTACTACCTGATAATTTCTTTCCTTGAATCCTGCCAGACCAGTCCAGGACCTGCCCTGGAAGACTCTTTCTATAGGCTTGAGAGTCCCACTGCCGTTGAGTGCCTTGTCAGCTACTGTATTCTGATGCAGAATCCATTTTGCAAAGAGAGTCAAATACTGGTTCACGATAACTGTTCCAACATTGGATTGTTGGCTGCTACCACTATTCATTCTGAGTATTTTTTTAGTCTGCTTGGAAAATGCTATACTGGCTTCTCTCATTGCTATTCCGCACCTAGGGATGAATTTACTGAAAGTTGCTCAAATCTGCCTCCACCTGCTGACAAGGGAACATAAATCATATGTCTGCACTGGTCTAGCAGGCTTCAAGGAAAGAAAATTATCAGGTATGTAAAATTTCTCCATAGTTTCATTTTGGGATGTTTTTCTATTTGATTGTCATTGTGCATAGTTTTGACTGGTCAGAACTGTTCACTCATCGCACAGGTGTCATAGTCAGACAGTTGTAGTTACAGACTTAAAGAGGAAGTATGGCCTTGAATTGTAGATAAGGTAGGTAATGTGTTAAATAAATTTCTTAATTAATTTTACATAGAAACATTGAAAGTAATGGCAGATAAAGACCATACGGCCTATCCAGTCTATCCATCTATAGAAACTACTAAGCTCTACAGTCTCTTCCTCTCCCTTAGAGATCCTCTATGCTAATCCCATGCTTTCTTGAATTCAGATACAGTCCTTGTCTCCATCACCTCTGGTAGGAAGCTGTTCTATGCATACACAACCCTTTCCATAAATAAATATTCCATATTGTCCCGCATGACCAGTCTAGACAATTGGGTTGTGTAACCCTACCACCAGTTGTATGGAGATAGAGCCAATGAAATGTTCAGGTTTCAATGACATGACTTCCATACCTCTATCATCTGAGCCACTGGGGCAAATCAGTATTTTTCTGTCCCCAGCAGATGGTGGTTGGATTTTTTCAGATCTGATAAAATCTGAACAAATGAGTACTGATTGAGAGGAAAAAGATTGATTTCATTCTTGAACCACCACCTGAGGGTGACTCTCACTTAAGTGTGATGTGGGAAGCTCCACTAGACTACAGTATTTTTGGTAGCCATAGAAGGAGGGAAGATTGGTTCTGCTCCATGCTCTTATCCTGTTAAGAGCTTATTGAGCAGCCAGAAAATTGGAAGAAATTGGAAGGATTTAAGCTATCTCACACAACCTCAGTGCCCCTCCCTCCTCTTCTGTCCTCCCCCCCCCCATGCTCTCCTCCAACGACTGAAAAAGGCTGTCAGAGGTATGAGACTGCAAACCAGTCTGAAAAAGAACCCAAAGAAGATGGTGAAACAGTTTCAGGAGAGCAACACTGAGCCTGGTATGAACTTTCTGTCTGGGGCTCCCAAGGTGTGAGAACCAAGGCTTGACCTCATCATTGTCCTTGTTGGGGGCTCTTGATTCCATCTGTATGGGGCGCAGATTGGAGTGGACTGAGGGGACCATTGGTGCTGTGTGGGGATTTCCTGCCCTTTTCCAACGTGTGCTGCTAGTGTTTTCTCCTTGCGCTCCTTGTGGTCGAGCGTTCTGCCTCAGCGACTCCAACGCGCGTTCCGGCCCAAGCACTTGTTTTGCACTCTATTGTAAGTGCTTCAATAATGCACACTCTTGTGCTAACAGAGCCTTAGTGTGCGTAAGGGTTTGCCTTGCCTTAATGCTCTATGTCATCTTCCAGGAAGTGTTGTTTGGCCTGTGGCAAGTTAGGTGCTTCGTCTCTGGATTCTAGACTCTGCTCTTCTTGCAGAGCAGCCTCTGACTTATCTCTGGAGGGCCTGTCTCCCTTCTCCCAGCAAGGGGATTTGGTTGACCCAGCTTTGCCCTCCTCGATGCAGGAGGCGATGGATGGTTCTGTGGGTAAGGATGGTAAGCTGGTTGGGAGTTCCAGCGACCACGCTTCAGGTTGCTCTCTTTCAGCTGCAGCCATGTCCCCTGTGGGTGGGGGTTCTTTTCAGAGAGGGGAGCTCCTGGAATCCGGGTTGTCCTCCCTAGAATTCTTTTTCTTTTTTACAGCAAGACTGGTCAATTTGGAACAGAAACTTAGATCTTGCAGCCTCAGGTTTACCTGAAGCTCAGTCACGTTCAGGACAGGATGAGTGTAGAAGCCCGGCTCGAGTGCTTCATTCTAAACATCCCCAGTGAAGTTTACATTCTGGAGATCTGGATCATTTGGGGGTTGGTCTGAGTATTGGACTTGGATTTTGGTTTTGATGTCTCGGCTGTGGAATCTGATGCAAAGGAAGAACTGCTTTCACCTTCAGAGGATCATGAGGAGGCTGGCATTATCCGCTTGTTCTGGAAGGAAGAACTGGTGGCTTTGATTGCTCGAGTCTCATCTACCTTGAACTTTGCCCACCTTCCACATCCCCAGGTCTGCACTGACTCCCTGTTCAGGCTGAGCTCCTCAGCTATCATCCACACCGTCAATTTGTGATCACTCCACACCAGCTGGTTCACTCTGTTAATATTCTCAGCCGTCTTTGTCGTGGAAGGCTGTCCTGACTTGGGGTCATCCTCCACCTCCTCGCGGCCAATCTTGAAGCATTTTGCCACTTGAAGACTCGTGGCCTTGACATTGCATCTTCTCCATAAGCCTTTTGGAGAAGTTGGAGACACTCAGTTGGGCCCTTCTCCAACTTAACCAGAAATTTCAAGTTGATTGTTGCTGCCTTGCTGTGTTCTGTTCTCAACAGGCTCTCAGAGTTTTGGATTATCTCCAGCTTCTCAGATTGATGGCGGCGGCGATCAAGATGTTGCCATGGGCACCTGCTCATATGAGGACTCTCTAGGAGTCTTTGCTGACTTGGTGGTCCCCAAGTTCTCAGGAGTTCAAACTCAGGCTTCAGCTCCAACTAAAGAGTCATGGGATAGGAGGCAGTGTACTACTGTGGATCAGGAACTGGTTAAAAGATAGAAAGCAGAGGGTAGGGCTAAATGGCCAATTTTCCCAATGGAGAAAGGTGAATAGTGGTGTACCCCAGGGATCTGTGCTGGGTCCGCTGCTTTTTGACATATTCATAAATGACCTGGAAAGTGGAATAACGAGTGAGGTTATCAAATTTGCTGATGACACAAAACTATTTAAAGTTGTTAAAACCCAGGAGGATTGTGGAAAATTGCAAGAGGATCTTGATAAATTGGAAGACTGGGCATCAAAATGGCAGATGAAATTTAATGTGGAGAAGTGCAAGGTTATGCACCTAGGGAAGAACAACCCAAACTATGGTTACACGATGCAAGGTTCCACATTAGGAACCACCACCCAAGAAAAAGATTTAGGCGTCCTTGTGGATACCATGTTAAAACCCTCGGCCCAGTGTGCAGCGGCGGCCAAGAGAGCAAATAGAATGCTAGGTATGATAAGGAAAGGAATGGAAAATAAAACAAAGATATTATAATGCCTCTATATCGTTCCATGGTGAGACCGCACCTTGAATATTGTGTGCAATTCTGGTCGCCATATCTTAAAAAGGATATAGCAATTTTAGAAAAGGTTCAGAGAAGAGCCACCAAAATGGTAAAGGGGATGGAAGGCTACTCCTATGAAGAAAGGCTAAAAAGGTTGGGGCTCTTTAACCTGGAAAAGAGACGGCTGAGGGGAGATATGATAGAAGTCTATAAATTAATGAACGGAGTGGAACGGGTAAACGTAGATCGATTGTTTACCTTATCAGAATATAGAAAGACTAGGGGACATGCAATGAAGCTACAGGGTAAACTATTTAAGACTAATAAAAGAAAATATTTTTTCACTCAACGTGTAATCAAACTCTGGAATTTGTTACCGGAGGATGTAGTAAAGGCTGTTAGTGTAGCTGGGTTTAAAAAAGGTTTGGACAAGTTCCTGGAGGAAAGGTCCATAAACCATTATTAAGAAGGGACCCAGGATATCAATGCTTGAACCAATACAAGCATTGTGGAACCTGTGTCCCTTGGGGAAACTGCTAGGTACGTATGACCTAGATTGGCCACTGTTGGAAACAGAATACTGGGCTTGATGGACCTTGGTCTGACCCAGTATGGCATATCTTATGATCTTATGATCTTAGGTGAAGGCCAGCTTGAGGTGGTCGTAACAGCCATGTCATCTGAAGAGGGGCATGCCACTGGATGATCACTTGTGGATTTTTCTGATGACAGATGCTAGTCTTTTGGGCTGGGGAGCCCATTATCAAGACCGAATGACTCAGGGCAGTTGGAGCCAAAGGGAGGCGGCATGGTCCATCACCGTCTTGAGGCAAAGACTATCAGATTAACCCTCTTGCATTTCCAGTCCATGGTCAAGGACAGGGTGATGTGAGTGTTCTTGAACAATGCCACAACAATAGTGTATGTCAATCGCCAAGACAACATGAGGAGTGCCAGAGTGGCAGTAGAGATGACTCTCTTGTTCACCTGGATGGAAAAGAACTTCCTAGCTCTGTCACATCAACACATTGTGGGGGTGAACAATGTGGAGGCGGACTTTCTCAGTCTTCACTCTCTCGATCCTAGAGAGTGACAGTTAAGTCAGGAGGTGTTTCAGATGATTCTCCACCATTAGGGTCGTCCTGAGATGGATTTGATGGTGACCCGATCCAATGCCAAGGGGTGGTGCTTCTTCAATCACTGCACGGAAACAGTGTTCAGGGCATTGATGTCTTAGTTCAGTCCTGGCTAAGGCAATGCCTGCTGTATATATTTCCACCTGTTGGGTTGTGTGCTTTGATGCATAGAGCACTATCCAGGCTGGATTGTTCTGGTGGCACCAGATTGGCCGAGAAGAGTGTGGTTCGGGGACCTGATACCGCTCCTGCAGGACCTCCTCTTTGTCTGCCTCCATTTTGGGGCCTGTTGCATTAGAGGCCAATTATCCTGGATAACCCGGCTCCCTTCTCGCTTATGGCTGGGCTATTCTCCTGCGGTAGTTTCCAGTCTGCTCAAAGCCCGAAGGGGTTCTACCAGCCTGGCATATGTGCGGGTCTGGTGCCTCTTTGAGCATTGGTGCAGCACGTGAAAGCTTGTTCCTGAGGTGGCAAAGGTGCCAGCTCTGTTGGCCTTTCTACAGGATGATCTGGAAAAGGGGCTTTCCCTTAGCTCTCTGAAAGTCACAGTAGTTGTTTTGTCCTGTTTCAGGGGTCCAGTGGCTGGAAAGTCTTTAGCCTCCCACCAGGATATTTTGCGTTTTCTTCAAGGGGATCAGCCATCTGTGTCCCCCCTCTCCGGTCAATCATCCCATTCTAGGATTTCTGTCTGGTACTCAGGGCTCTGATGTTGGTGCTCTTTGAGCCTTTGACATGCTACTCTGAAGGATTTGACTCTCAAGACTGTCTTCTTGGTCACAGTTTGTTCGGCAAGGCAGATTTCTGATCTTTAGGCTCTTTCTTGGTGAGATCCATATCTTTCCTTTTTGGAGGAAACCGTCTTCATTTGACCTGTGCCTTCTTTCTTACCTAAGATATCATCGCCTTTTTATGTGAACCAGGTAGTTTGTCTTCCCTCCTTTTCTAAGAAGCAGTGTAGAGGGAAAGAGGGATCTTCGCCTTGTGGGTGCTTCTCCGGTACTTGAAGGTCACAAATTCCTTTTGTAAATTAGATAACCTTTTTTGCGCTGTTTGCTGGGCTGCACAAGGGTGACACGGCCATCAAATATTTTTGTTCTGTTCACACATGAAGGGCTCAGATCAGGGCCTTAGAAAACACCCACAAATAGGAACAGAAGTGAAGGGGATCTTGAATGATTTTCAGAAGGCTGTGTTCATGAGGAACTAACTATGGGGCTGGATGAGATACATCCGAGAGTATTGAAGAAACTTGGGGAAGTTCTAGCAGCTCCTCTGACCTTTTCAATGCTTCTTTAGAGTCGGGAGTGGTCCCAAAGGACTGGAGAAAGGCACGTATGGTCCCTTTAGACCTGGGGTCACCAACCTCCAGAGGGCCGCGGGCCGCACAGCCGACTACCGGGAGCCTCGCGGGCCGCACCCCACTTCTCCCCGCAAACGAGCGGTCGAGATGATCTTTAACCATGAAGGAAGGCTGCGCACAACGAGAAGGGAAAAGGGCAGCGCAAGTAACTCACTCAAACCTCCGCCTGTAATGTCAGGAGCGCGGGGCCGCAGGAAGTCGGAGGGAGCCGGTTACTCGCCGGCCGCTGTGAGGCTCCCAGATGCAGGAGGAGGGGGGTGAAATTGAGGGAAGAAAAATCTACCTGCAAACGATGCTGAAAAGAGCAAAGGGGGGAGGCGTCTTTCAGGCACTGACAACCGCTCACACCAGCGACTTTCCTAATGCAGTGGGGCATTATCCCACGTTCCCCTCTTGCTCCGTCTTCATATCCTTCGTTCCCCACCCTCCGCTACCATCCAGAATGGAGAGGCTGCCAGTTCTAGAGCATCCTGGAAGAATGACCAACTAGAGGGCGCCTGGCGTCAACGAGCCGCCTCCATAGGTCCAATCGGCACGGTTTGCCCCGCCTTTCTCGGTAGCTCTCCACCTGCAGGCAGGTCCTTAAAATAGGTTGGTGCAGCTGGTGGAAAAAAAGTGCAGTGTGTGGCATTGCGGAGATGCTGCAGTTGTGTACTTTTCAAAAATAGGCTATTGGTCGCATTGTAAAAGTTCCTAAATGCAGATATTTTGTGCACAAAGTGCACTTTTGCAAAGTCACTTCACAGTCATGCCGCGGGCCGCAGATACAATGATGGGAATCCTTGGCGGGCCGCACGTAATGTTAACCGGGGTAGAGCCTCACGGGCCGCACGAAGGGACCTCGTTGGCCGCATGCGGCCCGCGGGCCGCAGGTTGGTGACCCCTGCTTTAGAAAAAAGCAGAAGTAAGGATGAAGTTGAGAACTACAGGCTGATTAATCTGACATCTGTGGTGAGTAAATTAATAGAAACTTTTCTAAAACAGAGGATAGTGAGGTTTCTGGTGTCCAATGGATTGCAGCATCCGAAGCAGCATGGGTTTACTAGACACAGGTCTTGTCAGACAAATCTGATTGATTTCTTTGACTGGGTAACCTGAGAGTTGGACTGAGAGGAGAGCCTTAGGTGTGATATACGTAGCCTTTGACACCATTCTGCACAGGCGACTTACAAATAAATTGAGCACCCTAAAGTGACTGACTGGGTTATTTTTATTTATTTATTTATTTATTTGTACGCTTTTCTATACCGCCCCTTGCAGAGATCAGGGGCGATTTACAGAGAACATGGTAAACATCAATTACATAGAACATTTTTGAGCAAATAACTATTTTACAGAGAAACGATTAACTATTTTACATAGATAGGTTAGAAATTGGTTGAGTGGGAAGCAACAAAGGGTACTGGTAAGTGAAGCTCACTCTGAGGAGAAGGAGGTTACCAGTGGTGTGCTGCAGGGATCTGTCCTTGGTCCACTTCTTTTTAACATTTTTGTTAGTGATATTGCGAAAAGGCTGTCGGGTAAGGTTTGCCTCTTTGCGGATGATACCAAAATCTGCAATAGAGTAGATACCCAGGAAGAAGTGGATAACATGAGGAGGGATCTAGCTGAGCTTGAAGAATGGTCAGGAACTTGGCAGCTGAGATTTAATGCTAAAAAAATTCATGGTCATGCATTTGGGCTGCAAAAATCCAAGTGGGTGAAGTACCTGTCCACAAAAGAAGAGTGGGGCAAGGGCGTGATTGTTTCTGATGATCTTAAAGTGGCTAAAGAGGTAGAAAAGGGTGCATAGAGAGAGGAATGGCCAGCAGAAAAAATGATGTGATAGTGCCTCTGTATAAGTCTTTGGTGAGACCTCATTTGGAGTATTGTTAAATTCTGGAGACACACCTTCAAAAGTACATAAACAGGATGGAGTTGGTGCAGAGGGCGGCTACCAAAAATTATAAACATATGGGGACAGACTTAAAGATCTCAGTCTATATACTTTAGAGAAAGGTGAGATAGAGAAAATATTTATTTATTTAACAGGCTTTTTTGTACCGCCTTATCAATTCAGTCAAAGCGGTTTACATTGTAACTTAAACTTAGTAATGTACTTTAAACAGGGACATTGATAACTTGGAACTTTCTGAGGCAATGGAGGGTTAAGTGACTTGCCCAAGGCCACCAGGAGTGCTAGTGGAAATCGAACCCTGGTCTTTTGGTTCCCAAGCCAGTGTTCTAACCATTAGGCTATTCCTCCACAAACATATGATATAATAGAGATGTTTAAATACCTCTTTGGCATAATTTCACAGGAGGAGAGCCTCTCTCAATTGACAGCAAGCTCTGTAATGAGGGGACATAGGATGAGGGTGAAAGAGGATAGACTCAGGAATAATATGTGAAAATATTTCTTTATAGAATGAGTGGTAGATGATTGGAATAGTCTCCCAGTGGAGGCAGTAGCAACGAGGGCAGTATCTGAATTCAAGAAAGCATGGGACAAACAGGATCTCTGAAGTTTTCAAATAAATAAATAAACTATAGTAGTTGATATGGAAGGGCAGAAAAACTAGGCCATATGGTCTTTCTCTTCCATCATGTTGCTATGTTTCTAAGTCTACTTTGGGGCACTGGATCACGAAAGCTATTGCCTTGACATCCCTGTTTCGGAACCGGCGGGCTCTGGAGGTTTTGTGTACACATTCTACTCAGGCACAAGCATCCTTGTGGGCAGAACGTTGCTTGGTAGCCTGCTCAGACATTTGTCAGGTGGTAACGTGGGTATCAGTTTCCACTTTTGTCAAGTATTTAACCCTTGGATGTCCACATGTGGGCAGACATGGCCTTTGGCTCAAAGGTTTTACGAGCTGCTGTGTCTTCTTCCTGTCCAGTGGAGGAGAAGCTTTGGTACGTCCCACTTATCAAGGAAAAGACATTTTACTTACCAGATAATTTCCTTTCCTTGAGTTCTGCTAGACCAGTCCAGAACCCACCCCTAGTACTGTATTGGTCTGCTATAATGCGGTGTTGCCTTTTGTTCTGCTGTGATTTGATTGGTTGGCTATGCGGACTCATAACCTTCTGACAACCCTTCAATCTGATCCTGTACTTAGTTTCCTGTGGTTGGTTAATTGTTGTTGCCCTCGTTGAGACTATGTGAGGTTTGCCATTTCTTACCATATGCTTTGGTATGAATACTGATTTGCCCCTAGTGGCTCAGACTGATAGAGGCATGCGAGTGATGTCATTGAAACCTGAACATTTCAATGGCTCTGTTTCCACACATTTGCTGGTAGGGGACACAACCCACTTGTCTGGACTGGTCTAACAGGGCTCAAGGAAAGGACATTATCTGGTAAGTAAAATGTCACCTTTCCTTTGATTATTCCTGAATCTATCCTCTTTCACCTTTATAATATGCTTCATTTTCCAGAGCTTCCTTTCAATTGAAAGAGGCCCACCTTCTGTGCATTTGTGCTACAGAGCAATTTAAATATCTTTATCATATTTCCCCTCTCCTGTTTTTCTTCCATAGTGTACATATTGAGATCTCTAAGGCTGTCATCATATTCTTTATGACAAAGCTCACCAACCATTTTAATAGCTGCCCTCTGGACTGACCTTCATCATGTTTATATGTTTTTGAATGTGTGGTCTTCAAATGAGGTGTCCCACCAGAGATTTATATATAGGTACCATCACCTCCCTTTTTCCTGCTGACCATTCCTCTCCATATGCACCCAAGTATCTTTCTAGCTTTGCTGTCAACTTTTCTACCTGTTCAGCTACCTTACATTCAGAAGATTTGATCACCCCCAGGTCCCGCTCTTCTTTTATGCACAGACGTCTTTCACCCACTTTGGTTTTTGCAGCCCAAATCCTGCATTTTTTAACATTGAATCTTAACTGCCAAATTCTAGACCACTCATCAAGCTTTGCTATATTCTCCTAATTTTATCTACTACACCTTTGAGGATATCCTACCCAATTGCAGATTTTGGTTTCATCCACAAAAAAGCTAACTTTAGCTGACAGCCCTTTCACAGTATTGCTTATAAAAGTGTTAAAAAGAACCGGACCAAGGACCGATTCTTGTGGCACACCACTGGTGACACCCTTATCCTCAAAGTGAGCACTATTTACCACCTTTGTTGCCTCCCACTCAACCAGTTTCTAACCTAGTCAGTCACTTGAGGACCCACACCAAAGGCACTCAGTTTATTTATAAAGTCACTTATGCAGAATATTGTCAAAGGCTTTGCTGAAATCTAAGTACACCACATCTAGCGCTCTTCTTTGATTAAACTTTCTGGTCATCCAGTCAAAGAAATTAATCAAATTCGTCTGACAAATCCTACTTACAATAAAACCATGTTGTATCAGATCCTGCGATGTACTGGATTCCAAAAACTGCACAATTCTCTTTTTAGCAGCATTTCCATTCACTTTCTCACCACAGTTTCCCAAGGCTATATATATACAGTACATTTCAACATTAATGAAAAAAAAAAAGAATTTGACTATTCTTTAGGATTTTTAAGAATAAAGTATTACATTTTTGGAAAGAAGTGACATCATCGAGCCTAACAGCTGCCTAAAACCATTGTTTGCTGACTCTATTGATTGCCGTCCCAACAAGCTTACCTTCTCCCACTGGAGCTAGTTAGATGTGCTGTTTTACCAGTTTAATGAACAGAATGTCTAACAAAAATAAATTACACAATCTAAAGGAGTTTGCATATCTGGGAGCTCCACTTCCTGAGGCAAGTTGCATAATATGGCAGGTGAGGACGACGTGCCAACCCAGTTGGAGACAGAGTGTGAGTTGTCTGCTAAGTGGATCAGCTAGGGTGAAAGGAGTGACGTACTACTTGCTCGGAGTTGCAAGCCTGGTTTCAGGAACTAAAACTGGTATAACCATGGTGCAGGGCTAAATAGCAGCGCTGAAGGCAAACTTTTAGATGAGCTCTTGAAATTTGGGCAGAGAGTGGAGAAGACTGAGGGTCATGTGGAGGCCCATGATGAGAATTACCTGCTATTGAGAGGCGGTGTGAAGAACTAGAGCGAGCAATCTGGCTGAAAAAATAGAGGCTACTGAAAATCAGGAACACCAGCAGAAACTCTTTTTTGAGGTCTTGCCTAAACTGAACTTGGAACTTCAGGAGCATGGCCGTTTGGCTGGCTTTAAAGTCAGTCTACAAAATCGCACTATAGCTTAGCCATAACATCTCTAAGTTCCCTCCTTCTTCAGACTGAAGTAGAAGACAAGTCCTCAAAGACTCCAGTTTTGTAAGTGTCCCATATGATTTCTCCTAGCGCTCACACCATGTGGGCTACCAGCTCCTTGAGCATACATGTATAAAAACATACAGTAATATCCCTTGGTGTATTTGATATAAGGGATCAATGTGCTTGATCAACTTTTATACTTAGATTAGATGAGGAAGAATCACCTTGTAGAACTGCCTCTTGTATAATTCACTCCACCACTGCTACACAATTGGTATATTCTGGTTGTTCTGGAAGCCCCGAAAATGGAGGTTCTGCTGGTAATCCTAGTTTTCAATATCCTCTATTTTTTCAACTAGATCGCTGCAAGCTCACTCAAGTTCCTCATACTGCTTCTCAAACACAGATAATTACGCATCATGGACCTCCATATGTCCTCACTGTTTTTGCTTCATCAATAATGATGTTGCTGTATTTTGCATCTCATTAGTGTGGTTATTATAGCCCAGTGTACCATCAGTGTTAAAACTAGCAGATAACACAAAATATCATGCTGGTTTACCAGTAATTCATATATAGGCCTCTAAATATCTAAAGAGTGGTACTATATTTTTATCATATCAAGTATGTAGGACTTAGAAGCACTTTGGGTTTTAAGAAATGTTTGACCCTTTTAAATAGTAAAGCCATCAGGCAACAACACCTATTAGTTTATAAGGAGAAATTTTAGTCATATCTGATAACTTCCTTAGTTTGAATCCTACTAGACCAGTCCAGATGAGTGGGTTGTGCTCCCTTGCCAGGAGGGGGAGGCAGACTTGAGCATCTTTCAATGATGTCATCAGGAGGTATAACCACTGATGCAGCACTTTATGTAGGCAAGAAACTGTAAAGCTCAGAGATAACACTCCAGAATGATTACCAAAAAGCAATAGTTAACAATTGAAAAACATTCGAACAACTGGAACTTGTATTTGGCTGTCATATTGTATCTTACAGCTGATCAGGCTCTGCAACAGATAAGAACTGAAAGGCAGTAGGACTCCCTAATCTGCAGCAAAGTCTTCCAGGGCTGGTCCTGGACTACTCTAGCAGGATTCAAGGAACGGAATTTATCAGGTATATTTAAAATTTCTCCTTCCTTGGCATTCTGCTAGATCGAGCTAGAGAACTGGGTTGTACCCAAGCAGTTGGCACACAAGGTGGGAGGAAGATGATGCTCTGGCCAGAACAACTTTGCCAAAGGCACATCAGCACTTGTTGCCACATGCTATCTCTAGTGCTTCACAAATGTACTCAAAAAATACCAGGTAGCCGTTCTAAAGATGTCCTCTGGGAACTACAAGGCAGACTCAGACCAGGAGAAAGCCTGTGATCTAGTCAAGTGAGCTTTGACTCCTTCCAGAACCCAATTTCTGGTCAGAAGGTATGCTCTACCAACGACCTCTTTGATTCAGCAGGCAATGGATGACTTGGCTGCTGCCTATCCTTTCCTTGAGACATCGAAAAGCACAAAAAGATGGTTTGACCACCAAAAAGCATTATTCATCTCCAGGAATCTCAGCAACACCACCCTCACATCAGGGAAACACAGAGAAGGATCTGGCCAGAGGTTGTCCTTCGAAAAGGAGGGTAAAAGTACTTCCTGATTTAAGTGAATAGGGGAAATCCTCTTTGGAAGGAAGGATGGAGCTGTTCACAAGGCCATAGAAGTTGTGGATATCATCAAAAAAGGCTCACAACAGGACAAAGCCTAAAGGTCTGAGACTCATCTTGTGGGAGCAACAGCCATCAGAAAAAGCACCTTAAGAGTCAAATCTTCGATAGTAGCCTTACAAATGGGTTCAAAAGGCAAACCCTTCAGAACCTTCAACACCAAAGAGAGGCTCCATTGAGGAATGATCGGGCGCACAGGAGGCCAAATCTGTTTAGCTCTGCTAAGCAAGTGAGCAACATCAAGGAAACATCTTGCACCTGCCTCTGGTACATGCCAAAGCTGCAACCTGAATCTTCAGGGAATCCAGAAGTCCTGGTTCTTCCTTGTTTACAAGAAAGTTAGAATGACCCTCACATATGCTTTCCTTGCCAACAGGGTCTGAGAAGAGCACCACCACTCAAAACACTTCCATACCCTCGCATAGGTTAAAGAGATGGAGGCCCTATGGCCCTATAACTAACCATGGCTACTTGGGCATAGTCATGAACACTCTGCTCATTCCCAAGTAGCCATGGTTAGCTGTTCTTCACCTCTCAAAGGCCAAGCCATAAGTGAGAAGAGAGCAGGTTCCTCCATTACCAAGGGCCCTTGATTAAAAAGACCCTTCTCTTGCAAAAGCCAGAGTGGAGACCCTGCCAGCAGATCCAACAGGTCTGTGTACCACAGCCTGCATGGCCAGTTGGGGTGACCAGAATCATTAGGTCCAGATGTGTCTGAATCCTGCAGAGAAGACGTCTCACCAGAGACCTTAGGCGGAAGACGTAGAACACCCTCCTTTTGGAGCCACACTTGAAGCAAGGCATCCAAGCCTGCCATTTGCAGGTCCCTGTGACAACTGAAGCAGCAGTTCACCTTTACAATGATTTGCATGATCATAAGATTGAACACTGGGAGACTCCATCTCCGCTTATGAACGTGTGGGGCACTGAACGTGTGGGGCTCTGCTTCCACTCCCCAGGATCCACTCTCTTCTGACTGAGAATGACGGCCTTTATGTCGTTGACATTCACTATATGGGCCGCTGAAAGAGCAACCAGGTGCTTCTCCACCCAGCTGCACAAAGCAGCCATCTTGAGCACCACTATGACACTCCGGGACCCTCCCTGCTTGTTGACATAGGCCACAGTTGTGTTGCTGTCAGACAAGACCTGGATCACTTTGCCCTCCAACAAGGGCTGAAACTCCTACAGGCGAAACAGATTGTCTTCCAGCTGATTGACAAACTAAGAAGTCTTCTGAAAGGACCAACTCCCCCCCCCCTGCCTCATTTGACCTAGGTAGTGAGCCCCCCCCCCCCCCCCCAGTCTTTCAGGCTGGCATCGGACATCAGGACCACCTAGTTCAGGGCTTCCAGAGGCATACCGCACATCAGATGGGGGCTTTCTGCCACCATGCCAACTGATCCTTCAGGTCCCTTGGAAGTGGGAAGGGCTTTCTCAAAGAGCTGCAAGCACAGAGACCATAGGGACAGGAGATGCTTTTAAAGTGGATGCATATGCTATTATACTTTCAATACCTATAATTGCTTTACAATTTCATGAATATTCTGTATCTAAACTACTGCTGTAACCCACAAAATTGCATTGCTGTATTAATCGGTTGTTTTCTAGTCACTACTCCCTAACAGAAACCCCATTCCTACTGTACCATCCAAACCCACCTAACCTCATACTAAAAACCACCCCTCACCACATACCCAGTTAGACCATCCCACTACCTCTACACTTCAACACTAGTGCCGCATCCATACATCCCACCATCCACCACCCATCGGAAACGTTATCCCTATTCTTCTACCAACCCACTAGAATAAAAACTTATCATGGACACAAAATCTAATTTCTGGTTAAAAAACGCAATTCTCATAATAGTCAGTATAATAATTTGTACGCATGCACTAAACCCAACACAGTACTACCACATACCCACCATCTACACCCCTACCAGACACCTCTCAACTCACCACTTCCCCAGACACCTTCACAACCCAAACCTAACTGGACTAGGCTCATCAACATTCAATTCAGCCCTATCCCCCCAAAAGATACAAACATAGCTCAGCCACAATTGAAACACTTAAAATGTTACCTCATTAATGCAAGGTTCATAAGGAACAAAATCCCAGTCTTCCAAGATATGTTAAATGATGATTCCCCTGACATAATATGCATAACCGAGACCTGGCTCATGGACTCGGATACAGTACTAATAAATCAACTGAAAGCCCCAGGCTATGAAACTTTCTACTCACACAGACCCACAAAAAGAGGTGGAGGCGTCCTTGTGATTATAAAGGATGACCTTAAAGCCACACTGACAACATCAAAAAACATAGGAAACATAGACTTACCATAAAACTGAGATCCCTTTATCTCTGTTTAACATACAGACTGCCCTCCACAAATACAGACAACTTAGACATAATATCTGAGATTCTATGTTCATCCAACTTTAGGAACCTATTAATCCTATTAGGTGATCTCAACTTAGCATCCCTACCACATAACCAAGCCTCAACCTTCCTAAATTCCATCAAAGACATGGACTATCACCAAATCATCAACACCCAGACCCATATTAAGGGGAATACACTTGACCTAGTGTCCCTACCCAAATGAATACTCAACAATTACAACCCCTCCTCACTCAAAGTACTTCCAGTACCTTGGTCTGACCATCACCTCATTAAACTCAACTTCTCTATTCATGACTACCCAACCAGTACACCCATACCCAACCCACACCACAAAAATTACAAGACATTCGACAAAGATGACTTTCTTAATCAGACCATTCAACAATCCCAACGAATCTAGATGAAGCCATATCATCTTGGAATCACATCATATCCAAAGCGTCCATTATAGACCCAACACCCCACACCATCACAAAGAAGAACAACCCTGCCTGGTTCAGACCAGAGCTTAAACAACTGAAAGCCAACCTACGGAAAAGTGAACGCAAATGGCAAAACTCAATATCATCGGATCATCAAGCACAATATATAGCTAAACTAAAGCAATACAGAGAAACTATCAACTCCACAAAAAAAGAACACTACTCCACTATCCTTTTCAAATCTATGAACCGACCAAGAGAGCTATTTGAAATTGTAAAATCCTTAACCAGTAATCCAACAAAAAATGACCTAAATGGCCACTTCATGGATCCCCAAATCTTAGCAAATTTTTACAAAGAAAAAAATAAAATCTTTTGTACTACCAAACACCAAACAAAATATACATCATGTAACCCCAAACACATGCTGGTCTACTTTCTCACTCACTTCAAAAGACATGTATACAAATCTCATATCTAAAATAAATACCACAACATCCTACCTCGACCCCTGTCCAGTAAGCTGGATAAAGGCAACAAAAAACAAATTATCCTCTTTCATCCTCCCAATCGTCAATTTCATTTTCATTTCATTTATTTAGGCTTGATATACCGCCCAAGACCGAGGTATCAGGGCGGTGTACAATAAAAGGCAGCTGTGGAAAAGCAAAGAGAGAAAGGAACGCCATTGGATAATAGGAAAGAGTAAGAGAGAGAAAGAGAGAAAATTAGAGTAGAGTCTACAGAGCTAAACACAGGGACATGGGGAGGGAAGGGAGACAGGGTGTGGGAGTTGAATGTGATGTGGGAGTCAGGAGTTGAGTGGTAGTTGGATGTAACGTGAGGGGCATGAATTGGTATGTTGACTACATATCAGGGGGAGACCTGTAGGTTGTACGCTTGAGAGAAAAGGTGAGTCTTGAGGAGAGTTTTGAAATGGGGGAAGGAGGGTTCAATACGAAGGGTGTGAGGGAGGGAATTCCAGAGGGCAGGGGCCAGAAAAAAGAAGGCAGAGTGGCGGGTAAGTTCGAGGTGGGCCTGGGATGGAGGAGGAAGGAATAGACGATTGGTATGAGATGAGCGAAGAAGACGGGGAGCGGGCTGGTGGAAGATAAGGTCAGAGAGATACCGAGGAGTGCTGGTGTGAAGAACCCTATGAGTGATAATGATATACTTGTAGATAAGTCTGAATTTGATGGGAAGCCAGTGAAGGGAGAAGAGGCAAGGGGTAATATGATCAAAGGGGGAAGAAGAGGTGAGAAGGCGGGCAGCAGTATTCTGGAGAAGCTGAAGACGACGGAGTTGACAGGAAGGGAGACCAGATAAGATAGAATTGCAGTAGTCTAAGCGGGAAGTTACAAAAGAGAGAACCAAAGTGGTGAGGGATTGAGGGGAAAGAAAAGGACGAAGGGAGCGAATACGGCGCAGATGAAAATGGCAAGTACGAACAAGGGAGGAAATGTGAGGGTGAAAAGAGAGAGAAGAATCCAAGGTAACACCCAGATAGCGGAGGGTAGAGACAACAGGAATGGGAAGGGAAGACATCACAGGGGCTAGACTAGGTGGGGAAGAGGAGAAAGAAAACCAGATGGCAGAGGATTTAGAAGGGTTAACACAGAGGAAATTTTCAGAAAACCAGGAGGCAACAGAGGATAGACAGGCGTTAAGGGTGGAAAGATCAGGGGAAAGGGAGCTGGTATGATGAACAAGAAGGATATCGTCTGCGTAAAAATAGAAAGAAACACCAGATTGCTGAATGAGGAGGGCTAGGGGAGCAAGAAAAATGTTGAAAAGTAGAGGAGCAAGAATAGAACCCTGTGGAACACCACAGTGCAAGGGAAAGGGAGCCGAAGTGGAGGTACCAGAGTGAACAGAGAAAGAACGACGGAAGAGAAAGGAATGAAACCAGCGTAAAACAGTGCCACGAATACCAGAGTTAGACAGACGTGTGAGAAGGGTGCGATGATCGATAACGTCAAAAGCGGCGGAGAGATCTAAAGAAACAGCGATAGACAAGTCACCACGATCGTGAGAACGGTGAAGATCGCTAAGAAGTGCAAGGAGAACAGTTTCAGTGCTATGGCCAGATCTAAAGCCGGATTGACGGGGGTGAAGATAAAGAGTAGAGTCAAGATGTTGTGAAAGTTGTGTGAAGACTAATTTCTCTAGGACTTTAGAAAGGAAAGGGAGATTTGAAACTGGGCGCCAGTTGGCAGGTAAGCTGGGGTCGAGAGAGGGTTTTTTTCAAAAGAGGGCGGACTATGGCATGTTTCCAAGAGTGGGGAAAACTACCGGAGGAAAGACTAATATTGATTATACCAAGGATATACGGAAGAAGGTGGAGTGAAGGATCAAGGAGCCACGAGGATGGGAGGGGATCAAGGGGACAAGTAGTTTTATGAGAAGAGGAGATCACCTGAAAAAGTTCGGCAGAGGAAACAAGACTAAGAGAACACCAAGTATGAGAGAGAGCATGAGAGGGAGGGGGGGAAGGAATGGAGGAAGAAGGAGAAGGTGAAAGAGGAGGGGAAAGGGGAGGAGGGCACAGGGAAAAAGAGGACCGAAGAAGAGACTGAATTTTATGAACAAAGAAAGAGGCAAGAGCTGTTGGGCTAGGGGCAGTGGAAGAGAGTGCTGATGAGGAGGGACAGGTTGACGAGGAAGACAGGGAGTGAAAGACCCGATACAGGCAACGAGAAGAGTTTGAGGAAGCAGTGATAAGGTCAGAAAAATAGGCCTTCTTAGCTGCAGTGATCATGGTGCGGTATGAATGATGAGCAGAACGAAAAGAAGTCAGGGAAGCAGGGAAGGATGGCGACGCCAATAGCGTTCAGCACGCCGAAGATGGGTGCGCTGAAGATAAAAGCCGGGGTGGTACCAGGGGTGGTGGGAGGAGGGACGGTAGGGAACGGGGCGAAGGGGAGCAAGTGTATCAAGGGTACTGGAAAGAACAGAAGACCAGGAATCAGCTTGATGGTCGACAGGGAGTGAAAAGAATTCAACAGAAAAGAGAGAGTCGGCGGGAGGGAATGACTGCAAAATAAGGGGAGTGAGACGACGCCTAAAAACCTTAGATGGAGCTGGGGTAGTTGAAGCAAGGGTTTGGGCAGGGGGAAGAGGGAAGGAGAAGAACAGACAGTGATGGTCCGACCAGGGAAGAGAGACAGAAGAGATGGCAGAGGGTATGTAAGGGGAAGAAGAGAACGTAAGAATAAGATCTAGTATAGAGCCAGAGGAATGTGTAGGGCAGTGCACGTGTTGGTAGAGGTCAAGGTCTGAAAAAAGTGAACTGAGGGCCTTATCCCGGGGGCGGGTTGGGGGGGTAAGGTGGGCATTAAAGTCCCCGAGAACAACCAAATGGGAAGTGAGTAAAGAGGCTTCAGAAAGGGAGAGCAGAAGAGACTCCCAGAGGTCAGGGCGCATAGAAGGTGGGGCATAAAGAAGCAGGAAAAAGATAGGTACAGAGGTATTGGAGCGTAGCAGGAGAGCTTCGGGATAGCGGGGCTGAGGAGATACAAGAGAAAGAGAGAAAGATGAACGGTGAATAATGGCTACACCGCCCCCGGAGCGGTGGAGTCGGGGGAGGTGAAAGCTAGAATAGCCAGGGGGGAGACATCGGTGGAGGACTCCGTCCTCTCCCTCACGAAGCCAGGTTTCCGTAAGGAACAAGGCATCGAGGGAGTGCTGCGTTAGGAGATCGTGGATAAGAGGGGTCTTGGCACGGAGAGATCTACAATTAAGGAGAGCAAACGACAAGGTCAGTAAAGAACAAACAGGCTGAGGAGGAGGTATGGGAGGAATATTGATAAGTGGGCATGTAATAAGATTGTGCATGTTCCGAGCAAAAACCCCGGGTGGGGCAGAGGAAACCGAGGGGAAGCGATTCCCCCAAAGGACAGGAATAGAAGCCATGGCCCAGGGCCTAGTAGGAAGCCGGGATGGAATTAGGGGAACAGATACAGGTGAAGCAGTGCTCAAGAAACTGAGCACTGATAACAAAAGCACGAGAAATGTTAAAGGAGGCGAAAGGCACGGGTTTCGAAAACCACTGCAGAGTGATAGGTGACCCGGTGTAGACATGAGAGCGCCCCAGTCGTCGCCCCAAGGAGCTCGCCCAAGGAGCAGGACCTGCTCCTTGGGCGCGCGGCGCGGAACGGCGCCCCGATGTTCTTAATATACTGAGGGATACCTGGGGCTGAGTGATGACACGTTGATCGTGTCACTTCCTGGAGGCGGGAGGAGAGAGCAACCAGAACAGAAACCTGGAGGGGAGGAGAGCAAATAGGCAGCAGGTAACACAAAGCAATTAGGCAGCAGGTGACACAAAGCAGCAAACAAGCAGGCAGGCAGGCAGGGAGGCAGAGTCACGTTCAGCAGCTACAAAGCAGGAACGGCGCCCCGATGTTCTTAATATACTGAGGGATACCTGGGGCTGAGTGATGACACGTTGATCGTGTCACTTCCTGGAGGCGGGAGGAGAGAGCAACCAGAACAGAAACCTGGGGCTGAGTGATGACACGTTGATCGTGTCACTTCCTGGAGGCGGGAGGAGAGAGCAACCAGAACAGAAACCTGGGGCTGAGTGATGACACGTTGATCGTGTCACTTCCTGGAGGCGGGAGGAGAGAGCAACCAGAACAGAAACCTGGGGCTGAGTGATGACACGTTGATCGTGTCACTTCCTGGAGGCGGGAGGAGAGAGCAACCAGAACAGAAACCTGGGGCTGAGTGATGACACGTTGATCGTGTCACTTCCTGGAGGCGGGAGGAGAGAGCAACCAGAACAGAAACCTGGGGCTGAGTGATGACACGTTGATCGTGTTACTTCCTGGAGGCGGGAGGAGAGAGCAACCAGAACAATCTCTCTCTCCAACAGGGATACATCCCCCTTCTCCTAAAGCATGTCCAAGTACGCCCCATCTCAAAAAACAACACACTTAACAAGAATTCCCCTACTTCATACAGACCCATATCCAGCCTCCCCTTCATGACAAAACTAATCAAAAAGGTAGTTCAAATCCAGCTACAAGACCATATCGACACATTTGCACCCTGGATGAAAACCAATATGGTTTTCGTCCACACCATGGTGTAGAGACCCTCCTTACTGTCTTGATTGATCGTCTCTCATGTGGTATTGACAACACTAAAAGGCATTTCTCCTTTTATTTTTAAAACATATTGGCTGCCTTCAACAGTATAAACCACCAAATAATGCTCGCTAGATTACAACAGATTACCTCATATCCCACAGAACCCAGCAAGTACACATGGGACCACATATATCCCAGACATATAAACAAGAACAAGGCCTCCCACAAGGCTCCGTGTTTTCTGTACTTTTATTTAACATTTGCCTACAATCCCTCTGCACAGTCTTCAAAAAGTTCCAAGTACATTATCATATTTAAGCCGACAACATTATGATATATCTCCCGTTCAGCATCTCCAACCCCTCAACTCAGCAAATCATAAATTGTTTCTCAGAGGCGTCAAACTGGCTGACATCTCAAAACCTCAACATCAACCTCAACAAAACTGAAGCACTATATATAAGAAAGAATCAAACCTTCACCCCCCCCCCCCCCCGCATTTATCTCAATTCAGTAGCAGTAAAAAGCAAAGTTAGATACCTAGGAGTAACCCTGGTATGCACACTTAGCATGCTAGCCCACATCAAACAAACCACAAGAAAAATTGCCTTCAAACTCAAAATGTTGAAACAAATCCGCCCACTCCTCTACTCCCATGATTTTAAGACCATTGTCAAAGCCATTGTCACACCCCACTTTGACTTCTGCCGTATCACCCTCCAAAGTCTCCCTAAACAATCTATAAGACAACTCCAGTTAGCTCAGAACATTGCAGCATGGATAACATCAAACATAAACTTATTGGAACACATTACACCTATTCTATACAACCTTCACTGGCTTCCAATCCAAAGCCGCATACAGTACAAAATACTAGTCACTACCTTCAAGCTAATCAAAGATATCGCCCCATCACACCTCAAAACATTAATCTCCAAGGAAATCAACCCCCAAAACCAAAGAAAACATAACAAAAACAAGCTATTCATCCCATCTGACTTCAAGAAATCCAGAAAATCAACCAACAACAGAGCTTTCTCCCACTTCTCTCCTATTCTCTGGAACAATCTCCCAAACATAAGATCCACTGATGACCTCTCCAATTTCGGTAAGCATCTCAAAACCCACCTGTTCACCCTACACTTTGGAAATTCACAGGGGCACTCCCATACAGAACAAAACCAAGACACCCTAACAGTCAACCCAACACAACACTCACCTACCAAATGTCTTTCAGAGCAGCTCTAATTGACCTAAACATAATCCAACATTTACAGACTCAATATGTATGTAGTTAGATAATTTTTTTATACAAATGTATATAGTTACTTGTTTAATGTAAATGAATATGTACCGCTTCTGTACAATTCAAAGTTTGGTTCTCTGTAGACCACATTTGATCTCCTGGAAAATGCGGTATAAATATGTCCAATAAATAAATATGCACCCTGGACCATGGGACTAACTCCAGAGTTGACTTCATGGACCCCATCAACTGCAGATAGTCCCATACCCATGGAGCAGGCTGCCGACAGAACTCTGTCAGGTGGGACTGTAGTTTGAGTATCCTCTCTATTGTAAAGAACACATGCCCTTGTAGGAATATCACACCTGACTACCTAGACAAAATCATCACAAGCATTAACACAGTCACTTCACCACTTGACCCTTGTCCAGTCAACTAGATCAAGTTAGCAAGGCAGGAAGTCATTCCAACAATACTGAAGATCACCCAGCTATCTCTGCAACAAGGATACGTACCACCAGAATTCAAAACTGCCTCCATCTGCGCTGTAAGGAAAGGGACATCAAACAATATCTACCAACCAACCAACCAACCTCCTACAGGCAGATACCCAGTCTCCCCTTCATGGTTAAAATACTAGAAAAAATCATCTATCAACAACTCCAGGATCATACAGAAACACATCATCCACTCGACCACCAACAATACAGATTCAGACCACACCATGAAATGGAATCCCTAATGACCGCCCTGCTAGACAATCTAATTAAGGGCATTGACAAACCCAAAACTGGCTTCATACTCATTTTCTTAGACATAAAAGCAGCATTTGACTCCATAACGTACAACCTTATCATCCAGTGACTGCAAATATTTGGTCTATCAGACACATCCCTCATCTGATTCAAGTCCTACCTAACAGACCAACAGTTAACAAGTAAGAACAGGCCCAGCTAAATCCACCCCATACACTCAAACCTAAGGAGTCCCACAAGGCTCTACCCTCTCTTCGTTACTATTCAACATCTTTCTCCAATCAGTTTACACTGTCATAAAAGCATTCAACATCCTATACCACATCTATGCTGATGATCTACACACCCATCAGCAATTCAAACCTGGATATCATGCCCATAACAAAATGCTTCTCCTCTGTCAGCAAATGGCTCAGAAGACATAATATGGCCATAAACCTCAAGAAAACAGAAGCCCTATACATCACCAGAGACAATAGCTTCAAACTACCAAGCTCCATAACTCTCAATGGGACCCAAATCTGAGTGAAACAGGAAATACGATACCTTGGAGTTACACTGGATCAACACCTCACTTTCACAGGACACATACAGAACATTACAAAGAGCATTTACCTCAAATTCAAAACAATCAAATGACTCATGACTAACCATGACTTTCATTCAATTTTCCAAGCAATTATCTTTCCAAACTTCGACTACTGTAATATCATCTTTCAAGGCCTACCAATAACAGCTATCCACCACCTCCAACTCGCATTCTACACAGCAGCATGAACCCTCTTCAACTCACAAAATACAGAGCACATAACACCCCTGCTCAAACAACTTAACTGGCTACCAAGACTAGAATGCACAAAATACAAATCCATTCTCACAACCTTGCAGATTCTCAATAACTCATCCTCACCACACTTGCAATTCATACTTCGAGTCACATCTGATAAGAGAAAACAATGAACTGGCTCATAGAACATGCTATGCATACCAGTACTATTTACTAAAACCAGCTCTACCACTTCAAAAAGAGCTTTCTCTCTTTTTGCTCCATCCTTATGGAACTCTATCTCTGATAAACTATGGGCCGCAAAGGACATATCAACCTTCAGAAACACCCTAAAGTCTCACATATTCAAAGACTGCTTCTCAGACAGCATTATTTAGCCAGCCAACAATCAAATCCTCGGTTCCTTCCCCCCTCCCAAGTTTATTCCCCCTACATACTCTACCTTCCCTTGACCACCTAATGTCATTAATGTAATTCTAGACATATCAACTTAAGTTAATGTTAAATATAACCTCCAAGTTGATTTCTCTGTTTCAATGAATACTGTTCTGTTTCAATGTAAACCGCTTTGACTGTAGGATAAAGTGGTATAGAAAAACTGTTAAATAAATAAATAAATAACGCTGCTCTTGGGGATCACTAGCCCCAAACGCTCTAGCCACTGAATCACCAGGCTGTGTCCTCCCTGGACTTCTCCAGTGAATCCTACTGGATCAGCCAGTCATCAAGGTAAGGGTGTACCTGGATTCTCTGCCTATGTAGGAAGGCCACCACAGCACTTTTCAAGAGAGTGCACAGAGCCATGGCTAGGCCAAAGGGCACGGTCCTAAACTGGAAATGTTGGGCCAGGACGCAAAAGCAGAGGAATTGCTGATACTATTCTCTGATGGGAATATGAAAGTAGATTTCAGCTAGACCCAGGGAAGTGAGGAACTCCCTCTGACACACAGACATGATGACAAAGCGGATGGCCTCCATCCATAAATGAGGAATTTGGAGTTTCACACTAACTGCCTTTAGATCGAGAATGGGTCAAAAGGATCGTCTTTTCTTGGGTGCTACAAAGTAGATAGAATAGTGGTTCCAACCTCGCTCTGCAAAAGGCATGGGTACAATAGTCTGCAACTGCAGGAGGCATTGTAATATGTTTATGACCGCCACTCATTTCAACAGACCAAAGCTGCAGCAGCGTTCTTCAGGAGAATCTCCACTCTACTATTGTGGGCCTCCCATAGGGCCACACTGCCTTCCACTGGAATAGCTGTGTGCTTCATCACCACAGGGCATTCACCTGTGGCGACCCAAAGAGCTGATCCAGCTTGCCCTGAGGCAGCATACAAATGAGCCAGGGATTATGGTCCCTTGAAGGCCAAATCCGGGTGCTCCCACTGAGAGACCAGGAGCTTCTATAGGATCTCTGGCAATGGGAAGAACTGCAACAGGCATTTGCTGCCCTCCAAAATAGGGTTTTCCTTTGGCAGGTCGAGATTGGGCTATTTAAGCCCCAGCACTGACATGGCATCCCAAATCAATGCTGGGAAGTTCTCCCGATGGAAAAGACCAACCACCAATGGCCCTCACCCTCCAGAAGGGGAAGTTGCCCTTCCTCCTCTGACTCACCTCCAGACATAAGGAAATCCTCTTCTGCCGCCCAGCAGGGGATAAAGCTGGGCCCTTAGAGGAACACCTGGGTGAGTGAACGAGGTGGAGGTATTTAGCCTTAAGAACATAAGAGATGCCATTCTGGGTCTGACAAAGGTCCATCAAACCCAGCATCCTATTTCTAACAGTGGCCAATCCAAGTCACAAGTACCTGTCGGCTTCCCAAAAAGCTACATAGGTTCCACAATGCTTATCCTGGGGTAAGCAGTGGATTCTCTTTAATAATAGTTTATGGACCTTTCCTCCAGGAACTTGTCCAAATCTTTTTTAAACCCAGCTACACTAATGGCTTTTACTACATCTTCCACTGGCAAATTCCAGAGTTTGATTACGCGTTGAGTGAAAAAACATTTTCTCTTATCTGTCTCAAATGGATTACATTGTAGCTTCATTGCATGGTCCCCTAGTCTTTCTACTTTTTAGTGGAGTAAGCAACCAATCTACGTTTACCTGTTCTACTCCATTCATTAATTTATAGACTTCTATCATATCTCTCCTCAGCCATCTCTTTTCCAAATTGAAGAGCCTTAACTTTTTAAGTCTTATAGGGGTGTCTTTCCATCCCCTTTACTATTTTGGTGGCTGTTCTCTGTATCTTTTCTAATTCTGCTATATCCTTTCTAAGATTAGTGACCAGAAGTGCACATAATATTCAAGGTGCGGTCGTAGTATGGCAAGGTCCTCTTGGAATTTTTCACAACTTTGAATAATTTTGTGTCATCTGCAGATTTGATCATCTCACTCATTATTCCCATTTCCAGGTCATTTATGAATATGTTAAAAAGCAGCAGACCCAGCACGGATCCCTGGGGTACTCCACTGAGAAAACTAGCCATTTAGCACTACTCTCTGCTTTCTATCTTTTAACCAGTTCCTGATCCATAGTAGTATACTGCCTTCTATCTCATGACTTTTCAATTTCTCCAAGGGTCTCATATGAGGGACTTTGTCAAATGCTTTCTGAAAATCCAGTTCCTTTGCGTCCCTCTAGTCCAGTCCCGGAACCATAGAGTTTACAACCTCCACCAGCAGCTTTGGAGACTGAAAGACATCATCGCTTTGCTGGCACCAGTATAAATAGGCAGGTTCCGCCCCCACACACCAGTACTTTCAGTCACCAAGCAGCTGCGGAGGTTCTGAGCCGAGGACTGGACTCAGAGTGTAGTTGCAGAGCTGCAAATAAGCAGGAGTTGATCCCTTTTAGTTTGCATTCCTTTAGTTTAGGCTAGGGGGAAGTTGATTTTGTGACTGCCATTGTCCTCAGTCTACATTTTTTGTTTTTTGCAGGTAGACAGCTGGGCTGAGAAGTTCTCTGCTGCAGGCTCTGCTCCATCCTTTTCCCTTTTCTCTCTCTCTTTCTCCCTCCCTCCCCCCCCCCCTGTCTGTTTATTCCCCGCTGAGTATAACGAGCATTGGGGGAGATTAATGTTGGAGAGTGATTGTGTAGAGCCACCCTGCTCCCGAACCCGGTATTAGGGGTGAGGAGCAGGTGGTAGGCTGAGGCCCAGACCAACACAGAGGAGCCTCGGGCGATTTTCTTGCCGGCGTCAGAGCGGAAGCCGCGATAAGGGCTGAGCTCCGACGAGACAGGCCGCCTTCCTCCTCACCGGCAGTACCACGATTGGTGAGTAGAGGCTGTGTTTGCAGGAGCTGCCCTTGGCCTTAGCAGGGGGGAAAACGCCCAGGAGGCGAAAGAGTTTAATTTTTGGCGGCGCATGTGGCCGCGCGGGAAAAACGGCGGCGGCCATTTTAAAAGCGCCGTTCAGTTTCTCGGGGCCTTATTTGCAGCTTAGTTGCAGCTAACACCCTCGTTTTGCGAAGAAATTGCCTTAGGCCAGCCTGCTCACCCTAATACTTCGTGAGGGGTCTCAAAAAAAAAAAAAAAAAAAAAAGTAATACATAAAATAAAGCGGAGTTGCAGAATTTCACGCTTAGTGCTGAGGCCTCCAAGTCAGTGAATAACTGCCTTCCTACCATTGGTTTTTCAGGGGTACTTGGTGCCGAATTGTACCTGGTCCCTGAGTATGCCTGCCAAACCCCGGTGTCTGGTGTGTGGATCACGTCGGGGATCAGTGCAGGACTCGGGGGTATGTAAGCCGTGCACTCTGGAGGCGGTAGCCATGGACAACACCTCAGAGCAGGCCTTGGGAGAACCCGGGACGGGGCTTCAGTCAGGGGTGGATACTCTTCCCCCCTCCCTGGGTCCGGCGGAGCCCCTGGTGGATCTTGATTCGGGGGAGGGAACCTCTGCAGGTCTGGGAAACTCCCCAGGGGGGCCCGCTGCTCTAATTCCGCCTGATTTCTTTTCATTGATGCAGCAGGCATTTGCTTTGCTCTGACCACCGGTGTCGGTTCCCACTCACAAGGCGCAGGGGCTGAAGCGACCGGTGGTTCTGGATAGTACCACGGAGAGTGCTCCCGTGCCTAAGAGGGCTAAGGACAGCCGGGAGGACAGTCCCGCGCCTCGTCTAGAGGATGACCTGGGCGAAGTAGATGCTCTGTTAGGTCCTTTGTCGGAAGACGAATTGGAAGAAGGAGAATTGCCTGCTTCTGAAGAGCAGAGCAGGGTAGTCCGCGTTTTTCATCGCGAGGAGCTACCGGTCTTGATTGCGGAAACCCTCAAGACGCTAAACATGCCCTCTGGAGAGGTGGCGGCGGAGGAAACCTTGGAGGATCCTCTCCTACAAGCGGTCCGTACGTCGCGCAGGGTTTTTCCGGTGCATAGGGTTTTTCGGAGTATGATTCAGGAGGAATGGGACTCGCCGGAGTCGGCCCTCAAGGGTTCTAGGGCCTTGGCCCGCCTTTATCCGCTCGCTGACCAGGATAGGGAGCTGTTTCGCTCTCCGAAGGTGGATGCGGCGGTCTCGGCGGTTACTAGAAAGACAACTATTCCGGTGGAGGGGGCGGCTGCGTTGAAGGATGTGCAGGATAGGAAGCTGGATACCCTGTTGAAGCAGGTGTTTGATGTTAGCGCCCTCTCTATGCAGGCCTCTATAGCTGGGGCATGGGTGGCGAGAGCCTGTTTACGGTGGTCCCAGAGGATGCAGGGAGATCGTGTAGAGGAGCAGGTGGATGAGGTTACGCGGCTGGAGTCCGGTGCCGCATATTTAGCGGACATTCATTATGATCTCATTCGTGGTTTGGCTAAAAGTATGGCCTCGGTGGTGGCGGCCCGTCATTATCTCTGGTTGAGAAATTGGTCTGCGGACGGGTCCTCAAAGTCTCGCCTTAGTAAGCTACCATTTAGGGGTAAGCTGTTATTTGGCGAGGATTTGGAAAAGTTGGTTAAGGATCTCGGGGAGTCTAAGGGGGGTAGGCTGCCCGAGGATAAGCCCAAGCCCGGTCGGTCTGCGCCCGGGTCCCGTGGAAACCCCAGGGAGTTTTGGAGATTTCGTTCCTCTCGGTTTGGCCAATCGCAGCGCGCGCGCGGTTTCCAGCGAGGGGGCAGGGTTTCAGGGGTTTCCGGGGAGCAGGACGGGGGTTTACTCCGTTCCACTCCTCGACCGTTAAAAAGTCTCAATGAAATAACGCGGACTCAGGCGGGGGTGGTTCCCGTGGGAGGGCGTCTGCGGGATTTTTACCCCGCCTGGGTCCAACTTACGTCGGACCAATGGGTTCTGGAAGTCATTCGCGAGGGTTATGCTCTAGAACTTCATCGTCCCGTCTTAGATTCCTTTGTCAGTTCCCCTTGCAAAGCACCTTTGAAGTTTCAGGCGGTCGCGGATACGCTCCAGCGACTGCTGCAGCTCCGGGCAGTGGTGCCCGTCCCTCCGGATCACTGTGGTTCCGGTCGATACTCCATTTATTTCGTTGTGCCAAAGAAGGAAGGCACATTTCGGCCGATTCTCGATTTAAAAAGAGTGAATCGTCTTCGGGTCACCCATTTCCAGATGGAGACGCTTCGGTCGGTGATTGCAGCGGTCCGAGCGGGAGAATTTCTAACGTCCTTAGATCTTACGGAGGCGTATCTCCATATCCCAGTGCGTGCGGAGCATCAACAGTTTATGCGCTTTGCAGTGCCGATGGGACATTTCCAGTTTCAGGCATTACCCTTCGGTTTGGCTACGGCCCCTCTGACGTTCACCAAGGTTATGGTGGTGGTAGCGGCGGCGCTCCGCAAGGAGGGAGTGCTTGTGCATCCGTATTTGGACGATTGGCTAATCAGGGCGAAGTCCAGGGAAGAGAGTATCACGGCCACCGCCTGGGTGGTGCAAATGTTGGAGAGCCTGGGTTGGGTGGTCAATTTTGCAAAGAGCAGCTTGGTTCCCTCGCAGTCCCTGGAGTATCTGGGGACACAGTTCGAGACGCAGAAGGCGGCAGTATTTCTCCCGGTACAGCGGGCGCAGGGTCTGCGACGGCTGGTGACTCAGTTTTTATCCACTCCGGCTCCGACGGCGTGGCAGTATCTGCAATTGCTCGGAACCATGGCAGCAGCCATCGAGGTGGTGCCATGGGCAAGGACGCACATGAGGCCGTTGCAGAGCGCGTTGCTGTGGCAGTGGTCTCATCAGCGGAATGCGTTGTCTCAGCGCCTTGTTTGTCCTCCGGATGTGTGTCAAGAACTTCGCTGGTGGTTGAGGCCGGCGAGTTTGGAGGTGGGCATGCCTCTCGAGCCTCCCTCATGGAGACTCCTGACAACGGACGCGAGTCTCTTGGGCTGGGGAGCGCATTGCGACGGACAGTTTGCACAGGGGTCTTGGACGCCCGAGGAGAAAAGCTGGTCCATCAACAGACTGGAGATGAGAGCGGTGTTTTTGGCGCTCCAAACCTTTCGGGAGAGCGTCTCGCAACAGGCGGTGCGGATCCTGTCCGACAATGCCACGACAGTAGCCTATGTCAATCGGCAAGGCGGCACAGGCAGCCTGACGCTGGAAACAGAGGCAGCTCCGTTGTTATGGTGGGCCGAACAGAATCTACAAGCGCTTTTGGCGCAGCATGTGGCCAGGGTGGACAATGTCGAAGCGGACTTCCTCAGTCGCCGCAGGGTAGATCCAGGTGAGTGGGTACTTCACCCGGAGGTCTTTGCCTTGTTAGCGCGGCATTGGGGGACTCCGCAAATGGATCTCATGGCGACCTTCGAGTCCGCTCAAGTGGAGTGGTTCTTCAGCAGAAGGCGAGAAAGGATGTCGGAGGGGCTCGATGCGTTGGCACAGAGATGGCCGGAAGGGGGCCTCCTCTATGTGTTAACGCCGTGGGGCTTCATCGGGCGGGTGCTGCAGCGAATAGAGCGCCATCACGGTCTGGTGCTCCTGATAGCGCCCGACTGACCCCGGCGTCCTTGGTATGCGGACCTGGTGCGGTTGCTGGTGGACCGGCCGTGGAGGCTGCCGCAAAGGAAGGACCTTTTACGGCAGGGTCCTCTTCGCATGCCCCAGGTGAATCGATTCTCGCTTACGGCTTGGCTCTTGAGGGCTCGGATGACGGCTAAGGGTTATTCGGCGCCGGTCATTGCCACCTTGCTTAGAGCGCGTAGGCGGTCCACTTCGCTGGCGTACATCCGGGTTTGGCGTATTTTTGAGGCTTGGTGTGCGGAGCGTGATCTGCGGCCATTGGGGGCCTCGGTTTCTCAGATCCTTTCCTTTCTGCAGGATGGTGTGGACAAGGGTCTGGCGGCTAGTTCCTTGTGTGTTCAGTTGGCAGCTCTCTCCTGTTTCCGAGGTAAAATTAAGGGTCAGCTGTTGGGAGCGCACGGGGACATTCGTAGGTTTTTGCGGGCGGTCTTACTTATGCGTCCTCCGCGACGGAGTGTAGTGCCACCATGGGATTTGAATCTCGTGTTGGAAGCATTGCTCAGAGCTCCCTTTGAGCCTTTGGCCGAGAGTTCCTTGAAAGATCTGACTTTGAAGACGGTTTTTCTAGTGGCGATTTGTTCGGCGAGAAGGATTTCTGAGTTGCAGGCGTTGTCCTGTAAGGAGCCATATTTGTCCTTTTCCGATCATAAAGTCGTATTGCGTCCCGTTTCTGCGTTCCTGCCTAAGGTAGTCTCGGTTTTTCATGTGAACCAGGTGGTTTCGTTGCCAGTGTTCACGGAGCGTCAGAAGGATGAGTCAGGTGGCCGGTTGCACAGGTTGGATGTTCGCCGTGTGCTTAAGTCTTACCTGCGTAGGACGGCGTCTTTCCGCAAGTCCGACAGATTATTTGTGGCCTTCGGGGTCCACGAAAGGGGGAAGCGGCGGCAAAAGCGTCTATCTCCCGTTGGTTGAAGGAGGCTATTGCGTCGGCGTACCTCTTGACGGGCAAGGTGGTGCCGTCGGGTATTCGTGCGCATTCGACTAGGGCGCAGGCTGCGTCTTGGGCGGAGTTCAGTTTGGTGCCGGTGGAAGACATTTGTAAGGCGGCGACTTGGTCTTCATTTCACTCTTGCGAAGCATTATCGGCTTGATGTTCAAGCAGCGCGGGATAGTCGTTTTGGCTCCGCGGTCCTTCAGGCTGGGCTTGGTCCCTCCCGTTGATATGTACTGCTCTGTTACATCCTCTATGGTTCCGGGACTGGACTAGAGGGACGCAAAGGAAGAGTAAATTAGACTTACCTGCTAATTGTCATTCCTTTAGGAACTCTAATCCAGTCCCGGATCCCACCCTGGGTTTCGGGAATTCTTCAGCCTGAAGTGTGGAAAACGCAGTAACTGCAGGATTATCGTTGGGGGGTTCTCGGAGTGGTGGAGTAGAGCTTTCGTGGGAGCCCTTCCACAGCACAGGTGGTGTATAGAGTATTTGCCATGTTAGGAACTCACAACCACATTTACAAGAAAAAAAAAAATTATAGATAATTTTATTGCGCATGAAGTGCGCCTCAACTTTTTGTCTCAATTTGTTCATAAGTTATTTACTTCAATGCTTATTTGTTGCTCTGCTGAGTTTGCTTTGTCACTAGGTACTGGTGTGTGGGGGCGGAACCTGCCTATTTATACTGGTGCCAGCAAAGCGATGATGTCTTTCAGTCTCCAAAGCTGCTGGTGGAGGTTGTAAACTCTATGGTTCCGGGACTGGACTAGAGTTCCTAAAGGAACGACAATTAGCAGGTAAGTCTAATTTACTCATACACTATATCAGGCATGTCCAACTTCGAACAGGTCATGATCTACTTTTTCCGGCCAAAAGTGCCGGTGATCTACCACCATGAAAATTATGTTTCAAATTAAATTGTAACTCAATAAAGTTGGAGGAATCCACCCCCCCCCAACATTTTTAATGAACCTTCTGTCATTTACTTGGATGTGATCAGCTGTTAAGAAAATTAAGCAAAAACAAAACAGAGAGACGAAGATCCAGTAAGAACTGCGAGGGGAAATGGAAAGTACATTTTTTCTTAAAGTTAATAACTTTCTTTAACTTTTATTGAGTAATTTGTGTTAAATTTAGGTCGAGTATTGAGCCAGGCTGATCTTGCACAATCTTTAATATTTCGCTCTTGCTCATTAATGCGTCTAAGCCTGCATTTCATCCACCAGTTTTTTTGAAGTTGGGTGAATATTGCGTGAGGGCCAGTCTCAGGGAATCCTGGAGATGTTCATCTTTCATGTTGGAACGTTGTGTACTCTTTGTCATTTTCAGATAGGAAAACGCAGATTCACACAAATAAGTTGAACCGAAACAGGAGTGTACAGCTTCACTGCATCTTCTCAAGTTGGGAAATTTGTCTCTAGGCACTAGCTTCCAAAACGATTCTTGCTCAGCACGGGTCTTGAGAAAAATGTCATTTTTAAGGGTTAATATTTCATTTTCAAGAGATGGCTTGTCAATGAGTAATTTTTACTGATAGCAGCTGCAGTTTCTTTAATGTCCACATCTACTTTGAATGGGTATGACAAGTACTCCACAACTGTTCCAATTTTATGGAAGTCACAGAATCTATTTTTGAATTCTTGGATAACAGAACAGATTTCTGTCACATACTTCTCGTTCTGAAAAATAAAATTTGGATATTGTCCCAGATGGTCCTGCGTATTAGGAAAATGATCAAAAGTGTTGTTTGCAAGGTCAGTCATCATTAGCTCAAATTTGCTCTTGTAGGATGAAACTGTACTCATCATCTCACCAATGCATTTGTTTTTACCTTGTAGTTCAAGGTTCATATCAGTTTGTCTGTAAAGTCAGCGAGAAATGCCAGATCACATAACCACTCCTCATCTTCCAACTCTGCTTGGTCATCTCCCCTCTCCTTCAAAAAACTTCTTATTTCATTCAGCAAATCATGAAATCTTTGCAGAAATTTGTGCCTACTTTTCCACCTTACATCTGTGTGCAAAATGATTTCCGTTGCCCCTTGATCAAGAGTAAGATTGAAAAGCCGTCTTTGAAGTGATCTTCCACGAACTGAATTTACAATTTTGAAAGTGATGTCCATCACAGTCTTTGTATTGAGTCTCTTGCTTGCCAAAACTTGCTGGTGAATGATGCAGTGGTAAGAAAGGAAATCTGGGAAGTCGTCATGCTGTCTACAGAGGGCTATGAAACCGTTAACCTCACCTGTCATTGCTCTTGCTCCATCAGTAGTGATGGAAACAAGTCTATGCAATGGAAGATTACACTTTGTCACAAAAGAATGGAAAGAACTGAATATTTCCTGACCGGTAGCTCTCCCTTTTAAAGAAATCATTCCAAGTAGTTCTTCTTTAACACTGAAGTCTTCAAAAACCATCCGGATAAAGACTAGTAACTGGGCTATATCTCTTATGTCTGTAGATTCATCCAGTTGGAGTGAGAAAGCAACACAATTTGAAACATCCTCCAACAATTGTTCAGTTGTGTCTCCACCCATCTTTTCTATTCGCCGCACGACAATGTTTCTTGACAATTGTACATCTTGAATAGCAGCTATGATCTCTTTCTTATTTTTAAATCCTTCAAAAAGATTATCAGCTGCTTCAAGAAAATAATCTTTTACAAATTCCCCTTCAGTGAAAGGTTTGCATTTCTTTGCGATCAGCTTGCTGACCTTGAAGGATGCTATGGTTGCATTGACCGAATGTGAGCTTGGCTTCGCCATCAACTGTTGCTGAGTAGCCAGTTTCAATTTACGTTCTTTGAGCTTCAGTTTACGAATTTCACTTTTGGGTGGAAAATCAGCTTCAAACTTATTGCTATGCAGAGCCTTATAATGACATTCCAGATCACCCTTTTTGGGCAAGGATATTGGTGCGTTACAAATTAGACAACAACACTTGTCTTTCACCATGATGAAGAAGTAGTCCATTTCCCATTCATCATGAAAGTGGTAGGTTTTGCTGTTCTTTGGAACACTCATCTTCATTATACTGGGGTGGCTGGATGTAAGAAGGCCAAATCTGCTAAGTTAGTATAAACACTGGCTGAATCTGGTCCAAAACTGTCACTGTCCCAAAGTATTAAAGATTAACAGGAACTGAAGACCTCTGGATGATGTGCAATACAAGGACTGGAGATGCCAAAACCACACATGGAGTTCTAAAAGTAAAAATAAGAATCCATCATACTGACACCAATAATCAAATACCATCATCAAACAATCATCAAAAAAACTCAAACACCTCTCCAGCAAACCAGATAAAATCAAATACCGCCAAACAAGTTCAAATACCACCACACGCGATTTAATAAATTAAGCACACAGTGTAGAATCAACGCAAAGGCAAGGCGAAATAAAATTGCAATGTAGAATCGATGCAAAGGCTAGGCAAAATAAAATTGCAGAGGCAAGCAAAAGTCACAGTAGTTTGAACCAATTCAAAGGCAAGGCATAGGCAAGTTAGAACAAAATTGGAAAAGCTCGCCAAAATCACCAAATTCTTGACACATTGTTGTGTCTGCCCAAAAACGTTTAATGAAAGTGAACTATAAAGCGACCAATAACCAGCACACGACACAACTAATGCGGCAAGTGTATTCAGGTAAAGCCCGGGCGAATGGATATTGCCTGGTATATAACACACTTCTAAGGGGTGTTGGGGCGGGGGCAGGAATGGGTGATTTCTGAGAGGCAGGAGACCAGGTATGATGCCGGGCCTTTGGTGTCTCATCGCGGGGCACAGGTGGCGGCCCCCTGGGGTACCCACAAACTATTGGCACGAAAACAACAAGCACCCCCAATACACACACAGGCAAGATTCCCGCAGGCAGGGAAAAAAGACAGGCAAAGGATCAGCAGCGGTAGCAAGCCCTCGGCAGATGACCTGCCAGCACGAGCTCTCTCCTAGCGACGGGGCGAGCTGCTGGAGAGATGGAGCCAAGTGGGGCTGGCCATCTACCTCTGACCCCTCCAGATCGCGATCTACTTGTTGGACATGCCTGCACTATATCAACCTGCTCACTTTATCTACCTGTTTATTCACATCTTCAAAAAAAGATAACAGATTAGTGAGTCAAGACTTCCCTTGGCTAAATCCATTTTGGCTTTGTCCCATTAAACCATGACTCTATATGTTCAGCAATTTTATTCTTTATAATGGTTTCTACCATTTTGCCTGGTAGTGATGTCAGGCTCACTGGTCTATAGTTTCCCAGATCACCCCTGGAAACCTTTTAAAAAATTGGCATCACATTGGCCATTTTCCAGTCTTCAGGTACTACGTATGATTTTAATGATAGTTCACAGATTACTAATAGTAGGTCTGCAATCTCATATCTCAGTTGTTAGTTTATCAAATAGTTGTAATATATCTTCCCAGTTTATTATCCCGGTTTATCAACAATTGTTTCAGTTCTATTTGTATAATTATGTAGATAGTTACCCCCAGTTCACACCCAGTTTATCTTCCCTGTTATCTGTAAACCTAGATCAGTCATGTATTGACAGGTATATTGTTGTTAATTGTAAACCGCACTGATGATGAATAGTGCGGTATATAAAAAATGTTAAATAAATAAAATAAATCACCTATAAATACCATTTCTGTCATGGCTAACTTCCCTACATTTTCTTTAGTAAAGATTGAAGCAAAGAATTCATTCAGTCTCTATGCTATAGTCTTATCCTCTCTTAGTGCCTTTTTTACCCCATCATTTTATGGTCCAACTGACTCTCTCAGGTTTTTTTTGCTACAAATGTATTTGAAAAAGTTTTTATTGTAAATTTTTGTTTCCATTGCAAGCTTTTTTCAAATTCTCTCTTTGCCTGCCTTATCAGTGCCTTGCATCTAACTTGCCAGTGCTTATGTTTCCCATTTTTGTCCTTTGGCTCCTTTTACCATTTCCTGAAAGATGCTTTTTTTTTTGGCTGCAGCAGCCTCTCTGACCTCATCTTTAAACCCTGCTGGTAATTTTTTGGCCTTTCTTCCACTTTTCTTAAAGCATGGAAAAAATATGGCCTGGGCTTCCAAGATAGTATTTTTAAACAACACCCATCCTTGATGTAAACCTTTAACGTTTCAGTTGGTCCTTTTAGTTTTTTCTTAACTGTTTTCTTCATTTTATCATAGTCTCCCTTTTGAAAATTAGAAGGTAGCTCTGTGGATTTTCTTGCCGTCCTCCCTCCATTTATTAAATCAAATGCAATCATACTATGATCACTATTGACAAGTGGCCCTAACACTATTATCTCTTCCACTAGGTCCAAAATAGCTTCCCCTCTTGTTAGTTCATGAACCAGCTGCTCCAAGAAGCAGTCATTTATGTCATCTAGAAACGTTATCTCCCTAGCACAGTGATGGCTAACCTTTTTGAGCCCGAGTGCCCAAACTGCCGCACAAAACCAAAGAATTTCCTCAAAGTGCCAGCACGTCATTTGCATAAGTGGTCTTATTTGCATAAATATTTGCATAATGTTACCATACACTAGTAAACATGTCTCTTAATGAGTGTATGGATAAAGAAAGACTAAAAGATTTCTACATTACTATAATCCAGTGCCAACCGCCAGGCACATTAGGAACTACTACAAAAGCTGCCCATTTAGAACCCATAGCAAAACCCGCCGTATCCTGACAGCATTACCAGGACTCACAAAGCACCATACCCTACCTATCAAAAGGCAACACTGCAAATATTAAAACAATACATTTCAGAGAATACTGGGAAAGAGAACAAGTGGCAACGTCAAAATAGGAATTGCCTCTTGTACCAAACAAAGCGCAGATGTTAATGATGCACATTCCAGAGCTGACATATTCCAGTTAATAAATTCAAAATAAAGAAACATCTTCTACCTTTTGTGCATTGTTTTTCAGTTGCAATTGGTCCAGCCACTTTCTTCTGGTTCTTCTTCATGTTTTCTGCTAACTCTCCATCGTCTGCTGTCCATTTGTCCTTTCTTCTCTCTTCTAGTTTTTTTCCATTCTCTCTCTCTCTACATCTGCTTTAACATACTAATCTTTCTCCTTTTGCTCTTTCCTCATTCCTATTTCATCCACACAAAATTTTACCCCTCCATCCTCAATCCCATTACTCTCCAATACCTGGCCAATTGTAGATTTTTCATCCCTCCTACACAAATATTTTTCCCTCTCCATTTTACTCTCCCAGCCCCATCCCATTCTAATCCTCCCCAACATCAGCTCCTTCTAGTTCCAGTCTCACCCAGCATCTATCCCTTCTAGTCCCTGCATCAGCCCATTTCCAGTCCTAGCCCCCCATCAGCCATTTCCAGTCCTAGCTCCCCCATCCATTTCAGTCCAAGTCCTTCATCAGCTCATTTCAATCCTAGCCCCCCCATCAGCCCATTTCTAGTCATTTCCTAGCCCCCACCATCAGCCCATGTCAAATCATAGCTCCCCTGCACTCAGCCCAATTCCAGTCCAAGCCCCCCCCATGAGCCACTTCCAGTTCTAGCCCCTCCATGAGTCCATTTCAATTCAAGCCCCCACCACAGCCATTTCCAATCTTAGCTCCCCCAACAGCCCATTTCCAGTCCTATCCTAGCTGTTCCATCAGCCCATTTTCAGTCTAGCTCCCTTCCCTCACAGCCCATTTCCATTCCAAGCCCCCTCCCCATCAGCTATTTGCAGTTCAAGCCTCCCCTTCCACTCAGCCCATTTCCAGTCCTAGCAACACCCCAACCCATTACCAGTCCTAGCCCCCCGTCAATCAACTTCCAGTCCTAACCCCCATCACCCCATTTTCAGTTTAAGCCCCCCTATATAACCCAGTACCAGTCCTAACCCCCCATCAGCCCATTTCCAGTCAGCCCCCCATAGCCCATTGCCAGTCCTAAACCCCCATAAGCCCACAGCCCATTACCAGTCCTAACCGCATCAGCCCAACTCCAGTCCTAACCCCTCCCCATCAGGACATGTCCTGTCCTATCCCGCCCCTAACACATTATCTGTCCTTCCCCCCCATCAGCCCTCTACCAGTCTTAACGCCCCCCATAGCCCATTGCCAGCCCTCATCAGCCAACAGCCCATTGCTAGTTTAACCCCCCCATAGCCCACTGCGTTCTTAACCCCCTCCCCAGACCACTGCCAGTATTAACCCCCCCAAGCCCACTGCCAGTCTTAACCCCCCCTCCCTAGCCCATTGCCAGTTCTCAACCCCTCTCCCTCCCTCCCTAGTCCATTGCCAGTCTTAAACCTCCCTCCCTCCCTCCCTAGCCCATTGCCAGTCTTAACCCCATCTCCTAGCCCATTGCCAGTCTTAACCCCCCCTCCCTCCCTCCCTCCCTAGCCCATTGCCAGTCTTAAACCCCCCTCCCTCCCTCCCTAGCCCATTGCCAGTCTAAACCCCCCTCCCTCCTCCCTAGCCCATTGCCAGTCTTAACCCTTCCCTCCCTAGCCCATTGCCAGTCTTAACCCCTCCCTCCCTCCCTAGCCCATTGCCAGTCTAAACCCCCCTCCTCCCCTCCCTAGCCCATTGCCAGTCTTAACCCCTTCCCTCCCTAGCCCATTGCCAGTCTTAACCCCCTCCCTCCCTCCCTAGCCATTGCCAGTCTTAACCCCCCTCCCTCCCTCCTAGCCCAATTGCCAGTCTTAACCCCTCCCTCCCTAGCCCATTGCAGTCTTAACCCCCCTCCCTCCCTAGCCCTTTGCCAGTCTTAACCCCCCTCCCTCCCTAGCCCTTTGCCAGTCCTACCCGCCCCCCTCGGTCTCATGGCAATTAAAAAAAAAAAAACTGGCCGCTGCCGCGGCGGCGGCATGGAGTGTCCCGCGGGGCTCCCTCTGCCGGCGGGACTCTCCCGGCGCGACTCAGCCCCTCTCTGCCGGCTTGCAGATACGCGAGGGAGGGATACGCGAAGGGAGAGAGTCTCCCTCGCGTCTATGTTAAGCCCGCAGGGGCTGATGGGGAAATTTCCCATCTGCCCCTGCGGGCTTAACAGAGACGCGAGGGAGACTCTCTCTCCCTTCGCGTATCTGCAAGCCTGCAGAGAGGGCTGAGTCGCGCCGGGAGAGTCCCGCCGGGCAGAGGGGAGCCCCGCGGGACACTCCATGCCCCCGCGGGCCGCTTTTTTTTTTTTTTTTAATTGCCATGAGCCGGCATATCTCAATTTGCGACCTTCCCGCGTGCCAGCTGCAAGGCCTTCGCGTGCCACAGCTGGCACGCGTGCCATAGGTTCGCCATCGCTGCCCTAGCATATCATGCTGTGACATTGACCCAGTAGATATCGGGGTAATTGAAACCACTCATTATTACTGTGTTGTAACTTTTGTTAGCTTCCCTGATTTCGTTTAGTATTTCATCATCCATCTGTTCATTCTGGCCAGGCGGACAGTAGTACACCCCCATTGCCATGCCTTCCTCTTTTTACATGAAATTTCTATCCATAGAGATTCTACAGTGTATTTTGTTTCCTTCAAAACCTTTATTCTGTGTGACTCAATGCCCTCTCTAACATAGAGCACAACTTCTCCACCCTATGTGATGTTCCCCCTTGCCAGTACCCGTAGGTAGGTAGGGCTTAAGGAGGTTAAGTGTCTTCCTGAACTGAGGTTTACTATTTCCTGCAGAATTGCATGTAGGGAAATGTATTTCCTTTGATAGTTCAATGAAGAGTAGTGTGACTCAAGTTGGTAAAGCAAAAAGTGATTTATTCCCCTCCCGGGGTGGATTTCACCAGGATAAAAGGTAACATAAATTCCTGCACTTGTGGCAGACAAAAAGGACAAAATAAAGCAGCTTTCTTCAGCATCAAACATTAAGAACATAAGAACATAAGAACATAAGATATGCCATACTGGGTCAGACCAAGGTACATCAAGCCCAGTATTCTGTTTCCAACAGTGGCCAATCTAGGTCATACGTACCTAGCAGTTTCCCCAAGGGACACAGGTTCCACAATGCTTGTATTGGTTCAAGCATTGATATCCTGGGTCCCTTCTTAATAATGGTTTATGGACCTTTCCTCCAGGAACTTGTCCAAACCTTTTTTAAACCCAGCTACACTAACAGCCTTTACTACATCCTCCGGTAACAAATTCCAGAGTTTGATTACACGTTGAGTGAAAAAATATTTTCTTTTATTAGTCTTAAATAGTTTACCCTGTAGCTTCATTGCATGTCCCCTGGTCTTTCTATATTCTGATAAGGTAAACAATCGATCCACGTTTACCCGTTCCACTCCGTTCATTAATTTATAGACTTCTATCATATCTCCCCTCAGCCGTCTCTTTTCCAGGTTAAAGAGCCCCAACCTTTTTAGCCTTTCTTCATAGGAGTAGCCTTCCATCCCCTTTACCATTTTGGTGGCTCTTCTCTGAACCTTTTCTAAAATCGCTATATCCTTTTTAAGATACGGCGACCAGAATTGCACACAATATTCAAGGTGCGGTCTCACCATGGAACGATATAGAGGCATTATAATATCTTTTGTTTTATTTTCCATTCCTTTCCTTATCATACCTAGCATTCTATTTGCTCTCTTGGCCGCCGCTGCACACTGGGCCGAGGGTTTTAACATGGTATCCACAAGGACGCCTAAATCTTTTTCTTGGGTGGTGGTTCCTAATGTGGAACCATGCATCGTGTAACCATAGTTTGGGTTGTTCTTCCCTAGGTGCATAACCTTGCACTTCTCCACATTAAATTTCATCTGCCATTTTGATGCCCAGTCTTCCAATTTATCAAGATCCTCTTGCAATTTTCCACAATCCTCCTGGGTTTTAAACAACTTTAAATAGTTTTGTGTCATCAGCAAATTTGATAACCTCACTCGTTATTCCACTTTCCAGGTCATTTATGAATATGTCAAAAAGCAGCGGACCCAGCACAGATCCCTGGGGTACACCACTATTCACCTTTCTCCATTGGGAAAATTGGCCATTTAGCCCTACCCTCTGCTTTCTATCTTTTAACCAGTTCCTGATCCACAGTAGTACACTGCCTCCTATCCCATGACTCTTTAGTTTTGCCAAAAGTCTCTCATGAGGGACCTTGTCAAAGGCTTTCTGAAAGTCCAGATACACAATATCAACCGACTCACCTTTGTCCACCTGTTTATTCACTCCTTCAAAAAAACATAACAGATTAGTAAGACAAGATCTTCCTTGCCTAAAGCCATGTTGGCTGTCTCCCATTAGGTCATGACTATCTATATGCTGAGTAATTTTATTCTTTATGATGGTTTCTACCATTTTTCCCGGTACTGATGTCAGGCTCACCGGTCTGTAGTTTCCCGGATCACCCCTCGAACCCTTTTTAAAAATTGGTGTTACATTGGCGATCCTCCCACAGAGGATCGCCAATGTAACACAGAGATATTATTCCCTCTGCCATAGAAATAGTACAGTTCCTTGCTTCCAAAGAATTATTTACAAAAGAGGGTACAATTTCCCTGCCCTCCTCTTCTGAGGCAGGAATTGTTTGCTCCTTTCTTTCTGGAGCCACGCCCATTCCCACGCTAGGCCTTGGGATTAGCACTTGGGTTTGGTACAGCTCTAAATAACCATTTTCATTACAGTCCTCAATACCGTAGCCCCAACTCTCCTGGTCAATAAACTCCCAGTGGTTATGGTACTTCCAGCCCTTGGGCTTACCTTTTACTCTGGCTGTATAAGGTTTTCTCTGAGGTTTGTAAATGGCTGTCGGTTCCCCACCTGACTTGTGCAGAATGTAATTCAATTGCCTTCCTGGCCTTTTCTCCCATTCAGAATCCAGAGAGGACTTCCACTGACAAGGTCTGCTCCTGCTGTACTTCTCACACAGAGCCTCTGACCTTTTCTCGTCTTCGTCTTCGTCTCTCTCTTCCTCCTCTGTTCTGCTCTCAGCTCTCTTCTCTGCCTTTCTCTCCGTGTTCCCTGCGCTGCCCTCTGTGTTAACTGGGGCCTCCTTATGAGTCAGCTTCCTCGGGTAAAGCCTGACTCCACCCTCTAGCAGGTGTTCATAATTACCTCGTGACTCTCTGCTGAACTGATAGCAGGGGCCTGTTTCTCTCCCTCGGGCTTGGTTTCCCTGACAACCAGCCATGTGCTGTTGTTTATGTTGCAGCCCTGCACTTTTTTGCTGATCTTTGGGAGTTTCTCCCTGACTAAAAGGACTCACTATGTCACACCTATCATTGCGATATCGTTTGTACCCAGGTATCACGCTATCCCATTGGTTGTCCTCCTTCCACCAGGTCTCTAAGATGCCAATTATATCTAATATTTCATTTAGTGCAAAGATATTCTAGCTCTCCCGTCTTATTTTTTAGACTTCTAGCATTTGCATACAGGCATTATAGAGGTTATGTTATTCATATTAACAATCTGGTTATCAGATGATAAGGGTAATTTGGAATCTTTCAGATCTGTCTGCTATGAACGTAAGGGTATCTTGATTACATTTATCTTTATTGGAAACCTCCTATCAGGATTCCCTAACTTCCCACTTTTGCTAGTATCCTTCAAGGATACATCCTTCTGAACCAGGCGATCTTGGGTGACTGTCGGCTTTCCCCTGTTATCTAGTTAAAAGCTGCTTTTACTCCATTTTAAAGGTAAATGCCAACAGCCTGATTCCACACCAGTTAAGGTGAAGCCCATCCTTTTGGAAAAGCCCCTCCTTTCCCCAGAATGTTGCCCAGTTCCTAACAAATCCAAAGCCCTCTTCCTTGCACTATTGTTTCATCCACGCATTCAGACTCCGGAGCTCTGCTTGCCTTTTGGGTCCTAGAATAAGAAGCATTTCTGAGAATGATACCCTGGAAGTTCTGAATTTCAACTTAGAAACATAGAAACGTGATGGCAGAAAAAGACCATATAGGCTATCTAGTCTGCCCTTCCGTATCAACTACAATAATCCCCTTTTTACTTTAGAGATCCTTGGAATTTGTCCCATGCTTTTTTGAATTCAGATACTGTCCTTGTGTCCACCACCTCCATTGGGAGACTATTCCACACATCTACCACTCTTTCCATAAAGAAATATTTCCGCATATTACTCCTGAGTCTATCCCCTTTCAGTCTCATCTGATGTCTCCTCATAGCAGAGCTTGCCTTCAATTGAAAGAGACCCTCCTGTGCATATATGCCACAAAGGTATTTAAATCTGTCTGTCATATCGCCCCTATCCTGCCTTTCCTCTAAAGTATACATACGAGGTGTGACAAAAAAGAAACAAAACTGTCCCATAAATGTTTTATTACAAAATCTACAGAGAAATTATGCATTGTCCCCTTCAAAGTAATCCCCCCCCCCCCCCCGAGTTAATACACTTCTGCATTTGCTTCTGCCACGTACGGAAGCACTCGGTAAAGTCCTCCTCCTTGAGGTCCCTCAGCTCCGTCATCACAGTGGCCTTGATCTCTTCTACAGAGGCAAAATGAGTTCCTTTGAGCACATTCTTCAGGCTGGGAAGAGCCAGAAGTCACACAGTGCGATATCTGGGGAATAAGGAGGGTGGTCGAGAGCTGTGATCTGTTTGTTAGCCAAGAACTGCCTCACACTGAGCGCGGTGTGTGCGGGTGCATTGTCGTGATGGAGCAGCCATGACTTGTCTCTTCACAGAGCCCACCTGCTGCGTCGAACCCGGTCATGGAGGTGATTGAGGACCTACTGGTAGAAGTGCTGGTTGACTGTCTGACCCTCAGGAACAAACTCATGATGGGCCACTCCCTTCTTGTCAAAGAATGCGATCAGCATGACCTTGATCCTTGATTTGGACATGCGTTACTTCTTGGGTCTGGGTGACAGTCGAGTCTTCCACTGCAGGCTCTGTCTCTTGCTTTCAGGGTTGTACTGGAAGACCCAAGTCTTGTCTCCTGTGATGACTCGGCCAACGAACTCTGGATATTCTCCGATCTTCTCTAGCAAGTCTCGACAAACATTGACCTGGTGCTCCTTCTGGTCGTCTGATAAAAGCTTGGGCACCATCTTGGCGCACACCTTCCACATCCCCAGCTCCTGCACCAAGATGGTCCGCACTGACTCCCTGTTCAGGCTGAGCTCCTCAGCTATCATCCGCACCATCAATCTGTGATCACTCCACACCAGCTGGTTCACTCTGTCAATTTTCTCAGCCATCTTTGTCGTGGAAGGTCATCCTGACTTGGGGTCATCCTCCACCTCCTCATGGCCAGTCTTGAAGCGTTTGTGCCACTTCAAGACTCGTAGCCTTGACATTGCATCTTCTCCATAAGCCTTTTGGAGAAGTTGAAGACACTCAGTTGGGCCTTTCTCCAATTTAACCAGAAATTTCAAGTTGATTCTTTGCTCCATATTTCTGCCACCTCCAGTTGTGTGACAAAGCAATGGGGCAGTGTGCTATAAAAAAACCTGAAAAAGAAAAACAGAGTGCGAGAGATGAAAAATATAACAGAATAGTGGTGAGATGTTGCACAACACAGTGAAATAAGCAGTTAGCGTGGCTGCCACAGTCTCGTTTCTTTTTTGTCACATCTTGCATTAAGATCTGTAAGTCTGTCCTCATATGCTACATAACGAAGACTACTAACCATTTTAGTAGCCACCCTCTGCACCGACTCCAGCCTGCTTATATCCTTTTTGAAGGTGTGATCTCCAGAATTGCATACAATACTCCAAATGAGGTCGCACCAGAGACTTATACAGAGACATTATCACCTCCTTTTTTCTGCTCTCCATTCCTCTCCCCATACACCCAAGCATCCTTCTGGCTTTTGCAGTCACCTTTTAGCTATTTTAAGATCGTCAGACACAATTACGCCCAGGTCCCACTCTTCTTTTGTGGACAGAAGTACCTCACCCCCTACACTACCGCTCCTTTGGATTTTTGCAGCCCAAATGCATGTCCCTGCATTTTTTGGCATTAATTTTCAGCTGCCAAACTGTAGACCATTCTTTTAGCTTAGCTAGATCCCTCCTCATGTTATCTACTCCTTCCTGGGTGTCTACTCTATTAGAGATTTTGGTATCATCCACAAACAAGCAAACCTTACTCGACAGCCCTTCCACAATATCACTAACAAAGATGTTAAAAAGAATCAGACCAAGGACAAATCCCTGCAGCACACCACTGGTAACCTCCTTCTCCTCAGAATGGGCTCCATTTACCTGTATCCTTTGTCATCTTCCACTCAACCAATTTCTAACTCAATCAGCAACTTTAGGGTCCATCCGTAGGGTGCTCAGTTTGTTTATATGTCACCTGTGCGGAACGGTGTCAAAGGCTTTACTGAAATCTAAATATACCACATTTAGGGCTCTCCCTTGGTCCAACTCCCTGGTCATCCAGTCAAAGAAATCAATCAGATTTGTCTGACAAGACCAGCCTTTGGTGAATCCATGCTGCCTCGGATCCTGTTATCCATTAATCTCCAGAAACCTCACTATTCTCTCCTTTAGTAGCCTTTCCAATAATTTACCAACCACAGAGGTTAGACTAACTGGCCTGTAATCCTCAATGTCATCCTTACATCCACTTTTATGTAAAGGGACCACATGTTCCTTTCTCCAGTCCTCTGGTACCATTCCCAACACCATAGAGGAATTGAAAAGGTCAGGCAGTAGAGGCGCTAGAACATCCACCTCAGTATTCTTGGATGTATCCCATCTGGACCCATGGCTCTATCTACTTTTAGTTTAGCTAGTTCCTAATGAACACAGTCTTCTGAAACCGCCTTGAGAACCTGAAAGGCGGTACATAAAAAATGTTAAATAAATAAATAAAAGAAATCCTCATCACTTCTGTTCCTATTTGTGGGTGTTTTCTGAGGTCCTGCTCTTGATCCTTCATCTGTGAACACAGAACAGAAATATTTATTAAGCAATTCTGCTTTATCCTCATCAGTTTCTGCATATTCCTACCCTGCACCCTTGAGTTTGACGTTAATACTTTTGTCCTTCCTAATCTCACTAACATATCTGAAAAATGTCATATCCCCACATTTTATTGGAGTGGCTATTTCTGGATTTCAATTTCCTACTAAAAGCCTAAATTTGACCTACAGAACCTCCCTCCCATATTTTCCTATGTCATTGGTAACAACGTGTACCGAGACAGCAGGCTCCTTCCCAGCACTAACTAAAACCTTGTCTAGGTGGTGTATGAGGTCTGCTACCTTTGCACCAGGCAGGTATAATACCAGGCAATCCTCACGTCCACCAGTCATCCAGCTGCCTACATGCCTAATGATTGAATCACCAATATAACGGCCATCCTAATCCATCTCCAGGAACAAACAGGAATGAGTCTGCGCGAGAACGCTTCCCAGCGTCCAATCAGAAAGCCTTTGGAAGCATCCCAACACACCTGCATGCTGCCTTCCCGCCTTCCCAACTGTCTCTCCACAGTTTTCGTTTTTCCGCGGAGCCGGCAGGACGTCCTCCTGTCACCGCAGAAAATTCTTCTTTTATTTTTTATTTTTCTTGTGGTCGCGACTGCCTTCCCCGACGCCACCGGTACCGCCGGTGTTTCTTTTTTTCTTTTCTTGTAAAATGTTTCCTTTTTAAGGAATATCTTTCCTCCACAGTGTCTCACGGTTTTTCAGGCCTGTTAGGCCTCTCCTTTTTCCTTCATGGAACCGCCAGCCACTATCCCCAAGAAATGTACAAACTGTGGCGGTACAAACTTATTTTTAGACACTCACAATTGGTGTCTAACCTGCTTGGGTCCTGACCATTTTCCTCCGGAGCCCTCCGGCAATAGTATTGTGGGAAGAAGTTTTCAACATCGAGTTCCCCTCGACACGCGGTCCCCATCCAACTTCAGGGCACCGACCATATCTTCTTCTACACAGGATCAGGTAACCCAAAAACAGTCTGTTAAGACTAGCCAGTCCTCGAGTGGCAGTTCTCATGCACAGCATAGAGATTCCTACGGCCTTACCATATAGGTTGGGTACTCCTGAAGCTCTCTATGTACCTTTCTTCTTTCCTAATTGACTCCATTTAGGAAAGACATCGCGGAGCTTCAGTTAACCTAACGCTTAGCGCTCCTGAGTCTGTCCTTACTTTCTTATCAGATACAAGGGTCTCCATACCCTTTCTCCCCTACATGGACTGATTCCATCCCCAGTCCAGTTAGGTCAGACTAATTTTTTCTTTGGGTCCTAAATTTATACTGTTTTTGGACCTAAACAGCTTAAGCTTTCTTTAATACTACCTTCTGCATCTCCGCTGAAGCTCTACCTCTTATACTACCCCAGTCTTTCCCCCTGGGGCCCTTTCTCACCCTGAAGGGTTCTGACCTCCACTTGTTTTTCTCTGCTTTTATTACCTCTACTTCTCAGTGAGGTACCCCTTGAGCACATTCACTGGCTCTTCTAATAGATCCATATGTACCTCAGTGGAATTGTGCAAGGTCTACAAGGGAGGCCCAGATTACAGTATTTTACTACAAAATACCCTCTGTACAGGGTCTTCCCCTTTAGAAACCCTGTTCTAGCCAGCTGTTCCACAGCTCCTCTTCTGTATTCAACTCCTACCCGCCATCCCCAGGATGCCTGAGGTCTTAAGCAATAGCATGGCTCGTTCTAGACTTGCAACATGCTAGGACTCCCTCTGGGCATCTGAGCTTGGGAGTCCCCATATGTGAAGACTCATTCCTGCTTGTTCCTGAAGATAGCACAGTTACTTACCTGTAACAGGTGATCTCTGGGAACAGCAGGAATAAGTCTTCACAACCCACCCACCTCCCCTAGGAGTTGCTTTTTCTCTATCTCTATCTTTTCCTTCCTTGCTCTCTCTCTCTCAGCTTTAAAACTTAACTGAGGAGAGACAGTTGGGAAGGCCGCACGCAGGCGTGTTGGGATGCTTCCAAAGGCTTTCTGATTGGACGCTGGGAAGCGTTCCTGCGCAGACTCCGTCGGTACCAACGTACCCATATGTGAAGACTTATTCCTGCTGTTCCCAGAGATCACCTGTTACAGGTAAGTAACTGTGCTTTCTCTCATGGGCACATGGCCCTGAAGAAATCATCTCAATGCAAGAGGGTTTTACATCACCTGAAGCACAGGTCCTAGGTACAGGATCACTTTCTGCCACACCAAGGTGATGCTGTCCTTTCATGTGACCTCTCTCCTCCATGCAACAGAGAGGCTGCCTGGAGATGGGACTTCAGTACTACATCCCTGTAGGTCTCATCTGTATACCTCTCTGTCATCTTTAGCTCCTCCAAGTCTGCTACTCCAGCCTCCAGAGATTGGTCTCTTTCCCTGAGAGCAAAGAGCTCCTTACACCTAGTGCACATGGAGGACCCCTCACCAACTAGGAGAAAATTGTACATGTGGCACTTAATGCAAAAGACTGGATAGCCCCCATCTCACTGCTGGACTACTGTCTGCATCTTAGTTTTAAGGATTTGTTGAGATATTTGTTTACCTACAGTATTTAAAGTTGCTAGGGATACTTGTACCAATACAACTTTACATAATAAGTTTCAGGAACTTTGTACACTTCAAAATTAATTAATTAATTTAAGGGCCTTAATTAATCTATTCCTGATGAGGCCAAAATCAGTGCAGACGATGAAAAAAATGCAACTGTGGCAAGTCCACTGACTCAAAAAATAAAGAATCCCAAAATGGGTGTCTCCGTGCTTTTCAGGCCAATCTCATGGCCAGTAAGGCTTAAGCAGCACACTTTGAAGTTACTTTATGCAACATGACAGCCAGTTGAGCCCATTGAAGTCTATGGGCCAAAAGAAAGATAGAAAAAAAAGAAGAGCCCATAAATCTAAGATTATGCCTGGGGTGGGTGGGAGGGAAAGAAACAGTAAAAGCTGACTTGCTACACAGTCTCCTGACCAGTGCTTCTAAGATAATCTCTTAACAATTTCCTAGGTGATTTACACAGCCCTTGGTTTGATAGAGGGAGCCTTTCAAATTGCCCCTTTGATCTGTCACTTGGCTTTAACACCTATTTAAAACAATTTCATAGGTCTCTTTTCTCCTAACTGGAAGGCCTCTTTGCAAAGGTCTCTAGAAATAATTTTTTTCTTTCTATTCAAAGAATATTTACCATTTTCTACCTTCAATGCTAAGCTATACTCTGATTTTGATTTAAATGAAAAAGCTGACTGGTGGTACTAAGCTTTTGACCGACTTTAAATTTAAATGACAGTTTTCTGGTGGTACTATTCCATGACTGATTTTAGATTTAAATGCAAGCTCTCTGGTGGTACCAAGTCCTGGCTGACTTAACAAAATGCCTGAGTTCTAAAATACACAGATTTATCAACTTTAACCAAAGAATTCTCTTTTCCCAAGATTTAGAGAATTTCCCACAGGTAAATATTTATGAGTACAGATTTCTTTCTAGCAGTAGCAGTCCCTTTTGGTAGTCCCCTCAGAACAGCCATGGCAGCATCACCCGAGGACCTGGATTCCCTCGTGGAGAAGGTCAGGGAACTGGATCCTCTGAGGGGACTGGCAAATAGCTAAGCAGGACTGAAGGCAACCCAGAGGCTGTTTCAATAGCTGATGATCTTCGCAGGGCCTCTCTGGTTGGAGACAGGGGCTCCTCTGCCCTCTGTCCCCAGTGAGCAATGCTCACTCCTTGTTCAATGTGGGCAAAGCAGGTGACAATAAGGAGGCCCTGATGTCCACATTGGTCCCCAGGCCCCCTGCGTGAGACCTTGATACCGAAAGATCCTGGGCCTTTACATCCCCCATAACACACGGTGCAAAAGGAGCCCACCGCAGAGCTCATCTTGTGAATGCCACACTGGGCACAGGTGTGGGCAAGTGGCACGCTTGCCCTGCTTCATGTGGCTGAGGTTAAAAAAAACACAACAAAACCATGAATAACAGCTGAGAAAAGGCCGGTGACAAAATCAGTGCAGACCACGAAAAAAATGCAACTGTGGCAAGTGCACCGACTCGAAAAATAAGGAATCCCAAAATGGGTGTCTCCGTGCTTGTCAGGCCAATTTCATGGCCGGTAAGGCTTAAGCAGCACACTTTGAAGTTACTTCATGCAACATGACAGCCAGTTGAGCCCATTAAAGTCAATGGGCCAAAACAAAGATAGAAAAAAAAGAAGAAAAGCATGAGCTTCGACCCAAAGGGATCCAGTGATGAAGCAGGGACAATAGGAGGAAAGGAGAGCTTGAGCCCCCCCCCCCCCTCAGGGGCCAGCTTCTCCTCCTCAGCCCATCAAATGCTCATAACTTGTGGGAAACAGCCCTGGATCCTGGACAGCTGTCAGCTCAAGAGGCAAAGGTGTACCTTTGCTCAAAGCTCCGAAGAGCCCTATCAGGCTTAATCAAAGGCTTCTACAAGGTGAAGAGTGCTGGGCCTATTAGCACTGCTGCACCAAGTCACACACACACACCTTGCTACCTGCTGGAGACAGACAATTACTGTTTCAGTGCTGCACCAGTGGTTATTTTGCCTGATGAAATACTGTAATTGAAAGATGCTCAAATATGCCTCCACCTGCTGGCAACCAAGGTAGCATAACCCACTTGTCTGGACTGATCTAGCAAGATGACAAGGAAAAACCCTTGATTTTTAATCACAGAAACAGAGAAAATGATGGCAGATAAAGACCATACACTCTATCCAGTCTGCTCATCTATTTTAATTCAGTGTTATATAGTTTGATTTTCAAATCTAGATTTTCTAATCTCTGCTTACATTTCCTGCTGTATGTAATTCAACATGCGGTTTACTTGTGTTGGTGAAACCTCTCCATCCATTTCAGCTAGATAAGTATAAAGAAATTGGAAAGTGCTAAATGGGATACGAGGAGGACCACTTTCACCGTCAGATGATAAAACCTCACATGCAATCTTCAATGTTTTGGCAATGGTCTGTTGAAAAAATAATACACTTAGAAAGTCTCAGTTTCAAGTGTTCACAGTATTACATTCACATTCCCTTCTGAATACAGTTCTGTGACTCTGCACTGGTAACATGACTTTAAATGAAAATTAAATAACAGCAAGAAAAGCAACCCTTGATATAGAATAAAATGCCATTCCAGCAATATCACTCTAGATGCAATTGAAAGGGCAGGTTTTCCCCAAAGGATACAGTTGTGATCAACATTATTGGCATCCTTGCATTTTAGGTATGCTAGGTATTGACCGTCAAACCCATGGAATAAATATTCGGTCCAAAAATCCAAGCCCACTTAAACGAATTTGGCAGCACTTCCATAAAGTATATATTGGGGTCTACTAGTTGTGTTGTCCCTTTGTGTACTTATATGAGGCTTGATGCCTTTAAAACAAAAAGAGAAAACTGAGGGTTTTGGCACAGGAAAGATTATTCTTTCAAGGCAAACAATCCAACAAAAAATTATTGGAATAGAACTAGGTCATTTTATAGTATAGTTAATTAGGGTCTCTTTAATTGAATAATCATGTCTTGGCAATATCCCAGTTTTTATACTAGTTCCTTTTTTAATTGGGCTTGTTTTATTTGATTCTTTTATGTGTCAAGTATGTGTGCATATACTGTATAGTCCAAAGCCATTTCACTGGCCACTATTTTTTAGGAGATATTGGACATTAAGGGGTTGAAATGCAAAGGTGCCAATAATGTTGACCACAACTGTAAAACTCTGGTTTACATTTAAGTATTAGGACATAGTAGGTACAATTTGTAGTATGTTGCTGGAATTAGGCTAGATATATGTACCTTTAAGAGGATTATCCTATCATTGTTGAAGCTTTTTACTGCAGTAGGGTCACCAAATATTATCACAATACTTATAAAAGGCAGAAAAGTCAAGGGAAGCTGAGCCTCAGTGATATGCATATAGGGCCGATACGCAAAAAGTGGAGTTCTTAACCTTAGGCTCCTAAATTTGTGTCCTATGTTCAGCGACACTTAGAGGAGTGTAAAGGCCCTGTTTATTAAAGGTGTTCTCCCATCTAGTGTCTTTGGGAAAAATGCTTAGTAAACAGGGCCCTAAGTTTCAACTGAAAATTCATCCTAATTTAGTAACTTAAAATTTATGCTTCTAAATTTAGGCCTGCCATTCATTTGCCTAGATTTATGAGCCCAATTTAGGTGCCTTGTGCTGAAAATCAGCGCTAAGCTCCTAACTTCCCCACCCTGAATCCATCCCCGCTGCCACCTACTTTTTATACTGCTAAATTTAGGAGTTTAGTGAAATGTTAAGAAAAGGGAACTCAGCCCTAGTAAATTTTCAGAGGCCAATTTAGGAGAATGACTGTCAAAATTAGGAGCATAAATCCTTTAAATATCAGGCTTATAATCTTTGCCTATATGGCACTGCTGTATGAAATCCATGAAAGTCGAGTTATTAGAAACAGGCAGCCCAGCAGGTAGAATGATGCCCTTGGAACCTGGATTTCTGGGATCAGTTCCTGTTCTGCCACTACCACCTGTTGTGACTTTAGAAAAATTATGTTCTCCTGCTTTCTCAGATACCCAGTTATTACGCAAAGTATAATTTTCTGAAGGTCTATGTTCCTAACTTTCAGAATTCATCATCTAAATTTTTTAATTTAAAAATTTGCTGACTCTGGTTTTCCTAAATTAGGTATCTTAAATCTCTAGTCTCATAAATCAAAGTGCTTTAAAAGAGCTGGAGTTAGGGGCGTGCATTCATCGCAGCTCATTTGGGCACCTAGAAATTACAAATGTATGCAGTCTACATAGATTGTGTGCATTATTAACTTTCTGTGCAGACACAGTGCACATACAGAACAACAAATAGCCTAAATATATAAAAATGCCTGAAAACTGGGAAAAATCCATAAAACACAATCGCAAACCAAACTTTTTTTGGGATGTGCACAACTCCCTCCCCCCCCCCCCCCCCAGCATGGAGTGATGGACGGGCCAGATTGGAGGAATGCAGTTAAGACATCATGCTGAGTAGCTAAGACTTAATGCTAAAATATCCAGGATCATGAATTTCAGCTGCATAAACCCAAGAAAATGGTACAAAAGAAGGGGTGATGTTTAATGCACGAAACAAAAGTGTGATTTGGGAGTGATCATATCTGATGATTTTAAGGTGACCAGATAAATACATAAGGTGATGGCAAAAGCCAGGAATACTCATGTGCATAAGAAGGAGGAGGACCAGAAGAAAGTAATATTGCATCTGTGTAAGTCTCTGATGAGACTTCATTTGCAGTATTGTGTACAATTCTGGATTCCAAATATGCACAAGAATAGAGCTGGTCCAAAGGGTGGCTACTCAACTGGTTAACAGTCTTTGTCATAAAGCATATGGGAACAGACCTAAAGATCTAAATATGTATAAACTAGAGAAAAAGGTGCAATATTCAACTACCTATATGGTATAAATGCAAAGGTGGTGGACCTCTTTCAGTGGAAAGGATGCTCATTAGACAACTTTTTGGTGGTGGTGAGAATCGAGGAGGAATGTGACACATTCTATATACCCTTTCGATGTCTAGGACATCTGTACCTTGCCCACTCACAATCTTAAATGACAGAGGTGTAAGGCAGGGGTCTCCAAATCCAGCCCTGGAGGGCCACAAACCAGTCACGTTGGCAGGATATCTCTAATGCATATATATCTCATGCATAGTCATTAAGGATATCCCGAAAACCTGACTGGCCAGTGGGCCCCATAGGACTGGGTTGAGGACCACTGCCCTAGGTGAACCGTCAACCTTATGCTGTCCTCCCCACCAAATCATTGCAAGACTACTCCCCCCCCCCCACACACAACAATCTTGTACAATTACATAACTGGACATCACATTTTTAAATATTAAGGGGGACCTGCAAACCACATAAATGCTGCTTACCAGGATATTCAGTGATGCTAACCCATTTAGTGCTGCTGAATATCCCCCCCCTACCCGAAGATGTTTAAATGCCCCATCGCTAAGCAGTTAGGGGTGGAGTGAGGATGGCACCATTAGCCAGCCCGTCGGTGACAATTTTCAGCTGCTAAATGGTTAGCTAAACTGCCTAAAATTAAGACAGGTAAAAGACTGTCTGAACTTTAAGTGCTTTTGCAATCCATTTAGTAGCTGAATATTAACCAGCAGTCCAGGCAAACTGGATATTTAGTGCTCAACAAATATGGCCCAACACTGAATATCCACATTTAATTTAAAGTGGTGATGGTGAGCTGCATTAAAAAGTCCAACAAAAAGATTCAACACACACTCGCAAGGCTATGGAAATCAAATACGAAGCGAGGTAAAACGCAATAATGTGGAGTCCAAACCTTTACTGGCATCTCAATAGGTTCTACCTATATGGGCCATGTTTCAGCAGTGGCCTTTGTCAGGGGTATGAAAACCCTTGGTAACAGACAAAATCATAATAAACATTAAAACAATTAAAATCAAGAAAACGTTAAAAATAAATCATAAACTAATAAAAATTAATAAAGAAAGCCATAAATTGACCAAAATGTATTATGAGACTAAAAATATATGCTTCTCAAAACAATTAAGATAATAAATATATTAAAACAAATAAAATAGTTAAATAAAACACCAGGGAAGTTTAGGGCCTGACAGTCGACAGGCATTTACACGGTTTACAGCCATGTAAACTGTGTAAATGCCTCTAACCAGGATTTTCCAGATTTCCACCCCTACACGCCCTGATGCTAAACACTTAGCATTGGGGCGTGTCGTAGGTGTTCCAGGGAGGAGCGGAGGCGGCAACAGTCGATAACTGGGCAGCAGTGGTATTGCATGCTGCCCGGTTAGTGACCTGTGGCTAAAAGATAGGCGAAGGAAAAGCAATATAGCTGCTGTTCGGTTAGCTACTATGTCTGGAAGGCTATACAGTAAACCCAGATATTCAATGCCAGAGCCACATATGAATCCGGAATTGAATATCTGGAGTTAAGGATCAGCACAGATGATCTACACATGCTATAACTGATCATTGATTATAAACATTGCTTTTTATGATGCTTGACATTTATGTTTTTAGCCATCATCTTTTATAATACTTTTCCACATATATATTGTGATGATGAGAGCTGTGCTGAGCCGATGGAAACAGAAGAAAACAGTGAATATGCCTTTAAGGTGAGAGACAGGCAAGGTATTCACAGGGTTCAGACTGCAGGCAAAGGAAAGAAGCACGTAATTGCTGAAGCCAAGCCACACCCAAGCTCTAACGTAAGTGCAGGCTTGGAGGGTAATGACAATCACCTGTGCAGAGACAGGGGAGTGTTAGTTAGGAAACAGCTTTATAAGCCCTGTTCAGAGGAGAGGAAAAGGAGAAGTGGGAAGTTTGACTTCGAGTTGGAGAATGGCTCCAGCAAGAAAGGAAGCAGCAACAGAGGAAGCAGTCCTTGTACTCTTAATTCAGAAACCAGCAGATGGGTGGCTGGGAGAGTTGCTGACAACGAGGATCAGATTGCAGTGCAGAGTGTTCGTGAACCAGCTCAGAGAATTCAAGCTGCCAGAAGGTGGGTGAATACGGTTACAACTGGAAGAGACCAGAACCCAGCTGAGGGCAGAGAACCAGAGTTGAACACGATTGAAGCATTGAGGCAATTGATCAAGGGAAAGAAGCCCCACTCTCAAGGTACAAATATTCCATATCAGGGAGAGCAGCTGTGGAAGGAAATTCAGAAGTTCCTACAGAACAGTAAGCTTGAAGGAGTTAATGAAAACCCAGAGACAGACAAGCATTTCGTAGCACAGGAAGAAATGCAAGTTGACTCTTTTGGGCAGGATTCTGTTACTGAGGAGTCTCCTATGGACTGTTCTTTGTGTAAGAAGGAAGTTTGAAAGTTGGTGATAAAAAGTGTTAACAGAAGAAGCTTTTGAGAAGCAGGGTTTTACCTAGCCATGTGAATGCCAAGAACTTCTTCTAAGGCAAAGAGCCTTTGCTTAACCTAGAGTTTGATAACCAAAGCAACACATGATAAATGAAGAAATTTAGCTGTGCTGGACGAACAAAGGAAGCTGTGATTTACTTGCTGAAATGTTTTTGCTGAAAACAGCTGCACATGTTTAAAGGTTCTTTTAGTTTCTTCAGTTCCAGTTGCATATGTTTCCTGTTATTAATTACTTGGAGAATAATCCTTATGTCTGTGTTGAATCTTAGTGCTTATGGGAACCTAAATAAAAATTCTTGTTTTGCCTTAAAAACCAACGGTCTCACACTACTTTGTCTTTGAGTAAAAGAATCAACTACAAGTCCCAGAGTTCCCTGCTGGAGACAAGGACAGTAACTCTTTATTTAAGGACAAACATTGGCAGCCCTATGCCTGTAAGCCTTTGGCCCAGGCGAGGATCACGACAATATATTCAACACGCTTTTACATTCCTCGTGCATATATGTTTTCTACAGATTCTTAGTCCTTTTTATGTATGTTTTTAGCCATACTAAAATATTTATATATATTTTTTATTACATTATATTTTAAACTTCCATGGTGTTTTTATTTAACTGTCTTATTTGTTTCAATATTTTTAATATATTATTGTAATTCTTTTGAGAAGCATATCTTTTTAATCTCACTATACATTTTGGTCATTTTATAGATCTCTTTATTATTGTTTATTCATTTATGATTTATTTAATGTTTTTTATTTTAATTGTTTTTAATGTTTATTATGATTATGTTTCTTACTATGTATATAGTTCCTGTACATAGATCTCATTCTATATAGCTCACCTCGTAATCATCTTTTACACTGTCAATTCTAACTGCATGGCCACACCCACACACTTTTTGATTTGTTTGGTGTGTAAACCGCTTTGATTTCAGGATAAAGCGGTATATAAATCCTTTTAAATGAATAAAATAAATACCAAGGGTTCTCATACCAGGCCCATTGCTGAAACACAGCCAGTATAGGGTAAAACATATTGAGATGCCAATAAAGGTTAGGACTCTACATAATTGTCTTCTATAGTTTGTTCTGCCTCTCTCCATATTTGATCAGCCGCATTAAAAATGCAGGCTGCCTTACTGAAAGTGCCCCTCTAAATGTTGTGTTGTATGTACGTGTGTGCCCATTCTCTCTGCAGATAAAGCACAGTTACTTACCTGTAACAGGTGATCTCTGGGAACAGCAGGAATTAGTCCTCACATATGGGTACGTCGGTACCGACGGAGCCTGCGCGGGAAAGCTCCCCAGCTTCCCAGAAGAAAGCTTTTGGGAGCCTCCCACAGCGCATGCGCGCTGCCTTCCTGACCAACTCTCCTCAGTTCAAGTTTAAAGCTGAGACAATAGAGAGAGAGTAAAGGAAAGACAAAGAGAGAGAAAGATACAACTCCTAGGGGAGGTGGGTGCGTTGTGAGGACTAATTCCTGCTGTTCCCAGAGATCACCTGTTACAGGTAAGTAACTGTGCTATCTCCAGGAACAAGCAGGAATAAGTCCTCACATATGGGGACTCCCTAGCTAAGATGCCTGGGAGATCCCCAAGGGTATGAGACCCTGAAAGGTTCCTCGTCTTCCTATGGATCTCAGGCATCCATTGAGGGAAGGAGGGCAGGAGTTGTTCAAGAATGGAACAGGTGTCTGAGGACAGCCTGACCAAACAAGGCATCCCGGCGGGAGTCCTTGTCCAAACAGTAATGGGCTGTGAAGGTATGAACCGAGGCCCAGGTGGCTGCTCGACAGATCTGGTCAATGGAGACAGAATGAAGATGAGCCATAGAGGTGGCCATGGCCCTCACATTGTGAGCTGTGACATGGCCTTCCAGAGAAAGGTTCTTACTCTGGTAAGCAAAAGAGATACACTGAGCAATCCAATTGGACAGTGTTCTTTTAGAGACTGGAAGTCCTAGATGAGAAGGATCAAAAGCAACAAAAAGCTGGGAAGACTTTCTATGTTGCTGTGTCCTGTGTAAGTAAAAAGCAAGAGCTCTTTTACAATCTAGAGTATGAAGGTTCCTCTCTGCAGTGGATGCATGAGGAGCTGGAAAAAAGACAGGTAAATATACCTCTTGATTAAGATGAAAAGGTGAGACCACTTTGGCATAAAGTGAGGATTTGTCCTAAGGACTACCTTATCATGATGGAACCTTGTATAAGGTGGATTAGCCACTAAGGCCTGCAGCTCACTAATGCGGCGAGCAGAAGTGATTGCAATAAGGAAAATAACCTTCCAGGAAAGAAACTTCAAGGAGGTAGTGGCTAAGGGTTCAAAAGGTGGCTTCATAAGCTGACCAAGAACCAAGTTCAAGTCCCATGCCACCGGAGGAAGTCGAATGGGAGGTTTAGTTAAGGTTAGGCCTCTCATGAATCTTGCAATAAGAGGATGAGAGGAAACAGGTTGTCCATTGATAGGCTTAAGGGATGCTGCAATAGTACTTAAATGGACCCTTACGGAATTCGTCTTAAGGCCTGCATTGGAGAGATGCAGGAGGTATTCTAAGAGAGAATTCAGAGGAAGTGCTAGAGGGTCAAGACCCTTTTGAGCACAACAAATGGAAAATCTCTTCCATTTTAAAAGCATAGGAACGCCTAGTGGAAGGTTTCCTGGAAGCATGAAGGATATCCTGCACTTGTTGCGAAAGATTGAAGTTTTGAAGGTCTAGGCCTTCAGTAACCAAGCTCTGAGGTGAAGGGACTTGGGGTTTGGATGCCACAAAGTCCCCCTCCTCCTGAGACAGAAGGTCTGGAGCAGCTCCCAAGTCCAGAGAGGGGGCTTGGGAGAGATGCAGAAGTAGAGGGTACCACACTTGGCGTGGCCAGCGTGGAGCTATGAGGATCATAGATCCTTGATCCCTCTGAAGTTTGAACAGAGTCTTGGGGATCAAAGGAATGGGTGGAAAGGCATACAGGAAGTTCTGACCCCAGTGAAGGAGGAAGGCATCCTTGGCCTGAACTCCCTGACACGGAATTCTGGAACAGAACCGGGGAAGTTTGGCATTCCACGGACTTGCAAATAGGTCTATGTCCGGGGTACCCCATTCCTGAAAGATTCTGAGTACCTGATCCATGTGCATGGACCATTCGTGTGGAAGCAGAACTCGACTGAGTCTGTCCGCCCAAGAGTTTTGAATTCCTGGGAGGTATACTGCCAGGAGATGGATTTGATGCTCTCTGGCGAAGGCCCATAATCTGAGAGCTTCGTTGCAAAGCGACAGAGAGCCGGTTCCTCCTTGTTTGTTTATGTAAAACATGGCTACCTGATTGTCCGTTTGAATGAGGACTGTCTGGTAGCTGAGGAGGGTATGAAAGACCTTGAGAGCTAAAAACACTGCTCGAAGCTCCAAGTGATTGATATGAAGAGAGTATTGCATTGGAGTGATATACAGACCTCCCTCACAAGAGGAAGAGGTGGACAGAGAGTTAATTGAAGACATACGCAGCATTGCTAGGAAAGGGGAAGTGCTACTGATAGGAGATTTCAATATGCCAGATGTTGATTGGCACATTCCTGCTGCAGTATCATCTAGAAGTAAGGAGATCCTGGATTCTCTACAGGGAGAACTATTCAGGCAATTGGTAACAGACCCCACACGTGAAGGGGCCATACTGGACTTGGTGCTTACCAATGGTGAAAGTGTTTCTGATGTTGTAGTGGGAGATCATTTTGCATCCAGTGATCACCAGATGGTGTGGTTCAGTATTAGGACTAGGGCTGTTAGAATCCATTCCAAGGTGAGGATCTTAGACTTTAGGAAGACTAACTTTGCGAAGATGGGCCAATACCTCAGGGAGTCGTTAGTGGGATGGGAACAGCTGGGGGATGTAGAAAAACAGTGGGCAAAACTGAAAGGGGGTATTTTAAGGGCAACCAACCTTTTTGTTAAAATGGTAAATAAAGGCATAAGGAACAGGAGACCGCTATGGTTTTCGAAGGAAGTAGCTGAAAAAGTGAAGAAAAAGAGGGAGGCCTTCATGAAATACAAGAGATCACAGAGAGCAGAAGACAGGCATCTGTATTTGGAAAAAACTTAGAGAAGCTAGCAAAGTAGTCAAGAAGGCAAAGATTCAAAAGGAGGAGGAAATAGCCAATGCAATAAAATGGGGGGATAAGACATTTTTCAGATATATTAGTGAGAAGAGGAAGAGCAAAAGTGGTATTGTCAGACTCAAGGGTGCAGGGGGGGAATATGTAGAAGCTGATAAGGATAAAGCGGAATTGCTTAACAAATATTTTTGTTCTGTGTTCACAGATGAAGAACCAGGAGCAGGACCTCAGAAAACACCCACAAATAAGAACAGAAGCGAGGGACATCTTGAACTATTTTCAGAAGACTGTGTTCGTGAGAAACTAGCTCAACTTAAAGTAGACAAAGCGATGGGACCGGATGGGATACACCCTAGAATACTGAAGGAACTTGGGGACGTTCTAGCAGCTCCACTGACTGACCTTTTCAATGCCTCGTTGGAGTCAGGAGTGGTGCCAAAGGACTGGAGAGAGGCTCATGTGGTGCCTTTACACAAAAGCGGAAGTAAGGATGTGGTTGAAAACTACAGGCCGGTTAGTTTAACTTCGGTGGTGAGTAAATTATTGGAAACGCTGCTGAAAGAGAAAATAGTGAGGTTTCTGGAGTCCAGCGGATTACAGGATCTGAGGCAGCATGGATTCACCAGAGGCAGGTCTTGTCAGACAAATCTGATTGATTTTTTTGACTGGGTGACCAGGGAGTTGGACCGAGGGAGAGCTCTAGATGTGGTGTATTTAGATTTCCGTAAAGCCTTTGACACTGTTCCTCACAGGTGACTTATAAACAAACTGAGCACCCTAGGGATGGACCCTAAAGTTACTGCATGGGTTAGAAATTGGTTGGGTGGGAGGCGACAAAGAGTACAAGTAAATGGAGCTCACTCTGAGGAGAAGGATGTTACCAGTGGTGTGCCCCAGGGATCTGTCCTTGGTCCGATTCTTTTTAACATCTTTGTTAGTGATATAGCGGAAGGGCTGTCGGGTAAGGTTTGCCTCTTTGCGGATGATACCAAAATCTGCAATAGAGTAGACACCCAGGAAGGGGTAGATAACATGAGGAGGGATCTAGCTAAGCTTGAAGAATGGTCTAGAATTTGGCAGCTGGGATTTAATGTTAAAAAATGTAAGGTCATGCATTTGGGCTGCAGCAATCCAAGGGAGCAATACAGTATAGGAGGTGAAGTACTTTTGTCCACTAAAGAAGAGCGGGACCTAGGCGTGGTTGTGTCTGATGATCTTAAAGTAGCTAAACAGGTGGAAAAGGCGACAGCAAAAGCTAGAAGGATGCTTGGGTGCATACGGAGAGGAATGGCTAGCAGAAAAAAGGAGGTGATAATGCCTCTGTATAAGTCTTTGGTGCGACCTCATTTGGAGTATGGTGTGCAATTCTGGAGACCGCACCTTCAAAAGGATGTGAACAGGATGGAGTCGGTGCAGAGGGTTGCTACCAAAATGATTAATGGGCTTCATTATAAAGCATATGAGGACAGACTTAAGGATCTTAATATGTACACCTTAGAGGAAAGGCGGGATAGAGGTGATATGATTGAGATGTTTAAATACCTCCGTGGCATAAATGTTCAGGGAGAGAGCCTCTTTCAATTGAAAGCAAGTTCTGCTACAAGGGGACATGGGATGAGGGTGAAGGGAGATAGATTCAGGAGTGATATGCGGAAATATTTCTTTACGGAAAGAGTAGTGGATCCGTGGAATAGTCTCCCAGTGGAGGTTGTAGAGATGAGGACAGTAACTGAATTCAAGAAAGCATGGGACCAACACAGAGGATCTCTAAAGGCAAAAAGTGGACTGTTGTAGTTGTTATGGAAGGACAGACTAGATAGGCCATGTTGTCTTTTTCTGTCGTCATATTTCTATGTTTCTATGTCTCCTGTGGAGACCAAGTACCTTGGGTGGAGAAGTCCTGCAGATGAGCTCCCCAACCTGTTTGGGAGGCATCTGTTGTGAGGATTGCTTGGGGCAACAAAGGTTGGAAGGGGGACCCCAGCAACAGATTTTGAGTGGACATCCACCATTGGAGAGACCAAAGGAGACGTTTGGAGTTTGCTATTTGGTCTTAGAGAGCTCCTGAGGCTTGAGTCCACTGGGTGGACAAAGTCCATTGAGCTGCTCTCATGTGTAGGCGAGCATAGGGGACCACATGTACTGTGGAAGCCATGTGGCCTAGCAGTTGTAGCATCTCCCTGGCAGTTAAGTGGCTCTTTGACTGAATCTGGGAGGCTAGCTGCACTAGACGTTGGCAACGGGCCTGAGGAAGGTAGGCCCTTGCAGTGGTGGTATCCAACCAGGCCCCTATGAATTCGAGGGACTGAGTAGGAATGAGCTGGGACTTTGAGAGGTTTACCACCAGTCCCAGATATTGCAGAATGCGCCTTGTGCGGTCCAGGGAAATCTGGGCTTCTGACTGAGATGGAGCTCTGATGAGCCAGTCGTCCAGATATGGGAAGACAAAGACTCCCAGAGTGCGCAGAAATGCAGCAACTATTGCCATGCATTTGGTGAACACCCTTGGAGCAGAGGCCAGACCGAAAGGAAGGACTCTGTATTGGTAATGTTTTCCCTGGAACAGAAAACGTAGGAATTTTCTGTGGGATGGGTGGATGAGTATATGGGTGTACGCATCCTTGAGATCTAGAGAACAAAGCCAATCCTGACTCTGTAGGTATGGAAGGAGAGTGCTTAAAGAGAGCATCTTGAACTTCTCCTTGTACAGAAATTTGTTCAATTCTCGGAGATCTAGAATAGGTCTGTATCCCCCTGTTTTCTTTGGGATGAGAAAATAGGAGGAGTAAAAACCTGACCCCTGTTGAAGAAGAGGAACTTTTTCTGTGGCCCTCTGGGCCAGAAGGGAGGTTACCTCCTGATCCAGAAGGTCGAGGAGAGATGTGGGAGAATTGAAATGTCTCACCATGGTGTAGGGAGGAAGGTCTGAGAAATGAAGTTTGTAGCCCTCTCTGATGATGGAGAGGGTCCACTGCTCTGATGTGATTTGCTCCCATCTGGGAGCAAAATGAGCCAACCTTCCTGTAATGGTGAGAGGTTCTGGCTGTTGTAGAGCCAGAAAGGTTAAGTTCTCTAGCAGTAAGTCAAAACCCCTGAGGGGCTTGGGACTGCTGGGTTACAGCAGCCCCTGCAGGTTTAGGCCTAGCCTGTTTGGGTTGCTGACGCTTAGTAGCAAAGCGACCTGCAGAAGACTGTTGACCAGAAGTGGAAGGAAATCTGCCCTTCTTGTAAAAAGACTTTTTAAAAGACTTTTTCTTGGCTGGAGTGGAGGTAGACTTAGAAAGTCTATCAAGAGCAGCATTTTCTGCATCCATTTGAGTGGCTTTAATCTACCACTCCTTGCCAAATAGGTTTTCACCTGTACAGGGTAGATTTCCTAAACCATCTTGAACCCAGGGTTCTAGATCAGAAGCCTGGAGCCAAGCAATTCTACGAGCAGCTATAGCAATGCCTGAGGCTCTGCTGGCAACCTCAAAGGAATCAAAGGCTGCTCTGTTGGAAAACTTTGAGATGTCTTGCGTATGCTTAAGCCAAAGAAGGAATTCCTCTCTTTTATCCTCTGGAATAAAAGGGAGAAAGTTGTGCAGCTTTTCTGCAACCTCCTTCAGAAACATACCCATATAAAGGCTGTATGAATTGATTCTGGCAGTAAGCATGCTAGCTTGGAAGATCTTTCTACCAAAAGCATCCAAGGTCCTGCATTCTCTTCCTGGAGGAGTAGAAGAGTGTCTTTTGGTACTCTTTATTCTCTTCCTAGCTGACTGCACCACAATAGAACGATGAGGAAGCTGAGGTTTTTGAAAACCAGGAGAAGGAGGGACACGGTACATAGTGTCCAATCTACGAGAATGAGGAGAAAGGGTGAGAGGAGTCTCCCACAATTCAAGCAAATGTTCTTGGAGAATTTCATGAATTGGCAAGGTGACTGCCTCTCTGGGAACCTTAGAGTATCCCAAAATGTCTAATTTTTTTGCTCTAGGTTCTTTTTCAGAGGTTACTGAAATAGAGAGTCCTTTAGCTACTTCCATGATGAAGTCTTGAAAGGACAAATCCTCTGGAGGAGACATTCTCCTCTTTGGAGAAGAAGGCTCCTCAGGAAGAGCAAGAGATACTTCGGGAGAGTCATCCGATGAATCGGAATCATCAGAAGACTGGAAGTATCGTCTGTTGGCTTCCAGGGATCGATACGCGTATCGACCGGTATCGACATCGGGCGTACCCGGAACCGGATCGGTATCGGGAAAAGCCACGGAACCGGGAACCGGAACCGGTATCCTGGTCGACGTGGATGCCCTGGGTACCGGTATCGATTGTGGTACCGGAACCAAGGTCAGTACCGCTTGCTGCGGTACCGTGGGCGTCGCAGCCTTAATGAAAGCCATTATGGCCTGCTGCATGGATTGAACTGTATGATCCATGGACGCCACGACTGCCTGGATGTCGGTACCGGAAGAGTGTGCCGGTACCCCAGAGCAGTCTAACAGGTGATCGGTCGAGGCCGTGCCATCGATGTCACCACATAGGAGGATGTAACCACATAGGAGGAGCTTTGGAAGCCGGAGCTTCCCGCCAGGGTTGTTTGGCTGGGGCAGGGTCCTCAGGGTCAAGCCCGGAGGCATCTCGATACTTAGAGGGAGATTTGCCCTTTGAGGACCTGCCAGAGGAATGTTTGGTTACCTGAGATCCATCAGGAGAGGAAGACCTGGAAGATGTCGCTCGGTTCTGTAAGCCACGTTTAGACATCAGGGAACAGGACTGGCAATCCGGAATGGAGTGGTCAGGCCCCAAACATTTAAGACACCATTCATGTGTGTCGGTAACTGAGATCACAAAGAAGATCACAAAGAAGTAGAAACACTAACACTATAGCAGTACCAAAAGACTACACAAAAGCAAAAAAACAAACCAACATGAGAGCATTCTCACACTCAGCTCCTATCCTCTGGAACAACCTTCCTGACAACATTCGCTCACTATCAGACATAAAGGAATTTAGAAAAAAACTGAAAACCCATTTATTCTCTTTACATTACAACCAAGGATCAGAGACTGGTCAGACGACACAAAGAGACGCAGGTTAACTACTACAATTCAAACAACATATATCCACGTGTCTGAAGCTTATATAAAGTATACAACCATACGTGACATATGATACAATTTGTATATATTTACTATGTATATATGTTATAATAGTTTAATAATTTACTGTTTAAACTTTATACTGTTATCTGTACCTAGTTCATCTGTTCTATGTAAAATGACTTGGTATGATACTATCCATACCATATAAAATACTGTTCATTGTAAACCGCACTTGATACTTGTGAAAGAGCGGTATAGAAATAATTGTTAAATAAATAAAATAAATAAATAAATAAATGGTACCGCTACACTTGGTGCATTTTTTAAAACCAGAAGCTGGTTTTTCCATGAGGGAAAATTGTTCTCTAGGCCTGGGGCCTAAAGAGAGAAAATTTCACCAAGTAGTGAAAAGAAAATAATTTTTTTTTTTTTTTGAAAAGTAAAAAGAAAAAAGACCGGCAGTACCGGTCCGGTAGCGGGGAAGGCAGACACGCGGCCAAAGAAACAAATTAAAATAAGAACTTCTTCAGCGGTGACAGGAACACGACCTGCTGGCTCCGCGGAAAAGAAGAACTGAGGAGAGTTGGTCAGAAAGGCGGGAAGGCAGCGCGCATGCGCTGTGGGAGGCTCCCAAAAGCTTTCTTCTGGGAAGCTGGGGAGCTTTCCCGCGCAGACTCCGTCGGTACCGACGTACCCATATGTGAGGACTTATTCCTGCTTGTTCCTGGAGATAAGAATGTGCTGATGGCTCTCTGAGTTTGTGTGGCTATCTGGATCTGTTGTTTTGCTTTGACTGATGATGCCATTTGCTGCCCCTCAGAAGCCACTTCCCTAGTCGAGATTAATGGTTGAGCTGGCCCTGCTCTGAGGGAGAGGAAAGGATTGTAGAGCTGAGCAGTTGATGTGGATGGGCACATTAGATAGGCCATATGGTCTTTTTCTGCAGTCATAAAGAATATAAACAATAAAGATATGCCATACTGGGTCAGACCAAGGTCCATCAAAACCAGTATCCTGTTTCCAACTGTGGTCAGTCTAGGTCACAAGTACCTAGCAGTTTCCCCAAAAGACACAGGTTCCACAATGCTTGTATTGGGCTAAGTAGTGCATTTCCCAAGTCCCCTTTAATAAGGTTTATGGACCTTTCCTCCAGGAACTTGTCCAAATCTTTTTTAAACCCAGCTACACTAAAACCTTTTATTACATCCTCCGGTAACAAATTCCAGTTTGATTACACGTTGAGTGAAAAAATATTTTCTCTTATTAGTCTTAAATAGGTTACACTGTAGCTTCATTGCATGTCCCCCTAGTCTTTCAATATTTTGATGGTGTAAACAATCATAGTAGCATAGTAAATGACAGCAGATAAAGACCAGTATGGTCCATCTAGTCGGCCCAGTAAGATGGCAAGAGTAGGTGCACCTGCCACTCTGTGCAGGTCACCCCTCCCCATGTCTTTGTTTAGGGGTGAACCCACCGCTCCGTGTAGGACACTCCTATTTGTTGAGAAATTAGATAGTTAAGTTTATTTTGATTTTATCTTGTTGCTGTAAAGGGATCCACTGTGTCTGTCCCATGCCATTTTGAATTCTGTCACTGTATTTGCCCCCACCACTTCCAATCGATCTACATATACCTGTTCCACTCCATTCATTAATTTATAGACCTCTATCATATCTTCCCTCAGCCGTCTCTTTTCCAGGTTGAAGAGCACTAACCTTTTTAGCCTCTCTTCATAAGGTATCCTTCTATACCCTTTACCATTTTAGTGACTCTTCTTTGTGCCTTTTCTAATAACGCTGTATCCTTTTTAAGATACGGAGACCAGAATTGCACACAGTATTCAAGATGCAGTCACACCATGGAACGATACAGAGGCATTACAATATCCTTTGTTTTATTCTTTATTCCTTTCCTTATGATTCCTAGCATTCTATTTGCTTTCTTGGCCACTGCTGCACACTGGGCGAAGGGTTTCAATATGCTGTCCACGAGGACGGCTAAATCTTTTTCCTGAGTGGTGGTTCCTAATGTGGAACCTTGCATCGTGTAACCATAGTTTGGGTTGTTCTTTCCTAGGTGCATAACTTTGCACTTGTCCACGTTAAATTTCATCTGACATTTGGATGCCCAATCTTCCAGTTTATCAATTTTTCACAATCCTCTTGGGTTTTAAAAAATGTGAATAATTTTGTGCCATCTGCAAATTTGATTATCTCACTCGTTATTTACATTTCCAGGTAATTTACAAATATGTTAAAAAGCAGCAGATCCTGCACAGATACCTGCGGTACTCTACTATTTACCTTTCTCCGTTGGGAAAATTGACCATTTAGCCCTACCCTCTGCTTTCTATTTTTTAACCATTTCCTGATCCACAGTAGTACAATACCTCCTATCCCATGACTTTTTAGTTTCACCAGGAGTCTCTCATGAGGGACCTTGTCAAAGACTTTCTGAAAATCCAGATATACACTATATCAACGGACTCACTTTTGTCTGTTCACACCTTCAAAAAAACATAACAGATTAGTAAATCAAGACCTTCCTTGGCTAAAGCTATGTTGGCTGTCCCCCATTAAGCCATGACTATCTACATGTTCAGTAATTTTGTTCCTTATAATGGTTTTTATCATTTTTTACGGTACTGACGTCAGGCTCACCGGTCTGTAGTTTCCCAGATCATCTCTGGAACCCTTTTTAAAAACTGGCATTATATTGGCCATCCTCCAATCTTCAGGTATTACAAATAATTTTAATGATAGTTCACAGATTACAAATAGTAGGTCTGCATTCTCAGTTCTTTCAACACCCTTGGATGTATACCATCTGGTCCAGGTGATTTGCTACTCTTCAGTTTATCAAATTGTTGTAATACATCTTCCCAGTGTTTCAATATTTCTTTCAATTCTTCTGTGGCATCACCTTTAAATACCATTTCAGTCATGAGTAATATCCCTACATCTTCCTCAGTAAAGACCGAAGCAAAGAATATATTCAGTCTCTCCGCTATGGCATTGTCCCCTCTTAGTGTCCCTTTTACCCCTCTATCATCTAATAGTCCAACTGACTCACAGGTTTTTTGCTACAAATGTACTTGAAAAAGTCTTCATTACACGTTTTTACTTCCACAGCAAGCTTCTTCTCAAATTCTCTCTTTGCCTACCTTATCAATGCCTTGCATCTAACTTGCCAGTGCTTATGGTGTTTCCAGTTTTCATTTGGCTCCTTTTTCCATTTCCTGAAAGATGCTTTTTTGGCAACAACAGCCTCTCTGACCTCACCTTTAAACCATGCTGGTAGGTTTTTGGACTTCCTTCCACTTTTCTTAAAGCATGGAATACAGCTGGTTTGGGCTTCCAAGATAGTATTTTTAAACAACACCCATGCTTGATGTAAATCTTTAACCTTTGCAACTGCTCCTTTTAGTTTTTTCTTAACTATTTTCCTCATTTTATCATAGTCTCCCTTTTGAAAGTTAAAAGATAGTACTGTGGATTCCCCTGCCATTCTTCCTCCATTCACCAAATCAAACATGACCATGTTTTGGTCACTATTGCCAAGTGGCCCCAACACCCTTATCTCTTGCACCAGATCTTGTGTTCCACTAAGGACTATGTCCAGAATGACTTCCCCTCTGGTCAGTTTATGAACCAGCTGCTCCAAGAAGGAATCATTTATTTCATCTAGAAACATTATCTCCCTAGCATGTCCTGCCATGATACTGACCCAGTCAATACCGGGGTAATTGAAATCACCCATTATTATTACTGTGCTGTAGCTTTTGTTAGCTTCCCTGATTTCTTTGAGCATTTCATCATCCATTTGTTCATTCTGGCCTGACGGTCAATAGTACAACCCCACTGCCATCGCCTTCCCCTTTTTACATGGAATTTTAATCCATAGAGATTCTACAGTGAATTTTGTTTCCTGCAAAACTTTAATCCTATGTGACTCAATGCCCTCTCTAAGATAGAGTGCAACCCCTCCATCAATTTATCTGCTCTATCAATACAATACAGTTTGTACCCAGGTATCACAGTGTCCCACTGGTTATCCTCCTTCCACCATGTCTCTGAGATACCAATCACATCTAACCTCTCATTCCAGTTCATACTGCTAGACCAGTCCAGACAAACGGGTTATGCACCCCTGCCAGCAGATCTTGGAGACAGAGAATTCTACCAGAGCTCTGATAGGCTGGAGCCTGGTGATATAATCCTACCCCTAGGGGTCTTCCTCAGTTTTTCTCTGTCTCCAGCAGATCTGGATGCTTTTTTTAATTCCTCCTTCAAACAAAATTTAAAATGCTTTATTTCTTTGTGATTTCTCTTGGAGAGATTATGCCCTGAGTTGCCAGTGTACTTATCTGAGCACCAGGATGATTCCAGCTGAAGCTCCTGTGTCCTCTGTCACAGTAGAGATCGCTGATGTGCAGACTCCCCAGCACTAGTCATGAGGGCTATTTAGCTGGATGGTAAGCCTCCTAAAATCCAGTCCCTGGGGCTGATTTTAGTGGTGAGGCAGCTGCAGTGGTTTGAGCAGTGGTCCGTGGCTTCTCTGCACTTTCGGTACTGTAAGTACAGAAACTGTCTTTCTCCCACTGCTGTCTGCAACTCTGTGGTAACTCGATTTATTTTTCTTGATTTTTCAGCGATTTTAGGCATTTCTCTCATGCCTGCAACCCTCCCACCTTCTCCTTTGACTTTTTAAGTTAATTCCTTAGCTTTTGGGGGTTTTAATTCACTCTTTTGAGGTTTATTTTTGCCGGTGGCCATTTTGAATAGCTAATGAGCCCCATTTTTTGGCGGGAAGCCAGATTCCTTCTCTGCTGGCTTCTAACAGCTATATTGCTGTTTAAGTTTTTTTTTTCCACAACACTTGCTAGCTGTGAGTTGTGAAGGGGTTCCTTTTTCTCTGCCTATGTATTAACATAATGAATAAAAAGTACGGAAGGCATGAATAGAGAACAGGATGCAATTCAGAGCCACAGTTCAATGCTAAGTCACTGACGAATGGTGCAGGGCTCATGGGTTCCATCCCCCACTGTGCCCAATAAAGAAGGCTGGCTGAGGCATTACCTATTATGGGGAATATTGTTAAATGCCTGTTCCTGCGGGACGCAGTTATTTGTTTTTAGTTCTCACTATGCCTTATTCAGGTTTACGCTGCATAGGCTGTCAGAAGAAACACAGGGACCTCATGAATCAGCTGTGCTCTTCCCCCAGCATCTTGCTTCCCCAGATGAACTTGGGTACTCCTGAGCTTGGCTTCAGTGGAGCTCTCCATTGGCTTTACGCTGCGCTGAGTCTTTCCCACGAGAGTTTGGACGCCTCCAGGAAGTTCAGGTATCATTTTCTGAAAGAAAACTGTGAGTAGCCTGTTTTTTTCTTACTTGCCCCAGCTACTCTGGGATGATTTCAACTGCATCCGGACCGGCTGCCTCTGAGTTTTGAAGTTCCTGCTTTAAATTTTTAATCCATAAACTGCAGCCGGGTTACTTTGTACGTCTTACTGAATATTGTACCTGTCTTATTCAATATACCACTTGATTGGAATTTTAAGTCAGTGTTTTGGATCCTGACTGTTTTGGGCTCGGCCTAATTAAGCATACTCACTGTAATCTTCCTACAGCTGGATTTGAGCTTCTACATCCCTCCCCAGAAACACCTTTCAGCCCCTACCATGGAGGTCTGAATGGCTGCGGAGGGATCACACTCTAATTTCCCTACTTTCAGTCACTGTAATTGCCTTACCCTGACTTTGAAAGTTTCTCTGTGCCAGCACAGTGAATGACTGACAGTTCCCTTCTCAGCTCAGTGAATACCTGACAGTTTTTCTGTGCCAGTGGCCATTTTGTTTTTCTCTTCAGTGTTTCTTTTTGGAGGAAACAGCTCTAGACAGCAGTTTCCACACATTTCAACATGCTGTGGAGGCACGTGGAGTTTCAAGATCCTTTTCTTGAAGAGTCCTGGGTTTCCCTGAGCCTACCTTGCTTTTTGTTTTAAATGCTAAAAAAAAAAAAAAAAAAACACAAGAAGAGGAAAGGTGGTTTAAGTCTCTACAATGCTTCTTTCTCTGGCTGTCTTATATGAGATATGTAATCAGCCGAAGGGGGCATTAATAGATTGCTTGTGTTCCACCTGCACGCTGCATCCCGGAGACTTTCCCCATTCCCACTGCGCTGCTAGCTGGGTTCATCAGCACCTTATCTCCCCCCTCCTCAGAGCCCCTGCTGCAGGATCTTCCTGCAGGAGAAGATTCAGTCAGCTCCCATGTCGCTTCCACAGCCGCTGGAGGCCACAGCAGCCTTGACTGACAGTGCCTTCCTCACACTCTTCCATCTGGCATGACGCCTGTGACTTTTGGAGTCTTTTGGATTATCTCCTACACCTGTCCAGTAGCAGGCGAGCATCTGGCGTGGTCTCGCAAGTTGTCCCATAAGTCCTCAGACCTTAGAGCAGTACGTCCTCCTTGGGGCGTAGCATGTGCCTTGCGGGGTACTATGGATATTCAAGAAGACTTTAAATCTTCGGAGGTCAGCCCTGACTCGTTGGAGTACGGAGATAGGGAATATTCTCCGTCTGTTTTCTTCGCTGACGGTTCTCAGCCTTTTTCGGTAAGAGGAGTTGCCGGCTCTAATCACACAGGTGATGGAGTCGCTCCCCCTAGCCGACACGCCTGCTCCTCCGGATTCTCAACTCCGGTTGCAGCCGGATCCCATTTTCCAGAGCATTCGTACGGCACGCGGTATTGGTCGGTTATACCCTTGGTCTCCCTTTCACTTGGACCGTTGGCTGACATACCCGACAGTTGATGCATTCTGACCAGGGTCATCAGGCATACCACACTTCCGGTTGAGGGCGGAGAGGCGCTCCGCGACCAGCTAGACCTGAAGAGTTGGGAGACTGCTACAGTCTGGTTTTCCTTCGCCCGCTATTTCCTTCTTGCAGGTGTGCGGAGGTCTGGCAGCTCGGGCCTCCCTTCGATGGATTCCGCAGCTTCCAGGTGTTCCCGAGTTGGTTCATTTCGAATCCATCGCTGCATTCCGGGCAGAGGCATTCTGTGATCTCTTGCAGCTGTCAGCTCGCTTCCTAGCACCGGTGTCGGTAGCTCGGAGATGGCTCAGCCTGCGTCAATGGGCAGCGGATGTTGCTTCATTTAAAGGCTCCAGCATTTAGATGCCATTCGTCCCGGTCCACCGTTGGAAGGAGGACTGGGCCGTTACTCTGTCTATTTTGGAATGCTTCAGGTCCTGGATTTTCTCGGGGCTGGGTGCGACACTCGTAGGGGACGGGTGTTTCTACCTCAGGAACGTTTTCAGAAGATCTCTCTTCAGCTCCGCCGCTGCTTGGATCAAGCGGCGCCTCGGCCTTGGGGCTACCTTCAACTCTTGAGGTCCATGGCAGCAACGATAGCCCTCGTTCCGTGGGCAAGAGCGTTCTTGCGCTGCTTGCCGACGGCGCTTCTATCTCGTTGGTCGCCGGTATCGGAGAGTTATCGAATCCGGTTGTCTTTGCTTCTGCCGGTGCGCCGCAGCCTCCGCTGGTGGCTTCAGGCACACAATCTTCTATGGGCGGTCCCTCTGGAGTCTCTGCGCTGGATCTTGATGACACCAATCGCCGACCTCTCCGGTTGGGGAGCGCCTTGCGGCTTAGCCTCGGCGCAGGGGATTTGGTCATCTCGCGAAGCCCAAGGGTCTATCAATCCTCTCGAGACGCGGAAAGTGCGCTTTGCCCTTCTTCAGTTTCAGCCTCTAATGCGGCGGTGTGCGGTTTGGATCCTGTCCGACGCCACGACGGTTGCTTACCTAAGCCGCCTAGGCGGCACGAAATGTCCGGATGTCTCACAGGGGAGGCGTTTGCTCCTCCCGTGGGCGGAGGAACATCTTCATGCTGTCGGCACAGCACATCGCAGGCGTGAACAATGTGTAGGCCGATTTTCTCACCCGGCACTCTCTGGAGCCCAGGGGCTGGACTCTGCAGCCGGATGCGTTCCGGTCCATTGTTCACCTGTGGGGACTACTGACCATGGATCTAATGGCTACGGCGCAGACTGCCACAGCTTCGCTGTACTTCGGCCATTGGAGGGACGAGGGAACGCACGGCATAGATGCTCTCTCTCAACCGTGGCCGATTCATCTTCTCCTGTGTGTTTTCCCTCCCTGATCCGTGATATGCATGGTTCTCCAGCGGCTCCGAGACCGTCGCGACCCTGTACTCCTGCTGGCTCCAAATTGGGCTCGCGGACCATGGTATGCGGATCTCTTCCGTCTGTCTGGGGCGTCGATGCTCCGCCTCGAGGCGTTTCTCGGCCTTCTGATTCAGGGACCGGTGGAGATGGAAGACCCGGCTCCTTACTCGCTTACGGCCTGGCAATTCCACGCCGCCGGTTTGCTCGCTACGGCTATTCGCCTAGCGTGGTCGTGACGCTTCTCACGGCGCGGCGGTCTACCACGACGCTGACTTATGCTCGGGTTTGGCGTCTCTTGATGGTTGGTGTTCGCGAAATAACCTCTCACCCTGGCGTTGCGGTGTTCTGGATATCCTGCCTTTTTACAGGCCGGAGTGGATAAGGGATTAGCGCTCGATTCCTTGCGAGTACAAGTGGTCGCCTCAACTTGTTTTCGGGGTCCTATAGCGGGGTGATCGATAGCTTCGCATTTGGACGTGTCTCGGTTCCTCCGCGGAGTTAGGCCTTCCGCCTCCTCTGCGTTCGCCTGTACAGGCGTGAGCTCTCGTGCTTGTCCTCTGTGCTCTCGTTGCTCCTCCCTTTGAGCCTCTGAGGGCATGTTCTCTTCTAGATTTGACTCTGAAGGCAGTCTTCTTGGTGGCCATAACTTCGGCACGCCGTCTTTCTGAGCTCCAGGCTCTCTCGTGTCGACATCCCTATCTCTCGTTTTCCTCCGAAGGCGTTTCTCTGAGAACTGTCCCTTCCTTTGTTGCCCAAAGTGCTGACGCCGTTCACTGTTGACCAGACTCTTTTCTTTCCGTCTTTAACAAAGGCGCAGTGTGACAGTGGTCGGTCTCCGTTGCGGGCGGTGGACCTTAAGAAGGTTCTTTTTCGGTATCTGGGGGTCGTGGAACCCTTCCATATGACTGTTGCTCTTTTGTCTTGTTCGCGGGTTCTCGTCGGGGATCCGCAGCCTCCGAATCTACCATTTCTAGATGGGTTACGGAGGCCATTGAGGCGGCGTAGCTTCTTCTGGGAGAGCCAGCTCCACCGGGACTCCATGCTCACTCCTCTCGGGCGCAAGCAACTTTGTAGGCCGGGAGGTCTCATGTAGTTCCTCTCAATATTTGTCGGGCGGCGACTTAGTCGTCGCTGTCCACCTTTGTCGGTCATTATAGGTTGGACGTTCATGCCCGTCAGGAGGTCCGTTTTGGAGTTGCTGAGCTGTCGGCGGCCTTGCCCCCCCTTGAATGCAGGTAGCTTGGGTACTGCCCGTTTGTCTGGACTGGTCTAGCAGTATGAACTGGAAGGAGAAATTTCACTTACCGTTAATTTCCTTTCCTGGAATACTGCTAGACCAGTCCAGGACCCGCCCTGCTGTTAGTTGGAGTGCCGCTGGTACGGTGCAGCCGCCGACCGCGGTTCTTCTCTTTGCCGGAATGCCTCGCCATGGGCAGTCCATGGGTTCGTAGGTGGATACTGTTTTCAGCTCTAGGGAGTTCTTCGGCTCCCTTGTATATAGTTCACAAGAGACCCTCTGGGGTGATGTTACAGTTCATGTTGCATTAGCTTGTGGACGTAACTGAGGGAGACCCCTAGGGGTAGGATTATATCACCAGGCTCCAGCCTATCAGAGCTCTGGTAGAATTCTCTGTCTCCAAGATCTGCTGGCAGGGGTGCATAACCCGTTTGTCTGGACTGGTCTAGCAGTATTCCAGGAAAGGAAATTAACGGTAAGTGAAATTTCTCCTTTAGTGCTATATATTCTAACTCTCCCATCTTATTTTTTAGACTTCTAGCATTTGCATACAAGCATTTTAGAGGCTGTATTTTATTCATATTAATTTGGTTATTGATAAGCAGGGGTAATATGGAATCTTTAAGCTCTGTTTGCTCTGTACTCAAGGGTATTTGGGTTACTTTTGTCTTTATTGGAACCTCTCTGTCTATAGCCTATGTTTCTATAAAACCACAGGGCAGAACCATTACCACCAGCAAACCCCTTCTCCTCAACACATTGTCCTCACTTGGTTTTAGAGGTTCCTTACTGCCCTGGTTCTCTTCTTTTCTCTCCCATTGCTCTTTCAGTGTTTGTTCTGGTGCTTCCTCCTCTACTGCTATCCCACTCTCAGTTGGTATGCCCCAAGGGTCTGTTCTGGGCCCTCTCCTTTTCTCTCTCTTACCCAGTCCCTTGGTGCTCTGATCTCCTTACATGGCTTTCAGTATCATTTTTATGCTGATGACTCCCAGATCTATCTATCTACACTTGATATTTCTCTGACATTCCAGACCCGCATTTCTGTCTGCCTGCCTATCTGATATTGCTGTCTAGATGTCTCACCATCATTTAAAATTGAACACGGCCAAAACCAAATTTCTTATTTTTCCCCCTAAACCCTCCCCCCCCTTCCTCCTTTCTCTATCTCTGTAGATAATACTCTTCTTCCTGTTTCCTCAGCACGCAACCTTGGGTCATTTTTGACTCCTCCCTCTCCTTCTCCAAACATATCCAACTGATAGCTAAAACCTGTCATTTCTTTCTCTATGACATTAACAAAATTCAATCTTTCCTTTCTGAACACACTACAAAACACTTATCCACTCTTTAGTCACCTCCTGTCTCAACTATTGCAACTCTGATTTACCTCTCTCCCCTTCAATCTATTCAGAACTCTGCTGTGCGGCTAATCTTCCGCAGTCCCGATATACTCATTTATTTAAAAGGATTTATATCCCGCACAATTGCCGCGGCGGGTTACAAAAAACATACACAATAAGTCATCATATACAACAAAGACAAATACAAACATTATAATTAAAAATAGCCATGTAAAGCACTGCTATATTATATCATAATTGCCATCAGAGGCTCAACACAGGTTATAAATGCCCACACACCACACTTGCACATCAGATAAATTCAGGAAAAGCCTGTTTAAATAAATGACATTTCATTTTTTTTCGAAAAGTCATCAGTTCTACTTCAGCACACAAATCAATTGGCAAAGAGTTTCAAATAAATGGTGTAGTCATAGAGAAAATTCATTGGCTGTCCTTCCATTCTGTATCCAATGCAAACTTCTCCTTCTGACCTATAAATGCATTCATTCTATTGCTCTTCACTTCCTTTCCTCTCTCCCTACACCCCTCCTCGTGAACTTCCACTGGCCTGCTTCTCTTTATGCCCTTTTCTTCCACTGTCAATTCCAGACTTCAATCTTTTAACCTCTCTGCTACTTATGCTTGGAACAAACTACCTGAGTCTGTACATCAGGCTTCATCTCTCCATCTTTTCAAATCCATGACTGCTTTTGGATCCTGATCCCTTGCTTTCCTTGTGTTTCCTTACCTTTCTCTATTTGTATCATTATTCTCAATTATTGTATTGTCTATCTTGGTTAAATTGTAAGCTCTGATCAACAGGGACCGTCTTTTATTGTATCTGTACAGCGCTGCGTATGCCTTGTAGCGCTATATAAATGATTAACAGTAGTAGTAACTTTGTTATCAAATACAGTTCAGTGTATATAATGTAGGTATTATTACCTAGGTACTAGATCTAGAAATCAAGGTATAGTAACAAAATATAAAGTTCCTTATCGTACCTCCAGTTCAGTACCTCACCTCTGCTCGCAGCATGGAGACTGGGCATGTCAGAACTGTGACACCACTGTAGATATCCTGCTGGAACCTCACACCAGCTCCCAGTATGTCCAGTCTCCATGCAGTTGGAGGTAGTGAGCCTAGGTGTTGGGCTCACTAGAGGAGCATATAAGGAGCTTTAGGCAGCTTAGCTAGGGTTTTTAGTTTTTCTTTTCTCCCTATAAAAACATTTTTTCTTTTGATCGGTAGCTTTAAAGCTCATTAAAGCTTGTTAATTTAAAAAAAGTAAGGGCTGAGAGGGGATCGGAAGGGATTTAGAGGAGTCTCTTTTCTCCCTCCCGTTTATTTCTGTCCCCTTTGCCTGCTCTCCCCTCCTTGTTAGCATAGAGGGGAGTTCTTTAGCAGGCTTTTTATCTCCTTACCGGCACAGTTTTCTGTGCTGCAGATTTCCAGTCAGAAACTCTCGTCTGGCCTTGTTTCTCTGCTGCTGCTGCCGGCTGACAGCCTTTCTCAGCTGTGCTGCTCACAGGAAGCCCGTTATTTTTATCGGGGTGCAGAGAGGATCCGAAGGTCTCGGAGGAAGAGATGAGTGTTTTAATCTTTGCTTCCTTATCATTTCTCCGGGCCAGTCCAGGGTAAGGTAAGGTAGGGTTGTCAATCCCCTATAGCAACTGAGGACTGAATGCTTCAAGTTTTCCTGAGAGGTGAAGCCACTCCCCCTTAGGGCTAACCATCAGTCTTTCAGTCCTCAGCAGCTATAGAGGATCAAATTATTTTTTCTCCCTCTTGTCTTTCTTTTCCATGAGTACTTTTGGCTCTAGCAGAGCTGATTGCTATAGTTCTTGTGAGAAATTGTGCATATCTGCTTTAACTGCGCTATAGCTTTAAAGCACGGAGACGTTGAGTGAAAGTGCCTGCAGTGCGAGGTAGAGCCTGCCTCATTGCCTGCCTCCGTCTCCATCTACCGAGTGATTCTGGGGGCCCCAGTTGTTCCTCTGGTAGCGCGCTGACTCTCTTCCTCTCCTTACCGCTAGCGGCGGTTCTACGGGACCGGTTCAGTTTTTTTCTTTTCATCGGGTGAGTTCTTTTGACTTGTATCTCCCTGCCTCAATACCGCGGCGTTCCTTCGAGCCGGTTTTTGATTTTCTTCTCCCCGACGGGGTTTTCCGTCGCCGGTCGGTTTTTTTTCCTCCTCGGGTTTTACTTTGGGGATATTTTTTCCTAATGGCAGAGCAGTCTGTCTCAGGCTTAGAAGATCCGTCTTTACCGCCCAAAAAGGCGGGAAAGACGGCCATTTTGTCAGCGCCGGTTACTTCAGGCTTAGAGCAGCCTCGGCCGCATAAGCGGAAGGCCAAGACATCCAAAGAGTCCGGGCGCCAGGTCAAGCTCCCCGATACTGCTTCTGCGCCTCAGGGGAAGAGTGAATCATTTTTTTCGCCAGAGTTTATTCTGGCGATGCACACAGCCTTTTTGATGAAATCTTCTCAGCCAGAAGCGCTCTCGGCTGTTTTCTCTCATATGCCTCTGCCGGGACAGGCTCCCGGGCCTGAGGATCCTGGAAAAGGTCCATCTCAAGCTAAAGGTGTCCTTTCAGATACTTTTGATCTTTTTTCTCCTCAGCCTGACATTTCCCTAGTTCAACGGGATCATGAGGGGGTAACTGATCCAGCTTTGGATTTTGAGGCTGAGGAATTGAAGGAAGGGGAGATTGCTCCAGGTGAGGATCCCAACGTTTTTCGCGTGTTCCGGAAGGAGGAACTTTCGGCGCTCATTACTCAGTCCTTGACAGCGCTACACCTAGTGCTCCCTTCCTCTTCTCAGGAGCCCTTGGAAGACCCTTTATTGCAGGGCGTTAAAACCGAGCAACGCTGTTTCCCTCTGCACCGGGTGATCCGGCAAATGATTGATTCGGAATGGGAATGTCCCGAGGCTTCCCTGAGGGGTAGCCGCGCCTTGGCACGCTTATACCCCCTTCCCCAGGAGGTGAAGGATTTATTGCACCTACCGAAGGTGGATGCTATTATTTCCGCAGTCACCAAAAAGACTACCATTCCTGTCGAAGGGGCAGCGGCTCTCAAGGACCTGCAAGATAGGAAGTTAGAGGTTCTACTAAAGCAGGCCTTTGATTCCAGCGCACTGGCGTTACAGTCCGCAATTTGTGGGGCGTACGTTTCTCGGGCGTCTATTCGCTGGTTACAGGGGGACGGCTCCGGGGAGCAGCCTTCTGTGGTGCCCGACGCTGCGAAATTAGAATCGGCCGCGGCGTATATGGCGGATGCCTTCTATGATTTGTTACGGATAGCGGCTAAAACTATGGCCTCCCTCGTTGCGGCTAGGCGTTTCCTTTGGCTGCGCAACTGGTCGGCGGATGTTTCCTCCAAGTTGCGTCTCAGTAAGTTGCCCTATACGGGTAAGTTACTTTTCGGGGAAGCCTTGGAAAAGATTGTTAAGGATTTGGGGGACTCCAAGGGCGGTCGGTTGCCTGAGGATAGACCTAGACCGGGGCGCTCGGGGACTATATCCCGAGGCGCTGGTAGGGATTCGCGTCGTTTTCGTGGTGCACGCTTTACTCCCTATGCCAGGGGGCGTTCCAGCTTTCGTGGACAGTCCTTTCGGGGTGCCCGAGGATTTAGCCGGTCCTCCTTTGGGGCGCCTCAGCCCTTCGTTAAAAAGTCGCAATGAAGGTCGGCTGGTCCGGCCGTTGGTCCCGGTAGGCGGGCGACTCCGGGGATTTCTGACGGCTTGGGCCGCCATTACCTCCGACAGATGGGTGTTGGAAATCATTCAGAACGGCTATGCTCTCGATTTCGCGTTCCCCTTGGATCCCGCATTTGTGATGTCTCCCGGCGGCTCGGGTCGGAAGGCGGAGGCCATAGCGGAAACGCTCTCACGCCTCTTACAGTTGCAGGCGATAGTCCCCGTGCCTTTAGACCAGTACGGTTGCGGTCGATACTCGATTTATTTTGTGGTGCCCAAAAAGGACGATTCTTTTCGGCCCGTACTGGATCTCAAAGCGGTAAACCGTACTTTGCGGGTGCCACACTTTCGCATGGAAACTCTTCGTACCGTAATTCGGGCGGTGCAGCCGGGAGAATTTCTCACCTCAATAGATCTCACAGAGGCCTATCTTCATATTCCCATCAGGCCATCGCATCAGCGTTTTTTGCGCTTTGCCCTTCCGGTGGGACATTTCCAGTTTCAAGCTTTGCCGTTCGGGCTAGCTACGGCTCCGCGGACGTTCACAAAGCTAATGGTAGTGGTTGCGGCGGCGCTTCGCAAAGACGGAATCCGTGTTCATCCTTATCTCGACGACTGGTTGATCAGGGCCGATTCTCGGATCGATTCCATCGCGGCGACTGCTCGGGTGGTGCAGCTTCTCGAGCAGCTCGGATGGGTAATCAATCAGGCCAAGAGTCTCTTGATACCGTCGCAGCGCATGATTTATCTGGGAGCTCTGTTCGACACCGAGCGCGGGAGAGTGTCTTTGCCCGAAGTGCGCATAGACAAGCTGGTTCGGCAGGTTCAAGCGTTTCTGCAGCTAACGACTCCGTCGGCATGGACGTATTTGCAACTCTTGGGATCCATGGCGGCGGCGCTGGATCTGGTGCCATGGTCCAAAGCTCACATGCGGCCTTTGCAGCAGGCTTTGCTGTCCCGTTGGTCACCACAGCTTCACCCTCTCTCGCAGCGCCTGCCCTATTCAATTCTCGTGCGCCGCAGCCTCGAGTGGTGGTTGGTTCGAGCTCATCTGTCTGCGGGTGTTCCCTTACAGGAACCCTCCTGGATGTTAGTCACCACGGATGCCAGCCTGATCGGCTGGGGAGCTCACTGTCAAGCACAGGTTGCTCAAGGGGTTTGGTCCCCAGAAGAGAGCACCTGGTCGATCAACCTCTTGGAGCTGCGAGCGGCTCGCCTTGCCCTTCTTCACTTTGCAGCCTTTCTCAAGGGATCGGCAGTCAAGATCTTTTCCGACAATGCTGTGACGGTTGCATACATCAATCATCAGGGGGGAACCAAGAGCCCTTCTCTTCTCTCCGAGTGTCAAGCGCTGATGTCCTGGGCGGAGGACAATCTGCTAGCGCTCTCTGCAGCTCATGTTGCGGGAACGGCGAATGTACAGGTGGATTATCTCAGCCGTCATCTTCTCGATCCCGGAGAGTGGGAGTTGAATGTGGCGGTCTTTCACGACATCACCTTACGTTGGGGACAACCGGTGATGGATCTCATGGCGACGTACAGCAATGCCAAAGCGAGTCGTTTCTTCAGCAGACGCAGGGAACGCATGTCCGAGGGGCTCGATGCTCTCGTTCAACCCTGGCCTCAGGATGCTCTCTTGTACGTGTTTCCTCCGTGGCCGATGTTGAGTCGTATTCTTCAACGCATTGCGCGGCACCGGGGGTTGGTGATTCTCATTGCCCCGGATTGGCCGCGCCGGCCTTGGTATGCCGATCTCGTTCGTCTGCTGATAGATCAGCCGTGGCCTCTTCCAGTCCGCAGCAATCTCTTGCAGCAGGGTCCGATACTCATGCCACGAGTGGATCGCTTCTTGCTTACGGCTTGGCTCTTGAAAGGACTCGCTTGACACGCAAAGGGTATGCGAGCTCCGTAGTGTCTACTTTACTACGGTCTAAGAGACCGGTGACTTCTCTGGCCTATGTCCGGGTTTGGCGCCTTTTTGAAACTTGGTGTTCTCAGCACAAGGTTTTTCCTATGTCCTCGTCTTTACCACAGCTTCTCCTTTTCTTACAGCATGGCTTGGACAAAGGGCTGGCTCTTAGTACTCTTAAGGTGCAAATAGCAGCGCTTGCCTGTTTTCGGGGTCCGGTGCAACGTCGTCGCCTTTCCGCGCATCCGGATGTGCATCGTTTTTTACGAGCCGTAAAGATTATTCGTCCTCCTGTTCGTTCTATTGTGCCTCCTTGGGAATTGAACGTAGTTTTGGAGGCTTTTTCTCACTCTCCTTTGACGTCCCTCTGCTCGCAGCAGCTCCGAGAGTGTTCTTGGAAGACTGCTTTCCTGGTCGCCTTGTGTTCGGCGCGTAGGATTTCAGATTTGCAAGCCTTGTCTTGTCGAGAACCTTATTTGCAGTTTCTTCCCGAGCGGGTTTTGCTGCGCACTGTTCCCTCCTTTTTGCCGAAGGTGCTGTCGTCTTTTCATGTTAACCAATCTGTAGCGTTGCCTGTTTTTTCGTTTTCCTCCACTTCTCCTATGGACAGGGCGCTCCGGCATTTAGATCTTGCTCGGGTTCTCAAAACCTACCTTCGGTTGTCGCAGTCTATTCGGAAGACGGATAGGCTTTTTGTCCAGTTCAGTGGTCCTCGCAAGGGTCTCGCGGCTTCTAAGTCCACTATTGCTAGGTGGGTCCGCAAAGCCATTTCTGAAGCGTACTCTGTCCGCGGTCTGTCGCTGCCGGCGACGTTAAGAGCTCATTCCACTAGAGCTCAAGCGGCTTCCTGGGCGGAGTTCGCTTTTGTTCCGCCGGTTGACATCTGCAGAGCAGCAACCTGGTCTTCCTTGCATGCCTTTGCAAAGCATTACCGCTTGGATGTTCAAGCTCGGGACGATGCTAAGGTGGGGGCTGCGGCTCTTATCTCAGGTTTGGCGGGCCCCTCCCAGGTTTAGGTACTGCTTTGGTACTGCCCTACCTTACCCTGGACTGGCCCGGAGAAATGATAAGGAAAACGAAATTAGGTCTTACCTGCTAATTGTCTTTCCTTGAACTTTCTCCGGGCCAGTCCAGGGACCCACCCTGGTGTTCAGCTTTTCGGCATCGGTATCTATATTTCTGTCTTTTTGGCATCTTCAAAGCATTTCATCTTCTTGGCGTCTTCGCTCCAGATGCACAACTTGGGGCTAGGCGCATGCACTTAATGCCAAACTCGGATGACTCGGTAGTATCTACTCTATTTGAAATATTAAAAAAAAAAAAAAAAAGTTAATTGATAGCATTCAAGGGAAGTGTGTTTCTTGCTTCCTCGTTGTTCAAGAACTATAGATTGTTATCAGTTTTTCAAGGGTTAATCTACTCTTTTCAGGTTTGTTCTCTTTAGTTGCTTTGACAGAAGGAGACTGATGGTTAGCCCTAAGGGGGAGTGGCTTCACCTCTCAGGAAAACTTGAAGCATTCAGTCCTCAGTTGCTATAGGGGATTGACAACCCTACCTTACCTTACCCTGGACTGGCCCGGAGAAAGTTCAAGGAAAGACAATTAGCAGGTAAGACCTAGTTTCGTTTTGCTAGTGTCCTGTGAGCGTTTTTGAGGCCTGCTGCCGAGTAAGAAGCATGTTCTGTGGGTTAGCAGAGCTCAGGATCTTGGCGGGCCTTTTTCCTGCCATTTTTCTTCACAGTGCTCTTTTTCTTTGCTGACAGCTTTCTTTAATTAATCCTTGTAGTTTTCTGGTTACTCAAAATTACTTTTGATTACTTTTAATTTTCAATGTTTTGGAGCTCTTAAAGGGCCAGTACAGAAAAGTAAAAAAAAAAAAGAGAAGATTCTGCACATTTTTGTTTTGTTGCCCTTTTTGGTGGTCTGCGGGAGCCATTTCTTTTACTATCCAGTCTCTCGGATCCCGTAGCGCTAATGCCTACGTGGCCACAATGCCTGGTTTGTGGCACCCGTAGGGCCTTGGTCTTGGACACAGGGGTGTGTCGTGGCTGCGCATTTGAGGCGCTTACTATGGAGCAAGAAATGCAGGATCGGTCTAAAGAAGGTACTGCTCTGGTGGTGCAGGGTGCTGCCGCTTCTGCGGAAGGGAAGTCCCTGCGGGAGTCTTCGTCTGCTCTTCCTATTTCAAATTTGGCTTTGCCTGGTAATTCCACCACTCCCATGGTGTCTGGGGCAGCTTTTGAGGGTTTCTCCCCAGATTTTGTGCTGCTGCTTCATCAGGCTTACTGTTTGCGGCAACAGGGGGCAGTCACGGATGCCTCGCTTATTGGGGCAGCAGGAGGCCAAGTGGCCACTGAAAGGTTCGGTGGTAGTGATGGTAGACCAGTTAAGAGGGCCCGGTCAGTGGAAGATCAGCCTCTTGGTTCGGACTGGCTGGATGCAGAGGACCTTGAGCTGGAGCTGGAAGCCAGGATGGAGGATTTAGAGGAAGGAGAGATTCAGGAACCTGAAGATCAAGTAAGGATTATCCGGGTCTTCCTAAGGGAGGAGCTGACAGCGCTCATTACGGAGTCCCTTCAGGCTCTCAACCTTTCGTCGGTGGTACCAGAGGAGGATGAGGGTTTGGAGGATCCTCTCATACAGGCGGTATGAAAGTCCCAGGCAGTTTTTCCTGTTCACCGTGTGGTTAAGCAGATGATTCAGGATGAGTGGGACGTGCCGGAGGCAGGCTTGCGTGGTGTGGGGTCCATGAATCGTCTCTATCCCTTGGCGGATCAAGAACGGGAAGTGTTTTGTTCTCTGTGTATAGATGCGGCAGTTTCAGCGTTCATGAAGAAGACTACCATTCTAGTTGAAGGCAGTGCGGCTTTGAAGGACGTACAGGATCGGAAGGTGGACGCCTTGTTGAAGCAAGCTTTTGAGGTTAATGCTCTGGCTCTGCAGGTCTCTATTTGTGGAGCTTGGGTTGCAAGAGCATGCCTTCACTGGTCGCAGCAGTTCAGCAAATGCAGGAGCAGCTAGCCGATGTGACAAGACTTGAGTCAAGTTCTGCATATTTGGCCGATGTCCAATATGATCTTTTTAGAGGTTTGGCAGATAGCATCGCTTCCTTGTTAGCCGCATGCAGCTATCTTTGCTCAGGAACTGGGTGGCAGACAGTTCCTCCAAGTCACGCCTTAGCAAGCTTCCTTTTAAGGGGAAGTTGTTTGGAGAAGATCTTGATAAGCTGGTCAAGGATTTGGGGAATTCTAAAGGAGGTCACTTGCCGGAGGATAAACCAAAGCAGAGCCGAGCCCAGTTACCTTTCCATAGGCAACCTTGGGATTTCAGGCGTTTTCGTACCTCCCGTTTGGGAGATTTTCAAAGAGGACAGTTTCTCCAGGACCAAGCAGGAAGTCAGTCCTCACATATGGGTGACGTCGGCGCCGACGGAGCCCTCGCGGAGCAATTTTCCCCAGCTTTCAAAGAAAGCCTTTGGGAATTGCAGCGCGCATGCGCGGTCTCCTTCCCGCCCAAGGGTGCCATCTTAGCCAGTCTTCTTTTTTTCCGCGGAGCCCTGACTACCCGTCGTGTCCCCGCTGAAAAAGTTGATTTTAGTGATTTATTTCTATTTCTTTCTTCGGTTCGACGCCGGTCTTTTTTCCTGCCCGGACTCGCGACGCCGTTGCGAGTCCTTCTGTTATTTTTCGGTTTTTCTGATTTTTGGTCAGTTTCGTTTTTCGGTTTTTCGCTGGCAGCCCGGTCCTTTGACCTTGCAGGGGCCCTTTTTCCCCCGATGGCTGCCAGTGGTTTCAAGCGGTGTGTTCAGTGTGACAGAAATATGTCACTCACTGACACACATGATAATTGCCTCCGCTGCCTCGGCCCGGATCACGAAGAACTGATCTGTGGGGCCTGCAGCAAAATGTCCTCCAAAGCGTTAAGGAGTCGGCGGCACCAGCGGGAACGAATCTTCGCTGACCCCGGCCGTACCCGGACCTCGTCGGAGGCCTCGGCGTCCAGAGGTTCCAGCTCTGACCATCGCCGAAGTTCCTCCGACAGGGGTTCTCCCTCCGGGGACCATCGACGGAAGGTAAAACCCGCGAGGGCGGCGTCGGTGGACGCTCCTGGCTCCGCGAGGGCCAGGTCGCATAGCCCCGATAGCCGTCCCGGGTCTTTGGAGAAGGAGCACCTCCCGAAGCGACCTCGTCTGGAGTCGGAGTTGCCTGCTCGGGTAAGTCCTGTAGTCCTCCTGGACTCGCCTCCGAGGGGTCCGACGTCGGGCCCGACGCCGTCGGGGCCCGAGTCGGGGACTGCTGGGTCACCTGAGGTCGGACTCAGGTTGACGGCCATGGAGAGCAGACTATCTGCCTTCATGGACCAGCAGCGGGCACTGATCGCTAGCCTCGCTGGCGCCGCTACCCCGACCGCCGGGACGTCGACGTCTAAGTCGACCCCGGAGACCGAGCCGATCCTCGAGTCCATGCGAACTCGAGTCGATCCTCGGTCGAGGTCACCCTCGGCCTCCCGTTCGGGACCGAGGTCGTCGACGCCGACTCCCTCGGTGTCGGGGCAGCCGACGCCTCCGCCTGCCCGAGCCGACCCCACCGATTCCTCCTCGGAGTCGGCCTGGGAGTCTGAAGAGGAAGAGTCACCTGATTCGTTTCGGACTCGGTGTGTCCCCTCGGACTCACCTGAGTCCGAACCTCGGAAGCAGTCCCCTCTGGAGGATGCCCGGTTCTCGGACTTCGTCAGGGATATGGCCAAGGCTTTGGCCTTCCCTGCGGATCCCGAGGAGGAGCCTCGAGCCGAAGAGCTCGACGCCCTTCAGTATGACTCTCCCGCCAGGGAACACTTTACTGTACCGGTTCCTCCCATGCTGGAACGACTACTCTTCCGCATGTGGGAGAGTCCGGCATCGTCGCCGGTATTAAGCAAGCGGGTCGATTCCATCTATCGAGTCCGCAAGAGTCCCGGCTTCCAAAAGGCACAGCTACCGCACCATTCCATGGTAGTGGAATAGGCCATGCATAGGCTTAAGAGCCAGAAGATGCATTCCTCGGTGCCTCCTGGCAGGGAGGCCCGTAACCTGGATGGCCTCGGTAAGAAGTGTTTCCAGGGCTCTATGCTTGCTTGTCGGGTCCAGACCTACCAGCTCTACATGGGCATGTATCTCAGAGACCTGGCTAAAGAGGTAGCCGGATTCTCCGCTGGGCTGTCCGAGGAACCTTTGCGGAGGTTCCTGGCCTTGACAACTGGTATTCGGGAATGCTCCAAATTCATGTCCCGAGCAGCCTATGATGGCTTTGAAGCATCGGCTCGAGTGGCCGCAGCCGGCATCGGTGCCCGCCGACAGGCTTGGCTTCAGTCGTCTGACCTTGAACCCTGGGTGCAGGACAAGTTGGTCGATGTCCCCTGCCGAGGTGAGAACCTCTTTGGCAAGCCCATGGCTGAAAAGGCTGCACAAATCGAGACGAGACTCTCACCAGAACTAGGCTTTCTAGGAAGACCTCCGCCCCTTCCCAGAAAAAGAAGGGCTCGGGAAAGAAGTCCTTTTACCCGAGAAAGGCGGCTGCCTATAAACACTACCCTCAATATCAGGCCTCCGCAGCTCCCCAACAGGGTCAGCAGGCCAAGGGACGGGGTAACGGGTCCCGTAGGCAGCAAGCCCCCAAGCCTGCACCACCGGCCCCTGCTCAGCAGGGTGGGGGTTTTTGACTTCATCAGCATAGCCTCTCCCCCTCAGCTGGTTCCTCCCAGCACCGGAGGCCGGCTGGTTCACTTTGCCCACAGGTGGTCCAACATCACTTCAGATGCCTGGGTGCTTCAAGTCGTAAGAGAAGGCTATCTTCTCCACTTCCACCAGGTCCCTCCCTCCTATTTCCCGGGAGAACCTCCACGACTCCCTCTGCACAGAGACTTACTCCTTCAGGAGTTAGCAAGTCTTCTTCAGGAACAGGCGGTGGAACCGGTGCCCCACCACCTGAGAGGTCAAGGTTTTTATTCCAGGTATTTCCTGATACCAAAAAGAACAGGAGGCCTCAGACCCATCCTGGACTTGCGCAACCTCAACAAGTTCCTCGTGAGGGAGAAGTTCAAGATGCTTACCCTTGGAATCCTTCTGCCCTACCTCCAGCAGGGAGATTGGCTATGCTCCTTGGATCTAAAAGATGCCTACACGCACATCCTCATCCACCCAAGCCACCGCCAATACCTAAGGTTTGTGGTGGCAGGAAATCATTACCAGTACAGAGTACTACCATTTGGCCTATCCTCCGCACCGCGAGTCTTCACAAAATGTCTCGCGGTGGTGGCGGCTTATCTCCGGCTTCACGGCCTCTATGTCTTTCCGTACCTAGACGACTGGCTTATCAGAGCATCGTCCTCTCCGGAAGTCACAAAAGCCACACACCGCACTGTGACTCTTCTGCAGTACTTGGGCTTTGTCATAAACTTCGCAAAGTCCACTTTGCTCCCCTCACAGGATCTCGAGTTCATCGGCGCAAGACTGCACACTCCTCAGGCACGAGCTTTCCTGCCTCTCGACAGGGCTCAACGGCTCATGGACCTAGCCGGCCGTTTTCGCAGCCAGTCCCTGGTCTCAGCCAGGCGCTTCCTGAGACTACTCGGCCATATGGCTTCCACCGTCCACGTGACCCCCAATGCCCGCCTGAATATGCGGCCTGCTCAATGGTGCCTTCGCAAGCAGTGGCAACAAGCCACGGGCGGCCTAGCCGACTTAGTGCGCGTCTCCGGACCGCTGGCCTCTTCTCTACAGTGGTGGCTTCATCGGCCGAACCTGGTGCTCGGAATGCCTTTTCAGTCACCTCAGCCGGCTCAAGTGCTGACGACCGATGCTTCTCTCCTAGGATGGGGAGCGCATTGCCAAGGGGCATGTACTCAAGGTCTCTGGACCACGTGGGAGTCTGCTCAGCAGATCAACTTCCTGGAGCTCAGAGCAATCCGTCTGGCTCTCAAGGCTTTCTCCCACCTGACTTCTCACCAGTCCGTCCTTGTCCAGACAGACAATCAGGTTGCCATGTTCTACGTGAACAAACAGGGAGGCACGGGCTCCTTCCTTCTCTGTCGAGAAGCACAGAAGCTCTGCTCTTGGGCCGTCAGCCACGGCATTCTTCTCAAGGCAGTTTATCTCCCAGGCCAAGACAATTGCCTGGCCGACAAACTCAGCAGGATCCTCCAGCCGCACGAGTGGCGCCTGGATCCCTTGGTAGTTCAGAAACTTTTCCTGAAGTGGGGCCTCCCCACGATGGATCTCTTTGCCAGTCCTCTCAACCGGCAACTTCCTCGCTTCTGCTCTCGTCAGCCGCATCCCCTTCGAGTAGCGGCGGATGCTTTTCTGCTCTCATGGTCGAAGAGCCTTCTGTATGCCTTTCCTCCCATCCCGCTAGTCTCTCGAACTCTTTTCAAGGTTCTCCGAGACAAAGCTTCCATGATCCTGATAGCTCCTCGCTGGCCCAGACAGCCGTGGTTTCCACTCCTGCTGCAATTAGCGGTAGAGGATCCGTTCCCTCTGGGGTTTCAACCGGATCTCCTAACACAGGATCAGGGGTCCCTGCTACACACCCCAACCTCAGATCTCTACATCTGATGGCCTGGCTGCTGAAAGGGTAGTCCTTGCTCCCCTTCTACTGCCGGCAGAGGTGGAAGAGGTCGTCCTAGCTTCTCGGCGACCTTCTACCCGCAAATGCTACGCCCTTAAATGGCGTCGCTTTTCCGCTTGGTGTGCCCAGCAGTCTCAGGATCCCTTCTCCTGCTCGGTGTCGGTGATCTTGCAGTACTTGCTCTACCTCTCTAATCTGGGACTTAAGTCCAACTCCGTCAAAGTTCACCTCAGTGCTCTTTCAGCACATCATGTGCCAGTGGACGGCAGACCTCTTTCCAGCGACCCTCTCGTAGCGAGGTTTCCTCCGAGGTCTCCTTCTACTTAAACCACCTCTGCGCCCGCCAGCACCTGACTGGGATCTGAATGTGGTTTTACAGCGGATCACCTGTCCGCCTTTTGAACCTATGGCTACCTGTTCTCTCCATTTTCTTTCTTGGAAAACTTTATTCCTGATAGCCCTCACTTCCGCTAGACGCGTAAGTGAATTGCAGGCCCTCGTGTCTGATCCCCCTTACACTCGGTTCTACAAAAATAGGGTAGTCCTACGGACTCACCCGAAATTTCTTCCAAAAGTGGTCTCCCCTTTTCACATCAATCAGGAGGTGGTACTTCCGACCTTCTTTCCCAGGCCACACTCCAGCCGAGCTGAAATGGTCCTGCATACCCTGGACTGTAGAAGGGCATTGAACTTCTACCTTGACCGTACGCGGGAGCACCGTAAAGCTGCTCAGCTTTTTGTGTCTTTTGACCCCAATAAATTGGGGCTCCCGGTCTCCAAGCGTACTCTGTCCATCTGGGTTGCTGACTGCATCGCTTGGGCTTATGGGGCAGCCGGACTCTCGTTAGAAAGTCGAGTCACGGCTCATTGTGTTCGGGCGAAGGCTACGTCAGTGGCTTACCTCCGCTCTGTTCCGCTGGCAGACATCTGCCGGGCCGCTACTTGGTCTTCGAGCCAGACTTTTGCGGTCCATTACTGCCTCGAGAGGGAGTCCCGCAGGGACAGTGCTTTCGGACAGGCAGTCCTCCGAAATCTCTTCGAGGTTTGAGCAACTCCTACCCTCCATCCCGGATGGGGGCTACCGGTGGGTAATGATTCAGTGAAGATTCCTTCCTTCTGTGCCGCTGAGCTAGAGGGAGCTCATTTTTATGCTTAGGGTCTCCGGTAGCCTTAAGCTTGGGAGTCCCATATGTGAGGACTGACTTCCTGCTTGGTCCTGGAGAAAGCGTAGTTACTCACCTGTAACAGGTGTTCTCCAGGAGCAGCAGGAATCAGTCCTCACAACCCTCCCTCCTCCCCTTGGAGTTGCAATCATCTGCTTAAGTTTTTTTTTTTTGCAAATTTTTATGCTGTCTTTTAGCTATGTCATCAGACTGGCTAAGATGGCACCCTTGGGCGGGAAGGAGACCGCGCATGCGCGCTGCAATTCCCAAAGGCTTTCTTTGAAAGCTGGGGAAAATTGCTCCACGAGGGCTCCGTCAGCGCCGACGTCACCCATATGTGAGGACTGATTCCTGCTGCTCCTGGAGAACACCTGTTACAGGTGAGTAACTACGCTTTCCCTCTCAAGGTCAAAGTTTTAGAGGATTCCGGGGAGTGGGCAGAGTATTTTCTAGTCCCTCTTCCTCGGGTTTTCGGAAAGCACAATGAATGAGGTGGACCCAGGCAGGAATTCAGCCAGTAGGGAGTCGACTTCGGGAGTTTCTTCCTGCCTGGGTCCAGATAACATCCGATCAGTGGGTGTTGGAGGTCATTCGCGAAGATTATTCTTTCGAGTTTCCCGTCCAGTGGTCTACTGTTTTGTCATGTCGCCATATAGGGGGCGAGAAAGGACGATTGTGGTACGGGAGACTCTGGCTTGTCTTTTGCAGCTGGGAGCAGTGGTTCCGGTTCCACGAGAGTACTACGGTATCGGTCGATACTCAATTTATTTTGTGGTGCCAAAGAAAGACGGGGCCTTTGGCCCGATTCTGGATCTCAAGGGGGTATATCGCTGTTTGTGGGTACCTCATTTCCGAATGGAGACCTTATGTTCGGTTATAGTGGTGGTTCATCAAGGGGAGTTCTTGACATCTCTGGATCTCACCGAAGCATATTTACACATTCCGGTCAGGCCAGAGCATCAGAGGTTTCTAAGATTTGCACTACCATGGGGGGCATTTTCAGTTTCAGGCGTTGCCCTTCGGTCTGCCTACGGCTCCATGCACCTTCACCAAGGTTATGGTGGTGGTAGTGGTGGCGGTGGTTCTTCAGAAGCAAGGAGTATTAGTTCATCCCTATCTTGATGACTGGTTGATTTGAGCAAAGTCCAGGACTGAGAGTGTGCGAGTGACAGACAGAGTGGTAAAGCTCCTGTAGAGTCTCGGTTGGGTGGTCAATACGGCCAAGAGCCAATTGGTTCCAGCGCATGTTCTAGAGTATTTGGGGAGTTCGCTTCGACACTTGTGTGGGATCGGTTTTCCTGCCGGATCTCCGAGCCCAGGGCCTGCGGCTTCTGGTATGTGATTTTTTGAGGACTTCTGCACCATCGGCCTGGCACAATCTCCGCGTGTTAGGGACAATGGCGGTGACTCTGGAAGTTGTGCCATGAGCCAGAGCTCACATGCGCCCCTTACAGAGGTCGCTGCTCCATCGATGGTCTCACCAGAACGACTCTCTGTCCAAGCACCTCCCCTGTCCATTGCAGGTCAGGAAGTCTCTTCATTGGTGGCTTCGTCCGCAGAATCTCACAGTGGGCATGCCTCTCGAACAACCACAGTGGATGCCAGTCTCACAGGATGGGGAGCTCATTGTGGAGAGCTCTTCGCGCAAGGCTGCTGGACTGAGCAGGAAGCCAAATGGTCCATCAATCGGTTGAAGTTGCGAGAGGTAGCTCTAGCACTTTGGGCCTTCAAATCCAGCTTATGGGGGTCGAGCGGTTTGAGTGCTCTCGGACAATGCCGTGACAGTTGCGTACCTCAATCATCAAGGGGGCACGGGAAGCGCGGCTCTGGAAATGGAGGCGGAAAATCTCCTCAATTGGGTAGAGCCTCGGCTCCAGGCTCTGTTGGCGGTGCACATTGCAGGAACGAACAATGTGATGGCAGACTTTCTCAGCCGGGTTCGAGTGGATCCCGGAGAATGGGAGCTTCATCTGGAGGTGTTTGCTCAGATAGTCCTCAAGTGGGGATCTCTGGTTATGGATCTCATGGCGACCTTTCGATCGGCCAAAACCAGTCGCTTTTACAGCAGACGACAAGAACGAATGTTGGAAGGTCTAGATGACTTACTCCAACAATGGCACACTCACGGTCTCCTCTACGTTTTTCCCCCTTGGGCTCTCATAGGACGAGTGGAGAAGCACATCGAGGCTCATCGGGGAAGAGTGCTTCTAGTAGCTCCAGATTGGCCTCATCGTCCATGGTATGCCGATCTGGTGCGTCTGCTCGACGGGGAACCATGGCAGATGCCGCTAAGGGAGGATCTGCTGCTTCAGGGTCCTCTACGAATGCCTCATGTACATCGGTTCTCGCTTACGGCTTGGACATTGAAAGGGCTTGGTTAAGGAAGAAGGGTTATTCCAAGGCGGTGATTGACACCTTACTTCTGGCCAGAAAGAGGTCCACTTCCTTAGCATATGTGCACGTCTGGCGTGTTTTTGAGGACTGGTGTGCTCAACATCAGTTTCGTCCGGCCTCAATATCTGTACCGACAGTGTTGAGTTTCTTGCAAGACTGGTTCGATAAGGGATTGGCTGCCAGTTCATTAAGGGTGCAGTTGGCAGCTATTTCTTGTTATCGATGAAAGGTGTGTGAGAGCCAGAAGGGAAAAAGAGTTAACACAAAGAATATCTAAAATATGTCCAAATTACTCGCATGGTACTGAATGTGCATTGTGGGATGCTGTGGGTAGTAGGTGATATCATGTGAGAAAAAACACACTTGTTTATAGAGCACAGGAGAGAGAAGACATCATTTAGTATGGTTATATCAGTTTGACATGGGGCCTACTGAGGCCTAGTGTGGAAACTGTCAGAATACCAGAGCATTAATAAGATATATATTTTCTATATTTCTTAAAAATAGGGGATGGAAAAACAGACAAGGTGGAAAGTTGAATAGGTGGGAAATAGGTCAAAATAACAAGGAATAAATCTGAAAAAGGCCTGAGCACATGTTTAAATACAAGGCCATAAAGGATCACAGGTCAGAGTGCAGATATGACAGGGCAAAGGAATGAAAGAAAGAATTGAAAGAGGAAATTCAGATGCCTGGAATCGAAAACAAAGGGACTATTTGGAAAAAAAGCTATATAACAGGACAGATCTTTAAAATATTGGGAATTTGCAATCCATTATCGAAGGAGGGTGGATTGCAAGTTCCTACCGTATGCCTGCTAATGAGAGAATAGTATGTGTCTGATGTCTGTGTGAATGTCTATCTTTGAGTGTAGCTAGGAATCTCACACTGTCATATATCTTTCTCTTTCACTGTGCTAGGATCTGTCTATGGACAAGAAATCTCTTTAATTACTTTATAGCTGTAAGTGGAGGGTGAAGGAATTTTCCAAGTGTACTTTGTATTTAGTTAATTTTGGTTGCGCTACCTATATGCTTGTTTCTGTGATGTATAAGGAATAAAGGATTTTATTTGTAAGAAGAATCTGTGAGAATTTTGTGCCAGGTACGAGTATAATCTGCATGAGGTATGATTTATTGGGAAGAGGTGGTAAGCTCTCTCTGTATGTGAATGTAAGGTTTTTGTTTGTTTTCCCCTCTTGCACGAAGGAGGACGGGCGGAAATCTGCCTGGCCAATGGATTGGCCCCCCCCCCTCCCTGGTTCCGTACAGGCGCAAGGAGTTCCTTTGGAGGTCCATGCCGATGTTGTCTGTTTCTTGAGAGCGGTATCCCGTCTACATTCTTCATGCAAGGTGGTTTCTCCTCCGTGGGATCTCAACCTGGTTTTAGGAGCCTTGACAAGGGAGCTTTTTGAGCCTTTGCATCAGGCTTCCTTAAAGGATTTGACTTTGAAGACAGTATTTTTGGTAGCCATTTGCTCTGCACGTCGAATCTCTGAGTTGCAGGCTTTGACTTGTCGGGAACCGTTTCTGACTTTTCTAGGGAAAAAGTGGTGTTGCGTCCCGTACCGTCTTTCCTACCAAAGGTAGTTTCACCATTTCATGTGAATCAGTCGGTCTCTTTGCCCGTTTAGGGTGTTTCGGGGGAGACCGCATCGGACCGTAGTTTGCGTTTGTTAGACATTAAGAGGGTACTTCGGCGATACTTGAAGGTCTCGGAGTCCTTCCGCAAGTCTGATCGTTTGTTCTTTCTCTTTGATGGGCCGCGTAAAGGTGAAGTGGCGTCCAAAGCTTCAATTTCCAGATGGGTTTGTGAAGCAATAGCGTCAGCTTATATCTTGCAAGGTCATCAGGTGCCCTTGTGGCTGCGGGCTCATTCTACTAGAGTGCAAGTGGCTTCATGGGTGGAGCATAGCTTAGTTCCGCCGGTTTAGATTTGCAGAGCAGCCACTTGGTCTTCCTTGCATACTTTTAGTAAACATTACCACCTGGTTGTTCAAGCGGCGGGAGATGCCTGTTTCGGGTCGGCAGTTTTGTGGTCCGGGTGGACAGGTCCCTCCCAATAGTTTACTGCTCTGTTACATCCCAGAGATGAGGGATTGAACTGGAGGGATGATAAGGAAAGAGAAATTAGACTTAACTGCTAATTGTTTTTCCTTGAGGAACTCCAGTTCAATCCCGATTCCTGCCCGGGGATTTTTTGGTCAGCTTCCGCAAAGCCTGTTTTGTGATGCGCAGTGACTACAATCCAGTAGGAGAAGTTCAGCAAATGTGGTCTGTATTCAGGCAAAGTATATCTTGTATTCTTTCTTCTCTTTCCTTTCTGTCCTATTTCTGCAAACGGGAGAAGGAGAGTTATCCTCTCATTTACAGGGTTTTAGTTCAGTGTTAGAGTTAAATTGTATTTAATATTATAGCTACTTATTTGTTGCTCCTTTTTGCTTTGTCATTAGATCACTGGGAGCTGGTTGGAGGTGCCAGCAGGATATCTACAGTGGTGTCACAGTTCTGACATGCCCAGTCTCCATGCTGCGAGAAGAGGTGCACAACCCAGAGGTGAGGGACTGAACTGGAGTTCCTCAAGGAACAACAATTAGCAGGTAAGTCTAATTTCTTTTTTATACAATTACCAGAATCAATTGACCAGATTTAATTCCTCTGCTATCTTCTAGGAGGAGCTCTGAGGAGGGCACTGATTCACTAATATTTATATCATTCTTGCCCTATATATTTCCTTGTGTGTTGATATTCTTTCTCCTAGGTCCTGAACAAGCTACTTATGTTCTCCTTTACCTCACATGTCAATTACTTTTATGATATGTCTGACTCTAGGTGCCTGCTGTAAGATAAGGGTATGTGTCACTTCAAGTTGTTAAGTGCTGTCGAGTCGGTGCAGACTCATGGCAGCCCTCTGGATAGTTGTCCTAAACTGTGTTCGTTCTTCACTCAGATGGCTAATTGTTGATAGAGTGGCATACATAGCTGCTGTTATTTTATCGATCCATTACATTGCTGGCCCAACTCTGTTGTGTTGACCTTCAACCTTGACAATCATAATGTCTTTCTCTAATGATCTCTCTCTTCGCATGATGTGTCCAAAGTATGAAAGTTGAAATCTTTTTGTCTGAGCTTCTAAGGAAAGGTTAGGTTTGATTTCCTCTAGTACTGACTGGTTAATTCTTCGGACTGTCCATGGTATACACAGTATTCTTTGCCAGAGTGGAGGAGTAGCCTAATGGTTAAGAACACTGGCTTGGGAACCCAGAGACCAGGGTTTGAGTCCCACTAGCACTCCTTGTGGCCTTGGGTAAGTCACTTAACCCTCCATTGCCTCAGAAAAATCAGTTATCAATGTCCCTGTTTAATGTACAAGTTTAAATTTCAATGTAAACCACTTTGATTGAAATGATATAGCGGTATATAAAACCTGTTAAATAAAATAAATAAATAATTCAAAGATGTCGATTTTCTTCTTGTCAATCATTTTTACTATCCAACTTTAGCATCTATATGATATCGAACATGTCATGGCTTGGACAAGTTGAATCTTTATGTGGAGAGATACATCTCTGCTTTTAAGAACCTTGTCTAGGTACTTCATGGCTATTGTGGTGGTCGCGCCCCTACCAGGCGGTCGCCTAGTAGGGACGGGAAGCCATCTTGAATTCCTCTTTACCAAGGATTGTAGTTGTGTATAGAGATAAATGAACCAAGTGGTTGTTTCAAAGCACACTGGAATTTTATTAGCTTCCGTGGCAAGCGGATAACAAATCTTTCAAGCAGTTGTGCACTCAAGTCAAAGAAAATAAAGGATAATCTTCTCCCATTAAAGCAAAGCTTACAACCAGTGTTGTAGTAGAATTATTTATACAGGCTTTCTTTTCTTTTCCCTTTATGATGCTTCTCAATTCCGTAATCATAAAGCACATGTATTTACAATTCCTAACTTCTCACTGCTCTCAGGCTTTCATTACTTAGCCACAATGCACATATCACAGTCCATCTCAGAACAAGCTGAAGTCAGGTCACTTTCTTTACTTTCTACCTCCATGCTTTCTGCTGAGCTGTATCTTGGCAAAGTTTGAAAACGCTCGGGCACTTTATGCTTAAGGTCCTTTAACAGGTTAAACAGCCTATTCCACTGAATGGCCCCTTCTCCTCTAGGTAGGACTTCAACGGGCTTCTCCTGTTCAGTTTCTCCTGAAAACCCCTTCTTCCTAAACCGGGTTTTCCCAGGCCTAAACCTCTCTTCAGAGTCAGAGCAAGAAACACCGGGTTTTGGCTTTACTGCTTTCTTTCTCCTACCTTGGAGTCTTGTTGCAGCACCTTCCTGGCTGAGGCTTCTGTGGCTTGTGACTCTCTCTGCCTCTGAGCTAGACAGGGAATCAGGGTCAGATCTCCACTTCCCTTCCTGGGGCTTCTGCTGCCTGCAGACAGACCCTTCATCAGAGGAGTCTAAGCATTCTTGCTTTAGCCTTCCCAAAGCCAACCTTTTCTCTCTCTCCCTCTTGCCAGTCTGTTTGGTCCTCTGCCTGGAACCTTCTCTGTAGCTTCCTTGGCTGCAGTGCTGGCTGCTCTTGTCTCTGCTGCTGCTCTCTTTGTGGCTGCTTCTCTCTTGGCTGCTTCTTGCTTGGCTGCCTTTCCCTTGGCTGCTTCTCTCTTGGCTGCTCCTCTCAACTTTGTTTGTTTTCTCAAACTTAAACGTTGAGCAGGGCACCTCCCTCTCTGACTCCACCCACTTGTACCTCCTACTCTTACCTGAGGTTGTCATGGAGTCTGGGAGTGGCTTAAACCTAGCTCTACCCTCTTGGTTTCTCTCGGGGATTTTGCTGTGGTGTATGTATTCTACTGCACCCATCCCCCGAAAAGAAGAAAAAGTTCTTTCTCTTTTATTTCCATGCTGAGCTGCACTCTCCTTACCACACTATTCTGCCAAGAGCAATACATCATCGGATTTCTTGACTGCTTGTCATTCTTTAAATTCATTATTGATCCAAGCAGGTTAAAGTTGTCCACTATTTCTATTTCTTCTCCATCAATGATGAACAATGATTTTGCCAATTGTCAGGATCTTGGTTAAGGTTAGACCAATTTTGAGTCTATGCTCCTTGATCTTGAGAAGCAAATGTTTCAGATTGTCTTCACCTTCAGCCAGTACTGTGTTGTTATCAACATAGCGAAGGATGTTATGAGGCTTCCCCCAATCTTCACACCATGGTTCTCTTTAAACAGTCCTGCTTCTCTGATGATTTGTTCTGCATATAAGTTAAACTGGTAGGGGAAAGTATGCAGCCTTGTTGTACTTCTTTGCTGACTTTAAACCATTTTGTTTCTCCTTGTTATTTATTTAACATTTGCTTCTATACCGCGCTATTAAAATCAGCGCGGTGTACATCAAACAAGCATACTACAATGTATACAAACAATTGTTCCATTCAAACGATTGCTTCTTGATTAATGTAAAGGTTGTGCATGAGAACTATTAGGTGTTCTGTTATAACCTTGCTTCTTCATGTGGCCCAGAGTTTCTCATGATTTACATAGTCAGAGGTCTTGCTGTAGTCAATAAAACACATATAGATATCTTTTTGGTATTCTTTTCTTTTTTCAAGGATCCATCTTGCATCCGTGATGAAGTTTCTCGTTCCTCGCCCTTTCCTGAATCCTGCTTACACTTCAGTTCTTGTTCCAGGTATGGTTGTAATCTCCACTGAATGATCTTAAGTAGAATCTTGCTGACATGTGGGATAAGAGCGATTGTGCACTAATTTCCACAGTCATTCGGATCACCTTTCTTTAGTATTGATATGAACACAAATCTTTTCCAGTCAGTTGACCATGATGTTGTCTTCCAAATTTCATGGCAGAGTCTTGTGAGTATGGTAACAGCAGTATCTGATTGTTGTAATACTCCAGTGGGAATTCCATCAATGCCTGGTGCTTTGTTCCTTGATAATGCTTTCAGTGCTGTTTCGACTTTTGCTTTCATCACCAACGGTTTCTGATCATAAGATACAGGTTGAATGTTGGTTGATTTTTATGGTATAGTGACTCTGTGTATTCTTTCCATCTTATCTTAATCTTCTCCAGAAACAAGTAGGAAGTCAGTCCTCACATATGGGTGACATCGGCACCGATGGAGCCTGCACGGAGCATTTCCCCAGCTTTCAAAGAAAGCCTTTGGGACTTGCTTCCATGTATGTGTGGTCCCCTTCCTGCCCAAGGGTGCCATCTTGCTCAGTCTCCTTTTTTCCACAGAGCCCAACGGATATCTGTCCAGTTTCCCCAGAAAATAGCCTTGCTTTATCTTTAAAAGTTAGCTTTTCCTGGTTTGTGTACCGGTTCTTCTTCCCGCCTTGAGCCAGCGCCAAACCCGGTGCTGTTCTCGGCTTTTTTGATCTAGGCTTGCCTCGACCGGCATTCGCACCTTTTTTCGCCTGGGAGTCATCGACCTCAGCCAGGTGTTTCCCACTATGTCTCCTGGTGGGTTCAAAAAATGTGACTGCTGTAGTCAAACCATGTCAATAACTGACACCCATGACTGCTGCCTATGCTGGCTGGGACCGGACCATGGCAGCACCTCCTGTGACCTGTGCCAGGCCATGACACCTAAGAGCAATAAAAAGAGGTCAGAGTTGCAGGAGAAACTGTTCCTAAGGTCCTACTCGGTTTCTTGTGAGGCCCAAGCACTTCCTGTGAGGCCCAAGCATCCTCAGAGTCCCGTAGTGGTGGTTTCTCTGAGAAAGCCCCGGACGCTGAGAGAGAGAAGAAAAAATCCTCAAAGTCCATCGAAGTTCCACCGGAGAAATCCAGTAGAACCACTCGGAGGGTTTCGGGTGGCTCCGAGAAATACCATCCCAAGGTCTTCAAAAAGGATTCTTCAGCCAGCAGAGACCATGCAAGATTCCTCGAGACCATAGTTCTTGTCGAGGATGCACTCGCAAGCATACTGGCGCCAGGCCCGAGATCCTCGGTGCCCGCGCTGAAAGCTGCAAAGCCTTCTGGCTTGGAAACCAGAATAGTGGCCCAGGAGCAGAACATCACTGTTTTCATGACCCTGCAGCAGGCAATGATGGCTGGTTCATCCACATTATCTGCCCCAACAACCAACCCCCTGACTGTGGGGGGAGCCTCCAGTCGTCGAACCCTGCTCTGAGCACCACCTGCATCGGGTAAGCCCTTGCCACTGGTCGAAGTCCCGGTCCCATTCCTCAGAAATCCGATCCTCCCCGGCTAGTTCCCACAACTCGGACCCCAGGTGGCCCCTGGCCCCTCAGCACTGGCCTCGAGGCAAGGAGTCACAGGGCCTCGGATTCATCGTCACCCCTCTACTCCGAGTGGGAGACCGACGATGAGGTATCCCTGGAAACCAGACGGCACCAATATATCCCCTCAGACCCGTCTCCCTCTGTGCCTGGTCCCATTCTCCTCCAGAGGATGTGGCCTTCCACAACTTTGTCAAGGATATGGTCAGAGCTCTCTCAGTGCAAACCGAGGCAGAGGAGGATCCATATGCAGAAGAACTGGAGATTCTCCAGGACCAAGCAGGAAGTCAGTCCTCACATATGGGTGACGTTGGTGCCGACGGAGCCCTCGCGGAGCAATTTCCCCAGCTTTCAAAGAAAGCCTTTGGGAATTGCAGCGCGCATGCGCGGTCCCCTTCTTGCCCAAGGGTGCCATCTTGCTCAGTCTTCTTTTTTCCGCGGAGCCCTACAGACGCTGTTTGTGATCGCCGCTGAAAAAGTTGATTTTATTTACTATTCTTTTCTCGGTTCGACGCCGGATCCTTTTCCCGCCCGGACCCAATATGCCGGTATCGAGTCCGTTCGTTATTTTTTCGGTTTTTGTCCTTTGTGACTAGCGTTCGCGCCATTTTTTCTTTTTTCACTGGCAGCCCTGTCTTTTGACCTCGCAGGGGCCCTTTTTCCCCCGATGGCTGCCAGCGGGTTTAAAAAGTGTGATCGGTGTAAGAAACTTATGTCTCTTACCGACACACATGACTGCTGCCTCCGCTGCCTCGGACCCAATCATGACCCGATGATCTGTGGTCCGTGTGGCAAAATGTCCTCAAAAGCGTTGAGGAGTCGGCAGCATCAAAAAGAACGAATCTTCTCTGACTCCGCGTCCGGCTGGGCCCGGACCTCGTCAGAGGCTTCGACATCCCGGGACTCCAGTCCTGAGCATCGTCGGAGTTCCTCTGAGCGGAGGTCTCCTGCCCGGGAACATCATAGGAAGAAGTAACCCGCGAGGGCGGCATCGGTGGACGCTCCTGGTTCCTCGAGGACAAGGTCGCATAGCCCCGATAGCCGTCCCGGGTCCTCGGAGTCGGAGAGGCCTTCGAAACATCCTCATATCGAGATGGAGTCTCCTGGACACGTGAGTACTGTAGTCCTCGTGGACTCGCCTCCGAAGGAGCCGACGTTGGGCCCGACGCCGTCGGGTCCCGAGTCGGGGGCTGCTGGGTCTCCTGAGCTCGGACTCAGGTTGACGGCCTTGGAGAGCAGTTTCGCTGCCTTCATGGACCAGCAGCGGGCATTGATCGCTGGCCTCGCTGGTGCATCTGCCCCGACCACTGGGACGTCGACGTCCAAGTCGAACTCGGAGACCGAACCGATCCTCGAGTCCATGCGAGCTCGAGTCGATCCTCGGTCACGGTCTCCCTCGGCCTCCCGTTCGGGACCGAGGTCGTCGACGCCGGCCTCGGCGTCGGGGCATCGGTGCCCGCCCGACCGGAGCCGCTCGATTACTCCACCGAGGAGTCTGGCTGGGAGACGGAGGACGAAGAGTCCCCAGGTACTTTTCGGACTCGGTGCATCCCATCGGACTCGCCTGAGTCCGAACCTCGGAGACGGTCCCCCCCCGGAGGACACCCAGTTCTCGGACTTCGTGCGGGATATGGCCAAGGCATTGGCATTCCCCACGGATCCCGAGGAGGAGCCTCGAGCTGAAGAGCTCGATGCCCTCCAGTATGACTCTCCCCCGAAGGAGGCCTTTACTGTACCGGTTCCTCCGATGCTGGAGCGACTCCTCTTCTGCATGTGGGAGAGCCCGGCGCTGGTGTTAAGCAAGCGGGTCGATTCCATTTATCGAGTCCGCAAGAGCCCCAGGTTCCAAAAGACACAACTACCGCACCATTCCATGGTGGTGGAATCGGCCATGCATCGACTCAAGAGTCAGAAGATGCATCCTCGGTGCCTCCCGGCCGGGAGGCCCTCAACCTGGATGCCCTCGGTAGGAAGTGCTTCCAGGGCTCTATGCTTGCTTGTCGAGTCCAGATCTACCAGCTCTACATGGGCATGTATCTCCGAGACCTGGCAAAGGAGATTGCCGGGTTCTCTGCTGCTCTCTCCGAGGAACCTTTGCAGAGGTTCCAGGCCTTGTCCACTGGTATTCGGGAGTGCTCGAAGTTTATCTCTCGAGCAACCTACGATGGCTTCGAAGCATCGGCTCGGGTAGCCGGAGCCGGCATTGGTGCCCGCCGACAGGCTTGGCTTCAGTCATCCGACCTCAAGCCATGGGTACAGGACAAGTTGGTCGATGTCCCCTGTAGAGGTGAAAACCTCTTTGGCAAGCCCATGGCTGAAAAGGCTGCACAGATCGAGACCGAGACTCTGACCAGGACTCGGCTGTCCAGAAAGACCTCTGCCCCTTCTCAGAAGAAGAAGGGCTCGGGGAAAAAGCCCTTTTACCCGAGGAAGGCGGCTGCCTATAAACACTACCCTCATTATCAGGCCTCAGCAGCTCCCCAACAGGGTCAGCAGGCCAAGGGACGGGGTAATGGGTCCCGTAGGCAGCAGGGTCCCTAGCCCACAACACCGGCCCCTGCTCAGCAGGGTGGCGTTTTTTGACTCCGTCAGCATAGCCTCTTCCCCTCCGCTGGTTTCTCTCAGCACAGGAGCCCGGCTGGTCCACTTTGCCCACAGGTGGTCAGCCATCACCTCAGATACCTGGGTGCTTCATATAGTTCAGAAAGGCTATCTTCTACACTTTCACCAGGTACCTCCCTCCTACTTTCCAGGGGAGCCTCCAAGACTCCCTCTGCACAGGGACTTACTCCTTCAGGAGTTAGCAAGTCTTCCTCAGGAACAGGCTGTGGAACCGGTGCCCCACCACCTGAGAGGTCACGGCTTTTATTCCAGGTACTTTCTGATACCAAAAAGAACAGGAGGCCTCAGACCCATCCTGAACTTGCGCAACCTCAACAAGTTCCTGGCAAGGGAAATGTTCAAGATGCTTACCCTTGGAATCCTGCTGCCCTACCTCCAGCAGGGAGACTGGCTATGCTCCTTAGATCTAAAGGATGCCTATACTCACATCCTTATTCATCCAGACCACAGACAATATCTCAAGTTTGTTGTGGGAGGAAATCATTACCAGTACAGAGTACTGCCCTTTGGCCTATCCTCCGCCCCCAGGGTGTTCACCAAATGCCTAGCAGTGGTGGCGGCCTATCTAAGACTTCAAGGCCTTTTTGTGTTTCCATACCTGGATGACTGGCTCATCAGAGCCCAGTCTTCCCACGAGGCCACTCAGGCCACTCATCGCACTGTGACTCTACTCCAACACTTGGGATTTGTCATAAACTTCGCAAAGTCCACTTTGCTCCCCTCTCAAAATCTCGAGTTCATAGGCGCAAGGTTGAACACACTTCAGGCGCGGGCCTTCCTGCCTCTAAACAGGGCCCACAGGCTCATGGATCTCGCCAGCCACTTTCACAGCAATTCCCTGGTCTCTGCCAGGCAATTTCTGAGACTGCTCGGCCATATGTCTTCCACGGTCCATGTGACCCCCAATGCCCGCCTGAACATGCGACCTGCTCAGTGGTGCCTTCGCACTCAATGGCATCAGGCCACGGGGAGCCTGGCGGACTCAGTACAGGTGTCCGACCTGCTGGTTTCTTCTCTGCGGTGGTGGCTTCATCTGCCAAACTTGGTGCTGGGAGTGGATTTTCAATCTCCTCCGCCTTCTCAGGTGCTGACAACCGATGCTTCTCTCCTGGGTTGGGCAGCACATTGCCAAGGGACATGTACTCAAGGTCTCTGGGCTCCTTGGGAGTCTGCTCAGCAGATAAACTTCCTGGAGCTCAGAGCCATCCACCTAGCTCTGAGAGCCTTCTCCCACCTCACTTCTCACCAGTCTGTACTGGTCCAGATGGGCAATCAAGTTGCAATGTTCTACGTGAACAAACAAGGAGGCACAGGCTCCTTCCTTCTCTGTCAGGAGGCACAAAAACTGTGCTCTTGGGCCATCCTTCACGGCATCCTCCTCAAAGCTGTCTATCTCCCAGGTCAAGAAAATTACCTGGCAGACAAGCTGAGCAGGATCCTCCAACCCCACGAGTGGAGATTGGATCCGTTGGTGGTTCAGCGGATCTTTCTCAAGTGGGACCTCCCCACCATGGATCTATTTGCCAGTCCTCTGAACCGGCAGCTTCCCAAATTCTGCTCTCGATAACCGCATCCTCTCAGAGTAGCGGCGGATGCTTTTCTGATTCCATGATCCACAGGCCTCTTGTATGCCTTTCCTCCCATGCCACTGGTGTCTCGGACGCTCTTCAAGGTTCTCAGAGACAGAGCCTCAATGATCCTAGTGGCTCCCCGGTGGCTGAGACAGCCCTGGTTCCCTCTTCTGATGCAGCTGGCGGTGGACACTCCTCTTCCTCTGGGGTTCCAACCCTATCTCCTGTCACAGGATCAGGGGACTCTCCTACACCCCAACCTCCGGTCCCTTCATCTGATGGCCTAGCTGCTGAAAGGGTAGTCCTTGCTCCCCTCCTGCTGCCTCTGGAGGTGGAAGAGGTCGTCTTGGCCTCCAGGCAGCCCTCCACCCGGAAGTCCTACGCTCTTAAGTGGCGTCGGTTCTCCGTGTGGTGTGCTCAGCAGTCTGAGAATCCCTTCTCCTGCTTGATGGCAGTGGTCTTGCAATATTTGCTTTACCTCTCCAATCTGGGCCTTAAGTCCAACTCTGTCAGAGTCCACCTCAGTGCTCTCTCTGCGCATCACGCGCCGGTGGATGGCAGGCCTCTTTCCAACCACCCTTTGGTGGCTCGTTTTCTCCGAGGCCTCCTTCTCCTTAAGCCTCCTTTGCTCCTTCCAGCCCCTGAATGGGATCTGAATGTGGTCTTGCAGCGGATTACCTGTCCGCCCTTTGAACCTATGGCTACCTGCCCTCTTCGTTTTCTTTCCTGGAAAACCTTGTTTTTGGTAGCCCTTACCTCTGCTAGGCACGTTAGTGAACTGCAGGCCCTAGTGTCTGATCCTCGTTACACTAAGTTCTACAGGAATAGGGTAGTCTTACGGACTCACCCTAAGTTTCTTCCGAAAGTGGTTTCTCCTTTTCATCTCAACCAGGAGGTGGTTCTTCCGACCTTCTTTCCCAGGCCGCACTCCAGCCGGACTGAAATGGTCCTGCATACCCTGGACTGTAGGAGGGCCTTGTCCTTCTACCTTGACCGTACGCGGGAGCATAGGAGGGCTGTTCAGCTCTTCGTTTCTTTTGACCCCAATAAATTGGGGCTACCTGTCTCCAAGCGTACTTTGTCCATATGGGTTGCTGACTGTATCGCCTGGGCTTATGGGGCAGCCGGCCTCTCGTTGGAGGGTCGAGTCACGGCTCATCGTGTCAGGGCGAAGGCTGCGTCAGTGGCTCATCTCCGCTCTGTTCCGTTGGCAGACATCTGCCAGGCCGCTACTTGGTCTTCAAGCCAGACTTTTGCGGCCCATTACTGCCTGGAGAGGGAGTCCCGCAGGGACAGTGCTTTTGGTCAGGCAGTCCTCCATAATCTCTTTGAGGTTTAGGCAACTCCTACCCTCCGGCCCTGGTGTTGGGCTACCGGTCGGGGGCGTTTTCAGAGAAGATTCCTTCCTTCTGTGCTACTGAGCTAGAGGGAGCTCATTTTTCCGCTTGAGGTCTCCGGTAGCCTTAAGCTAGGGAGTCCCATATGTGAGGACTGACTTCCTGCTTGGTCCTGGAGAAAGAGTAGTTACTCACCTGTAACAGGTGTTCTCCAGGAGCAGCAGGAATCAGTCCTCACAACCCTCCCTCCTCCCCTTGGAGTTGCAGTCCTATCATTTCGTTTTTGCTAATTTTTTTGCTGTCTTTTAGCTATGTCATCAGACTGAGCAAGATGGCACCCTTGGGCGGGAAGGGGACCGCGCATGCGCGCTGCAATTCCCAAAGGCTTTCTTTGAAAGCTGGGGAAATTGCTCCGCGAGGGCTCCGTCGGCGCCGACGTCACCCATATGTGAGGACTGATTCCTGCTGCTCCTGGAGAACACCTGTTACAGGTGAGTAACTACTCTTTCTCCAGTACGAGTCTTCACACTAGAAAACTCTCACGGTGCTGGTGCAGCCAATCCTCGAGCGTCTCCCATTGAGAATGTGGGAGACCGCAGCATTGGTACTGGTGGTCAGCCGGCACCTCAGTGCCATGTACCATGTCAGGAAAAGGCCAGGGTTTCACCCACCCCAACTCCCACATAACTCCATGGTTGTAGAGTCAACCATGCAAAACCTTAAGAGCCAGAAGACCATTCTTTTGTCCCCCCTGGTAGGGATGCTAGAGCCCTCGATGTCCTTGGGCACAAGTGCTACCAGGACTTGATGCTGGGGTGTCAGAAACAGGCCTATGAGTTATATATAGGCATGAACCTCAAGGCCCGAACCTCCGGGATCAAGAACTGCTCTAAGTTCCTTTCCCAGGCGGCCTATGATGGCTTTGAGTCAGCGGCTTGGGTAACAGTGGCAGGCATCAGTGCTTGGCCCAAGCCTGGCTGCAGTCTTCAGACCTTGAGCAATAGGTCCAAGACAAGCTGCTCAACGTCCCCTCTACCAGGGAGAACCTGTTCGGCAAGCCTGTGGCCGACAAGGTGGCCGAGATAGAGGCCAATGTGGTGACTCAACAGAGGCTCTCCAAAAAGACCTCATCCTTCCCCCATAAGAAACCATCGGGGAAAAGACCCCTGTTCCCAAGGAAAAAATGAGCCCTTTCATCAGAGTCACCACTACCAGCCCTTCTTGGGCCAGCAACAGAGTTCTAACCCTAAAGACAAAGCCATGGAGCCCTGAAGCCAAAGGCACAGAAGCCCCAAGCCCCAGCTCCCACCCAGCCCAGGAGGGAGCTTTTGATTCACCAGTCCACAGGGGGTCACCTGGCACTCTTCGCCCACAGGTAGGCCAGTGTCACCTCGGACCAGTGGGTGCTGCAGGTGGTAAGGGAGGGATACCTTCTCCACCTACAGCAGTTACCACCCAGGTTCTTTCCAGGAGAGCCTGTGCAACCTCTCCTTCACCAGATCCTTCTGCTCTCAGAGCTCGCAGGTCTGCTTAGGGACAACACAGCAGAGCCTGTACCCAAACATCTATGGGGAAAAGGCTTCTACTCCAGATACCTCCTTGTCCCAAAGAGAACTGCCACCACACATCAGAGCGATCCCTAACCTGAGCCAGTTCAGAAAGGCCTTAAAACATTTCCTCTTCATCAAGCATCTCACTTACTGCCCGAACCCCAGCCACTAAGCATGTCCAATACCCAATAACTCCCTCTGACATGTATATAGTTACCCATTCATGGTTATGCATATGTATATAGTTTACCCTGTTTTCCAAGTTACTTGTTCCTGTTCAATGTAATGACCTGACTTTCGTTCATTGTCGGTTACCTTCTTGTTTTATGTAAACCGCGCTGATCGCAAATAGTGCGGTATATAAGAAATGAAAATAAATAAATAAATAAATAAACTGGGGGCCTCAGGCCCATACTAGACCTGCAAAACTTAAACAAGTTTCTGGTGAGGGAGTTCAAGATGCTGTCCCTTGGAACACTGATGCTTTACCTCCACCAGGGAGATTGTCTGTTCTCCTTGGACCTAAAGGATATGTACACGCACATCCTGATCCATCACTCCCATAGGCAGTACCTACGGTTCGTGGTGGAAGGAGGGCACTACCAGTACAAGGTGCTGCCCTTCGGCCTGGCCTCCTTGCCAAGGTTCTTTACCAAATGCCTGGTGGTAGTAGCCGCCTACCTGTGCCTACAAAGGGTTTGTGTCTTCCCCTACCTGGATGACTGGATCATCAGGGACGGTACAGCCTCAGAGGTTAGTCAGGATTTAGAGCGTGGAACCCTTGGGCCGGAAGGACTGGGGTTTCTAGTCCCACAGGTGCTCCTTGTGGTCTTGGGCAAGCCACTTAACCCTCCACAGCCCATGTTCCCTGTAAAATAGTTATCTCCAAGTTATAATGCCCTATTCAATGTAATTTCAGTTTGTTCAATGTAAACCTCACTGATGCAGAATAGCGCGGTATATAAGAGAATGTAAATAAATAAAATAAAATAAATAAACCCTTCTTTTGCAGCACCTGGGGTTCATCATCAACTACCCCAAATCCCATCTCTCTCCAGCCCAAAGTCTGGAGTTCATAGGTGCCCATTTGGACACATTACAGGTCAAGGCCGTCCTCCCAAGAGAAAGGGCAGAACGCCTCAGGCAACTGGCAGGAGAGATTTATTTATTTAGACAGTTTTGTATACCACCTTATCCTTCAATCAAAGTGGTCACAGCACAATTGGGGATACATTTAATAGGAGGGGATATGACTCATATACACAAATACTCTGTACTTGTAGGTCTAAATGGGTAGTATCTAGTGGTGGGCACTTAGAGTGGTTGCTCATAGGCCTCGGTAAAGAGAAAAGTCTTGAGTGCTTTGCGGAAGTCCTTGGTGTCGTTTAGGATCCTTAAGTCCATAGGGAGGGAGTTCCATAGTGCCGGCGCCAGAAGTGAGGGAGCTCTTTTGGATGTTGTTTGCTTAGTCTTGGGATAGCCCGCGGGTGTGCTCATCCTATTGGCATTGTTGGTTCTTCTAGGTCTGTTGCTGACATCCCTGGTTATTATATCCTGGAGCGCATCTGCTGAGCGGTGCTGGAGGATTTTGACGATATTCAGGATTGTTTTGAATTTTGCCCTTGCAATAATAATAATAATAATAATTATTATTATTATTATAATTATAATTATTGGTAGCCAGTGTAGTTGTTGTAGGTCGGGGGTGATGTATTCAGACTTTGCAGTGCCCGTGATGATTCGTGCTGCAGTGTTCTGTACCATTTTTAGTGGGTGAATAGTCTGCTGGGGGAGGCCTTGGTATAGTGAGTTCCCATAGTCTAGCAATGGGGTGATGGTTGCTTGGCAAACTGTGTGGAAGTGGTCTTGGTTAAGGATTGGTTTGAGTTTTCTGATGATTCTCAAACGGTGGTAGGCTTTTGTCGCAGTTTTAGTGATGTGAGATTTTAGGTTCAGAGCTCGGTCCACGGTAATGCCCAGGTACCTCACTTCATCCTTGACTGCTATATTTTTGTTTAGAATACTGATTGTTTGGGCGGCTTGAAAGCGGAGTCTCTAGTGATGAACATAGCCTCAGTTTTATCAAAGTTGACCGTCAGGTTGTTAGTGATGAGCCAGGTGTTCATGTTTTCAAGGCATCTTGTCATTGCAGTAATGTCAGGTGATTGTATGTTGATTGGGGCATATATCATGATATCGTCAGCATAAAGGTGGTAATGTAGCTTGTGGCGTTTGATGTTATTGCATATGGTTTGGATTATATATTAAAGAGTATGGATGAGAGTGCTGAGCTTTGTGGTATTCCTGGTGTGACAGGGAACTGCAGAGATACAACGCTGCTGGTCAATGCTTACTCTCCTCCTCTGCCTACTGGGCCATATGGTCTCGACAGTCCATGTCACACCTTCAGCCCACTTACACATGTGGACAGTCCAGTGGTGCGTATGCTCGCAGTGGGCTCAGGCCATGGGCAAGACTACGGGACAGGGTTAAGGTTACCCACCAACTGGAGGAGTCCTTCAACTAGTGGCAAATCTTGTGCAACCTCCAGGCAGGAATGCCCTTCCAGGCACCCACGCAGCAGAGAACCCTGACCACAGAAGCCTCCCTTCTGGGTTGGGGAGCACATTGTGGAGACCGCCACACACAGGGCAGCTGGTCTCAGGAGGAGTCACTTCTACAGATCAATCTGCTAGAGCTCAGGGCAATCTTCTTGGCCCTACGAGCGTCCCATCACCGCTTGTGACACTGGCCTGTACTGATCCAACCAGGTTGCCATGTTTTACGAAGTGTGACAAAAAAGAAATGAGACTGTCCCATAAATGTTTTATTACAAAATCTACAGAGAAATTATGCATTGTCCCCTTCAAAATAATCCCCCCCAGAGTTAATGAACTTCTGCATTCGCTTCTGCCACGTACAGAAGCACTCAGTAAAGTCCTCCTCCTTGAGGTCCCTCAGTTTCCTCATCACAGTGGCCTTGATCTCTTCTACAAAGGCGAAATGAGTTCCTTTGAGCACAGCCTGGGGAAGAGCCAGAAGTCGCACGATGAGAGATCTGGGAAATAAGGAGGGTGGTTGAGAGCTGTGATCTGTTTGTTGGCCAAGAACTGCCTCACACTGAGCGGGGTGTGTGCGGGCACGTTGTCGTGGTGGAGCACTCCTAAACAAAGGCATGGGGAGGGGTGATCTGCATGGACATGGCGACGGAGTCACAAGTCTGAAATCGAGGCCATTTAAAGATCCATGATCAGCTGAAACCTTCTACCACTCAAGTCAAAGATAACTACTCCAATTCATTATTCAAACCATAAGGTTGTATCGACTTCAAAGTGAATATCCAGTATGTCTCCCATTTATCAGAAAAAGCATCAATATCACCACCACATTGAGATATATGAACTTGATCAAAAACCCTCCATTTAAGCATCATAAAGTCATAAGAAAATTGCAGACAATGTTCCACAACAGGTGCCGAGATATTCCAGGTATTCAGCCGAGATCTGTGTTCCAATAAGTGCACCTTAATTTTTCTTCTGTTTTGCCGTACATAAATATGGGGACAAGGACAAATTATCACATAAACAACATATCAAGAATCACAAGACGTATGCTTTCTTGCTTTAATAAATCTTTGAGAACATGGATCTTGCCATTCACGTCCTTCAATCATCTGTGTACAAAAACTACAGTTCTGGCAAGCATAATGTCCAGAAGCTATTGGAATATCATTCACAGGAGCATACCAATAGCAAAATCCGCCCTTTCCTTTCTGAACACACTAATAAGACGCTTATCCACTCCTTAATCACCTCCCATCTTGACTACTGTAACCTACTCCTTGCTGGTCTCCCTTTGAATCATCTCTCTCTCCTTCAATCTGTTCAACACTCTGCTGCGCGGCTGATCTTCAGCCAGCCTCGTCATGCCCATATTACTCCTCTTCTCAAATCACTTCATTGGCTCCCTATCCGTTTCCGCATCCAGTTCATACTTCTCCTGCTGACCTATAAATGCATTCACTCTGCAGCTCCTTACTACCTTTCTTCTCTTATCTCTCCTTACAACCCCCCTCGGGAACTCCGCTCTTCTAGCAAACTTCTTCTATCTGTGCCCTTCTCTTCTATTGCTAACTCCAGACTTCGCTCCTTTCACCTTGCTGCATCTTACGCCTGGAACAAACTACCTGTGTCTGTATGCCAGGCACCTTCTCTGACCCTCTTCAAATCCAGGCTGAAAACTCACCTCTTCGCTGCTGCTTTTGGATCTTGACTCACCTGATATCCTTTTTCTTTTCCTTTCCCCCTTGTTTTATCCCTGCCTACACCTTCTGTGTTGTCTGTCTTGACTAGATTGTAAGCTCTGATGAGCAGGGACTATCTTTTACATGTCTGTGCAGTGCTGCGTATGACTTGTAGCGCTATACAAATGCTCAGTAGTAGACTGTTTTAACAAAAAAATCAAACAAGTTTTCACCTCAAGTGTATATAATAACTGGATAATTTTCAAAAAATTGATGAAGTTGTAAAATATCCCAGTGTTTATGAATCAAATGAGCTACTGAATGAGCAGTGCTTGAAAAGGGCAACGTTCTTGTCAGCTAATCAGAATCTTCCTTAGCTCTTTATGTAACCAGCAGATCTCTTTGTGCAAATACTGTCTGCTTATATGCATTATTGATAAAATGTTTCGGGTAACCACGTTGCCTAAATATTTGAGCCATAGCATATGATTGTTCTTTAAAATCATCAAAATCAGAGCACAGGTGTCTTATATGAAGCAAATGGCTAATAGGAAGTCCCAACTTCAACTAATGGGAGTTGGCTATGGAATCACAAAAATGATTATGTTCCACTGTTTTCCAAAATAAAGATGTTTTAATCCTGCCATCCCTTAGAAAAATCTAAATATCTAAAAAGTCAAAATATTGATGATAATGTAATTGAAATGTCAAATATATTTACATTAATTAATCCAGTGATGGAACTGCATTAATTCCAAATCGTTACCCAGGCCAGGTGACAAAGCTGTCAATCCAAACTGACAGGCTTTGACACTGTTACCAGCAGATGGAGGCAAAAAATTTGAACTTCCAGTGACGTCACCAGTATAAGGAGTGCTGCAGCCTGGAACTTGCCAGTATTTCTCTGCCTCCAGCAGATGGTACGACAGGATTTCTTTTTCTCTTGTGGCCTAACTTCCTGGAGTGCTGTCTATGGTCTCTGGCCTTCTGGTAGGGTCTGTGGCTGTGTGAGCTTTTCAGAAATAGTAACATAGTACATGACAGCAGATAAAGACCAGCATGGTCCAACTAGTCTGCCCAGCAAGGTGGCAAGAGTAAGTGCACTCACTGCTCTGTGCAGGTCACCCCTCCCCATGCCTTTGTTTAGGGGTGTATCCATCGCTTCGTGCAGGTCACCTCTGCTTATTGAGATATCAGAGACAGTTAAATTTATTTTATCCTGTTTCTATAAAGAGATCCATTGTGTCTGTCACTGTATTTTAATCTAAGGATCTTTGTCCTAATTGAGTTTGAGGAGCTTCTCTGCCCCAAGCCTTGACCCTCGAATCTTGGCTTGAAATAGCTGTGCTGGCAGGGTTCTTATGGGACCACTACCAGTGGCGAGTGAGTAGCCTGTTGTCCTCTCCCTTCCTCCCTCCCATGCCTCTCTGCAAGTTGCCTAAAATTTAAAGCTCTTGCAACAAAAAAAAAGAAAAGAAGAAAGAAGGAAAGGAAAAAGCCATTCGACACAGCAGCAGCATGGAGGTGCTTTCTTTGGGGCTCTGTGGAAAAAATACAGAGGATCATGTTCCGGTGGAGGAGAGCTCGTGTCTGAATGCGGCCAGCAGTGCAGGGTCAGTAGGAGCCGGCACATCAGCAGTATGGCCAGCTCCTTCTTCCCCAAGTGTGATGGGAAGACCGCCGGCAGTGCAGCTGCTCATAGCCCCATTGTTTCTACTTTGCTGGCTCCAATAGGAGCCAGTGAAAATCTGATTTCTGCACTGCTGGAAGCAGTGGAATCTGAGGTTCGAATGGCGGCCATTTTGGAACTAAACCAAATGGATCTTTTTGCAGTCTGGCAGTGGACGGAATTTGTGTTGCTATTACTGATATAACACCAAAATTTGAATACATTTTTTTTGTCTTTTGAATTGTGAAGTGAAACATTCTACTTCTGCTCTGTAACCATTGTCTTCTATAAACAAAACCTCCCATTAGATCACCACCGGTGGCATGGGATTTGAATCTTGTTCTCGGGCAGCTCATGAAACCGCTCTTTGAGCCTTTAGCCACTGCATCTCTGAAATTCCTTTCCTGGAAAGTCATCTTCCTAATTGCAGTCACCTCCGCACGCCGTATTAGTGCATTGCAAGCTCTAGTGGCTGATCCTCCTTATACAAGATTTCACCATGATAAGGTCGTTCTTAGGACTCATCCACACTTTATGCCAAAGGTGGTTTCCCCTTTCCATTTAAACCAAGCGGTTTACCTTCCTGTATTCTTTCCAAGGCCTCATGCCTCCAATGCAGAAAGAAACCTTCATATCTTGGACTGTAAAAGAGTGGGTATCGCCGGTACCGACGGAGCCCACGTGGGAATGCTCCCCAGCGTCCAATAGGAACGCATTTGGGAGCATCCCCACGCGGGCTCCATCGGTACCGACAATCAATGTTCCCTCTAATTTTCTGTAGGCTGTGTGCACATAAAATATCAGCTGTGTGCAGCTTTTGAAGGAAGGTTAAATTTTTGTGCGCCACATAACGACACTCAGAGTTATATACTTTAAACTTTGACTATACGTCAGAATACAGTATGTACACCACATTGATTTTAATCAAATTAAATGAAAATAGACGATTACTAAATGAAGCGGGAAATTTCTAGTAATTACAATCATAACTTTTAAATTTTAAGACGTCTGTGATGTTTTCTATCAGAATCAGAGCCGTAATTTTTGTGCGCTCTGTTGTAAAGGATGTGCGCTCGTTCGGCGAGGTGTGCGCGCGCGCACACGCGCACAGCTTAGAGGGAACAGTGCCGACAATACCCGCTCTTTTACAGTCCAAGGTATGAAGATTTCTTTCTGCATTGGAGGCATGAGGCCTCGGAAAGAATACAGGAAGGTAAACCACTTGGTTTACATGGAAAGGGGAAACCACCTTTGGCATGAAGTGTGGATGAGTCCTAAAAACGATCTTATCATGGTGAAATCTTGTATAAGGAGGATCAGCCACTAGAGCTTGCAATTCACTAATGCAGCGTGCAGAGGTGATTGCAATTAGGAAGATGACTTTCCAGGAAAGGAATTTCAGGGATGTAGTGGCTAAAGGCTCAAAGGGCGGTTTCATGAGCTGCCCGAGAACAAGATTCAAATCCCATGCCACCGGTGGTGGTCTAATGGGAGGTTTTGTTAATAGAAGACCTCTCATAAATCTTGTTATAAGTGGATGAGAGGAAATAGGCTGTCCATTTAGAGGCTTGTAAGAAGCTGCAATAGCACTAAGATGGACTCTTACTGAATTGGTCTTAAGACCAGCATTTGATAAATGAAGGAGGTACTCCATTACCGATTCCAGAGGTATCTCAAGGGGGTTAAGTCCCTTTTGAGAACACCATATGGTAAACCATTTCTACTTAAAGGCGTATGATCATCTTGTGGAAGGTTTTCTAGAAGTCTGTAGGATATCTTTTACCTGTTGAGAAAGTTTGAGATCCTGAAAGTCTAGGCTTTCAGCAACCAGGCCCTGTGATGCAGGGACTGGGGATTCGGGTGCCATAGCGTCTCGTTCTCTTGGGAGAGAAGATCTGGAGCACACCCCAACTCCCGAGGTGCAGCTTAAGAGAGATGTAGAAGCAGAGGATATCACGTTAGCCAGGGCCAACGTGGAGCTATGAGAATCATACAATCTCTGTCTCTCTGAAGCTTGAATAGTGTTTTGGGGATGAGGTGAATGGGTGGGAAGGCATAGAGGAAGTCTTGACCCTAGTGAAGGAGGAAGGCATCCCTTGCCTGACAATCTCGAGCCGGAATTCTGGAACAGAACCTGGGAAGTTTGGCATTCAGTGGACTTGCAAAGAGGTCAAGTCTGGGGTTCCCCAGATTTGAAATATTTGGGCAACCTGATCTGAGTGGAGAGACCATTTGTGTTGCAGCAGTACTCGGCTGAGTTTGTCTGCCCAAAGGTTTTGAATGCCTGGAAGATATATCACGAGGAAGTGAATTTGATGCTCTCTGGCGAGGGCCCATAGTTGTAAAGCTTCGTTGCATAACAACAGATAGCCGGTTTCGCCCTGCTTGTTCAAGTAGAACATGGCTACTTGATTGTCCGTCTGGACTAGGACTGTCTTGTAGCTGAGCTGGGCTTGGAATACTCGAAGAGCAAGGAAGATTGCTCTGAGTTCCAGGAGGTTTATGTGAAGACGAGCCTCCTGTGGAGTCCAGGTACCCTGGGTAGAGAGATACCTGTGATGCATCTGTTGTTAGAGTGGCCTGGAATAGGGGTTGCTGGAAAGGAGATCCCACCAGAAGGTTCTGCAGTGATTGCCACCATTGGAGGGACGAAACAAGACGTTGTGAGTTTGTTATTTTGTCTGACAGGTGACCTGTGGCCTGTGTCCACTGAGTGGATAGGGTCCACTGGGCTGCTCGCATGTGGAGGCGAGCATGGGGAACCACATGTACAGTGGATGCCATATGTTCCAGTAGTTGGAGCATTTCTCGAGCTGTCAGGTAAGTCTTCACTGCTGCTTGGGAAGCTAGCTGCACTATGCGCAGACAGCGGGGCTGTGGAAGGAAAGCCCTTGACTGTCTGGTATCTAGACAAGCTCCTATGAATTCTAGGGACTGAGTAGGAGCAAGATGGGATTTTGAGAGGTTTATGACCAATCCCAAATATTGAAGGATTTGCATTGTGCGAGATAGTGCCGAGCTGGCTTCTGGAGCCATGGGGGCTCGAATGAGCCAGTCATCTAAGTAAGGGAAGACGAATATCCCTAGAGTTTGCAGGAATGCAGCTACTACCGCAATGCATTTTGTGAATACTCTTGGTGCCGAAGCCAGACCAAAGGGAAGAACTTTGTATTGGAAGTGTTTTCCCTGGAAAAGGAACCACAGGAATTTCCTGTGATCTGGATGGATGAGAATATGAGTATATGCATCCCTTAGATCTAGAGAACAAAGCCAATCCTGACTTTGAAGGTATGGCAGAAGAGTTCCTAGAGAGATAATTTTGAATTTCTCTCGGAACAGATATTTGTTCAATTCTCTGAGGTCTAAAATGAGTCTGTGTCCTCCTGTTTTCTTTGGGTTAAGAAAATAGGGGGAGTAGAACCCTGTACCCCGTTGTAGAATGGGTACTTCTTCTATTGCTCCTTGAGCAAGGAGTGTTGTGACCTCCTGACCTAGAAGATTGTTGACAGGGATCTGAGAATTGAACTGCCTTACGATTGTAGGAGGGGGCATGCTGTGAATATGAAGCTTGTACCCCTCTCATACAATGGAGAGTCCAATTTTCTGCTGTTATTTGGTGCCATCTGTTGACAAAATGACACAACCTGCCAGGGATGGCTAAGGGTTCTGGACCGTTCAGGGGCAGGAAGGCTAAGTTCTCTAGATAGGAGTCAAAGTCCCTGAGGAGGCTGATCCTGTGGAGCTGGCTGAGCTCTCGGCCCTTTTGGCTTCTTTTGTTGTCTAGTTTGTTGCTGTTGTCCCTTTTGGGCAGCCTGAACTGGACCGTACCCCTGCTGGGCATAAGAAGGATAAAACTTCCTTTTTTTTTGCTGAAAAAGGGTTTTTTTATAGGATTTCTTTTTGGCTGGGTTGGCTGTAGATTTTGACAATCTATCCATGGTGATACTGTCAGCATCTATTTCAATCTCCAGGAACAAGCAAGAATGAGTCTTCACATATGGGTATCGTCGGTACCAACGGAGCCTGCGCGGGAACGCCCCCCAGCGTCCAGTAAGAAAGCTTTTGGGAGCATCCCACAGCGCCTTCGCGCTGCCTTCCCGCCTTTCCCAACCGCCTCTCTCCAGTTCTTCTTTTCCGCAGAGCCAGCAGGTCGTGTTCCTGTCAACCGCAGAAGAAGTTCTTAATTTTTTTCTTTATTTTTCTGTGTCGCGTCTGCCTTCTTCGACGTCAGACTGGTACCGCCGGTCTTTTCTTTTCTTTCTTAAAAAAAAACCAAAAAAACCCTTTTCTTTCTTCAACTGTGCATTTTCAGTTTGGGCCTTAGGCCTGAACATTTTTCTCCTCATGGAGAAGCCCGCTTCCGGGTTCAAAAAGTGCACGAAATGTGGCGGTACTATTTCTGTCACCGATACCCATGATTGGTGTCTAAAATGTTTGGGTTCTGACCATTCCATCACGGATTGTGTGTCCTGTACCATGATGTCTAAAAGAGGTCGGCAGAACCGAGCAGCCAAGCTCAGTACCCTGTTTCCCTCTGATGCAGCCTCGGTGGCATCGATGTCTTCCAGGGCTGCTTCTTCCTCCCATGGATCTCAGGTAACCAAACATAAATCTAGCTGGTCCTCGAAGGGCAAATCTCCCTCTAAGCATCGAGATGCCTCTGGGCTTGTCCTCGAGGATTCCGCACCGGCAAAATTACCCCGGCAGGAAGTTCCGGCTTCCAAAGCATTGTCTATGGGGTCACAGGTTGACATCAATGGCTCGGCCTCGACCGATCACCTGTTGCCGTGTTCTGGGGTACCGGTGGCCTCTACTGGTACCGACATCCAGACTCTGGTGGCATCGATGGATCAGAAGATTCTGTCCATGCAACGCACCCTAACGGCGTTTATGCAGGCTTCGACGCCTCCGGTACCGCAACAATCTCCGTTGCCGGTACCGACTCCGGCACCGGCATCGTTCCCGGTGCCGGTACCGATTGCATCGACATTGGCTTCGGTGTCGACTGCAACGGTACCCTGTCCTATGATGCCCATCGGTACCGAACTGGTACCGCTTACTCCCGATGTCGATCCCACTCGGTACGCGTATCGGGCTTTACAGGAGCATCCAGACAGGCGATACTTCGATTCCTCCGAAGACTCTGAGTCGGAGGCTTCTGTCGAGGCACCGGTACTTCTTCCTCAGGAGTCTGCTTCTCCAAAACGAAGAATGTCTCCTCCAGAAGACTTGTCTTTTCAAGACTTCATTAGGGAAGTGGCTAGGGGCCTCTCCATTACAGTGGCCCCTGAGTCAGAGCCTAGAGCCAAGCAATTAGATATTTTGCAATATCCTAAGGCTCCTAAAGAAGCAGCTACCTTACCTATTCATGAGATTCTCTATGATCTCATGTTGAGCATGTGGGAGACTCCTCTTACCACCTCTCCTCATTCTCGTAGGTTAGACACCATGTACCGTGTCCCTCCTTGTCCTGGCTTTCATAAGTCTCAGCTTCCTCACCACTCTATTGTGGTAGAGTCTACCATGAGGAAAATAAAGAGTGCAAAGAGACACTCATCTAATCCTCCAGGACGTGAATGCAGGACCCTTGATGCTTTTGGCCGAAGGGTTTTCCAAGCTAATATGCTTGCTGCCAGAATCAACTCTTATAGTCTCTATATGGGGATGTTTCTGAAAGAAGTCACAGATCATCTGCAGACTTTAGCCCCTTTTATTTCAGAAGATAAAAGGTAGGAATTTCTCACTTGGCTTAAACATGCCCAAGATGTTTCCAAATTTTCCAACCGTGCAGCCTTTGACTCTTTTGAGTGTGTAAGCAGAGCCTCGGCTATTGCCATAGGTGCACGCAGAATTGCTTGGTTACAAGCCTCTGATTTGGAACTCTGGGTCCAAGATGAACTGGGAAATCTTCCTTGTACAGGTGAAAACCTTTTTGGCAGGGATTGGCAAGGAAAGGCCACTCAGATGGATGCTGAGAACTCTGCTTTGGATCGACTTTCAAAGTCTACCTCTGCTCCTGTTAAGAAAAGATTGTTAAAAAAGACACCTTTTTCTAAAAAGGGAAGATATTATCCTGCTTATGGTCAGCAGGCATCTTCTGCAGGTCGTTTTGCTGCAAAGCGTCAGCAACCACCTAAACAGGCCAAGTCAAAGGCTGCCAGGCCTCCCACGGCCCAGCAGCCTCAGCCTCCGCCTCCTCAGGGCCTTTGACTTGCAACTAGAGAACTTAGCCTTTCTGGCTCTGGAAGAACCAGAGCCCCTCACCATTCCAGGAAGGTTGGCTTACTTTGCTCCCAGATGGGAGCAAATCACAGCAGAGCAATGGACCCTCTCCATTATAAGGGAAGGGTACAAGCTTCATTTCTTAAACCTTCCTCCCCACACCATGGTGAAACAGTTCAATTCTCCAACCTCTCTCCTCAACCTTCTGGGTCAGGAGATTGCTACCCTTCTTGTCCAAGGGGCAATAGAAGAAGTACCTCTTCTTCAACAGGGTTCAGGGTTCTACTCCCCCTATTTTCTTATTCCAAAGAAAACAGGGGGCTACAGACCCATATTAGATCTCAGAGAATTGAACAAGTTTCTATTCAAAGAGAAATTCAAGATTTCTCTCGGTACTCTGCTGCCATTCCTTCAGAGTCAGGATTGACTTTGTTCTCTAGATCTCAAGGATGCGTACACCCATGTCCTCATCCATCCAACACACAGAAGGTTCCTTCGGTTCTTTTTTCAAGGAAAGCACTACCAATACAGGGTGCTTCCTTTCGGTCTGGCCTCTGCACCAAGGGTGTTCACGAAATGCATGGCAGTAGTAGCTGCATTTCTACGCACTCTAGGAATATTTGTTTTCCCATATCTGGACGACTGGCTCATTCGAGCTCCATCCCAGTCAGAGGCCCAGATTTGTCTAACCTGCACAATGCGTGTCCTTCAGTATTTGGGACTGGTAATAAATATCCCAAAATCCCATCTCACCCCTACTCAGTCTCTGGAGTTTATAGGGGCCTTGTTGGATACCACAACTGCAAGGGCCTATCTTCCTCAGGCCTGTTGCCTACGCTTGGTGCAGTTAGCCTCCCAGATGCAGTTAAAGTCCCATTTAACTGCTCAAGAAATGTTACAACTATTAGGCCACATGGCATCCATCGTGCATGTGGTTCCATATGCTCGCCTTCACATGAGGGCAGCTCAATGGACTTTGTCCACCCAATGGACTCAGGCATCAGGTTGCCTGTCAGACAAAATAGCAAACTCCAGTCGCCTATTTTGGTCTCTCCAGTGGTGGAAGTCCCCTCTAAATCTGTTGTTGGGGTCCCCTTTTCAGCAGTCGCTACCCCAAGCAACTCTGACAACAGATGCTTCTCCAATGGGTTGGGGAGCTCATCTGCAGGATCTCTCCACCCAGGGCATCTGGTCTCCACAGGAGACTTCTCTGCATATTAATCTCTTGGAACTCAGAGCAATATTCTTAGCTCTCAGAGTGTTCCATTCCCTGCTCAGCTACAGGACAGTCCTCATCCATACGGACAACCAAGTAGCCATGTTCTATGTAAACAAGCAGGGCGGGACTGGCTCTCTGTCGCTTTGCAACGAAGCTTTGCGACTGTGGGCCTTCGCCAGAGAGCATCATATCCATCTTCTGGCAGTATATCTTCCAGGCGTTCAAAACTCTTGGGCGGACAGACTCAGTCGAGTTCTGCTTCCACACGAGTGGTCCCTCTACATGGACCAGGTAGCCAGGATTTTTCGAATTTGGGGAACCCCGGACATAGACCTCTTTGCAAGTCCGTGGAATGCCAAACTTCCCCGGTTCTGTTCCAGAATTCCGTGTCAGGGAGTTCAGGCCAAGGATGCCTTCCTCCTTCACTGGGGTCAAGACTTCCTTTATGCCTTTCCACCAATTCCCCTAATTCCCAAAACACTATTCAAGCTTCAGAGAGATCGAGGGACCATGATCCTCATAGCACCACATTGGCCACGCCAAGTGTGGTACCCTCTACTTCTGCATCTCTCTCAAGCTCCTTCCCTGGACTTGGGCTCTGCACCGGACCTTCTGTCCCAGGAAGAGGGAACGTTGTGGCACCCAAAACCCCAGTCGCTCCATCTCAGGGCTTGGTTGTGAGGGCCTAGACCTTCAAGATTTTCATCTCTCTCAGCAAGTCAGAGATGTTATTCATGCCTCTAGAAAGCCTTCTACTAGACGTTCCTATGCTTTCAAATGGAAAAGATTTACCATTTGGTGTTCAGGGAAGGGTCTAAACCCTCTTGCGATACCTCTGAATTCTCTACTAGAGTATCTCCTGCATCTATCCCATGCAGGTCTGAAAACGAATTCAGTAAGAGTCCATTTGAGTGCTATTGCAGCGTCCCTCAAGTCTCTCAATGGACAACCTATTTCCTCTCATCCTCTTATAGCAAGATTCATGAGAGGCCTTCTTTTAACTAAACCTCCCATTAGACCACCTCTATTGGCATGGCACTTAAACTTGGTTCTTGGTCAGCTTATGAAGCCACCTTTTGAACCCTTAGCCACTACCTCCTTGAAATTTCTTTCTTGGAAAGTTGTTTTTCTCATTGCAGTCACCTCAGCACGCCGCATCAGTGAGTTGCAAGCTTTGGTGGCTAATCCACCTTATACAAGGTTCCATCATGATAAGGTAGTCCTCAGGACCAATCCACACTTTATGCCTAAAGTGGTCTCGCCTTTTCATCTGAACCAAGAGGTATATTTACCTGTCTTTTTTCCAGGACCTCATGCATCAAATGCAGAGAGGAATCTTCATACTTTGGATTGTAAGAGAGCTCTCGCTTTTTACTTACAAAGAACACAGCAACATAGAAAGTCTTCTCAACTCTTTGTTGCTTTTGATCCTTCTCATTTAGGACTTCCAGTCTCTAAGAGAACACTGTCCAACTGGATTGCTCAGTGTATTTCTTTCGCCTACCAGAGTAGGAACATTTCTCTGGGGGGCCATGTCACAGCTCACAATGTGAGAGCCATGGCAGCCTCAATGGCTCATCTAAACTCTGTGTCCATCGACCAAATCTGTCGAGCGGCCACCTGGGCCTCGGTTCATACCTTCACAGGCCATTACTGTTTGGACAAGGACTCCCGCCGGAATGCCTCGTTTGGTCAGGCTGTTCTCAAACACCTGTTCCATTCCTAATCAACTCCTACCCACCTACCCTGGTCGGATGCCAGAGATCCATGGGAGGAGGTAGAGTCCTTTTCAAGGACACACAACCTGTGGTTTCTCCCTGGCATTCACAGCTAGGGAGTCCCCATATGTGAAGACTCATTCCTGCTTGTTCCTGGAGATAGCACAGTTACTTACCTGTAACAGGTGATCTCTGGGAACAGCAGGAATAAGTCTTCACAACCCACCCACCTCCCCTAGGACACTTAAGCCCCCTGAGTCTCAGGATGACAGCCTTGGAGAGCAGAATGTCTGCCTTCATGGAGTAGCAGCGGGCACTGATGGCCAGTCTGTCTGGCGCATCTGCCCCGACCACCGGGACATCGACATCAAAGTCAACCCCGGAGACCGAGCCGATACTCGAGTCCATCGTGGCTCGGAGTCAACCTCGGTCGCGGTCCCCCTCGACCTCCCACTCGGGACCGAGGGCGTCAACGCCGGTGCTTCCGGCATCGGGGCGGGTGCTCCAGGGCCCCACGGGGTCGGACCCCAACTCTTCCTCGGATGAGTCGGTTGGGAGACGGAGGACGAGGAGTCTCCTGACACCTTTAAGACTCGGTGCGTCCCTTCGGACTCACCGCAGTCTGAGCCCCGGAGTAGGTCCCCCCTGGAGGACACCCGGTTCTCGGAGTTCGTCCGGGATATGGCCACTGCCTTGGCTATTCCGGCGGATCCCGAGGAAGAGCCTCGAGCTGAAGAGCTCGAGGCGCTACAGTATGACTCTCCTCCGAAGGAGGCCTTTACTGTCCCGGTTCCTCCGATGCTGGAACGGCTCCTCTTCCGTATGTGGGTGGCACCGCCCTCGGCGCCGGTTCTTAGCAAGCGGGTCGATTCGATCTATCGACTCAGGAAGAGCCCTGGCTTTCAGAAAGCACAGCTACCACACCATTCCATGGTTGTGGAATCGGCCATGCATCGTCTGAAGAGTCAGAATATGCACTCCGCGGTGCCTCCTGGCAGGGAGGCCCGAAACCTCGATGGCGTCGGTAGAAAGTGTTTTCAGGGCTCGATGCTTGCTTGTCGTGTCCAGTCTTACCAGCTGTACATGGGCATGTACTTGCGGGATCTGGCCAAGGAGTTGGCCGGATTCTCTGCTGGTCTCCCCGGGAAACCCTTGCAGAGATTTAAGTCCTTGTCCTCGGGGATTCGGGACTGCTCGAAGTTCATGTCCCGCGCCGCCTACGATGGCTTTGAGGCTTCGGCCTGAGTTGCAGCAGCCGGCATCGCGGCTCGACGTCAGGCATGGCTGCAGTCATCGGATCTCGAGCCATGGGTTCAGGACAAGTTGGCCGATGTCCCTTGCCGAGGTGAAAACCTGTTTGGCAAGCCCATGACCAAGAAGGCCGCTCAGCTCGAGACCGAGCACCTCACCCGGATAAAGCTGTCGAGGAAGACCTCTGCCCCTTCTCATAAAAAGAAGGGCTCGGGTAAAAAGCCCTTTTACCCGAGGAAGGGCACTGCCTACAAACAGTACCCACAATATCAGGCTCAGCAAGCCAAGGGCCAGGGTAATGGGCCCCGTAGGCAGAGGACCCCCAAGCCTCCGGCCCCTGCTACCACTCAGCAGGGTGGGGGCTTTTGACTCCTTGAGCATAGCCTCTCCTCCACTGCTCTCCCAACCCTGCACAGGAGGTCGTCTCGCCCTCTTTGCCCACCAGTGGCCCCTTATCACCGGGGACAGTTGTGTGCTGGACATCATCCACAGGGGATATGCCCTCCATTTCCACCAACTGCCACCCCCATATTTTCCAGGGGAGCCTCCAAGGCCTCCTCTGCACACAGACCTTCTCCGTCAGGAGCTTCAGGGTCTGTTGGTGGAGAGGGCGGTGGAGCCTGTGCTTCCCCACTTGCACAGTCACGGATTCTACTCCAGGTATTTCCTGGTGCCCAAAAGAACCGGTGGCCTTCGTCCCATTCTGGACCTCAGGAACCTCAACAAGTTCCTAGTGAAAGAAAAGTTGAAGATGCTTACTCTTGGAACCTTTCTGCCCTACCTCCAGCAGGGAGATTGGCTATGCTCCTTAGATCTAAAGGATGCGTACACTCACATCCCCATTCATCCAGACCACAGAAAGTACCTCAGGTTCATTGTGGGAGGAAACCATTATCAGTACAGAGTGCTGCTTTTCGGCCTCACCTCCGCTCCCAGGGTCTTTACCAAATGCCTTTCTGTGGTTGCGGCCTACCTGAGAAATCAGGGCATCTTTGTCTTCCCCTATCTGGACGACTGGCTCATCAGGGATCAGACAAGTCAGGAGGCCAATCAAGCCACCCTCCGGACTGTTGCTCTTCTACAAAGCCTGAGGTTTGTCATAAACTTCGCAAAGTCCACTTTGCTCCCCTCCCAGAACGGAGTTCATAGGGGCAAGGTTGGAATCTCTCCTGGCAAAGGCATTTTTGCCAGAAAACAGAGCCCAAAGGTTGATGGCCTTGGCAAGTCAGTTTCTCAGCAGGTCCCTGGTCTCCGCCAGACTCTGCCTGCGGCTTCTAGGCCACATGGCTTCGACGGTACATGTGACCCCCAATGCCAGGCTCCATATGAGGCCTGCACAGTGGTGCCTTCAGACTCAATGGTCACAGGCCACAGGCAGCCTCAGAGACAGGATAAGGGTGTCCAGACCATTTCTGCACTCCCTCAACTGATGGCTACACCCACCCAGTCTGCTGAAAGGGGTGCCCTTTCAGTTTACTGGTTACACAGTGATACTAACCACAGATGCCTCCCTGCAAGGCTGGGGAGCGCATTGTCTGGGCAAGTGTACCCAGGGCCTCTGGTCTCCCTGGGAAGCTGCACAGCAGATCAATCTCCTCGAGCTCAGAGCTATTCGATTAGCACTCAAAGCTTTCACTCCTACCCTGGCTCAACAGTCTGTCCTGATTCAGGACATGTTTTATGTGAACAAACAGGGCGGAACTGGGTCCAGGATCCTTTGTCAGGAAGCTCAGGACCTTCGTTCTTTTGCCCTCAAGCACAACATGCTCCTCAGGGCTGTGTACCTTCCGGGCTAGGACAACTACCTGGCAGACAGATTGAGCAGGATACTGCAGCCCCACGAGTGGCAGCTGCATCCTTCAGTGGTTCAGAAGATCTTCCTGAAATGGGGTCTCCCTTTGATGAATCTCTTTGCCAGCCCCATGAACAAGCAACTGCCCAAGTTCTGCTCCAGACAACCACATCCTCTGCGGATAGCAGCAGATGCTTTTCTGATATCTTGGTCTCAGGGCCTCCTCTATGCGTTTCCTCCCATGCCCTTGGTGGCCCGAACCCTTTTCAAGATTCTCCAGGACAAGGCCTCGGTCCTGCTGATAGTTCCCAGGTGGCCGAGACAGCCTTGGTTTCCTCTTCTGCTTCAACTGGCGGTGGATCCTCCACTGCCTCTGGGGTTGCAACCCGACCTTCTAACACAGGACCAGGGTTCCCTTCTTCACCCCAATCTCAAATCTCTCAATTTGATGGCCTGGAGGCTGCAAGGGTAGTTTTGGCTCCCTGGGGCCTACCTCAGGAAGTTGAGGAGGTTGTCCTAGCCTCTAGGAAACAGTCTACTAGGAAAACCTATGCTCTCAAGTGGAGGAGGTTTTCTGTGTGGTGTCACCTACGTACGGAGGATCCTTTCTCCTGTACTGTGCCAATAGTTCTTCAGTACTTACTGCATTTATCCAATCAGGGACTTAAGTCCAATTCTGTTCGGGTCCACCTCTCAGCTGTAGCAGCTCACCACTCATTGTTAGAGGGGCATTCTCTATCTGGTCACCCCTTGGTGTCCCGCTTTCTCAGGGGCTTGCTTTTACTCAAGCCTCCCATCCGTCCTCCTGCCCCTGAGTGGGAGCTGATGCTTGGGTGTCAGTACCAATAGAAGCAGCCGGAACCCCAGAGCATGGCACCAGTAGTTCTGCAGAGGTGGAGGCCTCGAGAACATCCTGGAGCCCCGTTAGTGCTTTGGAAGCCGAAGCGTCCCGCTGGGGCTGTTTTGCCGGTGAGGTTTCCTCAAGGGCAATGCCAATGGCCTCTCGATGCCTAGAAGGCGATCTACCCTTTGAGGACTGGCTAGACTTATGTTTAGTTACCTGAGATCCATGGGAGGAAATGAGGCTCTGGAAGACATCGATGCAATGGACATTGCATCTGAGGCAAAAAGGGTACCGAGTTTTGCAGCTCTATTCTGCAGGCCCCTTTTAGTCATCTTCCTACAGGAGAGGCACTGCGATGGAGAATGGTCAGGGCCTTAAACATTTAAGACAGCAGTCATGTGTGTCAGTGACGGATATGGTACCGCCACAGAACATTTTTTAAAACCAGTAGCTGGTTTTTCCATTTTTAAGGAAAATGGGCCTAGTGCCCAAAATGGCGCCTAGCACCGAGAAAAAAAGTTTCTGAAGAAAAATACAGAAACTATATATATTTTATTTTTTAGAGAAAAGAAGAAAGAAGAACCGGCGGTACCGGTAGACGTCGAACGAAGGCAGAGGCGACCACAAAAGAATAAAGAATAAAGAAGGAATTTTCTGCGGTGACAGGTTATGCGACCTGTCAGCTCCGCGGAAAATGAAGAACTGAAGAGGGACAGTGGGAAAGGCTGGAAGGCAGCACGCAGGCGCTGTGGGATGCTCCCAGAAGCGTTCCTATTGGACGCTGGGGAGCGTTCCCACGCGGGCTCCGTCTGTACCGATGATACCCATATGTGAAGACTAAATTCCTGCTGTTCCCGGAGATGTTTGATTACCTCACTCATTCCCATTTCCAGGTCATTTACGAATATGTTAAAAAGCAGCGGATCCAGCACAGATCCCTGGGGTACTCCACTATTCACTTTTCTCCATTGGGAAAATTGGCCATTTAGCTGTACCCTCTGCTTTCTATCTTTCAACCAGTTCCTGATCCACAATAGTACACTGCCTCCTATCTCATTACTTTTTAATTTTGCCAAGACTCTCTCACGAGGAACCTTGTCAAAGGATTTCTGAAAATTCAGATACACTTTATCAACTGACTCACCTTTGTCTGTTTATTCACATCTTCAAAAAAACATAACAGATAAGTAAGACAAGACCTTCCTTGGCTAAAGCCATATTGGCTGTCTCCCATTAAGCCATGACTATTTACATGTTCAGTAATTTTGTTCTTTATAATGGTTTCTACCATTTTTCCTGGCTCACCGGTCTGTAGTTTCCCGGATCACCCCGGAACCCTTTTTAAAAATTGACATTATATTGGTCATTCTCCACTCTTCAGGTACTACAGATGATTTTAATGATAGTTCACAGATTGTTAATAGTAAGGTCTGCAATCTCATATTTAATTTCTTTCAACACCCTTGGATGTATGGTATCTGGTCCAGGTGATTTACTACTTTTCAGTTTACTGAATAGTTGTAATTCATCATCTCCAGGAACAAGCAGGAATGAGTCTTCACACGTGGGAGACGTCGCCGATGGAGCCCGCACGGGAAAATGCTCCCCAGCATCCAATCAGAAAGCCTTTGGGAGCATCCCCCGCGCCTGTGAGGTGGCTTCCCGCCCTTCCTACTGCCTCTCCCCAGTTTTTCGTTTTCCGGGGAGCAGGCAGGACGTCCCTCCTGCCACCGCAGAAATTTTTTCTGTAGTCGCGGCTTTCCCGCCGACGGTGGCACCTCCGTGCCTCCCCCCTTTTTTCTTTCTTTCTTTTAATTGTTTTAATTTAATTTTCGTCGCCCCCTTCGGGCGCTGAGAACCGGCGCATGGAGCCTTCTTCCCCCCAGCCTCACGGCGGGGACTTAATTTTCCACGTGGACTCCAATGCCCGGTGCCTCTCCTGTTTGGGGCCTGACCCTTTTTCCACGGATTCCCCGGGCTACAGTGTCGGGAGAAGACCCTCCCTCTTTCGGGTATCCCTCGACGACGTCTTCGCGCCAAAGGCGCGGTCGTCGGGTTGTCCTTCTCTCCAGGATCAGGTAACCACACAACAGTCTGTTAAGACTAGCCGAGTCTTGAGGGGCGAGTCTCATGCGCGGCATGGTGACGGCTCTGGCCAACCCCTCAAGTCCTCCTTGGCTGATATACCCCGGCGGGAGTCCTCGGGCTCCAAAGCATTTACGGGGTTTCGGGATGTTCCTGAGGTTCGCTCCTCACAGAACATTCCCGAGCCATGCCCGAGGGAGGTACCCGCTTCGAGCGGTGCCGATTCCCCAGCATCGGCCTCGGCGTCGAGTGTTTCACTCTTCGCCAGGGATCGTCAGCCGGTGTCCTTGGCGCCTTCGGGGCTGATCGACTCGACCGGGTCTGACCTCCCTACATCCAAGCCATGCTCGGGCGTGGTAGCCGCTCCGGGCGGTACTGAGCCCCGGGCATCAGCGTCGGTGTCGAGTGCTCCGCTCCTCACCGAGGATCGTCGGCTGCTGTCCTCGGCGCCGCCGGGGCCGATCGACTCAGTCCAGCCTGGTGTTCCTTCAGCCCTGCCATGCGCGTGGGTGGTACCCGCTTCGGGCGGTACCGGCCCCTCGGCGTCGGTGTCGAGCGTTCCGCTCCTCACCGGGGATTGGCGGCTGCTGTCCTCGGCGCCTCCGGGCCGACCGACTCGCGCCGGTATGGCGTTCCTACGGGGGTGGTATCCGCTTTGGGCGGTGCCGACCCGTCGGCGTCGATGTCGAGTGACCCGCTCCCCTCCGGGGATCGCCAGCCACTGCCCTCGGCACCTCGGGGGCCGATCGACTCGACACTGTCTGACGGCCCTACGTTTAGGTCATGCGCGGGGATAATACCCGCTTCGAGGGCGCGGGCGTTGGTGGTTCCGCCCCGCGCCGGGGATGGTCATCTGGCCTCCCTCCCCTCGGGGCCGCTCGCTTCGACCCGTGCCGGGTCGCCGGTATCCCAGCCCTGCGCAAGGGTGGTACCGGGTTCGAGCGGCGCCGCTCCGCCGGCGACGGCAGGGGCGTCGAGCACGAGGGACCGCCATCGACCTTCCCCGGTGACCTCGGGGTATTGTCGGCCAGCGCACGGGCGACTCCCCGGCATCGACGCGGCCGTCGAGGGCCCCGCCCTTCCCTAGAGAAGGGGCCTCGGGGTCTTCGACCGCTTCGACCCAATCTGGGTCTGCGCCGCCCCGCTACGGTACCCTGACGTCGGCGCAGGGGCTTTGCACTCCCCCCCCCACAGGGACTCGTTGTCGGGTGACCGGGGTCCCCTCGGGGACGGGCCGTATGCCCCGGAAGGATTTCTCTCCGGGTCGGACGGGTTCGAGAGGGAGCCCGGCACCGGGCAGTGCCCGCCGATCGACATCGGCACCGGCGTCAGATGACCCCCTCTCCTCCGAGCACCGTCCTCGGGGGCCCTTGACGCTCGCGGCACCGGTCGGCGCGGTTCCGATCCTCGCTCCGGGATCTCCACCACCGGCGCGGTCACTCCCGCCGGGGGCCTCGAGGACGGAGTCGATCTCCTCGCTCGGTTCGATGCCCAGCCTGGAGTCGTTGTCCAGCCTTGAAAGCCTGGCCACGGCACGTCTCAGGATCGGCCTCTGTCCTCTCCCGCAGAGCAGAGACCGCTGGCCCCTCCCCTCCGGTGGCCGCGGATTCGCTCCAGTCACGGGGGGAAGCGCCGCCCCCGGGTTCGGGGCCGAGGCCGGTTCCTGCGGTGCCATCGACTTCTTCGATGCCTAGCTTGGAATCAATTCCAGGAGCCGACGACGCCATGTTGACTGTCCCGATCTGGGTCGGTTGGTCCCCTCCTCTGCCCAGCGGGCATCGGCCCGAGCGGCCTCTTAGTGCCCGGGCGGCCTCTCCCGCCATAACTGCTCCGGCAGAGCCGCCTTTTCAGGATTTCCTCTTTGACATGGCGGACTTGCTGGCCATCCCTATCCCGGATCCGAGCCCAGGCCCTGCGGAACAGGCAGCCGCGATGCTTCCTCTGCATCCCGCCCTGCAGGATCTCCTGCTGGGGGCTTGGCGGTCGCCTTTGAGGGTTCCGGCGCCGCCGACTGCGATGCAGGCTCTGTACCGGGTGCCTCCGTCCCCGGGGTTTCGGCAGCACCAGCTTCCACATCGGTCCATTGTGGTGGAATCGGCGCTGAGGAAGGCCGGAAGCAAGGAGAGGCATGCTTCTCGCCCTCCAGGCCGCGCCTCGAAGACGCTAGATACTCTAGGACGTCAAGCCTTCCAAATGTCTATGCTGGCGGCCAGAATTATTTCATATATATTTTATATGAGTCTGTCGCTTCGGGAGGTTACCGAGAGGTTATCTCGGTTATCCACCTTCGTATCTGTAACCAAGGCCTTTGAATATTCCCTGCTTCTTTATCATTGCAGGAATATCTCCGGGTTCCTTTCTCGTGCTTCGCTGGACTCCTTCCAGTCAGTCAGCAGAGCCTCTGCTGTTGCCATTAGAGCACGCCGCATTGCATGGTTGCAGGCGTCCGAGTTGTGTCGACGGGCACAGCACATCCTGGGTAATTCTCCCTGCGACGGAGATCACCTCTTCAATAGCGAAGCCTTACGTCAGGTCGCACAGTGCTTCGCTAACCTTCCCAGAGTTAGCAGCCAGCCTGGGGCCCGGCTTCCCCCCGGTGGTGGTAAACGCCCCTCCAGACCCCCCTTCCCTAGGAAGAGGAAATGTCAGCCCTCCGCCCACCCTCCAGGCGCGCCCAAGCAAGGGACCTCTCACCCCGGGTTGATGTCCCTGGGCCCGCGCCAGGACTCTCATACTAAGCATTTTTAGGCTCAGGTGGGCGGCTGCCTGCTCTTAACCTCCTTACCAGAAGTTTAGACTAGAGCTCTACTCGGGGGCTCGTCCAGTTGGAAAATGGTTCGGGGACTTATCTAGGGGTTCAGGTCTTCTCCTGCGTGGGAAAGGGAGACCACCTTACGCTGTGATCGCTCTGGCCCACGGTCACCCTACTTACTCTTCGGTATGTCCCCGAACCCCTCATAGCCAGTATCCTCTTGCTGATTGCTTCCGTACTGGAATTCCCCTCCAGCCGCTATAGTCCCCCTATACTCACCAGGGACTATACCCTCATGTCCCCCGATTGTGCGGGGGACAATTTCTACGCGCAGGTCCTGGGGACACATTAGGGCCTCCAACCCCTGCGGCATTCTACCGGACTGATGCTATCCTCCGTCCCCCGAGCTACCGCGCTCTTAGCTCACCGATCTGCCCTTGCCCTCCGGGAAAGATCCCTCCCCTGACGGATCTTGCGGCCACCTCTCCAGGTGGACGTTCTGGGGATCGATGGCAGATCCGCCTTACCTGAGTGCTGCTCATGGAGGCAGGCCCCCCGGCGTGCCTGCGTTAGTACCGGAGGGGGCATCCCCATGTCCACCGGCTTAGATATATTAGATATCACCTGCTTGGCAGGCGCCTTTGGGGGATCCCCACAGTACCTGTGTTTACCGCCTTTTTCCCCCTATGGCCGGTACTCACCCTCCCCCCCCCAGGGGGTCCGGCCAGTCCGCCTGCCTATTCCCTGTCGGGCCGCGGACTGGTGGCACCCTACTGCTGTGAAGTCAACAGTCCCCTTTTCAGTTAGGTCCTCCTCCCGGAGGTCCGGACCCTTGTCTCCCTATCTCTCGCTAGGGCAGACTGTGTACCCCTTCTGCTCCGGGGTACACCTCTACTCTTCTCCGGGATAGGCTCTCTAGTTCGGCCTGTCTTCCACTGTTGGTCCTCTGAGTTATGGACTCTACTCCTAAGGGAGTGCTCAGCTTGCCGTGAGCCCCCTGGAAGACCTGCCGTCCTTCTCCTGACCCAGCTGACGCCTGGATCCCATGGCCTTCCGGATTTGAAACTTCCTCCTCGCTGCGGTGAAGTTTCCTTGATGACCTCGCTACTGCGTCTACAGTGCCTTCATCACAGGACTACTTCCGACAACCCGGTGGGTAAGCAGTACAGGGTTCTAAACCATTAATTCATTAGAAACTTAATGGCCGGTAAGCTCTGTATGGTACTAGGCCATTTACTCATTACATGCTTAATGATTCTCTTCATGCTCCCCTCTGCCTACTCCCGTAGCCTGGGTTTTTTTTTGCTGTATCCTAATGGTACCTGTTCTGCACTCTAAAGACTTGCCTCCGTAGTCTTTGGATTCGCTGTTCCTCTATTCAACTCCTGCCCTCCATCCCTCAGGGGATGCCGGAGATTCAGGCTGGGCAAATGCCATCCCGTCTGGGCTGCGCTTATGGGATCTCCCCGGGCATCCTAAGCTAGGGAGTCCCCACGTGTGAAGACTCATTCCTGCTTGTTCCTGGAGATAGCACAGTTACTTACCTGTAACAGGTGATCTCCAGAACAGCAGGAATTAGTCTTCACAACCCGCCCACCTCCACTGGGAGTTGTATCTCTCTTTTTCTCTATTCCTTCCTCTCCTCTCCTGCCGGCTCAGCTATGAAACTCAACTGGGGAGAGGCAGTAGGAAGGGCGGGAAGCCACCGCGCAGGCGCGGGGGAAGCTCCCAAAGGCTTTCTGATTGGATGCTGGGGAGCATTTTCCCGTGCGGGCTCCGTCAGCGACGTCTCCCACGTGTGAAGACTAATTCCTGCTGTTCCGGAGATCACCTGTTACAGGTAAGTAACTGTGCTTTCCCGGTATATTGATATTTCTTTCAGTTCTTCTGCGGCTACACCTTTAAATACCATTTCAGTTATTGGTAACATCCGTACATTTATTTATTTATTTAACTGTATTTATATCCCGCTTTTCATTCTCTCCACTATTGTGTCCCCTCTTAGTGCCTCTTTTACCCCTCTATTATCTAATAGTCCAACTGACTCTCTCATAGGTTTTTTTGCTACGAATGTACTTGAAAAAGTCTTTATTACGTGTTTTTACTTCCACGGCAAGCTTCTTCTCAAATTCTCTCTTTGCCTGCCTTATCTATGCCTTGCATCTAACTTGCCAGTGCTTAGGTTGTTTCCAGTTTTTATCATTTGGCTCCTTTTTCCATTTCCTGAAAGATGCTTTTTTAGCAACAACTTCCTCTCTGACCTCACCTTTAAACCATGCTGGCAGTTTTTTGGACTTCCTTCCACTTTTCTTAAAGCGTGGAATACAGCTGTTCTGGACTTTCAAGATAGTATTTTTAAACAACACCCATGCTTGATGTAAATCTTTAACCTTTGCAACTGCTCCTTTTATTTTTTTCTTAACTATTTTCCTCATTTTATCATAGTCTCCCTTTCGAAAGTTAAAGGTAGTACTGTGGATTTCTTTGCCATCCTTCCTGTATTTATTAAATCAAATGGGATCATGCTATGATCACTGTTGCCAAGTGGCCCCAACACCCTTATCTCTTGCATCAGATCAAGAACAAGGTCCAAAATGGCTTCCCCTCTGGTTGGTTCATGAACCAGCTGCTCCAAGAAGCAGTCATTTATTTCATCTTGAAACTTTATCTCTCTAGCATCTCCTGCTGTGACAGTGATCCAGTCGATACCGGGGTAATTGAAATCACCCATTATTATTACTCTGCTGTAACTTTTGTTAACTTCCCTGATTTCTTTGAGCATTTCATCATCCATTTGTTCATTCTGGCCTGGCGGTCGATAGTACAACCACACTGCCATTGCCTTCCCCTTCCCCTTTTTACATGGAATTTCAATCTTAGATATTCTACAGTGCATTTTGTTTCCTGCAAAACTAATCCTTTTTGACTCAATGCCCTCTCTAACAGAGTACAACCTCTCCATCAATTTGACCTTCTCTATCATTACGATATAGTTTGTACCCAGGTATCACAGTGTCCCACTAGTTGTCCTCCTTCTACTATGTCTCTGAGATAACAATCATTTCTAACCTCTCATTTAGTGCTATATATTCTAATTTTCCCATCTTATTTTTTAGACTTCTAGCATTGGCATACAAACATTTTAAGAGGCTGTATTTTATTCATATTAATTTGGTTATCGGTAGGCAGGGGTAATTTGGAATCTTTAAGCTCTGTCTGCTCTGTACTTAAGGGCATTTGAGTTCCTTTTGTCTTTATTGGAACCTCTCTGTTGTTAAGTCCTAACTTCAGTCTTTTGCTAGTATCCTTCAAGGATACATTGTTCCAAACCATGCGCTCTTAGGCGACTGTCTGACTGTCGGCTTTCCCCTATTATCTAGTTTAAAAGCTGCTCTATCTCCTTTTTAAATGTTAATGCCAGCACTCTAGTTCCATCCCACTTAATGTGGAGCCCATCCCTTCAGAAAATCCCCTCTTTTTCCCAGAATGTCCCCCGAATCCAAAACCTTCTTCCTTGCACCATCATCTCATCCACGCAGGGACTCTGGAGTTCTGCCTACCTTTTTTGTGCTGCGCGTGAAACAGGAAGCATTTTGGAGAATGTTGCCTTGGAAGTTCTTGATTTCAACTTCCTACCTAAAAGCCTAAATTTGGCCTCCAGAACCTCTCTACCACACTTTTGTATGTCATTGTTACCAACATGTACCAAGACAGTAGACTCCTCCCTAGCACTATCTAAGACTTTCTCTAGGTGGCACGTGAGGTCTGTTACCTTTGCACCAAGTAGGCATGTTACCAGGTGATCCTCATGTCCACCAGCCACCCAGCTATCTTCATGCCTAATGATCAAATTTCCAATTATAATGGCTGTCCTAACCCTTCCCTCATGGGCACATGGCCCTGGAGAAACCTCCTTGGTGCGAGAGGACTTTACATCACCTGGAGGACAGGTCCTAGATACACGATCACTTCCTGCCACACCAGGGTGATGCTCTCCTGTCACATAACCTCTCTCCTCCATGGCAACAGGGATGCTGCCAGACTGGAGGTGGGACTTCAGTACTGTATCCCTGTAGGTCTCATCTATGTACCTCTCTGTCTTCCTTTTGTCCTCCAAGTCTGCTACTCTAGCCTTCAGAGATCAGACTTGTTTCCTGAGAGAAAAGAGCTCCTTGCATCTAGTGCACACCTAAGACCCCTCACCAACTGGGAGAAAATCATGCATGTGACATTCAATGCAAAAGACTGGAAAGCCCCCATTTCGATGCTGGACTGCTGTCTGCATCTTAGTTTTAAGGTTGTGTTTAGGTATTTAAGTTGTTTACTTACTTAGGTTTGCTGGGGTCCTTATACTTATAAAGCTATACCTAATATGTTTAGTGGATTTTGTTCATCTCAAGATTAATTAATCTTGGGTCCTTGATGTATTGCCTGATGAGGATAAACAGCTGCACCTGAGAGTGAATATGGCACCTCCTTCCCTTTAAGAGGTTTAAGCACCTATAAAGCTATAATATTTTTATGTTCTATATAAAAAGTTTACTTTTGTTCCATGTAACTTGTTTTTGGTTCCTTGTAAACCGCCCCTGATCTCTGGAAGGGGCGCTATAGAAATGTAATGAATGAATAAATAAATAAAAATAAAGCTACGATTATCCCAGGAGTGGGTAAGAGTCAGGGAGGGAGGGAAAGAAGACTTATTAAAAGCTGGCTGCTACACAGTACACTGTCCTGTGCTTCTAAGGTAATCTGTGACCAATTTCCTGGGTGATTCACACAACCCTTGCTTTGATAGTCTTTCAAAATGCCCCTTTGATCTGTCACTTTGCTTTAACACCTATTTAAAACAATTTCACAGGTCTGTTGCCTCTTATCTAGAAGGTCTCTTTGTAAAGGTCGCTAGAAACAATTTATTGCTCAAAGAATACTGATCCTGTTTTTCCTTTTATGCTAAGTTGTACTCTGATTTGATTTAAATTTAATCTCTTTTCTGATACTAGGCCCTGACTGAATATTAAATTTAAACTAGCATCTCTCTACTGGATTTTAAATTTAACCAGAAAGCTCTCTGCTAGGTTCTGAATTTAAACTGAAAGCCCTCTGCTGTTTTTTAAATTTAAACTGAAAGCCCCCTGCTGGGTTTTAAATTTAAACTGAAAGCTCTCTGCTGGATTTTAATCTTAGGGGTTTGTTTACTAAACAGCAGTAGGGACGTCTGTGTGATATCAGGTTCGCAGCCCCATTGAATTCAATGGAGTTGTGGCTCCGATATCGCATGAAAGCCGCTACCGCTATTTAATAAACATACCCCTTAAACTGAAAGCTACCTGTTCAGTTTTTAATTTAACTAAAACTCTTTGCTGATACTAGGCTCTGACTGATAGAACAAATACAGTGGAATCTAGTTTACACAGATTAATCAGTTTAAATCTAAAGAATTTCTTTTTCTTCAAGATTTAGAAGAATTCCTAGAAGTAAATATTTACAATTGCAGATCTCTCTCCAGAAGTAGCAGTCCCTTTTTGCAGTCCTTCAAGTCCTTCCTTTCGTCTGAGTAAGTTCCATTTACCATTTACCATCACGTTCTGTTGTCTGTCAGTCAGCCAATTTCTGATCCAGTTCACCACCTTGGGACCCATCCCCAGGCTAGTCATTTTGTTGATAAGCCTCTTATGAGGAACAGTATCAAAGGCTTTGCTAAACTAGGGAGATCACAACAGAGTGGACTCCCCTGAGGGAGTGGATAACATGAGGAAAGATCTACAAATGCTGGAAGAATGGTCTAATGCTTGGCAGTTCAGATTTAATGTGAAGAAGTGCAGTGTCATGCACTTCGGAAACAGAAATCCAAGGGAAATATACGCGATAGGGGGCGAGAGATTGGTGTGCACGGACCAGGGGAAGGACTTTGGTGTGATTATTTCTGAGGATCTCAAGGTGGCAGAACAGTGCAACAAGGCGGTGGCAAAAAGCCAGGAGGATGTTGGGCTGCATACAAAGCAGAAAGGAAGAGGTACTAATGCCACTGTATAGTCACTGGTGAGGTCTCATTTGGAATACTGTATTCAGTTTTGGAGACCATATCTCGCAAAAGATGTAAAAAGACTGGAAACAGTTCAGAGGAAGGTGACTAAAATGATTTGGAGCCTGCGTCAAAAGCCTTATCAGAAGAGACTTGACCTAAATATGTACACTCTGGAGGAGAGAGATAGGGGAGATATGATTCAGATCTTTAAATACTTAGAGTATTAATGAACAAACAAACCTCTTCCAAAGACGGGGAAGCTGTAAAACTAGAGGGCATAACATGAAGCTGCAAGTGGGTAAATTGAAAGGCAATGTCAGGAAATACTTTTTCACTGAGTGGTGGATGCTTGGAATGCCCTCCCGATGGAAGTGGTGGGGGCAAATACAGTGACAGAATTCAAGATCATTATCCATGATCTATCATTGCACCAACATGTATCCGGACCCACTCACTGTATGGGCCATACTTTAGATCTAGTTCTCACTTCTACTAGTATACTCCCAAGACTATCTTCACCAAAGTCTTGTAGCATTCCATGGTCGGACCACTTTTGTGTTTCCTTCTCAGTCTCTACTAATCTCAGAGATTTATTTATTTATTTATTTATTTATTTAACAGTCGCTTATATACCGCTACCTTCCGAAGATCAGGTGTGGTTTACAGGAAACAGGTAAAGAAACAGTGTAACATATCTGTTTTTACATTAAACATTGCTTGAAATATGTACATTATAACTTTTACAATTTAAACTTCGGTGAACTATGTACAAGCAACGGATGTTAAAGTAAACAAAAAAGGTAACTATTTACAAAACATCGTTAACCGTGGATAGGGGTCATGTTTATCACAGTTCATTATAGAACTATACTCAAAGATTTATATATTATCCTTTTTCGTTTTGGGATTGGGAATTCGCAAGTGGACCGTAGTGGGAGATAAACAAGTAAGTTTTTAATGTTTTACGTAGTTCTTTAAGATCAGTTAAGGCTCTTATTTCTTCAGGTAGGGAGTTCCAGAGGATAGGGGCTGCATGAGAAAACGCTTTTTTATTTGTTGTTTTTTTAGTCTTTGTGAACTCTTTTGGAATCCTTATTTTATTTTATTAATAGTCTTTCCACTACTCAACCTTCACCCCGTTTATGTCGTCGAATTACCCCAGCCACTTTAGCTGCTTTTCCTTCAGCTCACTCTTTGTTCCCTTCAGACTTCTCTTCGCTTCCTATTGATTCTCAGGCACACCTTTGGAATACTGCTCCCACTGACGCCTTAGACAACCTAGCTCCTCTTTGCCCTTCCACCAGATCTTCTTTTTGTAATCATGCCTCGTGGTTCCATCCTGGCCTGCGTCTGCAACGCACACAACTCCGCCAGGCTGAACGCCGCTAGCGTAAATCTCCTACATCTGTTACTGTGTCACGCTTCCAGCAGTTGTATTCTGAATATCGTTCGTCCGTTCAATCAGCTAAACGTTCCTGTTTTACTACAAAAATATCTGGGGCCGCCAGTTCTTCTAGACAACTCTTTTCTGTTTTACGACAATTTTCTAATACTTCCTCTGGGTCCGCCCCCCCAATATGTAACCCCTTCTCCCTTAGCTTTAGTGACTTTCTTCTCTGAGAAGATTCTTAAACTTCGGTCGGCTTTCACTGCTTTGCCGCTGCTACCCCTCTCCCCCTCCCTGCTCACCCCCTTTAGCTCCTGTTATCTCACCCTCCTCTCCTCTATTGGTAAATAGAGCACTAGCCCATACTTGGTCCACGTTTCATCCCATCGCCTCTTCTGAACTACTGCTCACCTTAACTAAGTCTAGGAAAACCACCTGCCAGCTAGACCCTATTCCCTCTTGGTGGCTATTGGAGCCCTCACTGCAATTAGTGTCTATTATAACAACTATCCTTAAATCTAGTCTAGCCTCAGGGTGCTGCCCTTTATCTTGGAGATCAGCTATTGTACGTCCCATGTTAAAGCAACCTTCCCTTGATCCTTCAGTGTTATCTAATTGGCGCCCTGTATCAAATCTCCCCTTCCTAGCCAAAGTTCTGGAACGATTTGTCTTCCAGCAATTAGCCTCTCATGTGGAGGCTACCAGTGCTCTCTACCCACGTCAAGGGGGATTTAGATCAGGGCATAGCACAGAGACAATTCTTTTAGCTCTGCTGAATGAAATCCATGTGGCCCACGATCGTGGAGATATTACTCTCATGGTCTCGTTAGATCTATCAGCAGCTTTTGATTTAATTGACCACCAGTCGCTTCTCTCTCGGCTCTATGACATCGGACTGCGTGGTACAGTACTTAATTGGTTTCGTTCTTTTCTTACCTCTCACTTCTTCTCTGTTTGTGCTAATCATCATTCTTCCCCCCCTGTTCCTTTAATCTGCAGTGTGGCATAGGGCTCGGTTCTTTCCCCGCTGCTTTTCAATATTTTTCTTGCCCCCTTACCCCTGCTGATTCAACAATTTCCTGTTTCAGTTTACATTTATGCCGATGACATCGTGCTCCTCTTCCATACCCCTCCAGTTCAAATTGATCTAACGCAGTTAAATAGGTGTCTTTCCCACATTGCCTCCTGGCTGTCTGATAACTTTCTTCATTTGAATCCAGCTAAATCAACAGCAATGTGGGTTTCTTTGAGCACTGCTTGCCCAACACTCGCACCTCAAATTAATGCTACTATTATTCCCCTCACCTCCGCTTTTCGATATCTAGGTGTTATCTTAGATTCTTCACTCTCTTTTCATGACCATGTCTCAAACCTCTCTCGCCATTCAACCAACGAGAAATGGACGCTTTCGCTGCCGCTTCCCCTTTTCGCGGGCCCCTGAAAGCCACAAACAGCCTATCGGACCTCAGAAAGGGCTGTCCTACGAAGGTACTTTCGCAGCACTTGACACATATCTAAGAGGTGCAACCGTCCTCCCGTCTTTTCCTTCTGCTGGTCAGAAAACACCGGAAGCGAAACCACCTGGTTAACATGAAAGGCCGAAATCACTTTTGGCAGAAAAGCCGGCACCTTACGCAGCACGACTTTGTGATGGAAGAAGGACAGAAAAGGTTCCCTACAGTACAATGCTTGCAACTCTGAAATTCGCCGCGTGGAACAAATTGCCACCAGAAAAAACGTCTTCAACGTCAGGTCTTTCAGAGAGGCCTTGTCCAAAGGCTCAAACAGCGCCCTGAGCAAGGCCTCCAACACCAGATTCAGATCCCATGTCAGCACAGAACTACGCACCGGTGGATGCATAAGCAACACCGCCCGCAAAAAACGCCTAATATCGCCGTGAGTCCCCAACGACTGACCACGAACCTTCCCGCGGTAACAGGAAATGGCCGCTAACTGCACACGCAAGGAACTAGCCGCCAAGCCTTTGTCTACACCATCCTGCAAGAATGAAAGGATCTGAGATACTGAAGCCCCAAGGGCTGAACATTACGCTCCGCACACCAAGCCTCAAAGATATGCCAAACTCGGATGTACGCCAACGAGGTGGAGCGCCTACGCGCTTTTAGCAAAGTAGAAATGACTGTAGCCGAATACCCCTTGGCCGTCATCCTAGGCCTTTCAAGAGCCAAGCCGTAAGCGAGAATCGATTCACCTGGGGCATGCGTAACAGACCCTGACTTAAGAGATCTTCCCGCTGAGGTAACCTCCATGGACTGTCTGCCAGCCACCGCACTATGTCCGCATACCAAGGCCTTCTGGGCCAGTCGGGCGCCACCAGAATCACCAGGCTGCGATGCTTTTCTATGCGCTGCACCACCCGGCCTATAAGAGCCCAAGGCGGAAACACATAGAGAAGGCCCCCCTCTGGCCACCTCTGCGCCAACGCATCGAGCCCCTCCGACATCCATTCTCAGCGCCTGCTGAAGAACCTCGGTACCTGCGCCAACTCAAAGCTCGCCATGAGATCCATCAGTGGAATCCCAACGCCGCATCAACAGTGCAAACACGCCAGGGTGCAGCCTCCACTCTCCCGTGTCCACTCTGCGGCGGCTTAGGAAATCCGCTTCGATATTGTCCACGCCGGCCACATGCTGAGCCGAGAGAGCCCCTAGGTGCCGTTCGGCCCACCCTAATAGCTGACTCGCCTCTGCTTCCAGAGTCGCACTGCCCGTGCCGCCTTGTCGATTGATGTAAGCTACCGTTGTCGCATTGTCGGACAGAACCCGTACCGTTTCCTGACGCAAACTGTCCTGAAATTCCTGCAGTGCCAAGAACACCGCTCTCATCTCCAACCTGTTGATGGACCAAATCTCCTCCGGAGACCAACGATCCTGGGCAAACCTGCCCTCGTAATGCGCACCCCACCCCAAGAGACTTGCATCTGTAGTCAGCAGTCTCCAGGACGGAGGCTCTAGAGGCATGCCGGCTACCAAACTCTCCTTTCTCAACCACCACTGAAGCTCCTGTCGCACCCCCTGAGGACACACCAACTGCTGAGACAACGCATCCCGCTGATGCGACCACCGGCGAAGCAGCGCACTCTGCAAAGGCCACATGTGAGCTCTGGCCCATGGCACAACCTCAATTGTGGCCGCCATCGTGCCGTTGGCGCTGGAGTCGACAAGAACCGCCTCACAAGGTCGCACAGCCCCCGTGCTCGAGGGGTTGGCAGGAACACCGCAGCTTGTTTCGTGTCGAAGCGGGCCCCCAGAAATTCCAGGGACTGCGAAGGAACCAATCTGCTCTTTGCAAAGTTGACCACCCAGCCCAGGCTTTCTAACATCTCTACCACCCGGGCGGTCGCAGCCAAACTCTCCTCCTTCGACTTTGCTCAAATCAGCCAGTCATCCAAGTACAGGTGGACCAGCACCCCCTCCTTGTGGAGCGCTGCCGCCACCACCACCATGATCTTGGTGAAGGTCTGAGGTGCTGTAGCTAGCCCAAAGGGCAACGCCTGAAACTGATAGTGCCCCATAGGTACCGCAAACCTGAGATATCTTTGATGTTCCTGTCGTATCAGGATATGGAGATAAGCCTCCGTGAGATCTAGGGACGTCAGAAATTCCCCCGCTCAGACTGCCGCTATCACGGAACGCAGGGTTTCCATCCGAAAATGGGTCACCCGGAGACACCGATTCACTCGCTTCAAATCTAGGATTGGCCGAAACGTGCCTTCCTTTTTTGGCACCACGAAATATATAGAGTACCGACCGCACCCGCACTGATCCGCTGGAACCGGTACTACCGCCTCGAGCTGTAGCAGTCGCTGCAGGGTGTCCGAGACCGCCTGCATCTTGGCCGGAGCTGCACAGGGAGATCGGACAAAGGAATCTAACACGGGGCGGTGGAGCTCCAACGCGTACCCCTCTCGAATGACCTCCAGGACCCACTGGTCCGACGTAATCTGGACCCAGGCAGGGTAAAGGTTTTGCAACTGACCTCCCACGGGAACTACCCCCATCTGAGCCCGCCTCATCTCATTGTGCCTTCTTAGGGGCCGAGGACTGGTTAGGAGCAAACCCTCTGCCTGCTCCCCGGAAGCCCCGAAACCCCTGACTTCTAACCGGGAGTCTCCCCCGCTGAGACGGGCCAAAACGAGAGAATCGAAATCTATGAAACTCCTTAGCGGTCCCTCTGAACCCCGAAGAAGTTCGGCCCTGCTTAGGCTTATCCTCTGGGAGTCGACCCCCCTTGGACTCCCTGAGATCCTTGACTAACTTCTCCAAATCTTCTCCAAACAAGAGCTTCCCCCTAAATGGCAACTTACTGAGACGAGCCTTAGAGGAACTGTCAGCCGACCAATTACGCAACCAGAGGTATCGCTGAGCCGCAACCGAGCCTCCGTTGGAGTGGAGGAGTGGCCTAGTGGTTGGGGCAAGGTACTTCAGGCCGGAAGGTCGGGGGTTCAAATCCCACTAGAGGACAGCAACCTTGTGCCGGAAGGACTGGGGTTTCTAGTCCCACAGGTGCTCCTTGTGATCTTGGGCAAGCCACTTAACCCTCCATAGCCCATGTTCCCTGTAAAATAGTTATCTCCAAGTTATAATGCCCTGTTCAATGTAATTTCAGTTTGTTCAATGTAAACCGCACTGATGCAGAATAGCGCGGTATATAAGAGAATGTAAATAAATAAATAAACTACTGAGGCCATACTCTTAGCCAAACCGCGGATGAGTTCATAATGGATATCCGCTAGGTATGCAGTCCTGGACTCCAGCCGCGACGCATCATCCACGTGCCCCTCCAACTGGTCCCCCTGCAATCTTTGGGACCACCATAAGCAGCCCCTAGCCACCCAGGCCCCCGCTATGGAGGCCTGCAAGGAAAGGGCGCAAACATCGAAAACCTGCTTCAGCAAGTAATCCAACCTCCTGTCTTGAACATCCTTCAGCGCTGCGGCACCTTCAACCAGAATCGTAGTCTTCTTAGTAACCGCCGATACCGCCGCATCTACCTTCGGGGAGCGAAACAGCTCCCTATCCTAGTCTGCCAATGGATAAAGGTGAGTCAAGGCTCTGGAACCCTTGAGGGCCGCCTCCGGTAAGTCCCATTCTTCCTGGATCATATTCCTAAACACCCGATGGAGGGGAAAAACTTTCTGGGACATCCGAACCGTCTGCAACAGCGGATCTTCCAAGACCTCCTCCGTCACTGGTTCGCCCGCTGGCATGTTTAGGGTCTTGAGAGTCTCAGTGATCAGGGCCGGGAGCTCTTCGCGTCGAAACACCCTGACCACCCTACTCTGCTGTTCGGAGTCAGGCAACTCCCCCTCTTCCAGCTCCTCATCCGATATTGCCTCCATTTCCACGTCCAACTCTCCCCGGTCCTCTCCGAGGAGAGAGGCCGCACTCTCAACACCGGCCCCCCTACACTTCTTAGCCGTAGGAGCGCCTTCCCCCAGAATGTCCAAGGACCCCGACCTCTTCTGCTTTTGCTATCCTTGCGGAGGAACCGGCATTGCGGGCTGGAGCAAGGCAAACGCCTGTTGAAGTAGGGAAAAGAAGTTCGGCGGGATCACTGGGGAGGCTCCCCTTGGTCCAGTCCTAGAGATGCAGAGGAACCTTCCCCCGAGGGAGGCCCCGCCACTGGCTCCGCCGGGCCCAGGTACGGAGGCAACAAATCCTCCGCCTCTGCCAAAGGCTGCCCCGGCACCTTGTCCATCTCCTCTGCCTCAAGCGTGCAAGCAGAACACACCCCCAAGTCCTGCACTGAGCTGCGCCTCATGCCACACACCAAACAACGTGGCTTAGACGGCATAGCCGAGCCTGGGGAACAACCCCCCAATTTGCTCCCTGCCTGTGCTCTTCCTCCCGCAGAAGTGGTTAGCACTCTCTGAACTGAACAAAAATAGCCTAGCCGGGTTAAAACCTTCAGCCTCTGCTGTGGCCTATTTTTTTTTTTTTAAACAAGCCACCCTCCAGAGGTGCTCAGTTAGGCTGAAATAGTGCCTTGCAAAGACGAGGCCTTAAACCCCGCCAAAACCACCCTCACAGGAGAAGGAAGAGGCAAAACGCGGCTCCTAAAATGGCCGCCGGCTCCTTTCCCACACGAGCACACGCGGCTGAGGCAAGCTTACTCCCTAAGCAACTCAGCTCTTACCCCCCCATGTGACCGTAAAGCCCGCAAAATTAAATAAAATAAAATAAATTAAATTGAACAAAGGAAAACAAGCGCCAAGAAAAACGTTGCTATCACTCACTGTGTCTGACCGCTGTGCTGAAGTGAGTCACACACGCACTGGAGCTCAGCCTGACCGCGGCTTCGGCTCCGACGCTGCCAACCGCCTAATTCTGCACCCGGAGCTTCCCCGGGTACACAGGGCACTGTGACTGGGCCTGCTACCTGCTCCTCACCCCTAATCGCGGGTTCGGGAGCAGGGAGGCTAACACCCCTACGTCTTCTCCTTCTTGCTCGTTTAATCGATGGGGAAAATTAGCGCAGGAGGGGAAGGAAAGAGGGGGGGTCAGGGAAGTAGGATGGAGCCAGAGAAAAATCCTCTTCAGCAGCAAGCCTGAACCTGTTTAACAAAACAAAAGGAAAGCCTCAAAATCTGAAAGAAAAAGTCTTAAATAAAAATCCAATAGGGGCTATAAACCCCCAGCTCTGCTTATTTGTACTGAGCCCAGTCCTAGGCTCAGAATCTCCTCAGCTGCTTGGAGACTGAAAGTACTGGAGAAACTCTATGGTTCCGGGACTGGACTAGAGTTCCTCAAGGAACAATTAGCAGGTAACGAACTCCCTTCTAGCATAAGGGCAATCAGAGACCTCACGCAATTTAGAAAGGCCCTTAAACATCACCTGTTCCTCTTACACTTTACACAGACAGTTGATCCCCCCCCCCCTGACACTCACCCAGCTATGTCACCTGTGAACAAAGGCATACCAGAACTGCAATCAGTCCGTAATCCAATGTATTACTGCACTTTAACTATTCTTCACCAGCAGAGTACAAAAATGCTGCAATCTGACCCTGATTGTAAAACCTGTTTGATTCATCCCGATATTCTTTAAGCTAAATTCTCATATGTATATAGTTTCCCCAGTTAATTCCATGTTATATCCCTGTTTTATGTAAACGTAGGACAAAATGTATGTCCAAGTGTTTAATGTTCAATGTAAACCGCACTGATGAGAAATAGCGCGGTATATAAGAAGTGTTAAATAAATAAATAAAAGTCTAATTTACTCTTTGTGGGAGTCATTAAGTAAATCTGTCTTAGTGGAGTTCACGTTTGAGTGGCTCATCAAGTGTTAGATGCTGGAAACATACCACTCACACCGCCGACTGCTAACAGGAGGCTTTGCAATTAATGAGCATTTGTTTGACGTTGTCGCGTCCACCTGTCCAGGCGGTAGCCTGGGAGCAGGTGGGCTCGCCTGTCTTACTCTCTACTATTACTTCTGTCCAAAATGGCTGCCGAGGAGGGCTGCTGGGTAATGTAGTTTTAGAACAAGGAGTGTGACCACACGGTAATTAGGCAAAACAGAGAATTTATTTCGGGATTTCCCCTCCGCATTGAATTCATGACCTCAACTGAAATTGGATAATTCTCCAATAATGCAAACAAAGAATGTGAAAACAGGCTTAACACAAAATACAGGAATGTCCTTTTGAATATCAACTCTTAGCTTCCAGCGAGGAACAAGCTTCTAAAGCTCAATCTGTTGTCCAGATTAGCTTCTTGCTTTTCACTTTCAAAAGAGCTTTTCACTTTACACAAGCTATGCAGGCAAACACTTGGCAGTATTCCAACTACCAGCACGTTTCCTTTCTTTAAGCAATGTGCAGCACAAGTCTTTAATTGCTTTCATGAAACAGTCCTTCACATAGATAATGAATTAGCACATATTCAGGTTCTTGGCCATGCAAAAAGAACACTGCATTTCCTCTACATCAGAATCATTAGGGTTTTCAAGCAAATCTATTTCCATCTCATTCATAGATTCTCTGTGACTATCTTCCTTATCCTGTATATCAGGAGACTGGCTATTCTCCTTCCATATCAGCTCATTTAGTTTTAACAGCATCTGTTCCCTGTGGTCTCCAGCCACGGGCTCTTGTAATGGAGTTTCTCTCCCTTTCAACAGGCTAGCAATCTCTTTCAGAGTTGAGGCTTGGCAGTCACTGGCATATATTCTATGCTTATTAAACATTTGCCTTTCAGGGTTCAGGGGAACACAACGTTTAGCACTGTCTTTTAATTCTTTAACTATTCCTTCAGCTTGGCTTTTGGTAGGAATTAAAGATAAGACATTTTCATTACCTTCAAGGCTTAAGGGCTGCTTTAATCTGTTTCCCCACCTGGAAACACGTCTTTGTCCTAGATACTGTTGCCTGCTATGGGTTCCAGACACCCTCTGCTTCTCATTCACCCTTGCATGTGGATCAGCCAGGTTTCTTCCTGAAGTTCCCTTTTCCACTGGAACTAAAGTACCTGCTTCGGGACCCAGCAAGTTTCTGACTTCAAGCTTGTCCTCTTCAGAACCAGCTTCCCTTGCTTGAACTGCATCAACTGCCTCTGGAACTCCACGAACTCTGCCTGCTCTGCTTCTTCTAAAACTGAAGCACTTTTAAATTGCTGCCTTTCAGGCACCACACCCTTCTTCCTACTCACGTGCACCTCATCAGTGCTCAACCTAGCCCTGACGTCACTAGGTGGGTGGGGCTTAGTGCTCGGTATACTCTGCCTTGGAGGCTTGTGGTTTCTATAGGCACTGCTTTTCTCTCCAGATTTAAAGGGACAGGGCTCATTTTCCTCCCATTCCATTTCCTCTGCACAGCTCTCCTTACCACAACGTGTTAAAGCCTGCAAAGGATTTGCAATTAATAAAAGGGGCCAAAAATTGAGAAAATTAGACATCAGCTCATTCATTATCAATCCATTCAGCAACTTACAAACCAGATATAAAATTTAAAAATTGATCTCTTCTTAACTGGTAATCAATGAAGTTCATATAATCAAAGGAGTAATGTGATCAAATTTAGTTGCCCATACAATAACATGAGCCATAGCATTTTGTATTAATTGTAATGGTCTCAAAGAAGAAAATGGAAGCCCGGGATGAACCATGATGGAGTTGTCTGGGAAAAGCATTACTAATACCTGAACCACAGCATGAAAGTCGTTAATAAATACTTTTTAAGACTTCATACTAATCATAGCCAAAAAAAAAGTACTTTTAACTACCTTTTTGAGCGTCCAAAATCACCCCCAAATAGGTCACTTCTGAACAGACAACTATGTATGGTTACCAAATCAATATGGGGAGACGTCACATAATCAGTGCCTCAGTCTTGGTAAAATTAATACTAAGAACATTATCCGTAGACCAGTCAACCACTCAAAAAAAAAAAAAAAGAAAGTGTAACATAGAACAGAGCAGGGCCATATAAAGATTGAACAATGTAACCAAGAGGACTGAACCATGGGCAACCCTTCGCGCAGATGAAAACCAGTCTGAATAATGATGATTCAAATATACCTGCAGGTGATGCCTACTTAAATATGATCTAAACCACTTAGCGACAGTTCCTCCTATCCCCAATTTGTGCATCCGAGCCATCAACAAAAATGGTAAAACTGAATCAAATGCTGCTTTCACATCCAACAATACTAATGAAAGTCCAGCGTTGGACTTCTAGCATTGGCAAATAGAATTTAGTAAACCACTAGGCTACTCTTCCTCCACAAATTTAGTAAAAGAAACCAACGAATGTTTCACAACTGTGTTTTGCGAAAATCATGTTACCAGCAATCCAGTGCCCCAATTCTTTCAACAAAATCACTAAACGTTGTCACACAACTTGTTCCAAAATTTTTGCTAAGTAAAGTAAACTAGAAATAGGCTGCAGGTTGTCAAAATTGTCACCAGGATGATAGAATCGGCCAAATAGAGGTTGATTTTAAATGCTTCTGGGAGGAATTCACTAATTGGTGATTACATTTTGCCTTGATATTTAATAGTAGGAAGTGATAACATGTCCTGTGCACATACTGTCATATATCCTGAAAAATCTTAGAATATCCTGAAGGCAGCCTGCTCAAAACAAAGCCAAGCCTCTCCTGGGTAACCAGAAAAATCATCAGGAAGCAAAGAGGGAATACGCAAACTACATCATTTTTGTACAGCCCTGAATGACATGATCTGGATCTCTTCTAAGTCCATGGTGGTGGCTGTGGTGGCCTGAAGGTGGCTCTGGATCCAGGATTAGTCTGCCTTTAAGGGCAGGTTGCTCTTTGGGGAGGACCTGGAGAAGATGGTGAAAAATCTTGGAGAGGCTCCCTTATCCAGGAAGATAGGAGTGGAGGAGTGGCCTAGTGGTTGGGGCAAGGTACTTCAGGCCGGAAGGTAGGGGGTTCAAATCCCACTAGAGGACAGCAACCTTGGGCCGCAAGGACTGGGGTTTCTAGTCCCACAGGTGCTCCTTGTGGTCTTGGGCAAGCCACTTAACCCTCCATAGCCCATGTTCCCTGTAAAATAGTTATCTCCAAGTTATAATGCCCTGTTCAATGTAATTTCAGTTTGTTCAATGTAAACCGCACTGATGCAGAATAGCGCGGTATATAAGAGAATTAAATAAATAAATAAATAAATAAATATAATTCAAATGCCCTATTGCAGGCGTACTAGGTGTGCCCCACTTTCACATGGAGACCCTCAAGTTGGTCATTGCATCAGTTCAGCTTGGGATGTTTCTCCATATTCTCTTTGGGAGCAACATCAGTGGTTCCTCCGCTTCTGTGTCCTGGGCCACCTTTTTCAGTTTTGTTCCCTCCCTTTTGGTCTGGCCATGGCACCTTGCAGCTTTTCAAAGATCATGGTGGTAGCATGAAGCAAAGGCAACATAGAGAAGATGTTAGTGCCTTAGAAGTAGATTCATGCTTTGGAACAATAGCATAAGGTTTCATATTCTCCTAGGCTGTATAAGTGGTTATGTTTAGCACATGATCAGCTTTGATTACTCGAAACTGGAAAGATTGAGCAGACTTTACATTTAACTAGGATGAAGTATTATGAAAATGGTAATAAGATGGGTGCCATGTATGGCATCAGATGGCAGCTTTGCTGGGCAGTTGGGGATTCATGTGGCAGCCCATGTACCTCGTACTTCTTTGGTTCATGTGCAGCGGATCATATTACATCATTTTAGGGAACTAAATCCACCTGGGCGGGACCCTTTACTAACCTTCCTGAGAACAGGGAGAGTGATTGTAATGTCAAGTCTCCATAATGGAGGTGCAGAAGGCTATTGGTGGCTTGTGCAGTAACAAGAATACAGTCCCAATGGTTATTCCACTGAATTGTTCAAGAAGTTTTAGGATGATATCTCAGTAATGTTATGTGAGTTATTTAATCATCTGGGGGCTTTTCCAAACTCTGCTGGGGAATTGTTTGATACTCACATGGTTTTTCTTCCCAATAAATCTCAGGGTATGGCAGATGTGAATTCTTATCATCCCATTTTTCTTCTTAAGATTGATATGAAAATATTTGCCAAAGTCCTGCAGTTGCACCTGGAGACCTTTTTGCCTAGTTTGATTAAACCTGTTCTCCAGGAACAAGCAGGAAGTCAGTCCTCACTTATGGGTGACGTCGGCACCAACAGAGCCCGAGTGGAGCAATTTCCCAGCTTAGAAAGAAAGCCTTTGGGATTGCTGCCACACTTGCGTGGTCCTCTTCCCGTCCAAAGGTGCCATCTTGCTCCCTTTTTCCGCAGAGCCCTTCGGACACACGTCCTCATCCCTCGGAAAAAGTGTTTACGTTTTCGGCCTCTGGCCCTCTGTTTTCCAGTAGCACCGGTCCTCTTCCGTCCTTCCCTTTACTCCTTTTTTCCCCGAGCGAAGGGACGTCCTTTTTCCAGTCTTTTTTTGAAAATTTTTTCTTTCTGGGCCTTTTTGCGCCCTTTTCAACCGCTGACCTCGAAGGTCTTCGACCTAGCAGGGGCCCTTTTTTGCCTCAATGGCCACCGGTTTTAAAAAATGTGACAGATGCTCCAAGAACATGTCGCTCACAGACACCCATGACTGCTGTCTCCGGTGTCTGGGGGCCAACCATAACCCAAAGCTCTGCTCTCTTTGTAAGAAAATGTCCGCCAAGGCCCTGCTAAGTTGTAAGCAGAAGTCCGACGACATTTTCCATAAGGCAGTCCCGGAATCCACGGAAGCATCCTTGGTCATCCCCCCATTTGCAGGATCCTCTGCAGTAGCTCCGCTTCCAAGGTGGCACTCCGACCAGGGTTCCCCTGAAGTGGAGAGATGCAAGAAGAAGACCTTGAAGTTGCTGCTGGGGGCTTCAGACAATCATGAACTTTCCCGCATTCGGTCGCTCAGCCCTCCCCGGCGCTCCCGAGAGTCAGACAGGGAGGCCTCCGGCGATGGTGCCCAGTCTCCTGAGGGTCGTCCTGGCGAGGATCCCCTCTCCTTTTCCACGCCAGACACAGTAACCCCAGTGTCGGCGTCGCAGGGACTCACATCTGTGTGGGAGTCCCGAATGCTAGCACTACAGCGCAGCATTTCTGCCTTCTTAGCTGCCCAGCAGGCACTTTTGCCCAGCACGACTGGCCCACGCCTCGAGACCGAGGTTCCCTTGAGAGGGACACCCAAACCCGCCCTGGAAACCCCCGAGACCTGTGGGCCTCATGAGAGTCCTCGGCGCCAGTCTCACTCTCCGTCCCACTCATCGGGGGCGAGGTCTTCCAAGGCCTCCGGCTCCAAGCAGGCCTTGGCTTCTGGACAGGGTGACCAGCCTGACTCGGCCTTCTTTTCGGACCTCTCGGGCTGGGAGTCGGACGGGGATACCTCCCCGGAGACCCGTGCTCACAGGGACCTTCCCTCAGACCCGTCCCCACCCACTTCCCAGAGGCGTTCGCTTCCCAAGAACACATCCTTCCTGGTGTTCGTGCGGGACATGGCATAGGCCATCAAGCTGGCCACGCAGGCTGAGGAAGAACCGAGGGCAGAGGAACTCAATATCTTACAGTATGAGTCCCCACCCCGGAAGTTTCTTACGGTCCCAGTACCTCCTATTCTGTCCCGGCTGCTCCTCCGCCTGTGGGAGGCGCCTGCCTCAGTCCCCATCATAAGCAAACATCTGGATGCCATGTATAGGGTCCAGCGCGGCCTGGGGTTCTGAAAGACCCATCTCCTGCCCACCTTCATGGTAGTGGAATTGGCAATGCAGAAGCAAAAGAGCCCGAAGTCACATTTTTCTGTCTCACCGGGTAGGGAGCCTAGGGCCCTCGATGCCCTGGGGCGCAAGGCCTATCAAGGGTCGATGCTGACATGTCATATTCAGGCTTATCAACTGTACATGGGCATGTTCCTGCGCAACCTCGCCAAAGAGCTCAGTGGATTTTACGCAGGTCTTGGGGATGAACACTTTCTCAGGTTCCAGACCCTCCTGAGGTCAGTCGCGGACTGCTCGAAGTACCTTTCCCATGCTGCGTATGACGGGCTTGAATCTTCCGCCCGAGTAGCAGCAGCCGGCATTGGGGCCAGGCATGGCTTCAGTCTTCAGACCTGGAGCAATGGGTCCAGGAGAAACTCCTGGATATCCCCTGCCTAGGTGAACAACTGTTCAACAAGCCCATGGAGGATAAGGCCGCCGAAACTGAAACGGAGTTCGTAACTCAAACTCGCCTCTCACGTAAGGCCTCTTCTCTCCCACGGAAAAAGCTGCCAGCAAAAATGCCATTCTTCCAGAGAAAGGGGCTCCCCTACCGGGGATATCCGCTCTACCCGCCCAGCCCCGCACCGCCCATCGGTATGCAGAGTAAGGGGGGTACGCACGGCCATCGCAAGCCTAAGGGGCCTAAAGCCCAACTACTGGCGCCACCTCAACCCACACAGGGGTTTTGACTCTGATGGCATAGCCTCTCGCCCTCCAGCGGGGCTTCCGCTTTTGGGGGACACCTGTCCCTTTTCGCACCCCAATGGGCGTCGATCACGTCGGACACCTGGGTCCTCAGGGTGGTCCGGGACGGTTACCGTCTTCATCTGGACAGGCTCCCTCTTCCCTTCTCCCCAGCGGAGCCTTCTCAGCTTCTCTCACACCAGGCTTGTTTGCAACAGGAGCTGACCAACCTCCTTGGCCAGCAGGCGGTCAAAAGAGTACCGCCGCACCTCCAAGGACAAGGGTTCTACTCCCGATATTTCCTTATTCCGAAGAAGACAGGTGGTCTACGTCCCATCCTCGATCTCAGGAACTTAAACAAGTTTTTGATGCGGGAGTTCAAAATACTATTGCTTGGTGTCCTGCTGCCTTTGCTCCAGCAGGGCGATTGGCTATGTTTCTTGGACCTCTGGGATGCTTATGCCCACATTCTGGTCCATCCCCAGCACAGGCAGTACCTGCCCTTCAGGGTGCAGGGAGAGCACTATCAATACAGGGTGCTCTCCTTCGGGCTTGCGTCTGCCCCGTGGGTCTTCACCAAGTGTCTTTCCGCGGCCGCTGCCTATCTTTGGTGACAGGGCATACCCATTTTCCCTTACCTAGACGACTGGCTCGTCATAGGGGCATTGACCGAGGAAGCCCACCTTGTGGCATCGAGCATGATCTTCCTCCTCGAACGCCTCGGCTTCCTGGTCAATTACTCCAAGTCCGACCTTGAACCGGTGGAGACCCTGGAGTTCATCGGCGTACTCCTCGACACGGAGCAGGCAACCGCCTTCCTGCCCCGGGATCATGCGGATTGTCTCCACGCCCTGGCGGCCAAGATCCAAGGCCAGGCTCGGATTCCGGTGCGAACCATGTTGCGCCTCCTGGGCCACATGGCCTCCACTGTTTATGTTGTTCCCCATGTCCACATGCACATTCGGACGGCTCTGTGGTGCCTCAGGGCACAATGGAGCCAGGCCTCCGGTCACCTCCGGGACTCTGTCCATATCTCCCACAGTCTTTACACCTCCCTGAATTGGTGGCAGGATCCCCGAAGCCTTCTTCGAGGAATGCCCTTCCAGGCCCTGCAGCACGAGCTCGTCCTGATGACGGATGCCTCCCTGCTGGGTTGGGGAGCCCACTGTGGCGATCTACGCACCCAGGGGCAGTGGTCACCCGAAGAAGCTCAGCAGCAGATCAATCTGCTCGAGTTTCAGGCAGTTCGGTGGGTCCTGAGGGCCTTCGAGTACAACCTAAGGGGAAAGTCGGTGCTCGTGCAAACCGACAACAGGATAGCTATGTTCTACATAAACAAGGAAGGGGGAACAGGTTCTCGCTCCCTCTGCCGGGAGGTGGTGGTCCTTTGCAGTTCTCCAGGGCATAACCCTCAAAGCGGTCTATCTCCTGGGCCAGGAGAATGTCCTCGCGGACAAACTCAGCAGAGTTCTCCGCCCACATGAGTGGCACCTTCACCTGGAGGTGGCCAGCTTTTTATTCCATCGGTGGGGGACTCTGTCCATGGACCTGTTCGCCAGTCTGGTGAACGCGCACCTCCCCCGATTCTGAGGACCGATTCCACATCCGAGCAGGGTGGCTCCGGATGTGTTCCTCCTGAGTTGGGCTTCCGGGCTCCTTTACAGCTTTCCCCCTATTCCTCTCATTGCGAGGACCCTGCACAAGGTCCAGCAGGAACGAGCTTCCATGATTCTTCGTGGCCTCGACAACCTTGGTTCCTGCTTCTGCTCTGACTCTCATCCGAGCCTCCAGTCCCCCTAGGCTGCACCCTGGGCCTGCTGACGCAGCACAAGGGACGGGTGCTCCTCCCGAACCTGGCCTCGTTGTCCCTTACAGCCTTGCGGCTGAACAGGTCTCCTTAGCCCCGTTGCACTTGCCAGGGGAGGTCGAGGAGATCCTCCTCGCATTAAGGAAGGACTCGACGAGGCGAGCCTATGCTTTGAAGTGGCGGCGTTTCTTGATCTGGTGCTCCGAGCTCCAGATCAACCCATTCTCCTCTACCTCCTCCACCTCTCGAAGGAGGGGCTGATATCCAACTCACTCAGGGTACACCTGAGTGCCATCTCAACTATCCATCTCCCCATCGAGGGTAAACCGCTCTCAGGGCAGCCCCTGGTCTCTTGCTTCATGCGGGGTCTCTTACTTTCCAAGCCTCCCACCCATCCTCCCCCGGCGGAGTGGGACCTGAACATCGTGCTCATGCAGCTTACGCAGCTGCCCTTCGAACCGATGGTGATGTGCTCACTTCGGCACCTCTCCTGGAAGGTAGTCTTCCTGGTGGCTCTGATCTCGGCTCGGTGAGTCAGCAAACTCCAGACCCTCATGGATGAGGCTCCCTACATCAGGTTCTATGGGAACAGAGTGGTCCTCCGCACCCACCCCGTTTCTTCTGAAGGTTGTCTCGGACTTCCATCTCAATCAGGAGATTGTCTTGCCAACCTTCTTCCCAAGACCTCATGCCAACCAGGCATTAGCGGTCTTACATACACTCGACTGCAAGAGGGCTGTTACCTTCTACCTGCAGTGCACCCAAGTTCATCGCACATCCGATCGGCTCTTTGTTACCTACAATCCCAACTGCCTGGGGCAGGCAGTCACCAAGCGCACCCTCTCCATCTGGGTGGTGGACTGCATTGCTTTCACCCAATCAAAGGCTGGCGCCCTGCTGGATCAACGGGTCATGGCACACGACACACGGAATTGCTGTTACTGTAATCTACTGGATTAAAAAAAAAATATTATCTGAAACAGCATGGTTTTATCAAGCGTAGCTTTTGTCAGATGAATATGATCTGTTTCTTTGAGTGAGTGATTAAAGTGCTGGAGGAAAATTCCAGAAATCATTATTAAAGAGGACTTGGGAAATCCAGTGCTTACTTCTGGGACTAGTATTATGGAATGTGTATTCTTACACTGCGCTCAGTGCCTCTAATGGACATCTGTCAGTCTTCAGCGAAAACCTTTGTTTCGCACTACTGCCTGGATAGGGAGTCCTGCAAACCATGTAAATGCTACTCTGCGAGATATTTAGTTAGTGCCGCTGAATATCCCCAGGTGCAACTGCTATATACCCCGATGCTAAGTGGTTAGCATTGGGACGTTCCAGGGGTATTCCGGGGCAGAGTGGAGGCAGCATCTATCCCTAACTGGGCAGTTTTATTTGGAACAATCAGCTGCCACATGTTTGTCTTACTACTATGTATCACACTATGCACAATGGTGAGATGAGCTTGCTCAACCTGGAGCTGTATTATTGGGCTGCTCGGCTGGTGAATTTGTAGACATGGTTCAGGTAGGTGAGATGCTGAGTTGGGTGGATAGTGAAGCTCCCAGAGTGAGGGTCTTTCACTTCCTCTTCTGCTCATAATGTCACAGGAGTCACGGACAATACAGTGAATTCTCAGAAGTAATGGTTTCCTGGTCCATGTTGTGGGAGTTTGATGGCTATTTCTTACACATAAGAGTATTCTAGATTGTTGCTTCTTTCCCTTTTGGCTAAGAACCCAGGTATTTGTTATTGTACATTCTTTCAGGCTATGGCTCAATGGCAGCAGTCTAGGCTCCAGTATCTCTGGCAACTAAGAGACAGAAGTCACTTAAAGGAGTTTTTGATACTGAAAAATTTAATTTCAGCTGGGCTCAGAAACTTATTGTCCTTATTTGCAGCTCCAAACTGCATTAGCATGGCTGGAAGAACGAGGGTGGCACTTTTCACCTTCCTGCCCATTAGAAGTGCCTCTGTACATCTGGTGACAATTTGCAGTGAATTTCCAAGTTTTACCAGGTTCATATGGAGGATGATACTTTTACTGAGCCCTCCTACAGTCCTTAATTGATAAATGTAAAGCATCCCTTTTGTATTGTCACAACCCCATCCCTTTAGCCACGGGCTTAAAGGTCAGGGTGGACATTATTGTTGTATTGAAGGTAAAAACTTTTGTTAGCCCAGAAGCCTTCTGGTACTAGTAGTCCCTTTCTTCATAATGAATAGTTGTGTAAGCCATGTGAATGGTAAAGTATAGGGTTTTATTCCCTTAATGCACAAAAGGTTCAAACGAAGACAACAGGATTTCCATCTTGTTCAGGATTTTCACATAAGGTATTTATATAGGTCAAAAACTTGGATATGCTTCACAGTCTTTGTTAGTTATGCAGGGTTCAAACAAAACAGGTTATACAAACAAAAGCAATGCTTCTTCTTCCAGCTTGTCAAACAAAACTGTGTTTCAAAAGTATATCCTGCATGCTATATTTCTTTCAAGGATTCTAAACTCCCAGTACAACAAAACGTACAGTCCATAGGGCATTCAGTTAGCAAAGGGTCAGGTTCAGCAGGGTCTATCTCCATAGCCTCTTGTTCTGCTGAGATATCTGTGGCTCCTTAGCTTTCCTCATATATTCCTGGTTTTACTTCAGAACGTCTTCCTAAGGCTCTTCAGCCTGGCTGTACCCGGTCTGGCAAATATGCAACAGGACTTTTGGTAAGCACTCTTTCTATAGGTTCCCAAACCTTTCTCCAGCTGCCTTGGCTGCTCTTACAGCTCCCTGGCTTCCAGGCCTCAGTTCCTGGTTCAGATCTGTGTCTCTTAGACTCCTAGGCTGAGTCTGGTTCACCCACCTCTGAACTCCTTGTGGCTCACATACAGGGGAAGAAGCATGAAGGTACCTCTGAACTCTTGGGTCTGTGTCTCTGGTATTCTCCCTACCAGGCACTCTCCCGGTTCTCCTTCTGTCCTTCCTGAAGACTTCCTTCTGGAGCTTCCCAGCCTGAAACTGGCTCTCCTGGAACTTGTTCCTTTCCTGTAAGGGCTGCAAGTTCAACTGCCTTTTCTCCTCTCTTTGGAGCCGTCTCCTTTCTCTTTCTTCTCTATCAGCAGCTGCTGCGGCTCATGCCGCTCCTCTCTCCTCTGGCTTGTCTATGCTTTGCTTATAAAGCTGTTTCTTACGTAAGGATTCTGTCCCTCTGACCAGGTGTATCTGATTATGCTTTGAATTAGTTCTTGCATCATCCCAACCTGGGTGTGTCAGCCTACCTTCTGAATCTCCGTGCATGCTCCCTCTAGCTGCACTTCTCACTAACTGCACTTTATGTATATCATTTCCTTTAAAGAGATCAGTGTTTTCTTCTACCTCCATGGGTTTACTGGCGTCTGCTTCATCACAGTATGTTATGTCAGTGGTAGTTATATGGCTGCTATACTTATTTGACTATGCAGTCTTTTTTTTTTTGTCTGTTCTGGATTTTGTGTATGTCCATGCTGTTAAATAAATAGTGAAAAAAAAAAAACAAGTCGTGGTGGTGGTGGTGGTGGTGGTGGCCTTTCTGAACAAGCAAGGAATATGGGTTCACCTCTACAGCTGTCTGATTCAGTCTGACTCCATGAAGAATTCCATACTGTCCTGCAAGACCAGTCCAGATAAGTGGGTTGTGTTCTCCTACCAGCAGATTGATGGAGGCAAAGAACCAATGAAAAGCCCAGGTTTCAATGACCTCACTCCCTTGCCTCTATCCGCCTCAACCACCAGAGCTCTCCTCAGAATTTCTTTGTCTCCAGCAGATGGTGGGTAGATTTTCTTCTTTCTGAAGAAAATTTGAAGATTTGAGAGGAAAAGATTTGATTAAACATTCGTGAATGACCACTTTGAGGGTGACTCTCTCACTTGAGTGCAATGTGGGAGGCTCCACTAGACTGCTGTCTTTTTGGTAGCCATAGGAGGGGAGAAAATTTGTTCAGCTCTACACGCTTATCATGATAGCAGCCTTTTGAGCAGCCAGAAATTGGAAGGATCTGGAAGACTGCAGCAGCCTCCCCCAACCTCAACCCAGTCTCCCTCCCTCCTCCTCTATTCCCCCCTGCTCTCCGCCAAAGATTGCGAAGACTCGGAGATCTGCCTGCCGGCGACCTTAAATGCAGTACTGCAAAGTCATTGAAACAGTTTAAGGGGGGTAGAGCTGACCCCTGCACAAGTTTTCTGCCTGGGACTCTCAGAGGGTGAGTACCAAGACTTGACCTCATCATTGTCCTTTTTGGAGCTGCCAATTCTGTCTGCTTCGGATGCAATTTGGGGTGGACCACTGGCGACAACTGGCACAATACAGGGGTTTCTGCTGTTTTCTACATGTGTTAGTAGTGGTTTTACCTATTCTCAGGAACAAGCAGGAAGTCAGTCCTCACATATGGGTGACGTTGGCGATAACTGAGCCCTCGTGGAAGCAACACCCCAGCTTTCAAAGAAAGCCTTTGGGAGACGCCACCACACATGCGTGGTCCCTTCCCACCCAAGGGTGCCATCTTGTTCAGTCTCCTTTTTTCCGGGCTTCCAGAAGTCATGCTGCTGCACAACTCCATGATGGTGTAGTCGGCCATGCATTGGCTGAAGAGTCAGAAGACGCACTCCTTGGTAACGTGTGCACCTTGGATGCCCTCGGCAGAAAGTGCTATCAGGGCTCGATGCTCATCGGCTGCATCCAGGTCTACCAATGTATATGGGCATGTACCTGAGAGACCTGGCGAAAGAGATCGCCTGGTTCTCGGCTGGTCTTTCCAAGGAACCTCTGCAGTGCTTCAAGAACCTGGCCAAGGCCATCCGTGAGTGCTCCAAGTTTGTCTCGAGCAGCCTATGATGGCTTCAAGTAAGCAGTTCGAGTAGCGGTGGCAGGCATCGGTGCCCGATGCCAGGCTAGATTACAGTTGTCCGACCTCGAGCAATGGGTTGAGGACAAATTGTTCGATGTCCCCTGCCAAGGAGAGAACCTCTTTACCAAATCCATGACCGACAAGACCGCCGAGCTGGAGACTGAGTTCATGACGAGGACCAGGCTCTCTTAAAAGACCACTGCCCCTTCCCAATGGAAGGGCTCGGGTGAAAAGCCCTTCTATCTGAGGAAAGGGGTTGCTTAAAGAAAATACCCACCTTTTCAGGCCTCCCCGGATCCCCAGCAGGGTCAGCAGGCCAAGGGACATGGCAATGGCCCTCCTAAGCAGAAGGCTCCCAAGGGGGGCGTCTTGTACATTATGCCCAAAGATGGCCAGCCATCACCACTGATTACTGGGCACTCCATCTGGCTCAGACACCTCCCCCTTACTTCCTTGGAGAGCCCCCCAGGTCTCTCCTTCACCGGGACATTATACTGAAGGGACACTCAGGTCTCGAGGACAGAGCAGTGGAACCAGTCCCCCTCTATCTCAGGGGCAAGGGGTTCCACTACAGGACTTCCTCATGCGAAAAAGAACAGGGGGCCTAAGGCCCATCCTCAACTTACGGAACCTAAACAAGTTCCTGGTGCGGAAGAAGTTCAAGATGCTCTCCCTTGGAATGTTGCTGCCTTATCTCCAGCAGGGAGATTGGCTATGCTCCTTGGATCTGAAAGATGCTTATACCAACATCCTCATCCACCCCAAATACAGACAGTACCCATGTTCATGGTGGAGGGCGGTCACTACCAATACAGGGTGCTGCCTTTCAGTTTGGCCTCCATCCCAAGGGTCTTCTCAAAGTGTCTGGCAGTCGTGGCCGCCTTCCTCCGCCTACAAGGGGTCTCTGTCTTCCCCTACCTGGACGACTGACTCATAACAGGAGGCATGGCCTCAGAAGTGCAGCAGGCAACCACACATACCATCCAGGTTCTGCAGCACTTGGGGTTTGTAATAAATTAACCCAAGTCCCACCTCCTCCCGACACAGTGTCTGGAGTTCATAGGGGCAAGACTGGACACCCTCCAGGCAAAGGCCTTCCTTCCCGGGGACCGAGCCAACCGTCTCAGGGCATTGGCCCTACTCATACAACATCATCCTTTAGTGTCCGCTCGGCTCCTGCTGCACCTACTGAGGCACATGGCCTCCACGGTCCATGTCACTCTAGATGCCCGCCTTCACATGAAGGCCGCACAGTGGTGTCTTCGGGACCAGTAGAGGCAGGCCACAGGCCGTCTCTGGGATGGAGTCTCAGTGACCTGCCAGTTGGCGGACTTGCTGACCTGGTGGAAAACTCCCCAATGCCTCAAGGTAGGGATGCCCTTCAAAACCCCAAGCCCACTACGGATGCCTCCCTGCTAGGCTGGGTAGCCCACTGCGAGGAACTCCTTACCCCTGGGCACCTGGTCGCATGATGAGAGCAACGAGCAGATCAACCTCCTAGAGTTACGAGCAATATCCTTAGCCCTACGAGCCTTTTGCCTCTGCCTACGGCACAAACCAGTATTGATCCAAACTGACAACCAGGTGGCGATGTTCTATGTGAACAAGCAGGGGGTCACAGGGTCTTGTGCATTCTGCCACAAGGCAATGGCCTTCTGCTCCTATGCAGTCCAGCAGGGCATGCTCCTGCGTGTAGTATAACTGCCAGGCCAGACAACTCACTGGCCGACAGATTGAGCAGGGTCCTCCAACCGCACAAGTGGAAGCTGGATTTCAGAGCGGCCAACCGGCTCTTTCAGCTCTGGGGGAAACCCTGGATAGATCTGTTTGCCAGTCCGGACAACTACCAGTTGCCCCGCTTCTGCTCCAGGCAAGCCCACCCCTCCAGGGTGGCAGCAGACGCGTTTCTCATCTCGTGGTCGGACGGTCTCATGTATGCCTTCCCTCCCACACCACTAATTGCCAAAATGTTATTCAGGACCCTCCGTGACCAGGCCACCCTCATCCTGATAGCCTCTCAATGGCCCAAGCAGTTATGGTTTCTGCGACTCCGGCTATCAGTGGAGACCCCCATCCCATTGGAGAAGTCTCTAGGGCTCCTGTCCCAGGAGGGGTGTTCTCTCTTGCACTCCAATTTGAGGTCCCTGTCGCTGACAATGTGGCGGCTGAAAGGGTGCTTCTTTACCATCTTATTTTTTGCCGCCTTTTAGCTATGTCATCTGACTGAACAAGATGGCACCCTTGGGTGGGAAGGGGACCACACATGCATGGTGGCATCTCCTAAAGGCTTTCTTTGAAAGCTGGGGGAATGCTTCAGTGAGGGCTCTGTAGGCACTGAAGTCATCCATCTGTGAGGACTGATTCCTGCTTTTCCCTGGGAACACTTGTTACAGGTGAGTAACAACACTTTGTGTGCCTTGTCGTCACCTGGTCCTAGCACACTTTCCGCCCAAGCTTCTTATGAGAATGGGGACACAGGTATTGAGGTCGGTGGATGGCCAGGGGGTGAAATGCAGGTGGTTTGCTTATGACTCCTTATACTCTTGTACTGGTCTTGATTGTCATTTTTTTTCTAGTGGTGATACTTCTTTTTATGCACCTTAGAATTACTCTGGCTGTTGCCAATGCGTTGTGATACCTTTTTGCAAAGTTGTCCTCAGGACAGACCTAGCCAGCAAGGTTTACAGGATAATCACAGTGAATATGCATGAGAGAGGTTTGCATACACTGCCTCTGTTGTATACAGATCTCTCTCATGCACATTCATTGTAGTTATCCTGAAAATCTGATTGGCTAGGTGTGTCCAGAGAAGTGGGTTGAAAACTACTGGTTACAATCCTTCTCACATCAATACTTCATGTTCCATCTGTTACAGGGGTGTACATGTCTAAAAAAAGAGTTTGATTTGTGCTTGTTTAAAACAGATTTTTCCCAATTTTCTTGGGAAAAATTATTGTGATTTTTGTTTTAAATTTGCACCTTGCATTCATGCTAGGGCTTCATTGCACATGCAAATTGATTGTATACACATTAATTCATAGGTATACCATGCGTACAAGTGATTTGCATATGCTTAAAATTCTGACGTGACTAAATAACCCTATGGAACTTCATGAATGCATACCTTTTTCTTTTAGTGCTTGCTTGGATTTCTGAGATGAAACAAGTTGTTGGTCGACCAGTATTTACACTCATACAACATTTATATAGCACTTTCTTACAGATTTTGCGCGATGCTTGAATATGTGCTTTTCTCCTTAAGAGTCATCTACTAAGTCACTATCTTTAGTAAAAACATGGTTGTGCTGGCATTAACATTAGTTTTCAGTAATTCACATTTTTAAATTTTTTTTATTTTGATGTGTACATTTATAGTATTTTTTCCTAGTGTACAGAATAAATTATTTTTGATTATTTTATTACTCTAATTCAGACATTTTTCACATTTTTTAATGATCTGTGAACTGTTTTTAACATACTTTCTGAAGAGAAGGATTATGAGATCAAGATCACTCTGTTGTGTTGTGTGTATATATCTGTTTCCATGTGTATCTTCCCTTCTCTCCATTAAATTTTGGGGTATGTTTACTAAACAGTGGTAGTGGCTTCCGTGCGGCTTCCGTGAATTCATTGGGGCCGTGGCTCCAATACCGCATGGAATCCGCTACCGCTGTTTAGTAAACATACCTCTTTGTGTCTTATCCTTCCCAAATTTCCAGTACATGCCAGAATATGCAGAGAGATCCTTTCAGAGGTATTTCTGTTTTTGAGTCACATGTATGGGTAAACACATGCATGTCCTTAAGATTAAGTTTCACTAATTTTACATGGAACTTCTTGTTTTGTCTGTTCTTATATTGAATGAAATAACAAAATCCCCATTGTATCCTGGTGCTCTTATAGTACATATTGCAATGTTTGTGCCCTATTGCTGGAGAAAGACCCAACTATATTTGATATAAATGCTTATTAATCTACAAAAATATGAACATTAAAATTAAAAAACAACTTACAACCCCCATAGAACTGCACGCCAGGGCCAAAAATTTCAGCCATTCGACGTCTTCAGCCAGATGTCCGACATTCATTATATTTTCAAATAAATCAACAGGAAGACCCATCAACCTCCACATTTGTAACAATTCACCTGATTCAATTGTCAGTTTGCCAGACATCTTGAAATAAATAACAATGTACAGATCAGTGTTTTCCATAACTTGAATTTGATTAAAATGAACAGAATATTTGTTGTAAGTAAATGTAACTAATTGAACACTGATGATAATATTACTGTATTCAGGGTTGGTGCCAAGGCTATTGAGTGCCCTAGGCAAAGCTATAGCATTTTGGCTGTGTCCAACATCATTGCAACACCACCCCTCTTAAAAATAGAAACTGAAAATCAAGGGAGTCATTTTGGAAGCCCTGTTCATACTTTGGATATCTGGAAAAGGTCATAGAGATCTCCAAAGTACAGAGATGTCTCCAGAGCCATTTTAGAAGCCGGGTCTGTGGATGTCCAAGTCTGAACAGGGGCATGGTGGAAGCATGACTGGGGCATTCCCAGGAACCTAGATATCACTGCCTGATCTCAGAAATGTTTTGGATTTCCAGAGTTGTGTTTAAGTTTAGATCTGCTCCAAGCGTGAACCGGCATCTGAGAAGTGCTCATTTTGGCTGAAATATATCCAGAGGGTGTAGAGAAAATAGTACTCCATCATCCTCGGTAGTCGGCACAAATTCAGTGATAGCAGCAATAGGATTTGGATCCTGCCTTCCCTGTTCTGAGCCCACTACTCTAACCATTAGGCTATTCCTAGACATCCAGATTCTGAAATACTAGTCTGGGGATGTCTATGTAGACACCCCCGCAGATATCCATATCGGGCATGTCCACATTTATGAAATCATGTCTGCACCTGGACTTGCCTGCTTTTTTTTCAGACATTCTAGCTTAAACGTCCTAGATTGCATGTGAACTTCCTTTCTAAAATGCCCTTCCATGCTTTTAAATATTCAACTTTGCTTTATTTATTTATTTATGGGGTTACTTGATATACTGCTATGCCGAAGTATTAAGCGGTTTACAATAAAAAGACTGCCAGAAAAAGAAAAGGAAAGGAATGCCATAAAACTGATAGGACAGAAAGCAAAAAAAGCGAAAGACAAAGGACAGAAAAGAGAAAAGAAAAGGGAGGAGGAGAAGCAATCAAGTAGACAGTCAATATAAACAAGGAAAGTGACAAAAGGACAAGATTACACGAGGGGGGAGGGGGGAGAGACATATTGAATGCTTGCTGGTACAGATATGTTTTCAAAGCAGCCTTGAACTTAGGGAATAATGATTCAGCATGAAGGGAGGAGGGGAGGGAAAGCAGGTCCAACAAAGAAAAAGCAGCACCACGAGAAACAGAGGGGAGAGCAAGATGGTGGGTATGAAGAGAACGAAGAAGTCGGTGAGGCAGGTGGAAATGAAGAAGGTCAGCCAGGTATCGGGGAGTCGAAGAGTAAATAGCCTTATAAGTCAAAATGAGCAGTTTGTATTGTACACTGTAGCGAACAGGTAGCCAGTGCAGATGTGCAAGAAGGGGAGAGATGTGGTCGAAACGTGAAGAGTGAGTGAGAATACGAGCAGCAGTGTTCTGAGGCAGCTGCAGACGATGAAGTTGGTAGAGAGGGAGACCAGCCAAGACAACATTACAATAATTGAGCCTGGAGGTGACAAGAGAGAGCAAAAGAGTAGCCAAAGTGGAGGACGTGAGAAATGGACGAACGGAACAAATCTGTCTAAGGAAAAAGAAAGAGCGATGAGAAATGGAGGAAATATGGTCAGAGAAAGAAAGAGCAAAGTCCAAGGTGACCTTAGATAACGGAAGGAGGGAACCAATGAAATCGGGGAAGAGGCCAAAGAAAAGGCAGGGACCCAAAGTAACCCACATATGTTTGTGGATGCCACGCTCCTTGAAGATAAAAGAATGTGCTACACGGTGCTAATTATATATAGAATACAGTCACCATTAATTGCTATAGGTATAGAGGCATAGCTATGTGGTACTTCAGGCCTGGTTTCAGGAAGCCCAAAGTAAACTGCAGGGTAATATGATGGATGGCTATGAGGTAGCAGAGCTTCCAGGCCACCCTTTCTAAATCCTGTTTCTTTAGGGCCTGATATTCAAAGGCATTTACACAGTTTGTAGACCTGCAAACCTTGTAAATGCCGCTGTATGATATTCAGTGGCACACAGGTATGGCCGCTACATGCTCTCATGCTAACCAATTAGCATCCAGGGATAATCGGTCAGTGATGATATTCAGCAGCAAAAGTTAGGCTGAGAAAAGGCTTTCCTAACTTTTGCTAATCGGGCAATGGCTGAATATCGCTGCTACCTAGTTAGCTTTCTGCTTTGGTGCCAAACCCAGATATTCAATGCCGGTGGCCGGATGTGACCCTGGCATTGAATATCTGGGTTTAGTGTTCAGCAGCGGCAACTAATCACCACCACTGAATATTGGGCCCTTAATACTTAAACAAGATGATATTACATTCAACATGTCTAGGGAATTTGGGAAGCACTGTGGTGGCCAAAGTCAAATGGACTATCCAAAAAAACATGCAGAAAAAGCTTGGGTCCTCTGATGCTCAAGCCTCAGAAGATAAAGGGAGCCAGAGATATTGGTATTGGTTGACATCAGCAAAATGATTAAGGAGCTAATGTAGAATCTCTCAGCCACAATTGTGACTAGCCTCAACACTTGACTTCATGAAGTTATAGTTAAACTTATCTAGGCTTCAGTGACTCCATTGTTTAATGGCTGAAGATTGATAAAGCTAGACCAGAGACCTGATTGACAGACTGCTGGTGTGTGGCCAATATCTTTGGTGTATTGTTATATGTCTACTGATCTGGTAGATGCATTTTGTGGCATGTTAGCAATACTGGACATTCCTTTTTCTTTGGATTGGTGATTTGGACTATGCTTGTTTTTTCATGTTTGGGGCAAGTTAATGGGAAGAAGATGCTGGTTATGCATGCAATGCTTGTCTCTTTTGAGATTTGTATGGATGGCATTGGTGATGTTTGATGATTTGGTTGAGTGTATGGGTTGACTATGGTGCATTTGGTGACCAGTATGAGTGATTTGGATGTTTGGAGCTCTTTGTGGGTCCTAAGTTGGTTCTCAGCAGGGACCTCCTGTGTTCTTACATGTTGTGAGCCTCCTTTAGCTGTTGCAGGAAAATCCAGATTGTCCATAGGTCCTGTGCTTGGGCATATACTTGAGGTCTCTGCAGAGATCTGTTGGGTGTGCTTGGAATTAACTCTAGTGCAGAAAAGGGGTGTGTGAATATTTGGTTGAAGTGTGAGGAACATATGCGGAAAATCAGTCCAACAACAACTCCAAGACCACATCGATTCCAGAAATGCACTAGATGATCAGCAATATGGCTTCCGTCAACACCAAGGAGTAGAAACCCTTCTACTAGTGCTACTTGACAAACTCTACAAAGGCATTGACAATTGCAAGAAAATGTTCATCTTAATTTTTATAGACATATCTGCTGCATTCAACACAGTAAACCACAAAATCCTCCTCTCCAGACTCGAAGCCATAGGTATAAAGGGAACCCCTCTAAAATGGTTCAACTCATATATATCTAACAGAGTCCAGCAGGTTCAATTCAACCAAGAAACATCAAGAACATTCTCACAAACACAGGGAATATCACAAGGGTCAGCATTGTCCTCCCTACTGTTTAACCTCTATCTAAGACCGATCTGCGCAGTATTCCAGCAACACAAGATCAACTACCACCTATATGCAGACGATATCATGCTGTACACGCAAATAAACGCGAGCAACCCAAACTATAGTAACTTGGAAGCATGCCTAAAGGAAACACAAGCTTGGCTACAACAGAACAACATGAGCATAAATCACAAAAAAACGGAAGTAATGTTTGTAAACAAAAACCCAGACTTCAGCCCCCCCGACAATACTCCTGAACAACAATTCATACAACATCAAGCAAGAAATAAAATATCTTGGCGTGACACATGACAAAAATCTTAAGATGGAAACCCACCTAAGACTGCTAAACCGGGCCGTATTCTACAAACTAAGAATACTCCAACCACTACGTAACATCATTGAACAGACTGATTTCCGAACAGTAACCCAAGCACTGGTCATGCCTCACCTGGACTACTGTAATGGCATCCTCCAAGGACTACCCAAAAAAACCCTCAACATTCTTCAAATGGCACAGAACGTCGCTGCTCGACTTATAATGAAAGTGCATGTCTCCGAACACATCACGCCAATACTGATTGACCTCCACTGGCTCCCTATTCATGCACGCATAAGGTATAAAGTAATAGTAACAATATTTAAGCTGATCCACAACATAGCCCTGTCATACCTCTCCACACTTATCGCAACTCAACCCCACAACAGGACCAGGAGGACACACAACTTAAACAATTTGTGCGTCCCACAGAATGTGTGCAATACCAAAACCCTCACTAGCAACAGAGCATTCACATACTCAATGCCCGCCCAATGGAACAACCTACCGCATGAGCTAAGAAGCAACAATGTTTTGCAAGATTTTCGGAAACAGTTAAAAACCTATCTATTTCAAGAATATTATAATTGATCTACAGTATAAATGACCTGAAGTACAAAACTCAAATATGCAAAATAGCATGCAAGCCTTTGTAAACAACCTGGAAACGCAAACCACAAATATGCAACCTGTAAATATGTATATACCGTTCAAATAATCTACTGTAAAAATCTATTTACATGTTATGCAATGAAAATGTATAAATGATTACTGTGTGAAGTTTTCGATGTAAACCGCTACTGATCGCTGGAAGAAGCGGTATATAAATGTAACCAAATAAAATAAATAAATGGGGTTTGCATAGGTTAGTGGGAGTGTTGGATTAAGAAGTTGGGTGCTTTTTGGTAGCTGAGGGTCAGTGAGGTTGTTTGGAGATTCCTCTAGGAATCTGTGTACTGAAGTGATTCTCATGCAACGAAGGAGAAACAGGGGTATATTCCCTCTCTTTGGAGAGTGATTGTCTATAGTGTGGTGCTTCTGCTTGGGAAGGGTAGGGTTTTTGTTCAGTTGGGAGCGGTGTTATGGAGTTGGTTTTTGAGTTTTGGTGGAAATGGGGTAGAAACTTTTATAAAAGTTGGGTATATTTTGGAGTATAAGTATGCTATGTACTTACAGTTCCAAGACCTGCATATTGTTGTGAGAGAGTCAGTTGGTCCATTAGATGATAGAGGGGCTAAAGGGGCACTAAGAGGCGACAAGGCGATAGCAGAGAGACTGAATGAATTCTTTGCTTTGGTCTTTACTGAGAAAGATGTAGGGATGTTACCCATGACTGAAGTGGTATTTAAAGGTGCGGAAGAATTGAAGGAAATATTGATACATCGGGAATATGTATTACAACTATTAGATAAACTGAAGAGTATCAAATCACCTGGGCCGGATGGTTTACATCTAAGGGTGTTGAAAGAACTGAAATATGAGATTGCAGACCTGCTATTAGTAATCTGTGAATTTTCATTAAAATCATCTGTAATACCTGAAGATTGGAGGATCGCCAATGTAACACCAATTTTTTAAAAAGGGTTCCAGGGGTGATCCGGGAAACTACAGACCGATGAGCCTGACGTTAGTACCAGGAAAAATGGTAGAAACCATCATAAAGAACAAAATTACTCAGCATGTAGATAGTCATGGCCTAATGGGAGACAGCCAACATGGCTTTAGACAAGGAAGATCTTGTCTTACTAATCTGTTATTTTTTTTGAAGGTGTGAATAAACAGGTGGGCAAAGGTGAGTCGGTTGATATAGTGTATCTGGACTTTCAGAAAGCCTTTGACAAGGTCCCTCATCAGAGACTTTTGGCAAAACTAAAGAGTCATGGGATAGGAGGCAGTGTACTATTGTGGATCAGGAACTGGTTAAAAGATAGAAAGCAGAGGGTAGGGCTAAATGGCCAATTTTCCCAATGGGGAAAGGTGAATTGTGGTGTACCCCAGGGATCTGTCCTCTGTCCAATTTTTGACATATTCATAAATGACCTGGAAAGGGGAATAATGAGTGAGGTTATCAAATTTGCAGATGACACAAAACTATTTAAAGTTGTTAAAACCCAAGAGGATTGTGGAAAATTGCAAGAGGATCTTGATAAATTGGAAGACTGGGCATCAAAATGGCAGATGAAATTTAATGTGGACAAGTGCAAAGTTATGCACCTAGGGAAGAACAACCCAAACTATGGTTACACGATGCAAGGTTCCACATTAGGCACCACCACCCAGGAAAAAGATTTAGGCGTCATTGTGGATAACATGTTCCTTAGCGTCTCTCTAGTCCAGTCCCGGAACCATAGAGTTGTGAACCTCCACCAGCAGCTTTGGAGACTGAATATCTTCATCTCTTTGATCATCCAGCTATATGCAGCCCCAAGGACCGCCCACACATCAGTATCTCAGTCTCCAAGCAGCTTCGAAGTCAGAGCCAGAACTGGGCTCCTTAGGAACAAATAAGCAGAGCTTTAGTGTTTTATTATTTTCTAGGTTTAGGTGCTGGGCTGCTGCTGTGGAGGAATTCTTTGGCTGTGTCCCTTCTGCCTTTATCTGATCTGTTTTTTTCTCTCTTTCTCTCTCTGTCAGTCTCCCCATAGGTCAAACAAGCAGGGGAGCTGCAAAGGACACAGGTCTCCTTTCTACCGAACCCCCTTGGTGGGTGAGGAGAAGGTTGAAGGCAATTAACTGCAGCAATTAAATACAGCAGTAGGCTCTGAGGGTCCCCTAACTGATTTAGGGGTTCCCCGAGCTGCCCTGAGCGGTTATTAACTCTGATATTGACTCTGATAACTGCTACTCAGAGCTTGTGGCAGGCACGCTGGACAGCACTCACAGAGTTTTGACCCCCCCTCCTCTCCTGTGTGTGGGTGAGTAGAGTTTGGGGCTTTTTATTTCTAAAGGCAGTGATAGAGGCCTTGGGGTAGCCTGGAATCAGCTCTGGGGAGTTTGTTTAGACCTTTTGGGTACTTTTTATAGTCCTTTTTTGGCGGGATCGGGTCCGGCGGCCATTTTGGATTTTCAACGTCATTTTTTCTTCGTGTTTTTTTTTTTTAGGGATAGGAGCTTCGTTTTTGAATTTTTTGGTCAGATATCAGCTAATTGACCCCAGCTGTATCTAATCCTGCGATTTGGAGCGTTTTTGAGCACTTTTAAAATCGCGATTTTTTTTTTCTGCTCTGTTTGCTTCAGCAAGGTGTCTCTGCTTTTCTGGTAGAGGGCTGTGTGCATAGGCATGCCTCCTAGTCCTCGGTGTCTGGTTTGTGGCATTCGTAGAAGTAGTAATTTGGAAGCCAGAGTCTGTGCCACTTGTTCTGCTGTGGGTGCTGTCATGGAGGATCCTCTGGAGGGCTCCAGTGCGGATCTCCCTCCTGTCTCTACAGAAGGGACATCAAGGCAGGCAGAGACGGTCCTTGATCCGGGGATTTCTGAGGTGCCAGAGCGCCTGTTGGCGGGGGGCGTCCAGGAGGGATCCCTGGGAATTCCACCCGCCTTTTTCTCTCTCATGCAGGAGGCTCTGGCTCTCTTGCAGCCAGCGGGTGGAGGTTCGGTCCCACCCCGCCGTGGGCTAAAGCGCCCACTTTCAGTAGAGGGAGACACCGGTCCACAAAAGAAGAGCCGGCCCCCGAGTGTTGCGGATTCTGCGCCTCCTGGGGATGAGTTCCACGAGGGGCTGGGTGAGGCTCTCGGGCTAGAGTCTGCGGAAGATTTAGAAGACGGCGAGTTGTTTGACGACGAGCAGAGTAGTAGAATAGTGCGTGTATTTCGTAAAGAGGAACTTCCGGCACTGATTGCCGAAACCCTCAAAGTATTGAACATACCCGTGGAAGATTCCGCTGCGGAGGACCAGTTGGAGGATCCCTTGATGCAGGCGGTGCACACTTCCCACAGAGTCTTTCCGCTCCATAGGGTTTTTAAGGCTATGATCCAGGAGGAGTGGAACAGTCCAGAATCCGCCTTGCGCGGGGCTAGACTGTTGCCTAAGTTGTATCCTCTATCGGAGGCTGATAGAGAGCTTTTTTCGTTCGCCGAAGGTGGACGTGGCAGTTTCCGCGGTTACTAAACGGACTACTATCCTGGTGGAAGGTGCTGCGGCGTTGAAGGACGCGCAGGATAGAAAGGTCGAGAGCTTGTTGAGACAGGCGTTTGATGTTTCTGCCCTGTCAATGCAGGCGGCAGTGGCCGGGGCCTGTGTGGCGCGCGGCTGCCTCCACTGGTCTCAGCAGTTGCAGGGGCCCCAGTCGGCGGAACAGGAGGCCGCGGTGTCCAGATTGGAGTCTGGTGCCGCTTATTTGGCGGATATCCACTATGACCTCATTAGGGGGTTGGCTAACGGCATGGCGTCGGTGGTAGTGGCGCATCGTTCTCTTTGGTTACGCAATTGGGCGGCTGATGGTTCTTCTAAAGCTCGCCTTAGTAAGCTGCCGTTTAAGGGCAGGCAGTTATTTGGAGAGGACTTGGATTGGTTGGTAAAAGATCTTGGGAATTCTAAGGGGGGTCGGCTTCCAGAGGATAAGCCCAAGCAGGGGAAGCCGACCTTCACCTTCCGGGGGTCTCAGCAGTCCTTTCGGAGATTTCGTGCCTCCCGCTTTGGTCAGTCCCAGCGTTCCAGATACCCGGGGCGCGGACAGAGTTTCCGCGGATTTCGGGGGGCAGGTAGAGGTTTTGGCTCCTTCCAGGCGCAGGTCCCCAAAAAGTCACAATGAAGCGAGGCCGGCTCTGGTGGCGGTGATCCCCGTAGGGGGCAGACTACGGGATTTCTACCCTGCCTGGGCAGCTATCACATCCGATCAGTGGGTGTTAGAAGTGATACGAGAGGGATATGCGCTCGAGCTGCATCGACCGGTGCTAGATTCCTTCGTTATGTCCCCGTGCAGCGCTCCCTGGAAACGAAGAGCCGTATCAGATACACTTTCCCGGCTGCTTCGGCTCCGGGCAGTCGCCCCCGTGCCGGAGGGGCAGTTAGGGTCCGGTCGATACTACTCCATCTACTTCGTGGTGCCGAAAAAGGAGGGCACCTTTCGACCAATCCTGGATTTAAAGAGAGTGAATCGGTGCCTCCGGGTGTCGAATTTTCGCATGGAAACGCTGCGCTCGGTCATAGCGGCGGTCCGCGAGGGGGAATTCCTAACGTCCCTAGACCTTACGGAGGCCTATTTGCACATTCCCATTCGTCGGGAACATCAAAGATTTCTGCGGTTTGCACTGCCGATGGGCCATTTTCAGTTTCAAGCCATGCCCTTCGGCCTCGCGACGGCGCCACGGGTCTTCACGAAGATCATGGTGGTGGTAGCGGCGTTCCTGCGGAAGGTGGGTGTCCTCGTGCATCCCTATCTCGACGATTGGTTGATCCGGGCAAAGTCGAGGGAGGAGAGTCTCCGAGCGACGGCGCGGGTCGTACAGATTTTGCAGTTGTTAGGCTGGGTGGTCAATGGGGCGAAGAGCAGCCTTCTTCCCTCGCAGACCTTGGAGTATTTGGGGGCGCATTTCGAGACCGGCAAGGGGAAGGTTTTTCTCCCAGTGCACAGAGCGCAGGCCCTGAGGCGGCTGGTGGAGCAGTTTCTAGCGAAACGGTCATCCTCGGCTTGGCAATACCTTCAGCTTCTCGGCACGATGGCGGCGACCATCGAGGTAGTTCCGTGGGCAAGGGCGCACATACGGCCCCTGCAGCGAGCGCTGCTGCGTCGATGGTGTCATCAGTCCGACTCGCTAGCTCGTCAGTTAGTTTGCCCCTTGGGGGTTCGGTGCAGCCTTTGCTGGTGGTTGCGTCGGCGCTCTCTGGCGAACGGTATGCCCTTGGAGTCTCCCGTCTGGTGTCTGCTGATGACGGATGCCAGTTTGAGCGGCTGGGGGGCTCATTGCGAGGGTCAGATTGCTCAGGGCCAGTGGTCCTCGCGGGAGAGCCAGTGGTCCATCAACCGTCTGGAAATGAGAGCCGTGTGGTTGGCTCTGACTGCGTTTCAGCCTTGGCTGCAGGGAGCGGCGGTCAGGGTGTTGTCCGACAATGCCTCCACGGTAGCCTACATAAATCGCCAGGGAGGCACAGGCAGCGCGGCGTTGGAAGCGGAGGCAGATCTGCTTCTAGAATGGGCAGAGCGGCATCTTCAATGTCTGTCGGCCCAGCATGTCGCGGGGGTTCACAATGTGGAGGCGGACTTTCTGAGTCGTCGCAGAGTAGACCCCGGAGAGTGGTCTCTACATCCCGAGGTATTTGCGTTGCTGGTCCGTCGTTGGAGTCTGCCGATAATGGACCTCATGGCGACCTTCGAGTCCACGCAGGTCGAACGGTTCTTCAGCAGGCGTCGGGAACGCATATCGGAAGGCCTCGATGCATTGGCACAAAGGTGGCCAAGGTACGGGCTGCTCTATGTCTTTCCTCCGTGGGCTCTGGTGGGTCGCCTGGTGCAGCGGATCGAGCGGCATCCGGGTCCCGTGGTTCTGATTGCCCCGGACTGGCCTCGTCGGCCTTGGTATGCGGATCTGGTGCGGTTGAGTGTGGCCGATCCGTGGCTGCTTCCTCCTCGGCCGTATCTCCTTCGGCAGGAGCCGCTGCAGATGCCTCAGGTGGCTCGATTCTCGCTTACGGCATGGCTATTGAGAGGGCGTGAATGAGAGCCAAAGGTTATTCTCCGGAGGTCATTGCTACCTTGTTGCGGGCACGGCGTCATTCCACGTCGCTAGCGTATGTCCGGGTCTGGCGTATTTTTGAGAGCTGGTGTGCGGATCGCGAATTGCGGCCTTTGCGGACCTCCGTTCCTCAGATCCTCTCCTTCTTGCAAGCAGGGGTGGACAAGGGCCTGGCGGCCAGTTCCTTGAGGGTACAACTTGCAGCTCTTGCGTGTTTTCGAGGCAAGGTTCAGGGCCAGCTATTGGGGTCCCATGCGGATGTGAAGCGCTTCTTGCGAGCGGTGTTGCTTATGCGTCCTCTGTGCAGGGCTTTAGTTCCCTCGTGGGACTTGAATTTGGTGTTGAGGTCTCTGGTGGCTTCGCCGTTTGAACCCTTGGCGCAAGCTTCGTTGAAGGACTTGACGTTGAAGACGGTGTTTCTGGTGGCGATCTCGTCAGCTCGCAGGATTTCGGAGTTGCAGGCTCTTTCGTGTAGGGAAACCTATCTGTCTTTCTCGGCCGACAAGGTGGTATTGCGACCGGTTCCCGCGTTTTTGCCTAAGGTAGTTTCGGCGTTTCACATGAATCAAGTGGTGTCTCTCCCGGTGTTTGCCAAGGAACGCGGTAAGCACGCGGATAACTCCTTGCACGCGTTGGATGTCCATCGAGCGCTTCGCCGGTATTTGCGGGAAACGGCATCCTTCCGTAAGTCCGATCGCTTATTTGTCGCCTTTGGCGTTCCACGCAAGGGGGAAGCGGCGTCTAAGTCTTCCATTTCCCGCTGGTTGAAAGAGGCGATTTCGTCGGCATACCTTTTACACGGCAAGGTGGTTCCTGCCGGGCTTCGGGCTCACTCGACTAGGGCGCAGGCGGCGTCTTGGGCAGAAGTTAGCTTGGTGCCGGCGGTGGATATTTGTCGGGCGGCGACGTGGTCGTCCTTGCACACCTTTGCTAAGCACTATTGTCTGGATGTGCAGGCAGTGTCGGATGCGCGGTTTGGCTCTCGGGTGCTTCAGGCTGGACTAGCGAGGCCCTCTCGTTGAGATATACTGCTCTGTTACATCCTCTATGGTTCCGGGACTGGACTAGAGAGATGCTAAGGAAGAGTAAATTAGACTTACCTGCTAATTGTTGTTCCTTGCGGAACTCTAGTCCAGTCCCGGATCCCTCCCTGTCTCTCGGTTCTCGCTGCCAGCCAAGAAGATACAGTCATTATAGGAGTCTGCCAGGGTTTCTGTTCTCTATGCTTTCGGTCAGAGCTCCTCTGCTTGCAGCACGCCTTAGTTCCCTTTCGGGGCCAATTTGGAGGGTGAGCGGTGGCGCCTCTTGTTGCTTGTGTTTTGCGCAGGGGTCGCCACGGCTGTTCTGGTCCGCCTTCCCGTAGGCGGGAGATTGTTCATAAGAAATACCAAAAAAAAAAAAAAAAAAAAAAAATTTTCGCTAGTAGTGGGATCTTTAGGGTCAGGATCCTTTTTTTCCACTGTATGGTTATATCTACTTATTTGTTGCTCTGCTTAGTATGCTTTGTCAATAGGTACTGATGTGTGGGCGGTCCTTGGGGCTGCATATAGCTGGATGATCAAAGAGATGAAGATATTCAGTCTACAAAGCTGCTGGTGGAGGTTCACAACTCTATGGTTCCGGGACTGGACTAGATTTCCGCAAGGAACAACAATTAGCAGGTAAGTCTAATTTACTCTTAAAAACCATCAGCCCAGTGTGCAGCGGCGGCCAAGAGAGCAAATAGAATGCTAGGTATCATAAGGAAAGGAATGGAAAATAAAACAAAAGATATTATAGTGCCTCTATATCGTTCCATGGTGAGACCGCACCTTGAATATTGTGTGCAATTCTGGTCGCTGTATCTTAGAAAGGATATAGCATTATTAGAAAAGGTTCAGAGAAGAGCCACCAAAATGGTAAAGGGGATGGAAGGATACTCCTATGAAGAAAGGCTAAAAAGGTTAGGGCTCTTTAACCTGGAAAAGAGACGGCTGAGGGGAGATATGATATAAGTCTATAAATTAATGAATGGAGTGGAACGGGTAAACGTAGATCGATTGTTTACGTTATCAGAATATAGAAAGACTAGGGGACATGCAATGAAGCTACAGGGTAAACTATTTAAGACTAATAAAAGAAAATATTTTTTCACTCATTGTGTAATCAAACTCTGGAATTTGTTACCGGAGGATGTAGTAAAGGCTGTTAGTGTAGCTGGGTTTAAAAAAAGTTTGGACAAGTTCCTGGAGGAAAGGTCCATAAACCATTATTAAGAAGGGACCCAGGATATCAATGCTTGACCCATTACAAGCATTGTGGAACCTGTGTCTTTTGGGGAAACTGCTAGGTTCTGTCGCGCCCCCTACTGGCCAGGCAGTAGCCTAGGAGTGGGGGACGGAACTTCTTTAAATGTCCCTTGCTTGTTACCTATGTTCCCAACAGGAGGCCTGCTGGGAAATGTAGTCGTGTAGTTGTGAGGTTGAAATAAATTCAGCCGAGAGGATTTTCATAGGCACACAGGATTATTTATTTATTCTTCAGCCAAATGAACTTTCCATAACGGTGGATATTTTCTCTGGTGAAACAAAACCAAAAGCTTCTGAAGGTCAGCTTGTTACAGTGCCAAACAACAATATTTCTCCATGTGAAAACAGCCAGTAATCTTCCTGTGCCAAACAATAGCTTTCAGCTTGGTTTAAAACAAAAGCTTTACATTCTTCAAGCTATGGATAACATTGGCATCTTTACTGCAAACTATTTTTCTCTCACACAGACTGCTTTTCCTAGTGGTTGTATTACAGACTCTGGCTTCACTCTCAAACAGTCCTTTTTCAACTCCAGGCCATGCCTCGGAGATCAGCAACTCATTTGCATATTTTTCTCAGCACTGCCCCACTGATGACTAAGCTTCCAGGTTTCCTATCTTCTAAAAAGCTTATAGCTTTTCAGTTTTGAGCACAAACTAGAGAGCAATCCATTTCATTATCTGAGGGTAATTCCTCTAGCACAGATTCTTCCAGGTCCATGCTTTCTACCTCAGAGTCTGTTTGTAAATGGTTTAACTCTGTCTCATTAATGGCAGGCTTTAGTTTCTCTAAAACTTTTAACACTTTCTTTAATACAGATTCCTCTTACTGCTGAGGGCTACTAGAGGAATTATGGAATTTCTTATTTCTCAGAACGCTCTGAGAGGTTTTCAAGGTGCTCGCCTTACTCTGTGGAATTAAGCTCTCCTCAGACTTTACTGCCAAAGGCTGTGTTTCCATCTGCTCTCTTGGAGACACCTCTCTGCCATTTTCATAGCTTGGCTTCTCCCCCTGGTAAGCTCTCCCTCTCAACGGATTTCTCCTGTATCTTTTACAGGTCTCAAGGGTGACTTCTATACCTCTGGAAGGCACGGCCTCTCTCACAGTTCCTGCTTTTCTGGCAGCCTCTGTTTCTCTGGCAAACTCTGCCTTTCTCCAAGAAGTCTCTGCAGACGTCTCTGCTGAAGTTCCCTTGGTTCTCCGTGTTCCCTCTGAACACTCTCCTCGTGTTCCTCCTGTCCTTGTTCTCCTTCTCGTTCCTCTACCGGTTCTGCTCTCTTCCTCTCCCCTTGCTTCCTCAAACTTATATCTGTGATTTTCCCTTCCGTTTCCCAGCTCCACCCCCAGCTGTTTCTCGTGAGCAGGGCTGGTTACCATGGAGCTAGGGTGTGGCTCTCTATTACAAACTATCTGCAGGGAGTTTTTTTCTGAAGCAGGAGTTTTAACCCCTAAACTCCTGGAGCTAATTCCTTTTTCAGAGGAAAATACCTGTTTTTTCCCTCTTTGCCTCTGCTCTCCCACGGCTTCGCCACCACAGTTCGTATGACCTAGATTGCCCACTGTTGGAAACAGGATATTGGGCTTGATGGACCTTGGTCTGACCCAGTATGGCATATCTATGTTCTTATGTTGTAGAGCAATAGTTGAGGACCTGCTGCAGGGGCTCCCTGAGTGCTTTAAATTCCCTCTGCAGTCCCAAGATGGCAGAGGAGTTGGACACCGAGTGAGGTGTGTTAGAGAGAGCGGAGTACGATTTGACCTGTTGGGGAAAAAGAGGAAACAGCGATCAGCGAAGCCCCCAGTTACCTCTTCTCTAGCTGTCGGGTTGATTCAGTCCTCCATACCGGCTTTCTACCCACCAATGGCGGTGTCGTTGGTTTCGGCAGACCTGAGCAATGGGTTGTTTTGAGCCCCGTGCAGATGTTGCCCCCGCAGCCCGGAAGGAGTGTCGGGGAGGTGCTGAGCGCAGGAGTATCTCCGGGTCAGGAGAAAACAGCCGCGATGGGGGGTGCCTCTCCGAAAGTGGATCTGAGTATTTATGTGGCTACTGCTGGAGGCAGGGAGTTAGTTGTCCCAGTTGGAGCCAGCGGAGGGGTAGAACTGTTGAAGATCAGCTCCCCTGTTTACTCGGTGCCACGAGAGTTGTGCGGGATAGAAAAACCGGCAACGGTGACCCTGGATAGCTTATGGGAAGCCATCTCTTCACTCCAAAAGTCCCTGTTTCCATTTGTGGTTTCGTTTTCACAAGAATTAAATGATGTTAAGAACAGAGTGTAACGTTGGAGACTAATTTGGCGGGGCAGGCTGTTAAAGTTTCACGGCTGGAAACCCCAAGTAGAAGATCTCCAGGTCCTGGCTGGGACCCAAACCAAGGATCGCTTGATTACTGCTTGGCGTTTGGAGTTTTTTGACAATCAGTTGAGAAGAAATAATCTGAGGTTTTTAAACTTTCCTAGATCTCCATTGATGGATTCTATGGGACTGGTTCGTAAGTACCTTACGGAGGTCTTGTTGATGCCTGCTGATACTTTACCTCCTATTGTTTGTACTCAGTACATTGCATTCCTCTGTTGGAGCAGATGCTGAGACTGGTCTCGAAGTTGCAGTTGAGTCGGCCCAGTTGAATCTGACAGAGTTTCTTGAATGTTCCTTGGAAGTGGTTACCAGTCGTGCTACACTTTTGGTCTCTTTCGCCTTTGAATCTGACCGAAACTCTGTTCTTAGATTGTATTTTCGGAGAATGTCTGTTTCTCAATTTATGGGGTCAAAAATTTCTATTTTTCCTGATTTATCTAGGGATACCCAGAAAAGGCGTAGAGAATTTTTGACGTTACGTCAAAGGTTTCTCGCCTTGGGTGCCCAATTTAAATTAAAGTATCCGTGTAAATGTTTGATATTATATCAGTCTAAACAGTTTCTCTTTTTTGATCCCCAACAATTGGGGTGGGTTTGATTCTTGTGCCAGCTGCTATAATTACCATCTTTGCTCGTATGATGTGGAGGGCTCTCCATTTGGGGGGTGTTCACAATGGATATTACCTTTTTGTGTTGTATTTCCTTATTTGGGACCTTATTGTGATTAATTATTGGGGTCTAAAGCAATTAATGTGGATTTCTTTATATTTGTTTTGGTGTATTTGATTACTGTATTCTTGTTCAGATGTAATTCTGGATTATATTTGGAAATTTATTAAAGATAAAATAAAAAAATAAAATAAATTCCCTCTGCACGATGCAGGGGTAAATAGTAGAGATGGAATGAATGTGACACCAACGGACTGATCTACTTAATATTGTTTTGTTCAATGTTTGGAAGATTTCAATGCCGATTAAGTGGAAGTAGCTTCTTAGTTATCTTGAGTCCATCATTATATTGTCAGAGACCAATATCTGAGCATGTTGTCTGCGCATGATAATCTGGATGAAGACAGGGTTGGCAGTTAATTGGTGCCTCCTTCAGTTCTAGAAGCCATAGTGTGTGTGTCTTATTCATAAATCTCTTCCCTTCACAATTCTGTTATCTCAAGCTGATCCAGGAGGTTACTTTGTTTTGGTATCTGCTAGGCTAGGGGATCAGCAACTCACTCTGTATGTGCCCAACATTAGCCAGGAGGCTTTTATAGTTAAGCTTCTAAGCTGCTTAGTGAGTGTGCAAATTCCGTGACCGTCTTGGAGGGAGGGGTGATTGGAACACCTGTTTAAATCTGTTGGTGGATAGATCTACCACTTTGCAGGTATCTGGCGATATCCTTTCAGAGCTCAAAAAGTTAATTATACTTTTGACTTGGAGGATGTTTGGCAGCTCAGATACCCCTTGGTGATACTTGCTTCTCTGAGAGGCATCAGTCCTACAACTGTACTGATTGTTTTCTGTGTACCCCAGGATTGATGGATCAAGTTTGAGAGGTGGATATCCTACCTATAATTTCCCTACCTGGCTATGGATCCGTCAATAAGGGGATAAGTCCCCCATGCAGGGCCGACGCCAGAGTTGGTTCAAGTTGTTGACACCCTAGGCAAGCCTTAATCTTTGCACCCTTCTTGGCTATTAAAATCTATTGTTTAGTTTGAATGCCCTACTCTTTGCCTCCCCCTCCCCAAAACAAAGTTGTCTCCCTAGGTGACTGCCTAGTTTTGACAATGGTTAGATGGACCCTGCGCCATGAATTCCTGGCAGCTCAATCTTTCTATTCTTGGACATCAGCCCTTTAAGCTAATGATAAGTAAAGCACTTCAGGACTATGTTGAGTTCAATCCTCCTACCGAGTATGACCAAATTGTATGGTGTGATGCACTTAAGGCTGTCCTGTGAGGTAAAATCATTTTGTACATGAGCTATTTAAAAGAAGGAAGTGCTAGGCAACTGCAATTAGAGATGCAGTTGTTACGTGCCGTTGAGTTGGTGTCGACTCCTGGTGACCCTCTGAATAGTTGACCTAAACTTTGTTCGGTCTTCAGCCAAGCAGCTCATTGTTGATAGAGTGGTATCCATAGCTGCTGTTATTATATTGTTCCATCTCATTGCCGGCCTTCCTCTTTTATGGTGACCTTCTACCTTGCCAAGCATTATGTCTTTCTTCAATGATCTCTCTCTTCACCTGATATGTCCAAAGTATGAAAGTCGAAGTCTTGTCATTTGAGCTTCTAAGAAAAACTTAGGTTTGATCGGCTCTAGTACTGACTGGTTTGTTCTTCAGGCAGTCCATGGTATACATAGTATTCGTTGCCAGCGCCATAATTCAAAGGCATCAATTTTCTTCCTGTCTATCTTTTTGACTGTCCAACTTTCGCATCCATATGACGTTATTGAAAATACCATGGCATGGACAAGTTGAATCTTTGTATGGAGAGAAACATTTCTGCTCTTGAGAATCTTGTTGAGGTCCTTCATAGCCAAATGTTTCAAATCCTCTTCACTTTCAGCCAGTAATGTGGTATCATCAGTATAGCAAAGGTTGTTGATGAGTCTTCCACCAATCTTGACATCTTGTTTGTCTTCATGCAGTCCTGCTTCTCTGATGATTTGTTCTGCATATAAATGGGAAAGTATGCAGCCTTGTTGTACACCTTTGCTGATTTCAAACCATTCTGTTTTTCCTAGTTGCATTTGAACTGTTGCTTCTTGATCATTGTAAAGGTTCTACAAGAGAACGATCTGGTATACCCATGCTTGTTAATGTGGCCCAGAGTTTCTCATGGTTTACACAGTCAAAAGCCTTGCTGTAGTCAATAAAACACATATGGATATCCTTTTGGTATTCTTTTGTCTTTTTAAGGATCCATCTCACATCCACAAAAATGTCTCTTGTTCCTTGCCCTTTCCTGAATCCTGCTTGCATTTCAGGCAGTTCTCGTTCCAGGTATGGTTGTAGTTTCTGCTGAATGATCTTGAGTAGAATCTTGCTGGCATGTGGGATCAGAGTGATTGTGCGATAATTTCCAGTCAGTTGGGTCACCTTTCTTGAGTATTGGTATAAACACAAATCTTTTCAAGTCAGTTGGCCATGAATTTGTCTTCCATATTTCCTGGCAGAGCCTTGTATGGTAACAACTTCATCCGATTGCTGTAATACTTCAATGGGAATGCCATCAAGGCTTTCAGTGCTGCTTTGACTTCTTTTTTCATCACCAGTGGTTCCTGATCATAAGGTACAGGTTGAAACGATTATTGATCTACTTGATCTTTATAGTATAATAACTCTATATTTTTTCCACTTTTCTTGATCTTCTCAGCATCATTCAACATGGATCCTTGAGCATCTTGTAGAATTCCAATTCGAGGCTGGAATTTTTTCTTTAACTCTCATAGCTTTAGAAAAGCCAATCTTGTTCTTCCTCTAATAGCTTCTGATTCTCTTTCCTTGCATGTGTCATTGTAGTACTTTTCTTTGTCTTGTCTTGCTGCATGTTGGAAATCTCTGTTGAGTTCTGTGATTGCTTCTCTTTCTCCTTTGATTTTAACTTCTCTGTCTTTCTGGAAAATTTTCAGAGTTTATTCAGTCATCCATTATGGCCATTTGTGCTTTTTCACCTTATATAGAGAATTATTGTTTTCTTCCAATACAACCTTCTTGATGTCATCCCATAACTCTTCTGGAACTCAGTCATTTGTATCTAAAGCAGTAAATCAATTTTTCAGGCAGTCTTTAAATTTCGGTGGTATATTCTCAAGGTCATATTTTGCTACATTCATGAGTGGCTTGCTCTTTTTTAAATTTAGCTTGAATTTGCATACTAGTAGTTGGTGATCTGTACCACAGTCAGCTCCAGGGTTTATCTTTGTTAATATTATCAAGCTTTTCCATGGTTGTCTTCTACAGACATAGTCAATTTGATTTCTGTACAGTCCATTGGGTGAAGTCCATGTGTACAGTCGCCGCTTGTGCTGCTGGAAGAAGATGTTTGAGATAAATAGATAATTGGTCTTGCAGAATAATATCAATCTTTCTCCAGCTTCATTTCTGTTGCCAAGTCCATATTTTCCAACCACTTTGCCGCCTTCTTTGTTGCCAACCTTTGCATTCCAATCACCCATGACTATCAGGATATCCTGTTTGCATGTTCTGTCAGTTTCAGCTTGTACTTGTTCATAGAATTCATCAACTTCATCCTCTTCTGCAGCTATTGTTGTGGCATATACCTGAATTATAGTTGTGTTGAAGGACTTTCCTCATAGACGAATAGAAATTAAGCGTTCACTGACTGCATTGTATTTCATTACAGTTCTTGCAAGTTTTTCTTAATTATAAATGCAACACCATTTCTTCTTTGTCTTTCATTTCCAGTACAGTAGACCATAGAGAGGAGTGGCCTAGTGGTTGGGGCAAGTTACCTCAGGCCGGAAGGTCAGGGGTTCAAATCCCACTAGAGGACAGCAACCTTGGGTCAGAAGGACTGGGGTTTCTAGTCCCACAGGTGCTCCTCGTGGTCTTGGGCAAGCTACTTAACCCTCCATTACCCATGTTCCCTGTAAGTATTGGTGTATGTGTTTCATATCCCCTTGTGTTAAATGTATCCCCCAATTGTGTTGTGACCAGTTTGATTGAAGGATAAGGTGGTATACAAAACTGTCTAAATAAAATAAATAAATAAATATGATCATTGAATGCAAAGTGCCCGATGCCAGTTCATTTCAGTTCTTTGACACCCAACAGATCGAGTTATACACATTCCATTTCATTCTTGACCACCTCCAACTTCCCTTTGTTCATGCTTCGTATGTAAGATATCTTTGCAACTTCTTACTCTCTTTTCATGCACATCTACATCAGCAGATCCAAACACATCATAAATGCTGGTTTTATTTTGATATGCAGATACAACATAAAAAGATCTGGTTTAACTCTGCTTACCAGGGTTGTATGCAGAGCTTGATGATCTAGCTCTTGCTCTTAATATGGATAAGGTATTTAATAGGGTTGCCTAATCCTTTCTTTCTGTGAAGCTTGCTTTTCCCCAGAACTCATCCAGATGGTGCATTTTTTTATTAGGGTCCACGAGCATGGATGTTATTTAACAGGCAGCTGTCACACCTGCTTGTAGTGCAGTGAGCTACCACACAGGGCTGCCCTCTTTTTCTTTATTATTTGGCAACGGATTTGTGAGGGGCTGGACATTACGAGGTATTTGTCCAGATGGGTAGCTGACAAGATTTCTTTATATGCTGATGGCATTTTACTTTATGCCACTCATCAAAACAGATTGTTTGGCCTGCTTCTTGAATTGCTTGTGGAGTATGGCGCATTGACTATTCCAAATTGGAAGTATTCATTATTGGACCTAAATTTTGTATTCCTTCCCTTAATTGTCCAGCTTTCTATATCTGATTATTATTGTTGTGGCCTGGAGGAAGGACTTACTCAAGGCTAATTTTGTCTCAGTGCTACAGGAAATAAAGGAAAACCTGAGGGAGTGGTCTGGTCTGTGACTGTCATGAACAAGTAGAATCAATGTTCTGAAGATGAACATTTTGCCGAAGTTGCTCTACCTGTTCCCACACGTCCCTTCAGTGCCCTCCTTTGAACCTTTGAAGAACTTGAAACAACTTCTCAAGTTTCATCTGGAATTAAAATAAACTCTAAATTAAGCTGACAATTTTGCAATCTCCCAAGGATATCGGGGTCATAGATATGCCCATCCTTCAGTTATATTATTGTGTAGCATGGATTTGGTGCCTTTGGATGTAGGTTGCTGGGGGCTTTGGAATGTCCAGTCTAGAGCTGGAGAGAAGTTAGACTGACACTCTAGATTTGTGGGGTTTACCGACTGCAGACCTTGCACTCCCCAGCATTCAACAGTTGTGCAGGGCTAGTCTATCTTGTTCCATACAATGCACATATGGGGGCACTCTCTGAATGCCTAAGATTAGCAGATGGGAACTCTTTCTGATAGCTCCTCTTATAGATAATATGTGCATCTTTGTGTGCACATTTTTGGCTGTTCAGGCTGAGTGGCTTCAGAGGGGCCTATGTGCAATTAGGCAGATGATGGAGGATGGAGAGGCCAGGTTGGTTGACAATCTCATGAAGGAATTTAAAATACCAAGGGACACCTTCAGTACATACTTACAATTGTGCTTAATGCTGTAGAAAGGGGGGGGGGGAGAGCAGAGGGCTGTTCAGGCCCCCCATAGTTACTTAGATCTTGCTGAGTAGGAGCAAAGCTAATCCAAGATTGCTCAGAATGCTGTATAGATGTTTGCTGAAAAGGGGTACAGTGGATGCCATGAAAACCGGTCTCATCTTGCAATGGAATGAGGAGCTGAACATGCATCTGTATGAAACAGACTAGCATGGAATTTGGGTCCAAGTGCAAGAGATGTCTATATGATGCAGGAGGACTGATATGTTTTTGTGTTTGTTATACTGCACATATTGGTATTTCTTGTACTAAATTCAGTGCATCCTACAGTCCATTGTGCTGGAGAGCTGTGGCGAGTCTGGCACTTATCTACACATGTGGTGAGATGCCATATTTTGCAGTATTCTGAGATCCACTGGAGGATGGGGAGATGGAGAACATGTTAAGTATTTGTTTAGCAGTTCGCCTCCCATTTGCTACATGTTGCTTGGATGACCATTGCTCTCTTTTGCAGGAAGAAACTGCTACTAAGGGCTTGGAGAAAGCAAGTTCCTCAGATAGCAACAATTGAAAAATTGACCTGTTCATTGGAGAATTGAACTGAAATGTAGGATAAGATCTGGGGCCCATATTGGAAGTACTATGCCTCCCAAAATCTGAATGCTTGAATTAACTAATTTACTTCTTGGCATTTCTGGGAGCAGTTGTAGACTGTGATGTTTATCTGAGTGCTATGTAATAAACCTGATTGTGTAATGCAGGTTGTAACTGACATTCTCCAGGACCAAGCAGGAAGTCAGTCCTCACATATGGGTGTCATCGGCGCCGATGAAGCCCCAGCGGAGCATTTCCCCAGCTTTCTATGAAAGACTTTGGGAATGCAGGCACGCATGCGCGGTTCCCTTCCTGCCTAAAGGTGCCATCTTACCTCAGTCTCTTTTTTTCCGTGAAGCCCACCGGACGTGTGTCCAGTTTTCCCGGTTAAAATTAGATTTTTCAGCGATTTTTGCTCTTTTTCTACCGGTTCGACGCCGGTTCCCCTCCCGCCGGATTCAGTACACTGGTATCGAGCCCGATTCCTCTTTTTCGTTTTTTGCCCTTCGTGGCTGGCGTTCGCGCCCTTTTTTCTCTTTTTCCCTGGAAGGCCGGTCTTTTGACCTCGTGGGGACTCTTTTTTTCCCCGATGGCTTCCAGTGGTTTTAAGAAGTGTGATCAGTGTAAGAAACTAATGTCCCTCACCGACACACACGACTGCTGCCTTCGGTGCCTGGGCCCCGACCACGATCCTAAGTCGTGCGGGGCCTGTGGAAAAATGTCTTCCAAGGCACTACGAAGTCGCCAGCAGCAAAAGGGAAGGCTTTTCTCGGACTCAGCCTCCAGCCGGGCCCGGACCTCGTCTGAGGCCTCGACATCTCGGGATTCCGATCCCGAGTGCCGTCGAAGCTCCACGGACAGGGGGTCCCCCGACCGGGAACGCAAGAGGAAGAAACGGCTTGCGAGGACGTCATCGGAAGAGGTCCCTGGCTCCTCGAGGGCCAGGTCTAAGACCCCCGACCGTCGCCCCGGGCCTGTGGAACCGGAGAAGCCTGCCAAAGTTCCTCGTGTGGAGCCGGAGTCTGCTGGACACGTAAGCCCCATAGTCTTCGTGGACTCTCCTCCCAGGGAGCCGACGTCGGGCCCGGCGCCGCCGCCGGGGCCCGAGTCGGTGGCTGCTGCGTCTCCCAAGCTGAGTCTCTGGATGACAGCCTTGGAGAGCAGAATGTCTGCCTTCATGGAGCAGCAGCGGGCACTGATGGCCAGCCTGTCTGGAGCATCTGCCCTGACCACCGGGACATCGACGTCCAAGTCGACCCCGGAGACCGAGCCGATACTCGAGTCCATCGTGGCTTGGAGTCGACCTCGGAAGCGGTCCCCCTCGACCTCCCGTTCGGGACCGAGGGCGTCGACGCTGGTGCTTCCGGCGTCGGGGTGGGTGCTCCAGGGCCCTGCGGGGTCGGACCCCGACTCTTCCTCGGATGAGTCGGCTTGGGAGACGGAGGACGAGGAGTCTCCTGACACCTTTAAGACTAGGTGCGTCCCTTCGGACTCACCGCAGTCTGAGCCCCGGAGTAGGTCCTCCCCAGAGGACACCCGGTTCTCGGAGTTCGTCCGGGATACGGCCACTGCCTTGGCTATTCCGGCGGATCCCGAGGAAGAGCCTCGAACTGAAGAGCTCGAGGCGCTACAGTATGACTCTCCTCCGAAGGAGGCCTTTACTGTCCAGGTTCCTCCGATGCTGGAACGGCTCCTCTTCCATATGTGGGAGGCACCGGCCTCGGCGCCGGTTCTTAGCAAGCGAGTCGATTCGATCTATCGGCTCCGTAAGAGCCCTGGTTTTCAGAAGGCACAGCTACCACACCATTCCATGGTTGTGGAATCGGCCATGCATCGTCTGAAGAGTCAGAAGATGCACTCCGCGGTGCCTCCTGGCAGGGAGGCCCGAAACCTAGATGGCGTCGGTAGAAAGTGTTTTTAGGGCTCGATGCTTGCTTGCCATGTCCAGTCTTACCAGCTGTACATGGGCATGTACTTGCGGGATCTGGCCAAGGAGTTGGCCGGATTCTCTGCTGGTCTCTCCGGGAAACCCTTGCAGAGATTTAAGTCCTTGTCCTCGGGGATTCGGGACTGCTCGAAGTTCATGTCCCGCGCCGCCTACGATGGCTTCGAGGCTTCGGCCCGAGTTGCGGCAGCCGGCATCGCGGCTCGACGCCAGGCATGGCTGCAGTCATCGGACCTCGAGCCATGGGTTCAGGACAAGTTGGTCGATGTCCCTTGCCGAGGTGAAAACCTTTTTGGCAAGCCCATGAACGAGAAGGCCGCTCAGCTCGAGACCGGGCACCTCACCCGAACAAGGCTGTCGAGGAAGACCTCTGCCCCTTCTCATAAAAAGAAGGGCTCGGGTAAAAAGCCCTTTTACCCGAGGAAGGGCACTGCCTACAAACAGTACCAGCAATATCAGGCTGCCCAAGCTGCCCCCCAGGGTCAGCAAGCCAAGGGCCAGGGTAATGGGCCCTGTAGGCAGAGGACCCCCAAGCCTCAGGCCCCTGCTACCACTCAGCAGGGTGGGGGCTTTTGACTCCTTGAGCATAGCCTCTCCTCCACTGCTCCCCCAACCCTGCTCAGGAGGTCGTCTCGCCCTCTTTGCCCATCAGTGGCCCATTATCACCAGGGACAGTTGGGTGCTGGAGATAATCCACAAGGGATATGCCCTCCATTTCCACCAACTGCCACCCCCATATTTTCCAGGGGAGCCTCCAAGGCCTAATCTACACACAGACCTTCTCCGTCAGGAGCTTCAGGGTCTGTTGTTGGACAGTGCGGTGGAGCCTGTGCCTCCCCACTTGCAAGGTCACGGATTCTACTCCAGGTATTTCCTGGTGCCCAAAAGGACCGGTGGCCTTCGTCCCATTCTGGACCTCAGGAACCTCAACAAGTTCCTAGTGAAAGAAAAGTTCAAGATGCTTACTCTTGGAACTCTTCTGCCCTACCTCCAGCAGGGAGATTGGCTATGCTCCTTAGATCTAAAGGATGCGTACACTCACATCCTCATTTGTCCAGACCACAGGAAGTACCTAAGGTTCATCGTGGGAGGAAACCATTATCAGTACAGAGTGCTGCCTTTCGGCCTCACCTCCGCCCCCAGAGTCTTTACAAAGTGCTTAGCAGTGGTGGCGGCCTACCTGAGAAATCAGGGCATCTTTGTCTTCCCCTATCTGGACGACTGGCTCATCAGGGGTCAGACAGGTCAGGAGGCCAATCAAGCCACTCTCAGGACCATTGCTGTTCTGCAACGCCTGGGGTTTGTCATAAACTTCGCAAAGTCCGCTTTGCTCCCTTCCCAGAACTTGGAGTTCATAGGGGCCAGGTTGGACTCTCTCCTGGCAAAGGCATTCTTGCCAGAAAACAGAGCCCAAAGGTTAATGGCCTTGGCAAGTCAGTTTCTTAGCAGGTCCCTGGTCTCCGCCATACTCTGCCTGCGGCTTCTAGGCCACATGGCTTCGACAGTACATGTGACCCCCAATGCCAGGCTCCATATGAGGCCTGCACAGTGGTGCCTTCGGTCTCAGTGGTCACAGGCCACAGGCAGCCTCAGAGACTGGATAAGGGTGTCCAGACCATTTCTGCACTCCCTCAACTGGTGGCTACACCCACCCAATCTGATGAAAGGGGTGCCCTTTCAGATTCCAGGTTACACAGTGATGCTAACAGATGCCTTCCTGCAAGGGTGAGGAGCGCATTGTCTGGGCAAGTGCACCCCGGGCCTCTGGTCTCCCTGGGAAGCTGCACAGCAGATCAATCTCCTCGAACTCAGAGCTATTCGATTAGCACTTAAAGCTTTCACTCCTACCCTGGCTCAACAGTCTGTCCTGATTCAGACAGACAACCAAGTTGCCATGTTTTATGTGAACAAACAGGGCGGAACTGGGTCCAGGATCCTTTGTCGGGAAGCTCAGGACCTTTGTTCTTTTGCCCTCAAGCACAACATGCTCCTCAGGGCTGTGTACCTTCCGGGCCAGGACAACTACCTGGCAGACAGATTGAGCAGGATACTGCAGCCCCATGAGTGGCAGCTGCATCCTTCAGTAGTTCAGAAGATCTTCCTGAAATGGGGCTTCCCTTTGATGGATCTCTTTGCCAGCCCCATCAACAAGCAACTGCCAAGGTTCTGCTCCAGACAACCACATCCTCTGCGGACAGCAGCGGATGCTTTTCTGATATCTTGGTCTCAGGGCCTCCTCTATGCGTTTCCTCCCACGCCCTTGGTGGCCAGAACTCTATTCAAGATTCTCCAGGACAAGGCCTCGGTCCTGCTGGTAGCTTCCAGGTGGCCGAGACAGCCTTGCTTTCCTCTTCTGCTTCAACTGGAGGTGGATCCTCCACTGCCTCTGGGGTTGCAACCCGACCTTCTCACACAGGACCAGGGTTCCCTTCTTCACCCCAATCTCAAGTCTCTCAATTTGATGGCCTGGAGGCTGCAAGGGTAGTTTTGGTCCCTGGGGCCTACCTCAGGAAGTTGAGGAGGTTGTCCTAGCCTCTAGGAAACAGTCCACTAGGAAAACCTATGCTCTCAAGTGGAAGAGGTTTTCTGTGTGGTGTCACCTACGTACAGAGGATCATTTCTCCTGTACTGTGCCAGTAGTTCTTCAGTACTTACTGCACTTATCCAATCAGGGACTTAAGTCCAATTCTGTTCGGGTCCACCTCTCAGCTCTAGCAGCTCACCACTCATTGGTAGAGGGACAATCTCTATCTGGTCACCCCTTGGTGTCCCGCTTTCTCAGGGGCTTGCTTTTGCTCAAGCCTCCCATCCGTCCTCCTGCCCCTGAGTGGGAGCTGAATGTGGTCTTGCAGCAACTGACTCGCCCTCCTTTTGAGCCGATGGCTACTTGTCCACTACGCTTCCTCTCCTGGAAGACACTCTTCCTGATAGCCCTTACCTTGGCTAGGCGAGTAAGTGAGCTTCAGGCGCTGGTCTGTGACAGGCCTTACACCAGGATTTATAGGAACAGGGTAGTCCTCAGGACTCACCCAAAGTTCCTCCCAAAAGTTGTCTGCTCTTTCCACCTCAATCAGGAGGTGGTCCTTCCAACATTCTTCCCTAGGCCTCATGCAAGCCAGGCTGAAGCAGTTCTGAATACCCTGGACTGTAGGAGGGCCTTATCCTTCTACCTTGACCATACGCAGGGGCATAGAAGGGCTACTCAGCTCTTCGTATCCTTTGACCCCAATAAGTTGGGGTTGGCTGTGTCCAAGCGTACCTTGTCCATCTGGGTGGCTGACTGTATTACCTGGGCTTACAAGGCGGCTGACCTTCCTTTGCAGGGTAGGGTCATGGCCCATCGTGTCAGGGCAATGGCTGCCTCAGTGTCTCATCTCCGCTCTGTGCCCTTGGTAGACATCTGCAGGGCTGCAACTTGGTCTTCAAGCCAGACCTTTGCGGCCCATTACTGCCTGGAGAGGGAGTCCCGTAGGGACAGTGCTTTTGGCCAAGCAGTACTCCGGAATCTCTTTAAGGTTTAGGCAACTCCTGCCCTTCTGCCCTCTGTTGGGCTACTGGTGGATGTTGTGTCCTTGAAAAGCCCTTCTTTTCAGCTGGGACTAGAGGGAGTTCTCTTGTTCAGCCTGGGTTCCTCGGTAGCCCAGAGCTAGGGAGTCACCCATATGTGAGGACTGACTTCCTGCTTGGTCCTGAAGAAAGAGTAGTTACTCACCTGTAACAGGTGTTCTCCAGGAGCAGCAGGAATCAGTACTCACAACCCTCCCTCCTCCCCTTGGAGTTGCAGTTGTACATAGTTTATGTTTTCATTTTTGTGTGCTGTTCTTAGCTATGTCATTTGACTGAGGTAAGATGGCACCTTTAGGCGGGAAGGGAACCGCGCATGCGTGCCTGCATTCCCAAAGGCTTTCATAGAAAGCTGGGGAAATGCTCCGCTGGGGCTTCATCGGCAACGATGACACCCATATGTGAGGCATGATTCCTGCTGCTCCTGGAGAACACCTGTTACAGGTGAGTAACTACTCTTTCCTTTTGTTAAAGAAAAAGTTAACAAAAACAAAAATTGCATATCTATATGTATAGGACTGTATATCCCCACTATTAGGGTAATTTTTTAACTGGATGCCTAGTTTTAGACACCCAAAGTGCACCAATCCTGAGTCTATATTATAAAGAAAAGTGGGCACCTGCTTTCCTTCATAAACTAGGGGTGTAAGTGGTGTCAAAATCTAGATGCCTGGAGCAGGTGTAAATGCAGCCATCTAGATTTTTCAAGTACATGTGTAAGTCATAAAATTTTATAACTTACGTGCCAAGCTTTACCGTTGTGCACAGCCACACTGAAAGCATATGCAAGTGCACTTAGGCGCATGCTTACTGAATAGCAACCATCTAAAGCTTGCACTTAAGTGCTCAGTTACATGTGTAAGGTCTTTAAAATAGGGACTTAGGTGCTTAAATGGCTCATATAAATTAATTTAATATGTTTAGGTGTCTCTCTTATAGAATCAGCCTCTATGGGCCCGATTTTCGAAGGCATTTACACAGGTAACTGTCCTAGTTATCCGTGTAAATGTCATATCCGGAATTTTTGAAGGGCATCTACCGTGCCCAGATGCTATGCGGTTAGCATCGGGATGTGTTAGGGGCGTTCCGGAGTGGAATGGGGGAGGAGGAAAGGGATAACCGGGTAGCACCGATTTTTGATACTACCCGCTTAGCCCTCTGTGCCTTAAAGATAGGCAATGTTTTTCCTTGTCTCTCTTTCAGGCAGAGGAGCTAAGCAGGTAGCATCAAAAATCAGTGCTACTCGGCTAGCTTCTGCGGCTTTTGGGGTGTGCGGCGAGACCTGAATTTTCAATGCTGGGGCCTCATATGACCCCGGCATTGAAAATCCAGGTTAGGCGGAAGGGGGCGAGCTATGCACTGACACGGCGCATAGCAACGCCCAGTTTTATTTTATTTATTTGTGTGTTTTATATACCGCTATATCGGGTAATCAGTTGAAAATTGGGTCCTATATGCAGGACCGTACCGAGCCCTGTGCAAGCGGTGCGGCCGCACAGGGCACAAAGACTTAAAGGGCGCATTTTGGCTCTCTGCCGTTGCCTGCCTCTTCCACTTTTTTGGCAGCAGGCAGCAGCAGAGAGACGAAATGCACCCCTTAAGTCTTCGCACCGGCACACTAAGCAGGTCTGGTCTCTCCGGGAGGGACCAGACCTGCTTAGTGTGCCAGCGACTTGCAGATCGGGCGCCCACCCCTCCTCCCGCACCCCCATAAAGCATCTAAATGGATGTGCAGGAGGGGGGCGCATGCCCGAAGTGCAAGTCGCACAGGGCGCATTTCAGTCTCGGTACGGCCCTGCCTATATGTATAATTAGGCATTATCGTCTATGCTTCACCCTAACCATCCAGGATCTATACAGATAATGCCATACGCTTAGAGAGACTTTTCCTGGCACTGTCCATTTGAAATGGCATTTTAGAAGAAATGTCTAGATAAAATCTGCAATGTACAGAGTAGGACTTCCAAAAACTGGGGATGTGGCAGTTGGGTTTCTGAAATTGTTTCTTTTCTACCCTGAAAAATGAACATTCTAGTAACCAGTTCTGGAGATGGGCCTGCGCAAATAGGAAGGCCGAGTACTTTCATGGGTGTAGGCAATTTTACAAATGTAAATGTCCCCTGAAATGCATGCCCGCAGAACTGGGTACATTTATTTATTTTTATTTATTTAACCATTTTTTTATACCGCTCTGTCCTTCTTTCAGAGCGGTTTACATTGAAACTCAACATTGTACATAGAACGAGTATTCTTTTATATTGTTTATTCAAACAGCTGAGGGGAAAAGAGAGGTAACAGGATTAACTAAGTACAGGGTCATTAGTGCATGACAAAACTGTATACATTTTGGTGTGTCGTGTTTATCGGGTTGGTTGTACATGGCTATGGGTCCAACGTTGGAGGATTGTGTCATGACTTCATTCAAGTGGTTAGGTGATATGTCCCAGATAACACAGGTACACTAAAAAACTTTTTTTTTAAACTGCCTCTAATGTTTCGATTGATTTTTACGTTTTTTGGTGCGCTGAATCCAAATCTGGTAACCAATTTGCTCCATCACGTACAGATTTTTTGCTACATTGGGTTAGCAGTTTGAGGTGAACGTTTCAGATTGAGTGCGATCGAGATAAAAGTTTCTTGGATGAATTCTTTATACTAATTGTTTAGTAGTTATTCAAATAAGAATAAAGAAAATTGTAACAAGGCAGCACATAAGAATAGAGTAATGTCAACAAAACACACTGTGATGGTAGCAAAATTGTCTGCACTTAAAACAGCCACATACATGTGCACAAACATTGAGCATATAAGAGCGAGGTTAGACGCAAAGCAAAGAAATGTACAAAAAAGTTGTACAGGTATGTATGTAAGAATAGAAAACGCAAACCGCACCATTGCAATACATGAAGACAAACACCTGATGGTGTGAAAATAAAATTCTAATAAATGAGATCCGACACTGTGGTAATAACTAGCAAATTTTTATTTCAAAGTTTAGTAAAAACACGATATTTGTCAACACAGTTTAGATTTTAAAGTCATTCTTGGGTCAATCAATCTCCTGGTGGGCCCGTTTCTTCTTCCCCCCGAATGCTTCTCTTGGTGCGCTGCTTGGCGTATTTTTCATCTGGGGTTTCCCGCAGCAGCAACCAGCAGAAATCAGCCATCATAGTGGTGTTCCATCTTTCTTGGTACCTTCTCTCTGCGTCCTTGATGTCCTGGTGAAACCTTTCACCTTGTTCTTCACTGTACGCCCCCAAGTTTTCGGGAAAGTAGTTCACATGGGAGTGCAAGAAATGGACTTTCAGGCTCATGTTACAGCCTTGTTCTTTGAAGGCATTGAGCATCCTGGCAACAATATCCTTATAGTTCTCATCCCGCCTGTTCCCCAAGAATTTGAGAACAACATCCTTGAAGGAATCCCAGGCTTCTTTTTCCTTCTCAGACATCGTTTCAGCGAATGCTCCATCTGAAATGAGTTTCCTTATATCAGGGCCAACAAACACTCCTTCCTTTAGCTTTGCTTCAGAAAGTCGGGGGAACTTTGAGCAAAGGTACCGAAAGCACTCACCATCTTTTGGAAGGGACTTGATGAATTGCTTAATGAGACCCAACTTAATGTGGAGAGGTGGTAATAGAATTTTATCACGAGGTACCAAGCTCTCATGAAGAACATTTTTCTCACCGGGTCTCAAATACTCCCGAATTGGCCAGTCTTTTTTCCCCCAGTGTAGGTCGCGGGCCCGGCTATCCCACAAGCAAAGGAAGCAGGGATATTTGGTGAAACCGGATTGCTGCCCTAATAGCATGGATAGAATTTTAAAGTCTCCACAAATCATCCACTTATGCTCATCATAACGAATCTTCTGAAGAATCAGGGCCAAATTCTCGTATTTTTCTTGGAGAATAACAGAGTGAGCAATAGGAACTGAAGCGAATGTGTTGCCATTATGAAGAAGAACACCTTTTATGCTGTCTTTTGACGAATCAATGAACAGCCGCCATTCAGCAGGATCATATTTGAGTTTAAACTTTTCCATCACTCCGTATATATCGCTGCAAAATACCAAATCTTCCTCTTTGCTGAAATACTTCAAAAATTGTGTCTTGCGGTTGCGGTACCAATAAAAAGTTGTTCCTGGTGACAATAGATTTTTCTGTTTAAGCCGAGAACCTAGCAGTTGGGCAGCATCTTTTGGGAGTCCTAAATCCCGGACTAAATCTTTCAATTCAGCTTGAGAGAAAAGTTCAGGTTTCGGATCTGGTTCAGTTTCAAACTCGGAAGTACTGGACTCATCGGGAAAAGCCATCTGATGAGTCTCATCATGATCAGAACCGTCCACACAAATATGATCCAAAGATTTTGGTGGATCAGGCACAGGTACTTCGTTGCTATGAGGCATAGGCCTAATTGCTGAGGGAAGGTTGGGGTAACTTATTACGTTCTTATTTTTTAAGTTGTATCCCTTCACAATGCAAGAGCAAATATAGCAGTCACTGCTGTGGTCTCTTTGTTCACGCCACATCATAGGTATTCCGAAACGAAATGCTTGTTTTTTACCTTTCATCCATAAGCGTAGATCTTCCTCACATGTCTTGCACACTTTGTGAGGAGCCCACGGTTTGTCTTGATCGCCTAACTTCAAACCGAAATAGGCGAAATATACTTTTTTAATAAATGCAGAAATGTTCCTCTGCCGCTTTTTCACGGTATATTCCCCACAAATAAAACAAAAACTGTCCGGAGAGTTGACGCAACCTCTGGCTCTGTGAGCCATCACAAATACACAGCACTGCAAACTACAACTGTAGTGAACCACTTCGGAATAAAGCTGGATTACGACTGAGCAAACAAAAGGTAATAATGAACTTGCAAGAAACTGAAATTTGACAGGAACGTTCATGTCGCAACCACCGTGTTTGAGCGAGCGAGCGAGCGAACGAGGCGAGGCGAACAGGAAAGAACATGCGCCAGCGCGAGTACTGGATTTAGCCCCCCGCCTCCCAATTGTCCTGTTAATGTATAAAATGAATACAAAACACTCTAAAATATCATGAGGGAGTGTTTCTAGTTAGTTAACCATTACAACCTCTATTTTGGGCCAAGAAAATAAACTGCAGTCGGCTAAAAAGAAATTATGTGAACATTCCTTATATGGGTAAGAAATCTAATTTTGCAAGAAAACGTGACGTGATGGAACATTTTGGCTATTTTTCCTGGATTCAGCACCCCAAAATCTATAGGAATCAGTTGCAAAACTGGAGGCAGTTTTTTGGTAGTGTACCTGTGTAATCTGTGTAAAGAAGTGTTTTCAGTTTCTTTCTGAAGTCCTTAATGTCTGTAGTTGCGCGCATGTCATCCGGTAGTGAGTTCCATAGTGATGGAGCAAAAAGTGATAGCGCCCTTCCAGATGTAACTTGTATGGTCTTATGGTATCCATGGGATGTGATGATCATATGCCTGTTGTTGTTCCTCCTGGGCCGGGTACTTGTGTCTCTTATTATGGTGTCTTATTATGGTAATATGGATGCTGCGGCCTGGGTAGGAACGAAGGGGAGCATGTATGTTATGAGACTATGTCCTGCCCTGCCATTTCAGATATTCAGACATGAGGTGGTGGGCAAGTAATATGGTTGGAGTATGTATTTACTGGCAGGTTTCTTTGGCCAGGAAATATTAACCACTGTGATGTAAGCATATTTTGCTCTTCCCCCTGGAAGCATTCTAGCTCTGAAACAAACACTTTTTTTGCACTTATTCGTGGTCAGGAGCAGGTATAGGCATGGACACCTCAACAACCAGGGCCTGATATGTTTCTGGCATTCTGAAATTGCACTGTGATGTGCAACCACCTTGCTCTGCCCAGTGCACACCTCCACCTTGCCTCCGTGCAAACTGGTACCTGGTCATTTTTGTGTCGGGGATATCTACAGTATATACTTGGCTTTCTAAATTGGTTCTGGGGAGGTCTCCATGATTTGCCTGTCTATGTGCCCATTTTCAGTCATCCAATTCATGAATAGAGCTCCTAAAATACCCCACATAATGTCTTTGAAAATCGGTGGTCTAATGAGTTATACATTTACCAGCTACTTTTAAACAGATAACTCCTTTCGAATACTGACGTAACGATGCTTGATTATTGTAACGCTAGACACTTTGTTTTACCAGTATCAGTGATTAGGGCCTTGCAATCCGTACAAAATGCTGCAGCCCATCTAATGATGGCTATTCTAAACTTGATCATGTTTCACCTTGTTTGCAGTCCTTGTACTAGATTCTCCTGTTTCCTTGTAAATTAGTTTGATTGCCATTGTTTTCAGTGTGTTCTTTGCTACAGGGAGTACTAGCCATTCCTTCTTTAGAGGTTATGCAAAAGAGCAAATCTAGAGAATGTACATTTAAAGTGGCAAGTCCCTTGTACAGGATCAGTCCTCCTGTTTTACCATACCTTAAAAATGATATAAAGTTTTGTAACGATGTGAAATCTTTCTTGTTCTTCCAGACTGCAATTTGACTATGACTTTGTTGATTTTTCTTTTATGTTTTAGTTGATTTGTATGCCTATTTTGTCTTATGTCTAATGTTGCATTGTTACCTGCTTAAAAATATTAGTGATGAGCTGGCTATAAATGTTTTTTTAAATAAATAAAACAGATTTGTTCCCATCTGAATTTTAGCATGCATTTTCAAAAATGTCGATTCTTACTTTTGAGTGTAAGATCTTTAGGAGCTCTGGGGTCAACACCACCCAGTTTGATAGAGACATCCTTTCTTGTCGCTCCTTTATTGGTAGTGGCTCCCCATTTTGCAAGGCAGTAAAATACCTGAATAAGAAGAGAGTTGTTACACCTTTCCTAACTGCTAAAATAAAAATAATCTTTCTGAAAGTTTCTCTGGGACCAATATGATAAGGAGCTGAGTCAAACTCCTATGTGTATTTCCTGCTCTAAGGGTAAATACACATCTGTAAAGACCAAATTTGTCCACTCTGATTGATTGATTTGACTTTTATTTAAGTGTATTTCCCTTCTGTGTGGAAACAATGGGGTATATTTTCAGTCCTGGCAGTAAGTGAATTCTTTTAAAATGCCAGCTGAAGGGTTTTAAAAAACATATAAACGGTGCTGCCACACATATAGCCAGTGGAATTGTAATATAATCCCTGGCAGTTAATGTAATATGCTAACCAATGGGAGTATATCTACAGCAGTGATATTCAGCCACTATGAGGGTAATTTTATAAAGTCCTTCCTAGTTAATGTGCATTTTCATGCATCTATGTCAAGCCTATTTTATAAAGAAATGGAGGTGCCTACTTTTCCTTATAGAATACTAGCGTGAGTGGCCAGACGTATGCATTAATCTAAGGTGCAATCACTTTAGCTTAATTTAGTTTATTCATTTTTTTGGCATACTGCCTGTGGGGCTTGTAAGGGCTCAGTGAAGCCCTAGAACTGGTATAAGTGCCCACACCTAGATTCATAAGGAACACACGTAAATTGTATTATTTTATAATTTATGCACATACTTATACACTCCGCTGAAACTCGATCCATGCTCAGGGACACAGTGGAAGTACACACCATTGGTCCAATACACATTCTTTCAGAATAGCGACCGCTTCAGTTACGCTCACAAATGCCCATTTGTGCACATAAATCACTAAAATGCCATGATTTGCACACATAAATGGCATGTAACTTTACCTTCTTATGAAATTACCCTCTATACATAACAATTTCAGCAGGCCTAAAGTAACCGTCTAGACTATATGTATAGTGGCTGAATACTGTTGCTATGCATAGTTTTATGTTCCTGCCCTAACTCTACCCAGGCACTATATGGATGATGGCGGAACTGTAGAGTGATTTTCATTGGCATTATCCATGGGGTAATTTTATGTTTATGTTTATTCATTTGATAAATTGCCATCTGTATGAAAAAACAGCAAGGCAATATACAGCCGAGATTATAAATTAATCATATAAAATAAAACAGGGACCCTCATAAATCTTTCATGCAAATAAGGAAAGGAAAAGAAAGCTGACACAACTATACCCATGAGGAAAAGGGAAACTAGGCTAATACAATAAGTAAGCATGCACTATGCAATCACCAGTTGAGAAAAGGGAGAAAACATGAGGGAGAGAGAAACAAATTCAGTCAAAGGCTATACATCCCAGCTGAAATGCTCTGGGCCCACTCAAGAGGAGCTGTCTAGATTTACATGCAGGTAACACACGTAAATTCCAGTATTTTAGTCATTTATGATATAAGTGGCCTCATAGAAAATACTGACTTGCGTGAAAGTACTCGCATAATTTGCATCACATGTTCTTTCATAATGGGCGTGCACATGGGTGGAGTTTGGGCAGAGCATGGATAGTGTGAACAATTAAGTACATAGATTATTTATTTATTTTTATTTAGTATACATTTGTATACCGCTACTTCCAGCGATCAGCAGCGGTTTGATTACAGATTGGAAATTGTCAAATCATGACAGGAAATTTTTGAGGTATAAACACATTGATTAGACAGGAAAGCACAGCACACAGAGAACTATTTTACAGGGAACATGGGCTATGGAGGGTTAAGTGGCTTGCCCAAGACCACAAGGAGCACCTGTGGGACTAGAAACCCCAGTCCTTCCGGCCCAAGGTTGCTGTCCTCCAGTGGGATTTCAACCCCCGACCTTCCGGCCTGAAGTACCTTGCCCCAACCACTAGGCCACTCCTCCACTCCAGATTATAAAATTTCTTTAATTTATGCATGTAATTGAAAATGTAGGTGTGGTTATTTACACCAGTTCTAGGGCTGGTGGAAGTGATCATGCCTTAATGCTTGTACTTTCGCACTTACACTCTATAAAGTCAAGTATAGGTGTACTTGACTTTATATAACAGTCATAAAGGTCATAAAGTATGTGCATGAAATCATATGTTAACTAGGTACTAGTTTATATAATTATCCTCTACCGGCCTTGGAAAATCAGAGGCTTGAGGAGTTATATGTTTACCAGCTGCCAGTAAATGTATAACTCCTTTTGGAAATTGGCCAGAATACTCTTACTGTTAAAAATCTGAAATGCCCCACAATTTCTTTTCAGTTATAACAAAAATATTTAGTGTTACTGCATTACAAAGCATTTTATGAATTGTGCCCTGAATTTTCCTAATGAGAAACTATCTTAGGGCTAGAAATATTAGATAGGCTGATATTCAAAGGATTATGCTCCTAAGAGTTAGGCTCCTAAATTGGCTTCTCTTAAAATTTACTAGGGCTGAGTACCTAAATTTATGCTCCTACTTTCATTACACTCCTAAATTTAGGATCCTAAAAAGTGGATGGATTTAGGGCAGGGAAAAAAAGTAGGAGCTTAGCAATGATTTTCAGCATTACTACTACTACTACTACTAATCATTTGTATAGTGTTACAAGGCGTACGCAGCGCTGTACATATAGATTGAAGACACAGTCCCTGCTCATCAGAGCTTACAGTACAATCTAATCAAGACAAAACAAATAGCAAAACTGGGGACTGGAGTATGGTGAGATACTGTGATAAGGAAGCTTGTAGTGAGCCTATGGAAATAGGAGAAACTGATGATTTTGCTTTTAAGAAAAGTGACATCCCTGCAGTGCACAGGTTTCAGCGTTGGCATAAAGAAAGCAAGCAGAGAGAAACCAAACCTAGGCTGCCACACCCAAGCTCTGCTGATGTAGTTGCAGGCTTGGAAGATAATTGCAAGCACCTGTCCAGAGAGGGGGAGACACTGCCCGGGAATCAGGGATATAAACCTTGGCTAGAGAGAAAGAGGGGAGAGCCCGGGAGAAGAGAGCCAGGAGAGGAAGAGCACGGGAAGAGAGAGACCGGAGGGAGAGAGCACGGAAGGAGAGAGCAGAGAAGGCTTCAAACCCCAGTTCCTGATCAGAAGGTTCAGAGAGTTCAGAGGTGGGAGCCCAGGACTCAGCACAGGAGTCAAAGGAGCCAAGCCTGGAACAGGGAGCCGTGGCAGAGCTCCAGGAAGGAACTCAGAGAAGTGAACCAGGGACTGTTTCCCAGAAGCTGGAGGGAGACTGGTGAACACAGCCAGGGAGAAGTGACCACAGCTTCAGGTACAATTTATCCTTACCAGGTAGAGCTGTGCTCAAGAGAGACACAGGGATCCTCAGAGAGAATAGACCCTGAGACATACGTTAAAAGCTCAGAGCAGGGCACTGCATTACCGGAGCCAGAGGAAAGGCAGGTTGAGCCTATTGATCAGGAATTATTGCCTCCAGAAGTACTCATGGACTGTAGTCTATGTCAAGCTGTTAGCATTGAGTCCCTTTGCTAAAGAATAGCTGAAAAGATAAAGTCTCCTGAAAAGTAGAGCAATGAAACCTACCCTGAACTGAAGGTAGGAACTTGCTCTTTCTCCAGGACCAAGCAGGAAGTCAGTCCTCACATATGGGTGTCATCGGCGCCGATGAAGCCCCAGCGGAGCATTTCCCCAGCTTTCTATGAAAGCCTTTGGGAATGCAGGCACGCATGCGCGGTTCCCTTCCTGCCTAAAGGTGCCATCTTACCTCAGTCTCTTTTTTTCCGTGAAGCCCACCGGACATGTGTCCTGTTCTCCCGGTTAAAATTTGATTTTTTCGGCGATTTTCGCTATTTTTTTCTCCCGGTTCGACGCCGGTTCCCCTCCCGCCGGGTTCGGTACACCGGTATCGAGCCCGATTCTTCTTTTTTGGTTTTTGCCCTTCGTAGCTGGCGTTCGTGCCCTTTTTTCCATTTTTCCCTGGAAGGCCGTCCTTTGACATTGTGGGGACTCTTTTTTCCCTGATGGCTTCCAGCGGTTTTAAAAAGTGTAATCGGTGTAAGAAACTGATGTCTCTCACCGACACACATGACTGCTGCCTTCGGTGCCTTGGCCTCGACCACGACCCTAAGTCGTGCGGGCCATGTGGAAAGATGTCTTCCAAGGCACTCTGAAGTCGCCAGCAGCAAAAAGAAAGGCTTTTCTCGGACTCAGCCTCCGGCCGGGCCCGGACCTCGTCTGAGGCCTCAACATCTCGGGATTCTGATCCCGGGCGCCGTCGAAGCTCCTCGGACAGGGGGTCTCTGACCCGGAACGCAAGAGGAAGAAGCGGGTCGCGAGGGCGTCATCAGAGGAGGTCCCTGGCTCCTCGAGGGCCAGGTCTAAAACCCCTGACCGTTGCCCCGAGCCCGTGGAACTCGAGAAGCCTGCAAACGTTCCTCGCATGGAGCCGGAGTCTGCTGGACACGTAAGCCCCGTAGTCCTCGAGGACTCTCCTCCCAGGGAGCCGACGTCGGGCCCGGCACCACCGGGGCCCGAGTCGGTGGCTGCTGCGTCTCCCGAGCTGAGTCTCAGGATGACAGCCTTGGAGAGCAGATTGTCTGCCTTCATGGAGCAGCAGCAGGCACTGATGGCCAGCCTGTCTGGCGCATCTGCCCCGACCACCGGGACATCGACTTCAAAGTCGACTCCGGAGACCGAGCCGATACTCGAGTCCATCGTGGCTCGGAGTCGACCTCGGTCGCGGTCTCCCTCGACCTCCTGTTTTGGACCGAGGGCGTCGATGCCGGTGCCTCCGGCGTCGGGGTGGGTGCTCCAGGGCCCCGCGGGGTCGGACCCTGACTCCTCCTCGGACGATTCAGCTTGGGAGACGGAGGACATGGAGTCTCCTGATACCTTCAAGACTCGGTGCGTCCCTTCGGACTCACCGCAGTCTGAGCCCCGGAGTAAGTCCCCCCCGGAGGATACTCGGTTCTCGGAGTTCGTCCGGGATATGGCCGCTGCCTTGGCTATCCCGGCAGACCCCGAGGAGGAGCCTCGAGCCGAAGAGCTCGAGGCCCTACAGTATGACTCTCCTCCGAAGGAGGCCTTTACTGTTCGGGTTCCTCCGATGCTGGAACGGCTCCTCTTCCATATGTGGGAGGCACCGGCCTTGGTGCCGGTTCTCAGCAAGTGAGTCGATTCGATCTATCGACTCCGGAAGAGCCCTGGCTTTCAAAAGGCACAGCTACCACACCATTCTATGGTTGTGGAATCGGCCATGCATCGTCTGAAGAGCCAGAAGATGCACTCCGCGGTGCCCCCTGGCAGGGAGGTCCGGAACCTCGATGGCATCGGTAGAAAGTGCTTTCAGGGCTCGATGCTTGCCGTGTTCAGTCCTACCAGCTGTACATGGGCATGTACTTGCGGGATCTGCCCAAGGAATTGGCCGGGTTTTCTGCTGGTCTCTCCGGGGAACCTTTGCAGAGATTTAAGTCCTTGTCCTCGGGGATTCGGGACTGCTCGAAGTTCATGTCCCGTGCCGCCTACGATGGCTTCGAGGCTTCGGCCCGAGTTGCGGCAGCCGGCATCGCGGCTCGACGCCAGGCATGGCTGCAGTCATCGGACCTCGAGCCATGGGTTCAGGACAAGTTGGTCGATGTCCCTTGCCGAGGTGAAAACCTTTTTGGCAAGCCCATGACCGAGAAGGCTGCTCAGCTTGAAACTGAGCACCTCACACGGACAAGGCTGTCGAGGAAGACCTCTGCCCTTTCTCATAAAAAGAAGGGCTCCGGTAAAAAGCCCTTTTACCCGAGGAAGGGCACTGCCTACAAACAGTACCCGCAATATCAGGCTGCCCAAGCTGCCCCCAGGGTCAGCAAGCCAAGGGCCAGGGTAATGGGCCCCGTAGGCAGAGGACCTCCAAGCCTCAGGCCCCTGCTACCACTCAGCAGGGTGAGGGGTTTTGACTCCTTGAGCGTAGCCTCTCCTTCACTGCTCTCCCAACCCTGCACAGGGGGTCGCCTCGCCCTCTTTGCCCACCAGTGGCCCCTTGTCACCGGGGACAGTTGGGTGCTGGAGATAGTCCACAAGGGCTATGCCCTCCATTTTCACCAACTGCCTCCACCATATTTTCCAGGGGAGCCTCCAAGGCCTCCCCTGCACACAGATCTTCTTCTACAAGAGCTTCATGATCTGTTGGTGGACAGGGCGGTGGAGCCTGTGCCTCCCCACTTACAAGGTCACGGTTTCTACTCCAGGTATTTCCTGGTGCCCAAAAGAACCGGTGGCCTTCGACCCATTCTGGACCTCAGGAACCTCAACAAGTTCCTAGTGAAGGAGAAGTTCAAGATGCTTACTCTTGGGACTCTTCTGCCCTACCTCCAGCAGGGAGATTGGCTATGCTCCTTCGATCTAAAGGATGCGTACACTTACATCCTCATTCATCCAGACCACAGAAAGTACCTCAGGTTCATTGTGGGAGGAAACCATTGTCAGTACAGAGTGCTGCCTTTCGGCCTCACCTCCGCCCCCAGAGTCTTTACAAAGTGCCTAGCAGTGGTGGCGGCCTACCTGAGAAATCAGGGAATCTTTGTCTTCCCCTATCTAGACGACTGGCTCATCAGGGGTCAGACGTGCCAAGAGGCCAATCAAGCCACCCTCAGGACTATTGCTCTTCTACAAAGCCTGGGGTTTGTCATAAACTTCGCAAAGTCCACTTTGCTCCCCTCGCAGAACTTAGAGTTCATAGGAGCAAGGCTGGACTCTCTGCTTGCAAAGACTTTCTTGCCAGCAGACAGGGCCCAAAGGTTGATGGCCTTGGCAAATCAGTTTCTTAGCAGGTCCCTGGTCTCCGCCAAACTCTGCCTGAGGCTTCTAGGCCACATGGCTTCGACAGTACATGTGACCCCCAATGCCAGGCTCCATATGAGGCCTGCACATTGGTGCCTTCAGGCTCAGTGGTCACAGGCCACAGGCAGCCTCAGAGACAGGATAAGGGTGTCCAGACCATTTCTGCACTCCCTCAACTGGTGGCTGCACCCACCCAATCTACTGAAAGGGGGTGCCTTTTCAGATTCCAGGGTACACAGTAGTGATGACAACAGATGCCTCCCTGCAAGGCTGGGGAGCTCATTGTCTGGGCAAGTGCATCCAGGGCCTCTGGTCTCCCTGGGAAGCTGCACAGCAGATCAATCTCCTCGAACTCAGAGCTATTCGATTAGCACTCAAAGCTTTCACTCCTACCCTGGCTCACCAGTCTGTCCTGATTCAGACAGACAACCAAGTTGCCATGTTTTATGTGAACAAACATGGCGGAACTGGGTCCAGGATCCTTTGTCGGGAGGCTCAGGACCTTTGTTCTTTTGCCCTCAAGCACAACATGCTCCTCAAGGCTGTGTACCTTCCAGTCCAGGACAACTACCTGGCAGACAGATTAAGCAGAATACTGCAGCCCTACGAGTGGCAGCTGCATCCTTCAGTAGTTCAGAAAATCTTCCTGAAATGGGGTCTCCCTTTGATAGATCTCTTTGCCAGCCCAACGAACAAGCAACTGCCAAAGTTCTGCTCCAGGCAACCGCATCCTCTGCGGATAGCAGCGGATGCTTTTCTGATATCCTGGTCTCAGGGCCTCCTCTATGCGTTTCCTCCCACGCCCTTGGTGGCCCGAACTCTCTTCAAGATTCTTCAGGACAAGGCCTCGGTCCTGCTGGTGGCTCCCAGGTGGCCGAGACAGCCTTGGTTTCCTCTTCTGCTTCAACTGGCGGTGGATTCTCCACTACCTCTGGGGTTGCAACCCGACCTTCTTTCACAGGAGCAGGGTTCCCTTCTTCACCCCAATCTCGAAGCTCTCAATTTGATGGCCTGGAGGCTGCAAGGGTAGTCTTGGCTCCCTGGGGCCTGCCTCAGGAGGTTGAAGAGGTTGTCCTAGCCTCTAGGAAACAGTCCACTAGGAAAACCTATGCTCTCAAATAGAAGAGGTTTTCTGTGTGGTGTCAGCTACGTACAGAAGATCCTTTCTCCTGTACTGTGCCAGTAGTCCTTCAGTACTTACTGCACTTGTCAAATCAAGGTCTTAAATCCAATTCTGTTTGGGTCCATCTCTCAGCTCTAGCAGCTCACCACTCTCTGGTGGAGGGACGTTCTCTGTCTGGTCACCCATTGGTGTCTCGCTTTCTTAGGGGCTTGCTTTTGCTCAAGCCTCCTATCCGTCGTCCTGCCCCTGAGTGGGAGCTGAATGTGGTCTTGCAGCAACTGACTTACCCACCTTTTGAGCCGATAGCTACTTGTCCACTACGCTTCCTCTCCTGGAAGACGCTCTTCCTGATAGCCCTTAGCTTGGCTAGGCGAGTAAGTGAGCTTCAGGCCCTGGTCTGTGATAGGCCTTACACCAGGATTTATAGGAACAGGGTAGTCCTTAGGACTCATCCAAAGTTCCTCCCTAAGGTTGTCTCCTCTTTCCACCTCAACCAGGAGGTGGTTCTTCCAACATTCTTCCCTAGGCCTCATGCAAGCCAGGCTGAAGCAGTCCTGCATACCCTGGACTGTAGGAGGGCCTTATCCTTCTACCTTGACCGTACGCAGGGGCATAGAAGGGCTACCCAGCTCTTCGTCTCCTTTGACCCCAATAAGTTGGGGTTGCCTGTATCCAAGCGTACCTTGTCCATCTGGGTAGCTGACTGTATCACCTGGGCTTATAAGGCGGCTGACCTTCCTTTGCAGGGTCGGGTTACAGCCCACCGAGTCAGGGCAATGGCTGCCTCAGTGGCTCATCTCCGCTCTATGCCCTTGGTAGACATCTGCAGGGCTGCAACTTGGTCTTCAAGCCAGACTTTTGCGGCCCATTACTGCCTGGAGAGGGAGTCCCGTAGGGACAGTGCTTTTGGCCAAGCAGTGCTTCGGAATCTCTTTGAGGTTTAGGCAATTCCTGCCCTCCTGCCCTCTGTTGGGCTACCCGTGGAGGTTGTGTCCTTGAAAAGCCTTTCTTTGTTGCTGAGACTAGAGGGAGTTCTCTTGTTCAGCCTGGGTTCCTTGGTAGCCCAGAGCTGGGGAGTCACCCATATGTGAGGACTGACTTCCTGCTTGGTCCTGGAGAAAGAGTAGTTACTCACCTGTAACAGGTGTTCTCCAGGAGCAGCAGGAATCAGTCCTCACAACCCTCCCTCCTCCCCTTGGAGTTGCAGTTGTACATAGTTTATTTTTCATTTTTGTGTTCTGTTCTTAGCTATGTCATTTGACTGAGGTAAGATGGCACCTTTAGGCGGGAAGGGAACCGCGCATGCGTGCCTGCATTCCCAAAGGCTTTCATAGAAAGCTGGGGAAATGCTCCGCTGGGGCTTCATCGGCGCCGATGAAACCCATATGTGAGGACTGATTCCTGCTGCTCCAGGAGAACACCTGTTACAGGTGAGTAACTACTCTTTTTAAGGGGAAGATACCTGTTGCATGTACATTGGAATGCTTAATGAAGACAAAGGTAAAAAGAATAATTTTTTTACTTTGTTGAATGAAGAAGCTGTTTTTTCTTTATCCGTTATATTGCTAAGCAGCTGCATATAACACAGGTACACTAAAAAAATTTTTTTTTAAACTGCCTCTAATGTTTCGATTGATTTTTACGTTTTCTGATGCGCTGAATCCAAATCTGGTAACCAATTTGCTCCATCACGTACAGATTTTTTGCTACATTAGGTTAGCAGTTTGAGGTGAACGTTTCAGATTGAGTGCGATCGAGATAAAAGTTTCTTGGATGAATTCTTTATACTAATTGTTTAGTAGTTATTCAAATAAGAATAAAGAAAATTGTAACAAGGCAGCACATAAGAATAGAGTAATGTCAACAAAACACACTGTGATGGTAGCAAAATTGTCTGCACTTAAAACAGCCACATACATGTGCACAAACATTGAGCATATAAGAGCGAGGTTAGACACAAAGCAAAGCAAAGAAATGTGCAAAAAATGTTGTACAGGTATGTATGTAAGAATAGAAAACGCAAACCGCACCATTGCAATACATGAAGACAAACACCCGATGGTGTGAAAATAAAATTCTAATAAATGAGATCCAACACTGTGGTAATAACTAGCAAATTTTTATTTCAAAGTTTAGTAAAAACACAATATTTGTCAACACAGTTTAGATTTTAAAGTCATTCTTGGGTCAATCAATCTCCTGGTGGGCCCGTTTCTTCTTCCCCCGAATGCTTCTCTTGGTATGCTGCTTTTCATCTGGGGTTTCCCGCAGCAGCAACCAGCAGAAATCAGCCATCACAGTGGTGTTCCATCTTCCTTGGTACCTTCTCTCTGTGTCCTTGATGTCCTGGTGAAACCTTTCACCTTGTTCTTCACTGTATGCCCCCAAGTTTTCGGGAAAGTAGTTCACATGGGAGTGCAAGAAATGGACTTTCAGGCTCATGTTACAGCCTTGTTCTTTGAAGGCATTGAGCATCCTGGCAACAATATCCTTATAGTTCTCATCCCGCCTGTTCCCCAAGAATTTGAGAACAACATCCTTGAAGGAATCCCAGGCTTCTTTTTCCTTCTCAGACATCGTTTCAGCGAATGCTCCATCTGAAATGAGTTTCCTTATATCAGGGCCAACAAACACTCCTTCCTTTAGCTTTGCTTCAGAAAGTCGGGGGAACTTTGAGCTAAGGTACCGAAAGCACTCACCATCTTTTGGAAGGGACTTGATGAATTGCTTAATGAGATCCACTTAATGTGGAGAGGTGGTAATAGAATTTTATCACGAGGTACCAAGCTCTCATGAAGAACATTTTTCTCACCGGGTCTCACATACTCCCGAATTGGCCAGTCTTTTTTCACCCAGTGTAGGTCGTGGGCCCGGCTATCCCACAAGCAAAGGAAGCAGGGATATTTGGTGAAACCGGATTGCTGCCCTAATAGCATGGATAGAATTTTAAAGTCTCCACAAATCATCCACTTATGCTCATCATAACGAATCTTCTGAAGAATCAGGGCCAAATTCTCGTATTTTTCTTGGAGAATAACAGAGTGAGCAATAGGAACTGAAGCAAATGTGTTGCCATTATGAAGAAGAACACCATTTATGCTGTCTTTTGACGAATCAATGAACAGCCGCCATTCAGCAGGATCATACTTGAGTTTAAACTTTTCCATCACTCCGTATATATCGTTGCAAAATACCAAATCTTCCTCTTTGCTGAAATACTTCAAAAATTTTGTCTCGCGGTTGCGGTACCAATAAAAAGTTGTTCCTGGTGACAATAGATTTTTCTGTTTAAGCCGAGAACCTAGCAGTTGGGCAGCATCTTTTGGGAGTCCAAAATCCCGGACTAAATCATTCAATTCAGCTTGAGAGAAAAGTTCAGGTTTCGGATCTGGTTCAGTTTCAAACTCGGAAGTACTGGACTCATCGGGAAAAGCCATCTGATGAGTCTCATCATGATCAGAACCGTCCACACAAATATGATCCAAAGATTTTGGTGGTTCAGGCACAGGTACTTCGTTGCTATGAGGCATAGGCCTAATTGCTGAGGGAAGGTTGGGGTAACTTATTACGTTCTTATTTTTTAAGTTGTATCCCTTCACAATGCAAGAGCAAAAATAGCAGTCACTGCTGTGGTCTCTTTGTTCACGCCACATCATAGGTATTCCGAAACGAAATGCTTGTTTTTTACCTTTCATCCATAAGCGTAGATCTTCCTCACATGTCTTGCACACTTTGTGAGGAGCCCACGGTTTGTCTTGATCGCCTAACTTCAAACCGAAATAGGCGAAATATACTTTTTTAATAAATGCAGAAATGTTCCTCTGCCGCTTTTTCACGGTATATTCCCCACAAATAAAACAAGAACTGTCCGGAGAGTTGACGCAACCTCTGGCTCTGTGAGCCATCACAAATACACAGCACTGCAAACTACAGCTGTAGTGAACCACTTCGGAATAAAGTTGGATTACGACTGAGCAAACAAAAGGTAATAATGAACTTGCAAGAAACTGAAATTTGACAGGAACGTTCATGTCGCAACCACCGTGTTTGAGCGAGCGAACGAGGCGAGGCGAACAGGAAAGAACATGCGCCAGCGCGAGTACTGGATTTAGCCCCCCGCCTCCCAATTGTCCTGTTAATGTATAAAATGAATACAAAACACTCTAAAATATCATGAGGGAGTGTTTCTAGTTAGTTAACCATTACAACCTCTATTTTGGGCCAAGAAAATAAACTGCAGTCGGCTAAAAAGAAATTATGTGAACATTCCTTATATGTTAAGAAATCTAATTTTGCAAGAAAACGTGACGTGATGGAACATTTTGGCTATTTTTCCTGGATTCAGCACCCCAAAATCTATAGGAATCAGTTGCAAAACTGGAGGCAGTTTTTTGGTAGTGTACCTGTGTAATTAATGACTGTGAAGCTCATCCAGCCTAAGTTGTAAATAACCTTAAGCAAATGAATGGAGAAGTATCCTGTTACAGTCTACATGGACTTTGTTTGCATATGGAGAATAAATTTTGTTATTTTGCCTTTACTTTCGGTTTCATGACTACACTTCGTCTTAGAAGGCCAATACTACAACTCCCAGCATGCTTCACTGGAGAAAAATAGTTTATTCAACCTTTTATAAGAGAAGTTAATGGCAACCCTACCCCTCTAAGCCTTAGGCAGAGGGCTGGGGTGTGACAATACACATAAGTAGTGGGCAAGAGAGTGGGGAGTGTCAGACACCTAAATTGAGCTTCTAAGGGGCCCTTTTACCAAATCCCATTAAGATTTTGTAATTAAAGTGCATGTTTAATACACAGTAAGTGCAAAGCTTCCATATTAACCACTGAGGGCATGAACAACATGTTCCCAACAGTTAACATGTGAATTCATATGCTAATGTGTAGTGCAATTACTGCAGGTGCACCTAATGATACCCTTAGAAGTATTGTTAGGTGCAGTCATGCTAATTGCCACTGAGTGTGTGGCAGTTGCCCTCGGGCTGGTGGCAATATGTTCTCCATGCCCATACTTCTTCCCTAACCCACCCACTTGCCACCCTAATATATGATGGCCAATTACCATTTGTTTTAGCAGCTAGTAGCTGGCATGCCTGTGCATTAGCATTCACCATGGCCAGTTCAAAATCAAACGTGTGCTATCAAGCTACTGTTGACTCCTGGTGACCCAGTTCCTGGGTTGCCATGGCAAGATGTGACGGAAATAGATTGCCAAGCCTTTCTTCCATGCAGTAAGTCTATAGCACCTGGTATTCTAAGGTGGGCACCCATTCAAGTGCTAGTCAAGCCCAACCTTACTTAGCACGGTCAGTTATTGCATGCTGAAACATGCATTAATGGGTTAGTGACATTTAATAAAAGGGCCTGTAAATCTACTACTACCACTGATCATTTGTAAAGCGCTACAAGGCATACTCAGCACAGACATATGTAAGAATGAATGGCAGTCATATATTTAAAAGCATAGTCCCCAATGTTCAGCAGTGGTGGCTAGTGGCCATCGAAGGATAGATCCCCAGAATTCCCTTCTGACCCTTCGCTTCATAAGAGACAAAAGTCACCTCTTGAGTATATGATATTCCAAAATCTTGTAAGGGATATGGGTAAGGCCATACCATTTTCTTTGGAAACTGTGGATGAGCCTAGGGCAGAAGAATTGGAGATCCTCCGGTACTCCTTCACTCCCTGGGAAGCGGCAACAGTGCCCATGCACCGTATCCTTCAGAGAGTACAGATGAGAATGTGGAAGATCCCTCTCTCTGTACTTCCAGTCAGTAGAAAGCTTGACTCCATGTACAGAGTTCCAATGGCTCCCGGATTCAAGAAGCCCCAGCTTCCACACTACTCTTTGGTAGTCAAATCCATTCTCAAAAGATCCAAAAGCTCCAAGATGCACTCCTCGGCACCCTCAGGGAGGGAGGCTCAGACATTGGATTCTTTCAGGAAAAAGGTATTTTAGAGTTCCATGCTCACTGCCCACATGGCCTCTTATCATCTCTACATGGGCATGTTCTTGAAGGGCATTATGCGTAGCCTTGATGATATGCCCCAGTTTCTTTTTCAAGAGGAATTGGAACAGTATCATTCCCTAATGAAACATGGCAAAGACTTCTTGAAGTTCATGGTCTGGGCGACCTATGACATCTTTGATATGGTATCGAGAGCTTTTGCAGCTGATATTGCTGCCCAAAGACTCACCTGGATCTGGGTTTCAGACTCCAACAATCTTTGCGGGACAAACTTGCTACCATACATGCCACAGAGAGAAGAGAACTAGCTTCATCGAAAAGCAGCATATCACTCTTCAAAATCTCTCAAGACATGCATCTGAGCCAGTCTCCTACTGCAGGAGGTATCAAGGGAGTAACCAGAGAAAGACCTACTACTCTCAAAGGTGCATGAATTTCCCTGGTTCTCACTAGTCCCAATCTAAGCAGACTCCTTGAGCACCACCAAAGTGAGAGAAGTCTCAGAAGGCCTAACCCGCTCCTCAGCCAAAAATAGGGGCAGGATTTTGACTAGTTTCTGCAGATTGTAGCCACTCTTCCTGTAACCTCAGCGGAGGACCCTCCTATAGGAGGGATGCTCACTCTTTTTGCCCAAATGTGGCCCCTTTGTAACCTGTGACACCTGGGTCTTATAAACTATCCAAAGTGGCTACAAATTGCATCTATTCAACCTTCCTCCAAATTTCCCTCCGAGAGTTCACTCCATCAGTATCAGGAACTGCTTCTGCAGGAAGTCACCACCCTTCAGAAAGATCTAGCAATTGAGCCCATTCCACCAGGGCAAGAAGGACGAGGATTTTATTCATGGTATTTCTTGGTCACCAAAAAATGGGAAGATGCCATCCTAGACCTAAGAGATCTGAACAAATATCTTATCAAAGAAAAATTCAGAATGATTTCTCTTGACACCCTGCTCCCTTATCTTCAGAAAGAAGATTGACTATGCTTTCATGATCTAAGGGATGTGTATACCCACATACCTCCTGTGGCTGGGATGTACTGGTATCTCAGATTTGTAGTAGGGCAACAGCACTACCAGTATTGTGTTCTGCCTTTTGGCCTTGAAGTCAGCCCCATGAGTCTTTACAAAATGCCTAGCTGTGGTAGCTATGTCCCTGCCTAGGCTGAGAGTGCATATTTTCCCCTACTTGGATAATTGGCTGCTCGAGAGCGACACTCTGGAGGAGGTTTGGAATCTACACAAATCATTATTCAGGTGCTAGAACTACTAGTGTTTGTAGTCAATTGTCCCAAATCCCACCTCTCTCCCACCCAACAATTGGAATTCATTGGAGCTCTGTTCGACACAACTCAGGCGAGAGTTTTTATCCCGCATGACAAACTATCCAGGCTGACAGCAATAATGCAGGGGACTCAAATGAATCAGCAGATATCAGCTTATGCCATGTTAGCATTACTAGGTCATATGGCCTCAACAGTACATGTAACACCCTTGGCACATCTCAATATGAGACAGGCTCAATGGAACCTGAATACCCAGTGGTCACAAATCACAGGAAACCTCAGAGATATTCTGTCACCATTCCACTAATTCGGCCTCTGTCCTGGTAGACAAGTTATGACAATTTGGCAAAAGATCTTCCCTTCCAAATTCCTATTCCACAAAAGTTCGTAATGAAAGATGCATCCAAACTGGGCTGGGGAGCTCACCTTGATAGCTTCCACACTTTGGAAACTTGGTTCCTTCAAGAAAGTCTCCATCAGATAAACTTCTTGGAAATAAGAGCAAAAGCAAATGCTCTAAGGGCTTTCAAAGATCAGTTGTGCAATCAAATTGTTGTAATTCAAACCCACAAACAAGTGGCTATGTTTACATAAACAAGCAGGGAGAAACAGTGTCATACCTCCTGTGTTGGGAAACTGTCAAATTTTGGAATTTCACCACCTCTCACAGGATGGAGTTAAGAGCCACTTAGCGGCCTAGTGAACAGAACACACTGGCAGACAGACTAAGCAGAATACCCAGGTGCCTCAGTTCTGAACCAGTGTGTGGGTCACAGCAAACTAGCCTCAGATGCTTTCCTCCTCAACATATCCTCCAATACGTCTCATTGCCAAGGTCCTCCTGAAGCTCAAGATAGAGAGGGGTACGATCATTGTCATCATTCCTTATTGGCCCAGACAGCCATGGTTCCCTCTTCTTGAACTTTCCATTTGGGAACCAATGAAGCTTAGGCAAGCACCAGATCTGATATCACAGGAGAATGGAATGATGTTACATCCCATCATTACGTCCCTGGCCCTCACAACTTGGATGTTGAGAGGCTAACCTTATCTGCCAGCTGGTGTCACCAGTGTCAAATAGAATGGAAGAGGTTTCCTGGTGTCAGCAATACTCCATAGAACATTTTGCTTGTCCCACACAAACACTGTGTAAATACCTTCTATATCTCTCCGAGTCTGGACCAAGTCCAGCTCTGTAAGTGTACAACTCAATGCGACAGACGCTTATCACCATGGTGTAGAGGGTAAACCCATCTCTGTACAGCCCTTAGTTGATTGCTTCATACGGGGCTTATTCCTTTTTTAAAAAATCTTTTTATTTAGAACAATCACAAAACACCCGGAAGCTTCTCTATAAACTGCCTGTAGTGTCTTGGGACCTTAATGTGGTTCTCATGCAGCTGATGAAAGTTCCTTTAGAGCCATTGAGTATCTGTCCTCTGAAATTCTTAACCTAGAAGATACTATTTCTGATGGCAGTCACTACAGTGCACAGGGTGAGCAAGCTTCAGGCCCTAGTAGTTCATCCACCTTATACTTAATTTTACCACAACAGAGTGGTGCTTCATACTCATCGCAAATGTCTTCTGAAGAGAGTTACAGAATTTCATCTTAAGCAGTCAATAGTCTTTCCAACATTCTTCCTAAAACCCCATCCTCAGAAAGGCAAAGCTGCACTACACATGTTGGACTGCAAGTGAGCCTTAACTTTCTACTTGGAGTGGACAAAAGCCCATACAAAGTCCACCTAGCTTTTTGTTTCTTTTGACCCCAACAAGCTAGGGGTTGCCATCTCCAAATGCACGTTATCAATTTAATCACAGACTGCATGTCTTTCACTTATGCCCAGCCAGGCCTGAGCCTTGAGGGTTATATCGTGGCTCATAATGTCAGAGCCATAGCTGCGTCAATGGCCCACTTGCACTCGATCACCATGGAAGAGATTTGCAAGGCTGCAACATGAACTTCTGTCCACAAGTTCACATTTCACTACTGCCTGGATGGGGTTTCCTGACGCAACAGCAGTTTCGGCCAATCAGTACTTAGATTCTACTCCCTAAACAGATTTCTAACTCCATTCCCACTAGGCCCTATTCTTTCAGTTTAGGCTACCTTAAAAAAAAAGAAAGAAAAATATATAAAATATGTAAAAGGCCTGTTGCCATCAGAAATAGTTGTCCTGTTGTCCCAGTTGGGCACTGCATTACCCCTTTTTGTTCAAGGTAGTCTGTAGCTGGGGAGTCCTATTAATGAGGACTTTTTTACCTGTTTGTCCATGGAGAAAAGGTAGTTACTTGTAGCAGGTGATCTCCATGGACAGCAAGAAAAGTCTCCACAACCCACCTACCTCCCCTAGGAGTTGAATTCTCCTCAAACCTTTGATTACACTGAGGATAAAATGGCACCACTGTTGCAGGTGGGAAGATGTGCACATGCGCAATGAGCTTCCAAAAGCTTCTAGAAGGAGCTGGGAATGCTCCCATACAGGGGCTCCATCGGATGATGTCACCCATAAGTGAGGAGGACTCTTCCTGCTGTCCACAGAAAACACCTGCTACAGGTGAGTAACTACCTTTTTTCTGAAGACAAGCAGTTCACTATAGTCAAATATATGAGTCCCTTGTCTACACACAGCACTAATAGGATGTATTCTTCCAGAGTTTTATTCATATGGTTACTAGATGTTTCTAGCAAAATTCAGTCCAGCATGCACTAGGATGATAATGAGGATTAGGGTGGCAAAGCAAAAAAAGAAAACAACCACATATATGCACATTCCATCCCTCCAAAGCCCCCACTGTGATGCCATTCCTTCCCTTTACTCCTGCTACCCTGGGCCACCACATTAGATCCCCAGAGGTAGGCTAAGCTATTTTTAATTTTGGGATGTAAAACTAGAATTGGTCTGCCTCTGATGATCTGGCACTATATGATGCCATTATTTCTGGAAGGACATACAATCCTTTTACTGCTCAAATACAGTAGTTCTTATATTGCTTCATTCCCACAGTTTCCTTCAGTTCCTTTTAATCTCTTGGACCTATCTGACACCTGTTCTTCTCTGTGGCCCCACAGAGTGACTTAAGAGATGTTTTTCTCTTAGTTCTTCAGGCTTGAAAACCAATGAATGCTTTATCTATTGTGTTTTGACCCTTTTAAGTTTTTATTTTCTTCTTTGATAGTCTCATTGAATCAGCCCATTATTTTTTTTTACACAGCCATTGCTAGTGAGTCACCCAACTAAAATTATATTTTCTTGTTAGAATCATCTAGAGCAGAGGTTCTCAACCCAGTCCTTGGGACACACCTAGCCAGTCAGGTTTTTAGGATAACCACAATGAATTGGCATGAGAGAGATGTGCATGCAATGAAGGAGTGCATGTATATCTCTCTCATGCATTTTCATTATGGTTATTCTATAACCTAAGACTTAAGGGGCATGTTTACTAAACAGCGGACTCCGTGCAATATCGGAGCAGTGATGCCATTGAAATCTGATATCGCAGAGTCCGCTAACGGCGTTTAGTAAATATACCCCTTAGTGTGACCCAAAGAATGGGTTGAGAACCCCTGATCTAGAGTAAAACATTTTTCTCTGATTTCACTTTATCAGTGTTTCTCATCATGATGATGAGCATACTGGTGACTTCAAGTTTTTTCCCAAGAACAATTGAAGATATCCATTACTGACCGTCTTGAGGTTGTTATACTGTAGGTGTGTGGGCAAAGCTATGACTGCTCAAAATCTAAGGAACAGCAGATTATCCTATTAGGAATTAGGCATCACCAGGTGGATTAGTCATCTGGGTAGCCTCAGTGCTGGCCTGTACCACCAGGGGTTGAGAGGCACCATTTTGAGCCTCCCCAAAACTCGCTAGCTGCCAGAGAATCCCTCAGTAGGTGCTGAAGTGTTGGGGGGGGGGGCAGGAGGATGGGCTTGTGGACAGTGTTGGGCTTGGACTGATAGGAGGTATCAGAGATGGGAGGGATGGGTGTGAACTGTTGGGAAGAAATGGGTGTGGTCTGTTAGGGGAGGGGCTGATCGAGGGTTCAAGTGCTGGCACCAGCCCCTTTACGAGGCCTTCCCGGAGCATCAGGCTGTGTATTAGCAGCACAATACTCCCAAGGAGGAAAGATAGTGCCAGCTAAACGCAGGCATTATCTTTCTATAAATAATGCAGCTGAGAAGTTAAATGTAAGCATAATAATGAGGTGCTTTGCATCTCATTATTATTTTACTCATTTTTTTTTTTTTTAGTGCCATCAAGTCAGTGTTGACTCATAGCGACCCAGCTACCTCTGGGTTTTCTTGGCAATGTATCACCGGAAGTAGATTGCCAGCCTTTTCTTCCAAGGCAATGGAGGGTAAAGTGACTTGCCTAAGGTCACAAGGAGTGCCAGTGGGAATCGAACCCTTGATCTTCTGGGTACTAGGCAGTTGATCTAACCACTAGGCTACTCCTCCACTCATTTTACTCATAGTGGGGCTAAAATATGAATTAAGGGCAAATAATGCTTTTGCCATTTAATACAAGTTATAAAGCCAAGAGTATTATTTTCCTTAACTTATATTAGTAAATACCTCTCTGAGTGTGTTGTACAAGTTTCTTGTATATGTACCTGGAAACGGATGGTATCAACTACAGTGAAAAAAATGTTAGCAAATGGTATATGTCTATGCCTATGCATTAACTTTTATTTCTATACAGCTAAACTTTTTCTATAGAACAGGAGTTACGTGACACTAAGAAGAGATCTTGTGAAAATTCAAGATTTTATTAGGGAGTATTAAATGTATTTCATATGCATCTACTCCTTCCTGGGTGTCTACTCTATTGCAGATTTTGGTCTCATCCGCAAACAGGCAAACCTTACCTGACAGCCCTTCCGCAATAGCACTAACAAAGATGTTAAAACGAATTGGACCAAGGACAAATTCCCTGCGGCACACCACTGGTAACCTCCTCTGAGAGAGCTCCATTTACCTGTATCCTTTTCTGTCTGCCACTCAACCAATTTCTAACCCAGTCAGTAACTTTAGGATCCATTCCTAGGATGCTCAGTTTGATTATAAGTCACCTGTGCGGAACGATGTCAAAGGCTTTACTGAAATCTAAGTACACCACATCCAGAGCTCTCTCTCGGACCCCCCATTTTATTGCATTGGCTATTTCTTCTTTTTGTATCTTTGCTTTCCTAACTACTTTGCTAGCTTCTCTAAGTTTTTCCAAAAACAGATGCTTGTCATCCTCTCTCTGTGATTTCATGTGTTTCCTGAAGGCTTCCCTCTTTTTCTTCACCTTTTCAGCTACTTATTTTGAGAGCCATAGCAGCCTCCTTTTCCTTTTACATGTATTTACCTTTCTAACAGAAAGGTTTGTTGCCCTTAAAATATCCCCTTTCAGTTTTTCCCACTGTTTTTCTACATCCTCCAACTATTCCCATCCTGCTAACGACTCCTTGAAGTATTGTCCTACTTGGCAAAGTTAGTTTTCCTAAAGACTAAGATCCTCACTTTTGAATGGATTTATCAGTCCTAGTCCTAATACTGAACCACACCATCTGGTGATCGCTGGATGTGAGATGATCTCTCACTTTTAACATCAGAAACACTTTCCCATTGGTAAGCACCAAATCCAGTATGGTCCCTTCATATGTGGGTTCTGTTACCCATTGCTTGACTAGTTCTCCCTGAAGAGAATCTAGGATCTCCTTACTTCTAGATGACACTGCATCAGGGATGTGCCAATCAACATTCAGCATACTGAAATCACCTATTAGTAGCACTTCTCCTTTCATGGCAGTGCTGCATATGTCTTCTATTAAATCTCCATCCACTTCTTCTCCCTGTGAGGGGGATCTGTATATAATTCCAATGCAAATGGATATCCTGGTCCCTCTTTCTAGTTTAACCCACAGTGCCTCCTCTCTTCCTTTTAAGCCCTGTAATTCTATAGCTTTAATATTATTTTTTACATATAGTGCCTCTCCTCCTCTCCTTCTTCCTACCCTGTCCTTTCTGAATAAAGTATAGCCTGGTATAATTACATTGCAGTCGTGGTTGTCTTTGAACTAAGTCTCCATAACTGCCACTAAATCCAAGTCAGCCTCTTTCATTAAAGCCTCAACATCTGGGATCTTATTTCCCATGCTACGGGCATTTATACACACTGCTTTTCAGATGTTGCCCCTTTTACTCATTTCTACAAAGGTATTTAATGTTTCACTTACTTTGGGGTTTTCTTCACCCATCCCCAATGAATTTAATTTAAAGCCCTCTTCAGTAAGTTAGCCAGCCTGTTACTCAAGACACTTCAACTCTTCTTGGACGGATGGACGCCATCTCTGCTCTGCAGCCCTTGGAACATCATCCCATGGTCCATAGAAACATAGACAAATGACGACAGAAAAAGACCACATGGCCTATCTAGTCTGTCCTTCCATATCAACAACTACAACAGTCCCCTTTTTTCCTTTAGAGATCTTCTGTGTTTGTCCCATGCTTTTTTGAATTCAGATACTGTCCTTTACCACCTCCACTGGGAGACTATTCCACGGATCCACCACTCTTTCCATAAAGAAATATTTCCGCATATCACTCCTGAATATATCCCCCTTCGCCCTCATCCCATGTCCCCTCATAGCAGAACTTGCTTTCAATTGAAAGAGGCTCTCCCCCTGTACATTTATGCCACGGAGGTATTTAAACATCTCAATCATATCACCTCTATCCCGCCTTTCCTCTAAGGTGTACATATTAAGATCCTTAAGTCTGTCCTCATATGTTTTATAATGAAGACCACTAACCATTTTAGTAGCCACCCTCTGTACTGACTCCATCCTGTTTATATCCTTTTGAAGGTGCGTTCTCCAGAATTGCACACTATACTCCAAATGAGGTCGCACCAAAGACTTATACAGAGGCACTATCACCTCCTTTTTTCTGCTAGCCATTCCTCTTCATGTGCACCCAAGCATCCTTCTAGCTTTTGCCTTCGCCTTTTCTACCTGTTTAGCTACTTTAAGATCATCAGACACAACCACGCCTAGGTCCCGCTCTTCTTTAGTGGACAAAAGTACTTCACCCCCTATACTATATTGCTCCCTTGGATTGCTGCAGCCCAAATGCATGACCTTACATTTTTTAACATTAAATCCCAGCTTCCAAATTCTAAACCATTCTTCAAGCTTAGCTAGATCCCTCTTCATGTTATCTACACCTTTCTGGGTGTCTACTCTATTGCAGATTTTGGTATCATCTGCAAAGAGGCAACCCTTACCCGACAGCCCTTCCGCTATATCACTAACAAAGATGTTAAAAAGAATCGGACCAAGGACAGATCCCTGGGGCACACCACTGGTAACATCCTTCTCCTGAGTGAGCTCCATTTACCTGTACTCTTTATCGCCTCCCACCCAACCAATTTCTAACCCAAGCAGTAACTTTAGGGTCCATCCCTAGGGTGCTCAGTTTGTTTATAAGTCGCCTGTGAGGAACAGTGTCAAAGGCTTTACTGAAATCTAAATACACCACATCCACACACCCTGCGACAGACAGCTAGATTGTACATAGTTACGTTGTTAGACCTGTAAATAATGCTGAGCTGCCCATATAGCCTGTGACAGCCAAATTGTACATAGTTTCCCTGTTAGCCCTGTATAAAGAACCCCATTTTATTGTAAGTCCAGTGCAGACCTGCCTGCACTGCACTGCACAAATGTGTTACCTGTAAACCGCACTGATGTTAAATAGTGCAGTATAAAAAAAACATTAAATAAAATAAATAAATAAATAGGGCTCTCCCTCGGTCCAGTTCCCTGGTCACCCAGTCAAAGAAATCAATCAGATTTGTCTGACAAGACCTGCCTCTGGTGAATCCATGCTGCCTTGGATCCTGTAATCCGCTGGACTCCAGAAACCTCACTCTTTTCCCTTTCAGCAGCGTTTCCAATAATTTACTCACCACTGAAGTTAAACTAACCGGCCTGTAGTTTTCAACCACATCCTTACTCCCGCTTTTGTGTAAAGGCACCACATGAGCTTCTCTCCAGTCCTTTGGCACCACTCCCGACTCCAATGAGGCATTGAAAAGGTCAAGTCAGTTTTGCTGCTAGAACGTCCCCAAGTTCCCTCAGTATTCTAGGGTGTATTCCATCCGGTCCCATCGCTTTGTCTACTTTAAGTTGAGCTAGTTTCTCACGAACACAGTCTTCTGAAAATTGTTCATAATGTCCCTCACTTCTGTTCCTGTTTGTGGGTGTTTTCTGAGGTCCTGCTCCTGGTTCTTCATCTGTGAACACAGAACTGAAATATTTGTTAAGCAATTCCGCTTTATCCTCATCAGCTTCTACATATTCCTCCCCTTCACCCTTGACTCTGACAATACCATTTTTGCCCTTCCGCTTCTCACTAACATATCTGAAAAATGTCTTATCCCCCCATTTTATTGCATTGGCTATTTCCTCCTCTTTTTGAATCTTTGCTTTCCTGACTACTTTGCTAGCTTCTCTATGTTTTTCCAAATATAGATGCCTGTCTTCCTCTCTCTCTGTGATCTCTTGTATTTCATGAAGACCTTCACCTTTTCAGCTACTTCTTTCGAAAGCCATGGTGGTCTCCTTTTCCTTTTACCTTTATTTACCATTTTAACAAAAAGGTTGGTTGCCCTTAAAATATCCCCTTTCAGTTTTGCCCACTGTTTTTCTACATCCCCTAGCTGTTCCCATCTTGCTGATGACTCCCTGAGGTATTGGCCCATCTTGGCAAAGTTAGTCTTCCTAAAGTCTAAGACCCTCACCTTTGAATGGATTCTAACAGCCCTAGTCCTAATACTGAACCACACCATCTGGTGATCACTGGATGCAAAATGATCTCCTACTATAACATCAGAAACACTTTCACCTTTGGTAAGCACCAAGTCTAGTATGGCCCCTTCACGTGTGGGGTCTGTTACCTATTGCCTGAATAGTTCTCCCTGTAGAGAATCCAGGATCCCTTTACTTCTAGATGATAGTGCAGCAGGAATGTGCCAATCAACATCTGGCATATTGAAATCCCCTATCAGTAGCACTTCCCCTTTCCTAGCAATGCTGCGTATGTCTTCAATTAACTCTCTGTCCACCTCTTCCTCTTGTGAGGGAGGTCTGTATATCACGCCAATGAAAATAGATTTCTCTTTTCCTCTTTCTAGTTTAACCCATAATGCCTCCTCTCTCCCTTTTAAGCGCTATAATTCCAAAGCTTTAATAGTATTTTTTACATATAGTGCCACTCCTCCTCCCCTTCTTCCTACCCTGTCCTTTCTGAATAAAGTATAGCCAGGTATAGTTACATCCCAGTCATGGTTTTTTGTGAACCATGTTTCTGTAACTGCCACTAAATCCAAGTCGGCCACTCCTACCAAAGCTTCAACATCAGGGATCTTATTTCCCATGTAACGGGCATTTATACACACTGCTTTCCATATGTTACCCCTGTTACCTATTTCCATAAAGGTATTTAATGTATCACTTACCTGGGGGCTTTCTTCACCCATCCCCAATGAATCTAATTTAAAGCCCTCTTCAGTAGATTAGCCAGTCTACTACTGAAGACGCGTCAACCTTTCTTGGACAGATGGATGTCATCTCTGCTCTGCAACCCTTGGAACATCATCCCATGGTCTAGGAAACCAAAACACTCTCGATGACACCATCCACGCAGCCATGCGTTCATCTCCAGGATGCAAGCCTTTCTGCCTTGGCCTTTACCCTCAACAGGGAGGATTGAAGAGAACACCACCTGTGCACCTATCTGCTTCACCCTCTGTCCTAGAGTCATGAAGTCACTTTTGATACGCTCAGAGGGATACCTAGCAGTATAATTTGTGCCGACATGGATGAGCAACATCAGATAATAGTCAGTAGGCTTGATGAGTCTTGGCAAACTCTCCCTTACAGCTCTGATTTTGGCCCCTGGCAGGCAGCACATCTCTCTGGACATAAAGTCTGGTCGGCATATGGACGCCTCATTACCCTACAGAAGAGAGTCACTAATTACCACTACCCTTCACTTCCTTGTGGTCACTGATTCTGTAACTTTGGGGTGCTCAAGCTCTGGTTCTTCCCTTTCCTGGGATGCTTTCACCTCCTTTACTTCCAGGGTTCCATGCTGGTTCTTTAGTTGAAGAGCTGGAGGAGTTGGATTGTTGATTCTGCATGCTCTGGTAGCTCATGTCTAATTTTCTTCATTCTGTAGCCTCCCATCTTCACCTCTGTTGGAGAGCTTGGATGTTTCAAGAAGCATCTCATCAATGAACTTCTCAAATAGGGAATGGTCAGTTTGCCTTAAAGCTGTACCAGGCCTAGGGGACACTACATGAAACCAACAGCATTTTTAAAACAAATTTGAAGAAATATTTTTTCACTCTGTGAGCAATCAAGCTGTGAAATATCTTACCAGAGGTTGTGGTCAAAGCATTTAAAATAGCTGAGTTTAAAAGAGGCTTGGGCAAAATCCAAGAGGAGAAATCGGCCTCTTTCTGTGTCAGAGAGAGGTGTAAGCAGCAGATAGTAAAAGACTGAAACCACGATGCAGTGCTGGAGCCATATGGTATGCACTTTCCTAGCCATTGCCACTGCTGCAGGCTGTGGAGAGGGGTGGCAGCAGGTGCCCCCAGAGGTCTGGTTCTCTGGGCGACTGCCTAGTTTGCCTGTTGGTTGCGCCAGCCCTGACTATTTGAGAGAAGATAGTGGGCTTGATTGACATTTGGTATGATCCAGCATGGCATAATGTATGTTATATTTGTATAATCTACAAGGGTTATTTTTAAAGTAAGGTCCGATTGGCTGTAGCTTTGTAAATTTTTTCCCCCTATGGAAACAAGCATGCGTGCTGGCTCCCGGCATGCCTTGTGCAAAAGCAGATGCCATTTGCAGTTGTAGCGTCACTTTGTATGGTTTATACTGAGACGTTAAAATGTTTAAGACAATTGAACGGCCCTCCGACTGTGAAATACGGTCTGTGATTCGGTTTTTGACAGCAAGGACCGTGTCATCAGCGGACATTGATCACCAGATATGTGAGGTGTACGGCCCCAATGCGATGAGTGACAACAAAGTGCGTAAATGGGTGAGATTGTTCAAGGATGGGCGGGACAAACTATGCTCACGATGGGTTCCCTGGCTGCTTTCCGAGGAACACCAAAAAAGAAGAATGGCTAGTGCTTTGTCATTTTTGATACAATACAATGAGCCATTTTTGATACGATACAATACTACGTCCTCCTGCTGCATGGAGACTGGACACACTGGGGCTGATGGGAGAGACCAGGAAGGAGATGAACTTTTGGACCACATTGTCACAGGGGACGAGACATGAGTTTCTCACATGGCTCCAGAATCAAAGCGGCAGTCGATGGAATGGAGACACACATCATCTCCAGTCAAAGTGAAAGCCAAACAAACAATCTCAACATGCAAAATTATGGCAATTGTGTTCCTCGGAAAGCAGCCTGGGTACCCATCGCGAATACAGTTTTCTGAACTGCAATTTTTCAGAAACAATTTTGTATAGCATTGACCTTGAAACTTGTGGAAATTTCAGTGACAAAGTGGAAATCGTGAATCGCCATTCTTCATGAATTTTTGTGTCAACTGTGCGCACCAAATCTTCTGTGATTACTGATGGTCGACCCTATTGCGGTTCATCATGGACATTGTCCCGCCCGTCCTTGAACAATCTCACCCATTTACGCACTTTGCTCTCACTCATCGCATTGGGGCCATACACCTCACATATCTGGGGATGAATGTCTGCTGATGACACGGTCCTTGCTTTCAAAAACCGAATCACAGACCGTATTTCACAGTCGGAGGGCCGCTCAATTGTCTTAAACATTTTAACGTCTCAGTATAAACCGTACAAAGTGACGCTACGACTGCAAATGTCATCTGCTTTTGCACAAGGTATGCCGGGAGCTGGCACGCATGCTTGTTTCTACAGGGGGAAAAAATTTACAAAGCTACAGCCAATCGTACCTTAAAAATAACCCTCGTATTAAGTAAGAGGACTGCAATGCAATGCTCGTTCTGCATAGCTTCTGGCCATATTTACATGATGTGAGATTTGTATACAATCCTGGAAGAGGCCCAGGAATTTGCTGAGTTTCTTCCTCAAGAGTTTTGTCACCTAATGTAGATCAGTGAGGAATATGAGAAGCATCTTGTCCCTACAATCTACGATACTTTTAAACATCATGAAGAGCATCTGCTATGGCTGTCAGTGCCCACATTCTATTATGGTTCATCAGAAAGTGCATGTGCAGATGTACCTGGTAATAGTGGAAATCGTTTTGTCGATATGATTAAGGGTATCAACTAAATATGTGAAAGAGAAGGAGTTGTTGCTTCTGATACTACTTATTGCCACTTCCAAACCACTCACCACATCTCTGATGTTTCATCAAAGTGTGCATAGGAAGCAGTTCTCTTCTCAAAGGAGACTCTTTCCAAGCTCTGTATGCTCCTGACACAGGGCTCAAGGTCTTGTCTTTCAGATGAAAGGAGCTCTAAGCTCCTTGAGGAAGGATCTAGCAAAGCTTGAAGAATGGTCTAGAATTTGACAGCTAAAAATGGACTGCAAAAACCCAAAAGAACAGTACAGTATAGGGGTGAAGTACTTCTGTGCATGAATAGTTCAATGTTATGAATCCCAGTTAATTTGTCCTGTTTGATGTAAGCACAAGGCACTTCCCACTTTGTGTAAAATTGTTGTCTGTAAACCGCACTGATTTCAAATAGCGCGGTATAGAAATAAATGAAAGAAGAGCAGGACCTGGTGGTGATCTTATCTATTGATCTTAAGGTGGTCATGCAGGTAGAAAAGGTGACAGCAACAGTCAGAAGTATGCTTGCATGCAGAAAGAGAGAAATGATCAGCAGGAAAAAAGAGGTGATGATGCTTCTGTATAAGTGTCTGGTGTGACCTCATATGGAGTACTGTGTGCAGTTCTGGAGAGCACACTTTCAAAAAGATATAAACAGGCTAGAGTCTGTGTAGAGAGCAGCTATTAAGATGGATAGTGGTCTTCATCATAAAGCATGTTGAGAGATTTAAAGATCTCAATATGTATATTTTGGAAGAAAGGTGAGAGAAGGGATTTGATAGAGACATTTAAATATCTCTGTGGCATAAATTCACAGGAAGCAGGCCTCTTTCAATTGATGTAAATTCTTTTCACCATTGATAAGTAGTAGATAGGTTTCTATGTGCCGTGCTTACCCTGCTAATCTATATGTATATGACATAATTTCTCTGTCTTGATTCGACAGCTGTTTCTATGTAATCATTCCCGCTTCTGATCGCTGGAAGGAGCGGTATATAAGTGCTTGCTAAATAAATAAATAAAATAAATAAAAAGGAAGTTCTGGAATAAGGGCACATAAGATGAATGTGAAAGGAGAGAGATTCAGGAGTAATCTAAGGATATACTGTATTGCTTTATGGAAAAGATGATGAATATGTGGAATAGCCTTTCAGTGGAGGCAGCGGAGATGAGAGGATCTTTAGGAGAAAGGAAGGGATTCTTTAGCTTAGTAGTTGGCATGAATGGGCAGACTAGATAGGCTGTATGGTTTTTATCTGCAATCACCCAGTCCATTTGGAAATGGATTTTTGACTGAATCCAGAAAAGAAAATCAGAATCTCGGTGCCCGTTCTAGAAGACCTCCCTATAGATGGGAATATCAGATTTTTGTAAACCATTGGTTCATATCCCAATGACACTCCTTGTGTTCTTGGCAAGTCACTTAATTCTCTATTGTATCAGGTACAAACTTAGATTGTAAGCCTTCTGGGGCAAGGAAATACCTACTGATCTGGATGTAACACACCTTGATCTACTACTAGTAAGGCATGAGCAAAATAAATAAACAATGATGACTTCTGTACATCTACAATCATGGGTCCTGAAACTTACTACTAGGTATCGCTCTTGAGCAAGAATTGTGACTCCCTCCCCCCACTGGAGGATGTGAACTTTGCCACCACAGCATCTCCAGCACCAGTATAGGCAGCTGACCCACCTGTGCCGGCCCACTATTCCAAATACCTGGGTTCTCCAAATCATAAAAACAGTTTACAAATTCATCTATTGTGAATCCTTTTAAATCACCTTTCCAAAAGAGCACTGAGATTTATTCAATACTGCTAAGAATGGAAATCTCCTCCGTGTTGCAAGCCAAAGCAGTCAAACCTTTCCCACAATTGGAGAGGGGGCTTGCATTTTACTCCAGGTAACTTCCTTGGCCCCAAAAACACAAGGGGATTTTATTCCATCCAAGACCTAAGGGCCTTGACCAAAAAAGGAAAAAGTTCAAAATGGTTTCCATAGGTTCTCTAATTCCCTTTCTAAACAAAGTAGACTAGTTATGTTTGCTGGTTCTAAAGAAGGCATATACCTACACAGAAATAACAGTCCAGTCACAGGAAGAATGTGAGATTTATAAAAACAGAACACTTCGATTATCATATTCTACCTTTAGCCTAGCCTTAGCACCTCAGGTATTCATGAAATGTCTTACAGTTGTTGCAGCATTTCTATGCAAACTGGGTTCCATACATTTCCTTGCTTGGTTGATTGGATTGTCAAGAGCACATCTTGGGCAGGGGCAGAAAAATCTATGCAGAGTACCATCCAGATACTGCAGCTTAGTGCCCCAAATTTAATCCGAACCCAATTTCTCTTCAAGGTGAATGAGTTAAACTGGTTTATAATTACTTATTTGTTGGATATTGGTTAATCGCTGCATGTCTGTCATTTTATTTTGACATTTATTTCTGATGTTTTATCTGTAATGTGCTTAGAATTTTAGGTGGGTAGAATATATGTTTTTAGAATAAATAAATCTCAATTGTAATTTTTTATGATTATTATTATTACAAGTTTATATACTGCCTTTTGAAAAACAATTCTCACTATGGTAATGTGCAATAAATATAATAGTTCAGACCTTGACAAATTTTGTTGGATTTAGGAGACAGGCTAAGATCTTAGAAGCCAATGGCAGTGACCTCTTCGTCTCTCCCCCACCCCCACCCCATCAGTTGTCTTCATTCTCCACTGAATTTCAGGAGTCAGGGGTAGGGGGGGGGGGGTCTATCACAGCTCCTCAAGGGCCAGATTTGCTGTTTCCCATTCTATGACCAGGGTAAAAAAGCTTAGTAAATCAGGTCCTTAATGCACCCTTGCAGACCATTGGCAGAATACATAGCAGGCAGCCCCTTCCCCATCCTGTAACTCTGTTGTGACCCAGTCTAGTAATCTTTCTCCCTTCCCGCCCTCTAGTCACCTAGCCTTGCATGCTCTTTCCCCTCTCCACCCTCATCACTCAGTCTCACCCCTCCCTTCCAACTAACTATTCAGCCCCCCATCCTCTATCCCCACCCCTACCTCTGTAATCAAGTTAGCTTCCCCCCAGCTAACCAGTCAAACCCCCCAGACCCTACTCCTGCAGGCCAATCACTCCTCACCCCTGCAGGTTGGTCAGCCTCTCTCTGCCTTTCCCCAGCTAGCAGTCAGCTTTCCCAGCTAGAATTCAGACCCCCCAGCTAGCCATCAGTTCCTCAGACCTCCCCACAGCCAGGGGCGGCCCAAGGGGGGTGCGGGGCCATGTGCGGAGACTCGGTGTGGGGCCTCATTTGCATAAGTGGCCTTATTTGCATAAATATTTGCATAATGTTACCATACACTAACTTTTAGTAAACATGTCTCTTAATGAGTGTATGGATAAAGAAAGACTAAAAGATTTCTACATTACTATAATCCAGTGCCAACTGCCAGGCACATTAGGAACTACTACAAACGCTGCCCATTTAGAACCCATAGCAAACCCGCCGTATCCTGACAACACTACCAGGACTCACAAAGCACCATACCCTACCTATTAAAAGGCAACACTGCAAATATTAAACCAATACATTTCAGAGAATACTGGGGAAAGAGAACAAGTTGCAACGTCAAATAGGAATTACATAAACAGAATACCTCAGCTCAGTTACACATGCAGAACATAGACCATCACCAAACAAGGAATCACAATTTAGAAACAGGAAGGCAATAATTAAACTGGGAACCCCAAAAGCCAAACTTGGAATGTACAACAACACTGTAGAAATAAAACTATAAATTAATCTCCTCTTGTACCAAACAAAGCGCAGACGTTAATGATGCACATTTCCCAGAGCTGACATATTCCAGTTAATAAATTCAAAATAAAGAGATATCTTTCTACCTTTTGTGCATTTTTTTCAGTTGCAATTGGTCCAGCCACTTTCTTCTGGTTTCTTCATGTTTTCTGCTAACTCTCCATCATCTGCTGTCCATTTGTCCTTTCTTCTCTCTTCTAGTTTTTTTCCATTCTCTCTCTCTCTACATCTGCTTTAACATACTAATCTTTCTCCTTTTGGTCTTTCCTCATTCCTATTTCATCCACACAAATTTTACCCCTCCATCCTCAATCCCCACTTACTCTCCCAATACCCGGCCAATTATAGATTTTTCATCCCTCCTACACAAAATATTTTTCCCCTCTCCATTTTACTCTCCCAGCCCCATTCCATTCTAAATCCTCCCCCAACATCAGCTCCCTTCTAGTTCCAGTCTCACCAAGCATCCATTCCCTTCTAGTCCCTGCATCAGCCCATTTCCAGTCCTAGCCCCCCATCAGCTCATTTCCAGTCCTAGCTCCCCCATCCATTTCCAGTCCAAGTCCCTTCATCAGCTCATTTCCAATCCTAGCCCCCCATCAGCCCATTTCTAGTCATTTCCTAGCCCCACCATCAGCCCATGTCAAATCATAGCTCCCCTCCACTCAGCCCAATTCCAGTCCAAGCCCCCCCATGAGCCTACTTCCAGTTCTAGCCCCTCCATGAGTCCATTTCAATTCAAGCCCCCACCACAGCCCATTTCCAATCTTAGCTCCCCCCAACAGCCCATTTCCAGTCCTATCCTAGCTGTTCCATCAGCCCATTTTCAGTCCTAGCTCCCTTCCCTCACAGCCCATTTCCATTCCAAGCCCCCTCCCCATCAGCTATTTGCAGTTCAAGCCTCCCCTTCCACTCAGCCCATTTCCAGTCCTAGCAACCCCCAACCCATTACCAGTCCTAGCCCCCCGTCAACTTCCAGTCCTAAACCCCATCACCCCATTTTCAGTTTAAGCCCCCCCTATAACCCATTACCAGTCCTAACCCCCCATCAGCCCATTTCCAGTCAGCCCCCCCTAGCCCATTGCCAGTCCTAAACCCCCCCATCAGCCCACAGCCCATTACCAGTCCTAACCACATCAGCCCACCTCAAGTCCCACCCCCTCCCCACCAGCCCCTTTCCTGTCCTAGCCCCCCCATAGCCCATTATGAGTCCTATCCCCCCCCTATCCCTTTACCTGTCCTAACACTGCCGATCAGCCCACTAAATGTCTTTACCCCCCCCCATAGCCCATTACCAGTCCTAACCCCCCCTCAGCCCACAGCCCATTGCCAGTATTAACCCCCCCCATAGCCCATTGCCAGTCTTAACCCCATCCCCCCCAAAGCCCATTGCCAGTCTTAACCCCCCCATAGCCCTTTACCAGTCCTAACCCCCCATCACCCCATTTCCAGACAGCCTCCATCAGCCCATAGCCCATTGCCAGTCTTAACCCCCCCCCATAGCCAGTCTTAACCCCACCCCCCATAGCCCATTGCCAATCTTAACCCCTCCCATAGCCCATTGCCAGTCTTAACCCAGCCCATTGCCAGTCCTAAGCCCCCCATCACCCCATTTCCAGACAGCCCTCATCAGCCCACAGGCCATTGCCAGTCTTAACCCCCCCCCATAGCCAGTCTTAACCCCACCCCCCCATAGCCCATTGCCAGTCTTAACCCACCCCCATAGCCCATTGCCAGTCCTAAGCCCCCCATCACCCCATTTCCAGACAGCCCTCATCAGCCCACAGCCCATTGCCAGTCTTAACCCCCCCTAGCCCATTGCCAGTCTTAACCCCCCCATAGCCCATTGCCAGTCTTAACCCCCCTAGCCCATTGCCAGTCTTAACCCCCCCGCCCATTGCCAGTCTTAACCACCCCCCCCTAGCCCATTGCCAGTCTTAACCCCCCCATAGCCCATTGCCAGTTGCCAGTCTTAACCCCCCCAGCCCATTGCCAGTCTTAAACCCCCCCCTAGCCCATTGCCAGTCTTAAACCCCCCCCCTCCCCCATTGCCAGACTTAACCCCCCCCCCCCCCGGCTCATGGCAATTTAAAAAAAAAAAAAAAAAAAGCTGGCCGCTGCCACCGCAGCGGCATGGAGTGTCCCGCGGGGCCCCCTCTGCCCGGCTGAACTCTTCCGACGCGGCTGAAGCCCTCTGCTCCGGCTTGCAGATACGCGAAGGGAGAGTGTCTCCCTCGCGTCTCTGTTAAGCCCGCAGGGGCAGATGGGAAATTTCCCATCAGCCCCTGCTTCCCATCAGCCCCTGCGAGCTTAACAGAGACGCGAGGGAGACACTCTCCCTTCGCGTATCTGCAAGCTGGCGCAGAGGGGCTCAGCCGCGCTGGGAGAGTTCTGCTGGGCAGAGGGAGCCCCGCGGGACACTCCATGCCGCCGCAGCGGCAGCAGCCAGCTTTTTTTTTTTTTTAAATTTAATTAAGAAAAAAGAAGCAGAATGTTCTTTGCGCGGGGCCCCCTGAAACGCGGGGCCCTGTGCAAAAAACATTCTTGCTCAATGGACGGGCCGGCCCTGCCCACAGCATGCCAGTCAGCCCTCTCCCCAACACCAACGATCTTCACCTTGATATCTGGCTGCCCTCAGAGTAGGAAATTCTTTATTTCTGCTTTGTGCAGCTCATCCTCACACAAAGCCACACAATCCAGAGATGAGAACTTCTTGCTGTGATGACAGTTGGACATCATTGCTGCATCACATGGCTCTGTGGGAGCCTGAGCCATGTGGTACAGGAACTCTTGTGCTGGTCTCATGTTATCAAGGTTCATGAAACCAGTGCTAGAATTCCTGCACTGAGTGACTCAGATTTGCACAGAGACGTATAGTGCAGAGAAAGAGAACCCCCTGCTTCCTCAGTGGCAGCGCAGCATAAGAAACAAAAAAATCAAATTGAGAATTTCACACTTATAGTGTGACAAAATAGTGCATTTCCCTGTGATGAGGTATATAGAATGTTACTCGACCCTCCTCTTTAAGAGATTCTGCAGCCCAGAGTTCAGAACTGGACAGGCATGGCTCACAGGGAGGAGTTAAAAACCCAGCAGGCTATAGGAGAGAGAGAGGCCCGTGAAGCCAAAAGTCCTACCAGAGCAAGCTGTGCAAAGGAATTTTAAGAACATAAGAAAATAAGATCATAAAATATGCCATACTGGGTCAGACAATAGTCCATCAAGCACAGTATCCTGTTTCCAACAGTGGCCAATCTACATCATAAGCACCTAGCAGTTTCCCCAAAAGACACAGGTTCCACAATGCTTGTACTGGGGCAAATAGTGGATTTCCCGGGTCCCCTTTAATAATGGTTTACAGACCTTCTAGGAACTTGTCCAAACCTTTTTTAAGCCCAGCTAAACTAACAGCTTTTACTACATCCTCCGGTAATGAATTCCAGAGTTTGATTACATGTCGAGTGAAAAAATATTTTCTGTTATTAGTCTTAAATAGGTTGCACTGAAGGTTCATTGTATATCTCCTAGTCTTTCTATATTTTGATGGCATAAACAATCGATCTATGCTTACACGTTCCACTCCATTCATTCATTTTTAGACCTCTACCATATCTCCCCTCAGCCGTTTCTTTTCCAGGTTGAATAGTCCTAACCTTTTTAGCCTCTCTTCATAGGTGTATCCTTCCATTCCCTTTACCATTTTGGTGGCTCTTCTCTGTACCTTTTCTAATAACGTTATATCCTTTTTAAGATACGGCGACAAGAATTGCACACAATATTCAAAGTGTGATCTCACCATGGAACGATACAGAGGCATTAGAATATCCATTGTTTTCCTTATCGTTCCTCCAGTTCAGTCCTTCATCATTGGGTAGTGCACCTCCTCCTGCAGCATGGAGACTGGGCATGTCAGATTCATGACATCATTGGATGTACCCTCCTGGTCTCTCCCATCAGCCCCAGTGTGTCCAGTCTCCATGCAGCAGGAGGATGTAGTGAGCCTAGGTGCTGGGCTCACTAGAGGAACAGATAAGGAGCAGTTCTTAGTGTAGTTAGTTTTAGGGGTTTTCTTTTGATTGCCTATCTAATTCCATTTCTTTTGGGTACTGTTGTTTTAAAAAAAAAATTCTGTTAGGGGGAATCAAAACTGTGTTCTGGGGCTTCTCTTCCCTCACAGGATTGGCCAAGGTGATTCAGCCGCTCTCCCCTCCTAGTTGGGACGGAGGGGAGTTGTGCGGCGGCAGCAGCGACTGGCCAGACTTCTACGTCTGTGTCGGGGAGCCTCGTGGCAGAAATCCGGGAGCTGGGAAGCCCTCTCCGCGGCAGCTGATCACAGTTCGATGGATAGCAGGGCACACGATCAGAGGCGACAGGTAACTGACCCGGTGGTGATCTTAGGCCCGGCAGAGAGGAGGAGTGACCCGCCAACACAGGGGTATGTTTACTAAACTGCACTCAAGTGCGCGGCGCACAATAGCGTGCACTAAGGTACCTTAGCGCATGCTAATGATGCGTATTTGTGCCACGCACACGTGCGCACCGCACTAAAGTGCCCGCTGATGTGCGCGGCGCGCTGATGTGCGATAAAGGCGTGGAAAGGCTCTCGGAGGGCGGAGGAAGGCTCCCCAGGGGCGGAGAGACGGGGTCAATGGGTGGAGAGTGGGAGGGGAGAGGCTCCCCGCACACGAGCAGGGCTGAAATTCAAGCAAAAAAATACCGCGAGTGAAAACCTCACGGTAGAGCCGATTTAAAGGGAAGAGAAACCATTTCTGTCAGCAATGTACAGCAAAACCAGGGAAACCTACAAAAAGTGAGCAGTGTGATACATGTGCACAGAACAAAAGGGCAAATAAACATTAAAAATGACCCCAACAAAATATAAAAAAAGCATAAGCAAGCTGGGCAATACTGAGAGTAATGGGAAACATCAAAAAGCACTCCCAACAAAGCCCCAAAAAATAAATATGAATTTTAGAAGAGTCTACGCTCCATCCCCATACAAGGTGAGTGATCCCGCAGTAAAATAACACTGATCAGGGTTTACCTCTCCATTGGACAGGTTACCTATGGCATGCACATGTTCCACAACAGCAGGGCGGGCAGGTCGGAATGGGCAACTGGACAGATGCTGGGAAAGGGGATTTAGAGGGCTGCAGGTGGCACATGCTGTGGTGCAGCTGGGGCACAGTGCAGACTAGGCAGATGCCTAGATGGCACGTAGGAATGCTGAAACTGAACAGCAGCCAGACAGCAACTGATGAGGGCCCAACATGGGCACGAGAGTGTTTAGCACAGTGTCACAGGGGATACTACCCAGCAGGTACCCCCAAGGGCACAGAACATTGGCAGGCAGTGATTGGGGGACGTGCGGACAGATATGCAGGCACCCCTACCCCAGAACCCGCACCATAGGCATCCGCCTACCTGCACACAGGATGGCCTGAGACTGCATACCACCAGCAGAAGGGCATGTCAGCATGGTGGCACAAGGGTACTGGAGGTGGAGGGGGGCAGTGGCAGCTGCCCAGAGCAGACCATGGCCTAGCCCTGTGTAGGTGGGTGAAATGCACTGCAACAGACAGGCCCTGCCGGACAAACAGTCATGGTATCATCAGGGAATGCACTGTCTCTGTGGCAACACGTGATAGTAAAGACGAACCTTTATTGCAGAGAACATAAGCATGGCTCAAACACCTCTATTTTACCCTACAGAGCACAGACACCAGAAAGATGCACATTACCTAGAGCAGATTCCCCCAAATGCAGTCCTGGAGGGCCACAAATCCTTCAGGGTTTATGCTGTCCTCAATCTAAGGATGGAGCGGTACTGGTGGTGGAGGTGGCAGCAGCTGGTGGCAACAGCAGACCATGGCCTAGCCCTGTCCAGGTGGGTGCCGTGCACTGCAACAAACAGGCCCTGTCGGATGTACAGTCATGGACTTCCCAGGGAATGCAGCATATCTGTGGCAGCACGGTGGTGCAGTGCACACAGACAGTGTGTGCAAGAACAGAAGGTCACAGGTTCAAAGCCCAGCTGGAGCTACTGCCAATCCAGTCCACATATTTTTCCCACAACTAAACCGTGATAGTAAGGACAAACCTTTATTGCAGAGAACATACGCATGGTTAATACGCCTATATTTTACCCAACCGAGCACAGACACCATATAAACAGGCGCATTACCTTTATGGAAATGGGTAACAGGGGTAACATATGGAAAGCAGTGTGTATAAATGCCCGTAGCATGGGAAATAAGATCTCTGAAGTTGAAGCTTTGGTGGGAGTGGCTGACTTAGATTTAGTGGCAGTTACAGAAACATGGTTCACAGAAAACCATGACTGGGATGTAACTATACCTGGCTATACTTTATTCAGAAAGGACAGGGTAGGAAGAAGGGGAGGAGGAGTAGCACTATATGTAAAAACTACTATTAAAGCTTTGGAATTACAGAGCTTAAAAGGGAGAGAGGAGGCATTGTGGGTTAGACTAGAAAGAGGGAAAGAGAAATCTATTTGCATTGGTGTGATATACAGACCTCCCTCACAAGAGGAAGAGGTGGACAGAGAGTTAATTGAAGACATACACAGCATTGCTAGGAAAGGGGAAGTGCTACTGCTAGGAGATTTTAATATGCCAGATGTTGATTGGCACATTCCTGCTGCAGTATCATCTAGGAGTAAGGAGATCCTGGATTCTCTACAGGGAGAACTATTCAGGCAATTGGTAACAGACCCCACACGTGAAGGGGCCATACTGGACTTGGTGCTTACCAATGGTGAAAGTGTTTCTGATGTTGTAGTGGGAGATCATTTTGCATCCAGTGATCACCAGATGGTGTGGTTCAGTATTAGGACTAGGGCTGTTAGAATCCATTCCAAGGTGAAGATCTTAGACTTTAGGAAGACTAACTTTGCGATGATGGGCCAATGCCTCAGGGAGTCGTTAGTGGGATGGGAACAGCTGGGGGATGTAGAACAACAGGGGGCAAAACTGAAAGGGGGTATTTTAAAGGCAACCAACCTTTTTGTTAAAATGGTAAACAAAGGCAAAAGGAACAGGAGACCGCTATGGTTTTCGAAGGAAGTAGCTGAAAAAGTGAAGAAAAAGAGGGAGGCCTTCATGAAATACAAGAGATCACAGAGAGAGGAAGACAGGCATCTGTATTTGGAAAAACTTAGAGAAGCTAGCAAAGTAGTCAAGAAGGCAAAGATTCAAAAGGAGGAGGAAATAGCCAATGCAATAAAATGGGGGGATAAGACATTTTTCAGATATATTAGTGAGAAGAGGAAGGGCAAAAGTGGTATTGTCAGACTCAAGGGTACAGGGGGGGAATATGTAGAAGCTGATAAGGATAAAGCGGAATTACTTAACAAATATTTTTGTTCTGTGTTCACAGATGAAAAACCAGGAGCAGGACCTCAGAAAACACCCACAAATAAGAACAGAAGCGAGGGACATCTTGAACAATTTTCAGAAGACTGTGTTCGTGAGAAACTAGCTCAACTCAAAGTAGACAAAGCGATGGGACCGGATGGGATACACCCTAGAATACTGAGGGAACTTGGGGACATTCTAGCAACTCCACTGACTGACCTTTTCAATGCCTCGTTGGAGTCGGGAGTGGTGCCAAAGGACTGGAGAGAGGCTCATGTGGTGCCTTTACACAAAAGCGGAAGTAAGGATGTGGTTGAAAACTACAGGCCGGTTAGTTTAACTTCAGTGGTGAGTAAATTAATGGAAACGCTGTTGAAAGAGAAAATAGTGAGGTTTCTGGAGTCCAGCGGATTACGGGATCCGAGGCAGCATGGATTCACCAGAGGCAGGTCTTGTCAGACAAATCTGATTGATTTCTTTGACTGGGTGACCAGGGAGTTGGACCGAGGGAGAGCTCTAGATGTGGTGTATTTAGATTTCAGTAAAGCCTTTGACACTGTTCCTCACAGGCGACTTATAAACAAACTGAGCACCCTAGGGATGGACGCTAAAGTTACTGCTTGGGTTAGAAATTGGTTGGGTGGGAGGCGACAAAGAGTACAATTAAATGGAGCTCACTCTGAGGAGTAGGATGTTACCAGTGGTGTGCCCCAGGGATCTGTCCTTGGTCCGATTCTTTTTAACATCTTTGTTAGTGATATAGCGGAAGGGCTGTCGGGTAAGGTTTGCCTCTTTGCAGATGATACCAAAATCTGCAATAAAGTAGACACCCAGGAAGGTGTAGATAACATGAGGAGGGATCTAGCTAAGCTTGAAGAATGGTCTAGAATTTGGCAGCTGGGATTTAATGTTAAAAAATGTAAGGTCATGCATTTGGGCTGCAGCAATCCAAGGGAGCAATACAGCATAGGAGGTGAAGTACTTTTGTCCACTAAAGAAGAGCGGGACCTAGGCGTAGTTGTGTCCGATGATCTTAAAGTAGCTAAACAGGTAGAAAAGGCGACGGCAAAAGCTAGAAGGATGCTTGGGTGCATACGGAGAGGAATGGCTAGCAGAAAAAAAGGAGGTGATAGTGCCTCTGTATAAGTCTTTGGTGCGACCTCATTTGGAGTATGGTGTGCAATTCTGGAGACCGCACCTTCAAAAGGATGTGAACAGGATGGAGTCGGTACAGAGGGTTGCTACTAAGATGATTAGTGGTCTTCATTATAAAGCATATGAGGACAGACTTAAGGATCTTAATATGTACACCTTAGAGGAAAGGCGGGATAGAGGTGATATGATTGAGATGTTTAAATACCTCCGTGGCATAAATGTTCAGGGAGAGAGCCTCTTTCAATTGAAAGCAAGTTCTGCGACGAGGGGACATGGGATGAGGGTGAAGGGAGATAGATTCAGGAGTGATATGCGGATATATTTCTTTACGGAAAGAGTAGTGGATCCGTGGAATAGTCTCCCAGTGGAGGTGGTAGAGATGAGGACAGTAACTGAATTCAAAAAAGCATGGGACCAACACAGAGGATATCTAAAGGTAAAAAGTGGACTGTTGTAGTTGTTGTTATGGAAGGACAGACTAGATGGGCCTTGTGGTCTTTTTCTGTCATCATGTTTCTATGTTTCTATTACTTAGAGCAGAGTCTCCCAAATGCAGTCCTGGAGGGCCAAACACCATTCAGGTTCCATGCTGACTCTAATAACGATGCCTGTGCTGCATATCTATGCACCACCCCCATGGTATGCAGATGTATCTCATGCATATTCATGAGGGACAGCATGAAAACCCGAACAGTGTTTGGCACACCAGGACTGGAGTTGGGAACCTCTGCCGTAAAGCAGCAGCCAACAGGGGCAGACACACCCACACCCACAGGCCCCATTGGCCAATGCCTCCTGGAGAGGCAGGACATTGGGCCCTGCGTGTATCTCCCAATACTAGCACTTGCATACCTTAGCAATGCCACCCTACACCTGGGTATACGGTACACAGCTATCAAACGTTTGCTATGATTACTGGCAGATAGCAATTCCTACGTTAAGCACAGTTTGCTGATTGAGCTCCATCATAACAACCTTTCTGATGTCTGTGGTGTGTGCTTCAGGTCTGGTCTCTGACAGTGTTTACCACCCTGGGGAGTGACCCCCAACAGTATTGCGTACCATATCCATGCCTGTACTGTGCCCAGGACTGGTGTGGTGGCCAGGGCTGCTAAACTCCTCTATAGTAGCACAATGCTGGCATAGGTGTGGGTGTGTGTGTCTGTCTATCCCGTGTGTGGTGGCTGCAGACACCCTCCACAGCCCACACTGCCAGCACTGTTGCCAGTATTGGCCTGCCAATGTGCATAATGAGGAGCAAGGTACCATGGGTATAGCCCGGACAGGGTGGCCTGGCCAGGATGCATCTGCACAGGGTATAGGGCACTGGCTGGGACATTTTAGTGCCTGGCCACCACCTACACAGACAGGGTGGCCTCAGCATGTCCTGCTGGAAGATCACTCTCACCCTGACTGTGCAGTGACCACAGCATGGCTAGGCACCCCCATAGTGCTATATAGTATTTCTCTCATGTGATATTTATGGGTTTCCTTTTGGGGCCCAGTCACTGACCTATCTGCTTGTTGTGTATGCTGACATCCCAGTTCTGGGTGCACGCATTTCCACCAGGAACATGCACTATGGACTAGCTAGCAGACTGTCTGCAGCTGGTATGTGTCTTGATGGAGTGCCTTGCAGGGTGCAGTGGCTGAAGGCATGCTGCAGGAGAATATCAGATAGTGGTGGGGTGCAGCTTAGCATATCAAGGCCTAATGTCTGTCTGCTATTGCGTTATGGATGTGTACAGAGCTGCATTGACTGCCCTGTAGGGTGTCTGTTCCCCAGCAGGACCGGGGTTGATGGTCCCTTCTACTGCCACCATTGCAGGGAGGTAGAATGTGGATCTGTTGATGGAAGAACCACTGTTTACCACCCTCAGCCCTGGAGGAGGAGGGTGGTGGTGCATAATAGTTTCTGCAGAAACTAACTACCTCACACATTAGCACTGCTGGGGACCTGCAGTATGGCCTATTTCTGCCATGGAAGGTGCTGTGGACCTGGTGGTGGGCGCCTCACCGCACCCTCAGGGTGAGCACAGTACCCGCACAATGTGATGGTGTGTAGCTACTCTGTGCCAGTAACACACACGGTCAGTACCCCCTACCAGGCCCAGGTGCTGTGGGGGTGCACATGGTCAGTTCCCCCTACCAGGCCGAGGTGCTGTGGGGGTGCATACCCCATCTGGTGTTTATCTGTGGACAGCTGATTTGCATGTGCAGTGCATCATGGGTACGGGTGTGCTAACCCTATCCTGATGACCACAGCAGACTGTGTGGTGACATGCAGTCCCTCTGCAGCCAGCCAGGGCCTTGCTAGCAGCTATAGAGCTGTAGCCCAATGGTTACTTCACTGCCTGTGGAGCCAGAGGTCATGGGTTCAAACCCACAGTGGGGTTATTTGATAGGGCTGGCCAAAGCATTATCTCTTTTTCATGTACATTATTGCTGTCAGCAAAAACACTCTCAGCGTACTGTACCCATAAGGTGCCTCTGAGGGCGCTTTATAGGGCGCCCTATAGGGCACCTTATGGTTACCGTCCATATAAGGTGCACTATACGTTATCCTGTGGAGCGACTTATAGGGTGCCCTATAGGGGACATTTTAGGGTGCCGTGGCGGACAGTGCACTTTATAATATGCCCTATGGAGTGCCTTAAAGGGTGCCTTATGCGGCACCTTCAGTTACGGCACGTGAGGGCGTGTTTGCTGGCAGCAATTAATAAAATACAAATAAAGTGCTGCAAGAAACAATACGTACATTGCAAAGCTGATGCCTCAGCCAGCCTTACATATTAGGCACACTGGGGAGCAAACTCATGACCCCTGTATTAGCAGTCAGTGCCTTAACCATTGTGCTACACTGCTGTTCCTCTTTTCATGTCAGCGCACCTACTTCAGCTTTCCATGCGTTTAAATGCACAGTGCTGCCATCAAACACAGTGCTATGACCTTGCTGTGCCTCATAGGGCACCCTATATGGCGCCCTATAGGCCACCCTTTCAGCAACATTGTAGGGTGCCGTGGCGGACAGTGCACTTTGAAATGTGCCCTCTGGGGTACCCTATGAGGCGCCTTATGCAGCACCTTATGTTACAATACTTTGAGGGTGTGTTTGCTGGCAGCACTAATTAAAATAAAAATAAAATGCCCCCTACAGCAATATTACCTATAACAGGTAATGCCTCAGCCAGCCTTCTTCATTAGGCACAGTGGGGGATTGAACCCATGACTCCTGCATCATTGGTCAGTGTTTTAACCATTGTGCTACACTGCTGCTCCTCCTTGCATGTCAGCGCACCTACTTCTGATTTTCATTCCTTAAACTGCACAGTGCTGCCATCAACAACAGTGCTGTGACCTTGCGGTACCTCATACGGCACCCTATAAAGCGCCCTATAAGCAGCATTCTAGGGTGCCTTGGCAGACGGTGCACTTTAAAATGTGCCTTATGGGGCGCCTTATGTTAACACGCTTTGAGAGTGCGTTTGCTAGTAGAGATAATTAAAATATAAATAAAATGCCTCCTAAAGCAATCTTCCCCATAATAGGTAATGCCTCAGCCAGCCTTCTTCATTTGGCACAGTGGGGGATTGAACCCATGATCCCTGCACCATCGGTCAGTGTCTTAACCATTGTACTGTGGCTCTGTTCCTGTGCTTGCACATTAGCGCGCCGCTTATGCTTCCCGCGCAAGTTTCTCATGCGCTAATGTGCGCGGCACACATGAGCGCAGCGCACATTAGCGCATGATTAATCCCGGTTTTGCTTTTTTCTGACTGAAATGCCCACTCCTTATATGGCATCCGCACACTAGCGCGGCGCGCACCCTAATGGGGTTTTAGTAAACATACCCCACAGTCGAGCGGGGAGGCTTCTGGGCCCTACTCCGGGTGCAGCGCACGCAAGCAGGCCCTGCCGGTTTGGATTGGACTGGGGTTCCCGTGCTTTTTTCAGGCTGCGGGTGAGCAGTGCTGGTGACTAGTTTTCCCGAACGCTGAAAGAAGCTGGTTTCAGGGGAAATTAGTATTAATTAAGTTATTCTGAATTATTTTAAGTTATTTTACGTTAATTTCTTTAATTTTTTTGGTTTGATTTAATTTGAGACCGTTTGTGGGGTGTTTGATTCTGGGACCTTTACCACAAAAAAAAGGAAAAGGTATTTTTTTTTATTGAATATATTTAGCTTTTACAACAACCAAACCTACATCATCATCCCTGATAACAGATTGATAGGCTAATATTTGTGTCGTTTCTACCCCCCCCCCCCCCCGACAAGAAAACAATAAACAACAACAGAACCAAAAACAAATTAAATAAAAAAGGAAAACCAAACCCCTATGCCCCAAAGGCGCCTTGCAGAACCCATCCAAATCAAAACAGATTAAATTGACTTGTTTAGATAGGTTAACATTCCGAGTGAAAGAAAACAGGAAAGAAAAGCACAAAGAAATCATTTAACTGCTACTCATCCTCACATAATTATCCAGAGCAGACCACCTCTCCAGCCTCATACCCTTCCCCTCAAGAGAAAGGAGTCTATCTTGAGTTTTCTCATATTTACTGTAAAGGCAGACCTGGGTCCAACAAACTGACCAACACAGCTTTGTGGGGTCTTTCCAATTGGATAAGATCAATTTTAAGGCGATCATTATCATGAAAGTTAATAGAAAGAAATGCTTCTTATCCAGTGATGGAATTTTTGCTAGCGATCGCAGTGTAATTATATTCCAGGAGAGAGGGCAGGAGAAGTGAAGAATCTGCTGTATTCTAGCCCAAATTGGAGCCCAGAATGGGTGGAGACTGGGGCAATCCAGGAACATATGTCGCATGGTCCCAACTGTCTTCTGGCAAGCCCAACAGGAGGAAGACTCCCCCTTATGCCACTTAGCCAGTTTTACCGGGGTAATATATGCTCTGTGGGCAAAAAAAAACACTGATTCAGTAAGGGCTGCCAACCTCGAGCTGCGAATTAAGGTACTCCAGAGGCGACACCACGTCTGTTGCGAAATAGGAGTCCCCAGCTCCTCTTCCCACACTTTCCTCAGGCCCGTTAGTGGTTTTGAAAAATGGGTTCGAAACATTGCGTATAAGCCTGACATTCCGTCTCTTCTAGAAGCAGTCTCTTCCAAGATGCTTTTCAGCCCCCATTCTTGATCCATGTCACCGGAGATCCGCTTTACGCCGGCAATACAGTGTACAGGTTTCATCCATTGGAAATAACTAGTAGAAGGCAGGCCAAATTCCCTTTGCAGATCGGAAAAAGACTTCCATGCCCCTCCTACAAACAGCTGCCCTACTGTCCAGATTCCACACCTTTGCCAGATCTCCCACGCTATTGTAGCCTTGTTAATTTTGAACAAGGGATTACACCATATCGGCATAAGAAGTGAAGGATGGTTTCTTTGCTCGATAATGGGATGCAAACAGTGAAAGACATCTTGAGTGGCAGAGATTACTCGACCTCCCCTGGGTGATATCGGCCACCTCATGCCCATAAGCAGATTTATTGGGTAAGGTCTGACCAAACGTTCCTCTATCTCCAGCCATCTGGCCTTACTTTCAGCCAGCGCCGCCATAGACCAGGCACTGCCTTGCTTCATAATGATAGCCAAGTGATACCAGTAGAAGTCCGGAAAGTGAACTCCCCCATCTTCCTTAGTCGCCTTAAGTTTCTGTAGGGCTATCCTGGGAGTTTTGCCTTCCCATAAAAAGGAGCTTATGATCCGGTCCAAAGATTTGTAAACACTACTAGGAAACAAGACCGGGATCATGGCCAGCTTGTAATTTATCCGAGGCATCAATACCATCTTAATGGACTCGAGGCGCCCCCACCAGGAGAGATGTAAGAGAGACCATTTTAGAGCAAAGGATCGTGCGTCCGCCAACACTTGTTCTTTATTTATCTGTATCGTTTTCTCCAGGAGGGCACAGTAATGAACCCCCAAATACTTTACAGTAGAAGCTTCCCAATGAAATGAAAAATCCGCTAGCAAACTCTTATGAGCTAGATGATTAAGCGGAAAGGCAACAGATTTCGCCCGGTTAACTGTATACCCCGACAGCCAGGAATATTTGTCAATCAGCTCCATCAAGGGCACGAGCGATTCAGGGCACAGAAAAAGCAAAAGATCATCTGCATACGCTGACATTTTGACTTGCAGATCATCCACAACAAGACCCCTGATTCCTTCATGCTGTCGGATGGCCAACAACAATGGTTCCAAAGCGATATTGAACAGGAGTGGTGACATCAGGCAGCCTTGACGTGTTCCTCTCCGCAACGCAAAAGAAGGGGAGAGATCGCCATTAACCATCACTCATGCAGTAGGATTAGCATAGAGGACGCTTATCATTTCTATGAAGTTTTGCGGACAACTGAACCACTTCAGGGTTTGGAACAAAAAAGGCCACTCAACCTTGTCGAAGGCTTTTTCCGCATCGACTGATAACCCGATATAAGGTGTATCGGCATATTCTGCCAGGTCTAGGAGATTGCATAGCACCCGGGCATTATCCGCTGTGGATCTTCCTGAAATAAAACCACATTGGTCTGGCTGTATTAACCGCTGCAGCTCTTTATTCAATCGGTTGGCCAAGACAGTGGAGTACAATTTGTAGTCTGCATTCAGAAGCGAGATTGGTCTATAATTGCTCACCTCTGTCGGGTCTCTGCCCGTTTTAGCTAAGACAATTATTGTTGCATCAGCAAAGGCTCCAATGTTACTAGAATGCGATCGCAGCTGCCGGTAATAATCCATCATATATCACTGATATAGGGCATAAGATCTTTTGCGAACACCTGGTAAAATTCTATTGGTAGTCCGTCCGGCCCTGCTTCCTTGCCACTTTTCATTCCTGTAAGGGCAACCATCAGCTCTTCCATCTCTATTTCCTTGCCCAAGTAGGCTCTTTGCGCCGGGTTTAACTGGGGGTGATCAATCTGCTCCAAAAACCGCTGAATCTCTGGCTCTACACAATCCGTTTCCAACTGATATAATTGTTCATAGAAATCTCGAAACGCTGCCATGATATCCTTATTTGCAGATCTTGTCTCTCCGTTTTTCTCCTTTAAGAGTGCTATATGTGATTTCTCTCACTGAGTCTTGCTGCGTGCCGCCAGTATTTTGCCGGCCTTATTATTCCCAATGTAATACTGGGCCTTTTGCTGAAATATATTCCGTTCTACTTCCCTACTTAAGATCATATTATACTGAAAGCGTAACTTTTGTAGATGTGTTAACACAGCGGTATTAAATTTTTTCTGTAGGAGCCTCTCTCCAGCTCTTATCTTTTGATCTAGATTATGCATCTCCGCTTTCGCTTGCTTATTAGCAGCAATAGAGAAGCTAGTAATTTTTGCTCTGATATACACTTTGAAAGCCTCCCACCAGGCCCACAGAGAAGTATCCTCCAGTAGATTAGTAGCAAAGAACTCATTAATGGCCTGTTGCATACACTGTTTGAAATCTTCGTCCGCAAGCAGCATTCGAGAGAAGGTCCAGACACGGTTATTGATAAGGTCATCCTCCAAATCCAGCTCCAGCGTTATTGCTGCATGGTCCGATATATGCGAGCTTAATATCTCGGCTCTCTTGACCCCTTGCAACAGCGATTTAGAGAGCAAGAAAAAGTCTATGCGTGAGAAGGAGCCATGCGGATGCGAGAAAAACGTGAAATCTTTTTCTGAAGAATGGAGGATCCTCCACGCATCGATAAGCCCTAGGTCTTCCAGGACAGATTCTAGCACCGTCAGGGCCTTACATTTCCTATTCACTCTTCCAGGCTTACAGTCCAGTAGCGGATCTAGCACCATGTTGAAGTTGCCCCCTAAGATTGGAGAAACGGCCACTTTGTGGAGAACCTCTGCTAAGGCCTGAAAAAACTGTGTGCTATCACAATTTGGGGCATATATATTAAAAAGGGCAAACTGCGATCCCGCCACCTTCAATATAGCATTAGCCCATCGGCCTTCTTGATCCGCCCTGGCTGAAATCACCTGAGCATTCAGAGACTTATGCACCAGCGATATTACTCCTCCTTTTTTCCCGTTTGCGGGGGAATGAGCCACTAATTGGTATTTTCCCGCTGCCAACTTCAGCACTTCTTTGGTTGGCAGGTGCGTCTCTTGCAGCATCACTACATCCATATTCAGTTTCTGGCAGTAAGTGAGAATCTTTTTCCGCTTGGCTGGATGGCTAATGCCCTTCACATTTAAAGATATTATTTTAAGAGGGCTCATAAGGAAAGCCTCTTGGAAACCTTGTAGCTGAATGGAAGGTCTGCTCCGGATATGACATAGACTGGATATATTGTGGGAAGTATATAAGAATACCAGGCTTGCAAGGCGCCACTACACCTCCTCCATAGGGGAATAAACAAAATGGGTGAGACAGTATGAAAAACATGATTACCGCTGCCCAACCCCACAGTATCTACAATCCCTCCAGACTAGCCCCCCCAGGTACTCTTAACAGCAATATAGGATCATCAAGTAGCATACAAAAATAACGTTCAACTCATCTACACTAACATTGATACTACTAATTAACAGTGTAGGCAACTGGTACCCATCACCTCCCCTTTACTCTTTTTCCCCCAACCCGAGATCCACCATACTAACTCGCTTAGCTAACCCAGCCAAGAGAGATAAAGAGCATAAGGAGAGAAATGCAAAGAAAAAAAAGAAACAAGTGAAAATCAAAGGGTACTTATTACTGTGCATGAATAGTCCAAATCTCAACTTGAACTTAAGTCCTCTGTCCATGGACTCCGATATCCATCCATGGCCGCTCTCGCTGTGTACTTTGCGGGAGCGCTTGCCCACAGAAGAAAAATATATGCAACCCCCATTTCCACCCAAACAGTCATTGCATCCTCAATGCTTCTTGCCCCTCTATGAATTGGATGGCCGCCGCTGGATCATCGAAAGCCTTTGATTGATTATCCACGGTGATCTTAAGCCGCGCAGGATAAAAAAGGCCAAATCTTGCCTGAAGATTTTGTAGTCGCGGACGAAGATCAAAAAACTGTTTCCTCTTGAACACAGTCGACTTGCAGAAATCAGGCTAGAATGCTATGTTCTGGCCCTCGAATTTCAACAGAGATTGTGCCTTAGCCGCTGCCAGGATTTGCATGGCGTGCTGATGCTTCTGCACGCAGAAGATAATCGGCCGCGTCTTCCGATTGTGCAACCCCACTTGTGATGGTATCCGATGGGCTCTCTCAATTTCCAACGGGGAGGAGAACTTCAATCGCAGAACTTCAGGAAGTAGGTTCGCCAAAAATCTAAATATGTCTGAACCTTCCGCTCCCTCAGGGATGCCGACCAACCTGACATTGTTGCGTCGAGATCTGTTACTCAAATCCTCCAAATTCGCCTCTAGCTGCTCGATTTTCCGAAAGGCCTTGTTGAGTCTGCCAAGTTGTTCCTCCTGCGCACATAGGGCCATGTCCATCCTGTTCAACCTGCCCGTCAGCCCCTCCAACAGCCCCTTCATGTCCTGTACCTCCGATTGTACCCGGGCCAATGTCTCGCCATTAGCGGTCACCAAAGCTCTGACTGCTCTATTTTCCCCCAAAATTTCTCTTGTTGCCTCCTCGGATTCTCTCGCGGCGGCCATCTTGAGTGGGGACGGGGGATCAGCTTTTAGCCTCTTGGAACCTGTGCTTCCGCCAGCAGCAAAGTCTAATTTCATGGGTTTTCCACTCGCCATGACTCACGCTAATAGCCGACTATCGCCAAACACTGGGGGGGTTAAATATATCTGCGATTACTCGCTGGATTCTTGCCGAGGTTGAGCGGAGCAAATCCCCTACACAGCCATCATGCTCTCCCGCTGGCTCCGCCTTCCAAGAAAAGGTATTTTTATTTCTCCTTCATTTCTGAAGAATCTTGAATTTATTTTTTTTAGCTAATGCTGTCAAAGCCACAGTGTTTGGTCTGTGGCACCCGCAGGGGCTGTGCACATGCTTCCACCACTATGGAGCAAGAGATTCATGATAAAGTTTGTGAGGAAACTCAGACTCCATCTGCAAGGGGTGAATGTGAATCCCTATTGGAAGTGCTGTCCGTGTCCCCTCTGGAGAGTCAAGCAGCACCAGCTAGTTCGGGGGCACCATTAGGAACCGGGGCAGCCCTTGGAAGTTTTTCTCCAGATTTTGTGCTCATAATGCATCAAGCGTATTGCTTGCAACAGCAGGGGACGGTCACAGAGCCTTTGATGCTGGGGGCTCAGGGGCAGCTATCTGGCTCCGAAAAGGATGGAGGCAGCTTGGTGAGACCTCTTAAGAGGGCTCGGTCTCTCGAAGATCAGCTCTTGGAATCGGATTGGCAGGATATGGAAGATGTAGATGTGGAACCCGAATCAGGAATGGACGAACTCGAGGAAGGCGAGATTCCGGAACTGGAAGATCAAGCGAGGATCATAAGAGTTTTTCGCAAGGACAAGCTTACTGCGCTCATTACTGAGTCCCTTCAGGCACTTAACCTCGCTTCGGTACAGTCATCGGAAGAGGAGGGTTTGGAGGACCCTCTCATTCAGGCAGTGCGGCAAACTCAGGCGGTATTCCCAGTTCACCGGGTGGTTGACCGGATGATTTGAGATGAATGGGACGTACCGGAAGCGGGATTTCAAGGCATAAAAACTATGAACAGACTCTATCCCTTAGCGGACAAGGAGAAGGAGAGGTTCCATTCTCCGCATATAGATGCAGCGGTGTCAGCGGTCACGAAAAAGACGACTATTCCGGTGGAAGGCAGTGCGGCCTTGAAGGATGCGCAAGACCGGAAGGTAGACGGGTTGTTGAGACAAGCCTTTGAGGTTAATGCTCTCTCATTGCAAGCGTTCATTTGTGGAGCTTGGGTGGCGAGAGCTTGCCTTAGGTGGTCGCAGAGATTATGGCAGCCATCTCAGCAGGAGAATATTAGATGTGACATGACTTGAATCGGGTGCGGCATATCTAGTAGATGTCCACTATGATTTGATTAGGTCATTAGCAAATAGTATGGCTTCTTTGGTAGCCGCGCGCCGTTACCTGTGGTTAAGAAATTGGGCGGCTGATATTTCTTCTTAAGTCGCGGCTTAGTAAGCTTCCTTTTAAGGGGAAGTTGTTGTTTGGTGAGGATCTGGACAAACTAGTTAAGGACTTAGGAGAGTCCAAAGGCAGTAGACTACCGGAAGATAAGCCTAAGTAGGGGAGGTCCCTGACGGCTGCGTGAGGTCAGTTTAGAGACTTAAGGCGATTTCGTACCTCTCGGCTGGGAGGTTTCCAACGAGGAAGATTTGCTTCACGAGCGCAAGGGTTTCGAGGTTTTCGAGGAGTGGGGAGGGGGTTTGCAGCTGCCTCTTCTGCAGCTTCCTGAAAACCACAATGAAACGAGGCAGGCCCAGGTAGGAATTCAGCCGATTGAAGGACGGCTTCGGGAGTTTTTTCCTGCCCTGGGTCCAGATAACGTCCGACCAGTGGGTGTTGGAGGTAATACGCAAAGGTTATGCTCTCGAATTTGCTCGTCCGATTCTATATTCGTTCATTCTGTCCCCTTGCAAAGGGCAGCTGAGAACATCCGTGGTCTGTCAAACTTTGGATCGTCTCTTACAGTTAGGAGCAGTTGTGCTGTTGTCGCAGGAGTTGTATGGTGTCGGTCGTTACTTTATTTATTTCATAGTTCCAAAGAAGGACGGGTCCCTCCGTCCTATCCTGGATCTCAAGGGAGTGAATCGTCTGCGAGTGTCTCACTTTCGAATGGAAACGTTGCATTTGGTAATAGTGGTGGTTCAGCAGGGGGAATTCTTGACATCTCTCGATCTTGCCGAGGCGTACTTTCACATCCTGATCAGATCAGCTCATTAGAAGTTCCTAAAGTTCACGCTCCCGTGGGGCCATTTTCAGTTTCAGGCATTGCCCTTCGGTTAGCAACGGCTCCGCGTACCTTTACCAAGGTTATAGTGGTGGTAGCAGCGGTTCTGCGGAAAGAAGGAATCTTAGTTCACCCTTATCTAGACAATTGGCTGATTCGAGCAAAGTCCAGAGCCGAGAGTATTCAGGTTACAAACAGAGTAGTGAAATTCCTTCAGAGTCTTGGCTGGGTGGTCAATGCATCCAAAAGCCTGTTAGTGCCGTCTCAGGTTTTAGAGTACTTGGGAGTATGGTTCGACACCTAATTGGGAGCAGTGTTTCTGCCGTAACGGCGAGCTCAGATCCTTCAGTTTCTAGTACGAAAGTTACTGTTGACTCCGGCTCCGTCAGTTTGGAACTATCTTCGTGTGTTAGGGACATTGGCGGGGACCCTGAGGTGGTACCATGGGCCAGGGCGCACATGCGTTCCTTACAGAGGTCATTACTTTGGCGCTGGTCTCACCAGAACGATTCGCTAAAGAGACGTCTTCCCTGCCCCTTGAGGATCAGGCAGTCCCTTCAGTGGTGGCTCTCACCAGGAAATTTTGTGGCGGAAATGCCACTGGAGCAACCGCAATGGCTCCCGCTATTGACAGATGCAAGTCTCGCAGGTTGGGGAACTCATTGCGGGGATCTCGTCACACAAGGAGCTTGGAACGAGCAGGAGGCCCAGTGGTCGATCAGCCGTCTGGAACTGAGAGCGGTAGTACGGGCACTTCAAGCATTCGAATCCGCGGTGAAGGGTTGAGCAGTACGAGTGCTGTCCGACAATTCCGCAACAGTAGCTTATCTCAATTGGCAGGGGGGTACAAGAAGCGCCACCATGGAGGAGGAAGCGGAGACTCTGTTTGCTTGGGTGGAGCCATGGCTGCAGGCGATCTCGGCAGCGCATATAGCAGGAACAGAGAATGTGATGGTGGATTTTCTCGGCAGAGTCCGGGTGGATGCTGGAGAATGGGAGCTTCATCCAGAAGTGTTTGCGCAGATAGTCATCAGGTGGGGTCCACCGATTATGGACCTCATGGCGACCTTTCGTTCGGCCAAGGTGAGTCGCTTCTATAGCAGAAGACATAAAAACATAGAAACATGATGACAGAAAAAGACCACATGGCCTATCTAGTCAGTCCTTCCATATCAACAACTACAACAGTCCTCTTTTTACCTTTAGAGATCCTCTGTGTTGGTCCCATGCTTTTTTGAATTCAGTTACTGTCCTCATCTCTACCACCTCCACTGGGAGACTATTCCATGGATCCACTACTCTTTCCGTAAAGAAATATTTCCGCATATCACTCCTGAATCTATCTCCCTTCACCCTCATCCCATGTCCCCTCGTAGCAGAACTTGCTTTCAATTGAAAGAGGCACTCTCCCTGAACATTTATGCCACGGAGGTATTTAAACATCTCAATCATATCACCTCTATCCCGCCTTTCCTCTAAGGTGTACATATTAAGATCCTTAAGTCTGTCCTCATATGCTTTATAATGAAGCCCACTAATCATTTTAGTAGCCACCCTCTGCACCGACTCCATCCTGTTCACATCCAAGACGAGAAAGGATGTCGGAAGGCATCAATGCCCTGATGCAACAATGGCCAACGTTCAGCCTTCTCTGTGTGTTTCCCCAGTAGGTGCTCATAGGGAGAGTGGTTCAGTGCATCGAGGCACATCGGGGGAGAGTACTGTTAGTAGCGCCAGATTGGCTGAGGCGTCCATGGTATGCTGATCTGGTGCAGCTCCTCGATGGGGATCCCTGGTGATTACCCACAACATCGAATCTTTTGACTCAGGGTCCTCTTCGCATGCCTCAGGTGGATAGATTCTCACTTACGGCTTGGTCATTGAAAGGGCAAGGTTAAGAAAGAAGGGTTATTCTGGAGCGGTGATTACGACCCTGATTCGAGCCAGAAAGAGATCCACATCCCTAATGTACGTGCAAATTTGGCATTGTCAGACGGGTGCCTGGGTGAGAATGTTCACAGTCTTGACAAAGGCATATATTAATATGATTTGCAAGGGATTGTGGGAAATGTAGTCCATTCACACCAGACACAGCCGTTCACAATAATTAGTTGTGCTTGAGTGTAAAGCCAATAAGATATTTATTTATGGGGTTATTTCTCCCAACACAGATATGCTTGGTAGCACATAAAACAGGATACTTGCTTTCAGTGTTAAACTTAGAAAAACAAAATCAGGAAAACAACAGCTGAACTTGTCAGGCAATCAAATCAAAAGAATAAAGACCTGGTTGGTAACAAACTGGTCTTTTCTGTAGGCTCTAGCTAATATTTTCTTAGCAGTGCTTTAATCAACAAACAAAACCCACAAAGTAGGGAAAAACTGTTCTTTTCAGGTTAACTTCTTATATCTTCACACATAGACTCAGAAGTGATTTCCTCAGAGCTCACAAGCAATTAGGTAAGGCTCAATTGCTAGCATTTACCCAGCTGAAACCCCTTAGCTGGCTTGCTTTCTACTGCGTGGCTCAAATCCTACTCAGGAGCTTTTCTGAGTAGATTAAAGAACAAGTTTGTATTTCTTTGTGATGGTTGTTGTACTTTGTAACAGTAAATTACCAAAGGAGTTTAGACAGAGAGCAATCCATGTATTCACAGCCTGGATCTATAACCTCTTCCCCTTCTTCAACAATCATGGGTTCAATATCATGGATTGGCACAGAGGAATTTCTCAATGGAGCACTCTCAGGAGAATACTTGTTTCCCTGCTGTCTTTCAAGGGTAAAGCTAGGGCATAGATCAGTGTTCATACCTGAGCTTCCGTTGCTGTTAGAGTTCCTCTCTAAATAGCCTGGCCAGTATGTAGTCCAGTTCTTATGTCCAGCCTTCCAATCCAGATCCCTGGACACTGGATCTCTCTTCACATACCTTCTGGCACGGGTCCTAGGGTCCCTTCCAAGTGCAGCCGTCTCCCTCACAGGTACCGTCTGGAGATTCCTAGCTCTGCAGCACCACTCTTCTGGTTTTCCCCAGTCCAATGGTGTATGCTGGCCTTTTGAATGTCTCCCAGTATACGTACTGCTCTGGACTCCTTTAGACCTCCCAAATGATTTTCTCTTCTTTCTTCCAAAGGGTTTCTTGCCCTCTCTGTCCGCTCTGGCTTCTGCTTCTGATGATCCTCCAGATGATGAAGCTGTCCAAGATCATGAAGATGAAACTGAGGATGATTCTCTGTAGAATAAACTCTACCTTTATTCTGCATAGATGAGTGCTCCACCCTAGCACAGCGCAGCTGTGCTGAATCAGGCCCTGCCCTTTGAGATGAGTGCTTGGGGATTACCTCATAGCCCTCCTGATTGAACACACGTTTCCCCACTTCAGCTCCTCTAATGGCTGTTGGAAACCTGGTGCATTCTGGGACTGGTAGTCTTTCATGGAAAAATTCTGTTTTCTTATTTCTACCAGAACTGACAGGTTGCTTGTTCAGAGTCACTTCACCTTTACTATAGCTCCTTCCTGAGCTATGATAAGCTTCCTTATCACAGCGTATATTTGAGGACTGGTGCTCTCAGCAGCAGATCAGCGCGTCCACAGTTTCCGTCCCTATGATCTTGAGTTTCTTGCAGGACAGATTCGATAAAGGCCTGGCGGCCAGTTCCCTAAGGGTCCAGCTGTCAGCCCTTTCTTGTTATCGAGGTAAAGTCCAAGGAACAACCTTGGGCTCTCACGTCGACGTCATACAGTTTTTAAAAGCGGTGTCTCGGTTGTGGCCTTCTCGCAGAATGGTGGTTCCCCCATGGGACCTCATCTTAGACCTTGGGGCATTGACTAGGGAACCTTTTGAGCCTTTATAGCAGGCTTTGGTCAAAGATTTAACTTTGAAAACAGTGTTTTTTGTGGCTATTTGTTTGGCTCGCCGAATTTTGAAGTTGCAGGCTTTATCATGTCGAGAGCTGTTCTTGTCTTTTTCTAGAGAAAAGGTGTTGCTACGGCCAGTGCCATCCTTTTTGCCCAAAGTAGTTTCTCCTTTTCACTTGAATCAATCGGTTTCATTGCCAGTATTAGGATCTATGGAGGAGAACGCTTCAGACCATAGCCTGAGTCGGTTGGACATTAAAAGGACACTGCGTCAATACTTAAAAGTATCAGAAACATTCCGGATGTCAGATCATTTGTTCGTTCTCTTTGGAGGTCTGCGAAAAGAGGAAGCGGTGGCCAAAGCTTCAATAGCCAGATGGGTCCGAGAAGCTATAGCGTCAGCATATATTTTGCAAGGGCATCAGGTGCCCGTGGGGCTATGGGCTCACTCTACTAGAGCGCAAGCGACTTCTTTGGTGGAGCATAGTTTGGTTCTGCCAGTGGAGATTTGCAGAGTGGCCTCCTCGCTCCATACCTTTAGTAAGCACTATTGCCTGGATGTTCAGGAGGCGAACGATGCCTGTTTCGGGTCAGCAGTTTTGCGATCCGGCTGGACAGGTCCCTCCCAATAATTACTGCTGTGCTACATCCCAGTGGTGAAGGACTGAACTGGAGGAACGATTAAGGAAAGAGAAATTAGACTTACCTGCTAATTGATGTTCCTTGAGGAACTCCAGTTCAGTCCTGATTCCCACCCAAGAAGGGATAGCTTAGTAAGTAGTGTTTTCTGGTGGCGACGTTTGGTCTCGATATCGGTGAAATTTTTTTTAAATTTCAGGATCACGATAATTACCTTTTCCCTGCAGTCGTTAACCTAGGAGATTCCTGGAAGGAAGAGAAAATCGAAGATGCAGTTGTCCCTCTTGTTTTAGGGGACATTAAGCTAAGTTAAGTTAAGCTAAGTTAAGTTGGTATAAGTTGAAATTAATGTTATAGGTACTTATTTGTTGCTCCTTTGAATCTGCTTTGTCAATAGTTCACTGGGGCTGATGGGAGAGACCAGCAGGGTTCATCCAGTGATGTCATGAATTTGACATGCCCAGTCTCCATGCTGCAGAAGGAGGTGCACTACCCAGTGGTGAAGGTCTGAACTGGAGTTCCTCAAGGAACATCAATTAGCAGGTAAGTCTAATTTCTCTTTATTCTCCATTCCTTTCCTTATGATTCCTAGCATTCTATTTGCTTTCTTTGCCGCCACTGCACACTGGGCAGAGGGTTTCAACATGTTATCCACGATGACACATAAATCATTTTCCTGGGTGGTGGTTCTAATGTGGAACCTTGCATCGTGTAACCATAGTTTGGGTTGTTCTTTCCTAGGTGCATAACTTTGCACTTGTCCACATTAAATTTCATCTTCCATCTGGGAAGCCCAGTCCTCCAGTTTATCAAGGTCCTCTTGCTATTTTTCACAGTCCTCATCTGCAAATTTGATAACCTCACTCGGATGAAAGGAGGGTGATTAGCGGGGTGCCCCAGGGTTCGGTCCTGGGCCCGGCACTGTTCAATATATTTGTGAGTGATATTGCTGAAGGATTGAATGGAAAAGTCTGTCTTTTTGCAGATGACATGAAAATTTGCAACAGAGTGGACTCCCCTGAGGGAGTTTGTAACATGAGGAAAGATCTACAAAGGCTGGAAGAATGGTCTAATGCTTGGCAGTTACGATTTAATGCGAAGAAGTGCAGTGTCATGCACTTGGGAAGTAGAAATCCAAGGGAAATGTACACTATAGGGGGCGAGAGGTTGGTGTGCACGGATCAGGAGAAGGACCTTGGTGTTATTATTTCTGCGGATCTCAAGGTGGCAAAACTGTGTGACAAGGCAGTGGCAAAAGCCAGGAGGATATTGGGTTGCATACAAAGAGGAATTACCAACAGAAAGGAAGAGGTACTGGTGAGGCCTCACTTGGAATACTGTGTTCAGTTTTGGAGACCATATCTTGCAAAGGATGTAAAAAGAGTGGAAACTGTTCAGAGGAAGGCGACCAAAATGATTTGGAGCCTGCGTCAGAAGCCTTATGAGAAGAGACGAAGACCTAAATATGTACACTCTGGAGGAGAGGAGGGACAGGGGAGATATGATTCAGACCTTTAAATACTTAAAGAGAAATAATGAACAAACAAATCTCTTCCAAAGACGAGGAAGCTGTAAAACTAGAGGGCATAATATGAAGCTGCAAGGGGGTAAATTGAAAGGCAATGTCACTGAAAGTGTGGTAGATGCTTGGAACGCCCTCCCGATGGAAGTGGTGAGGGCAAATACAGTGACAGAATTCAAAATGGCATGGGACAGACATAGTGGATCCCTTTACAGCAACAGGATAAAATCAAAATAAACATAACTATCTAATGGGCAGACTAGATGGACCATACTGGTCTTTATCTGCTGTCATTTACTATGTTACTATGTTATTCCCATTTCCAGGTCATTTACGAATATGTTAAAAAGCAGCAGACCCAGCACAGATCACTGGGGTACTCCACTATTCACCTTTCTCCATTGTATTTGCCCCCTCTGCTTTCTATCTTTTAACCAGTTCCTAATCCACACTGCTTCCTATCCCATGACTTTTTAATTTTGCCAAGAGTTTCTCATCAGGGACCTTAATCTACCTGTTTTTTCACACCTTCAAAAAATGTTGCAGATTTGTATGACAAGACTTTCCTTAGCTAAATCCATGTTGGGTTTGTCCCTTCAAATCATCACTATATAGTTTCAGTAATTTTGTTCTTTATAATGGCTAATTTACATATCTTAGTTACCCTAAAAATCAGACCTGTTTGTGGCCTTCTAGGACCAGAGCCAAAAACCTCTGATACAGAGTGCTATATATGGCTATGTATTTGTGTAAAGAAAAGCACCTTGAAGTCTATATTCAATGGGACAACAAGTATGATGAGAGCTATGCATTGAAATGGTTTGGGGTTTTGTTTTGTTTTATTAGGAATTATTAATCACCTTTATGAAGAGATTCCCCCAAGATAGTGTAAACAGATCTTCCCTGACATAGGCAACTTACATTGTAGTAGTAGTATAACAGTAGCAATATCATCTCATGTCAGCACAATATACAATTAGAACAGTGAGATAGACTTGGAAGTAGTCAATAATAGATACCAATAATATGATTCAAGATGAGTAAGATATACCTTAAAACAGCATAGGAGAACATAAAATAACAGACATATAATAGAGACGAATAAAAATGATATAATGCCAGCATTCATCCATTTAAGGTTATTCCTTCTATTTCTGCATTAGGACTTGACTTATAACTTAGATGGAGAGAGGCTAGATTTTGCAGCTCTCCATAAAAAATCTTAGCCTCACCACTGAATTGCCCCAAATCCTGCCTCAGTTTAAAATGGTTAACTTGGGCCATACCCAGCTTATCTCGTATATGGCCAAAAGTTATCTGTAAAAGTGTCAGCAATTACAAAATACACTTAAGCTATCAGAACCTGATGCTGGCTGAATAAGTGTGTTTAACATGGTTAGCAGACGTGCTGCATTAATCACACTCACCGAAATATTCAGTGGTTAGTGCCACTGAATATCCCTGGGTGCCAGTGTACACCCGGCTAGCATTGGGGCGTTCCGGAGGTGGAGTGGGGATGGCACCATGGGTTAACTGGGTAGCAATGATATTCAGCCACTTTCCAGTTACCCTAATTGGCTAAAGTTAGGACAGCTAAATGGCTGTTCTAACCTTAGCTGGTTTGCAGTCCAACCAGAGGCTGAATATCGCCACTGACCAGATTGCAATCCGGGCAACCCAGATATTTATTTATTTAACCAGATTTTTATACTGCCTTATCCTGAAATCAAAGCTGTTTACATTGCAACTCAAACTTAAAACTGGATACAGTGAACTAGTATCAAAAATGTTGGCATGCAGGGTACTCAACAGGGTATAATCTTTTTACAATTGGCTTTACTTATTTACAGTCGGTTCTTGCTATTTACATGGCCCCAGCATTGAATATTCAGGGTAAAGGTAAAGCGGTGATGGCCAGCTGTTTTAATTATGCTGGCCGCTGGCGCTGAAAATCCCTCCCCATCCCCTTATTTTTTATTTGTAATCATAATATGCTTTATAGGGTAACACAGAAATAATATATCTAATAAACTTAAATAAGAAGCAACTTGCATTTGGTGCTCTTTTGTGTTGGTTATTACATTTTAAACCTGAGGAAGTTTGCAATATTTCCTGGTAAATGTGAGACATTGGATAAAGAAGCAAACCTACAGAGCAGACCATTGAAGTACATCTGGAGGTTGAGTTTTAATGGCGGCTTTAGTAAACTGTTTCAGCATTTCCGGCAATTCTAGTGGGATGGCCATTTGTTTTTCAGATTTTGACATTCCAGATATTCCTATGGAAATAACAGATCATTCAAGGTTATTAGGTTATAGGTAAGTGATGTATAAAATAATAGCAATGCTGCTGGAGTGATTCCTCTTGTTTATTATCTTTCCTTAGAAAATGGAAGTTTAGCCTTGGCTACACAACAGTAGCAGGCTGAAAACCAGGAAATCCAGAGTTCAAATCCCATTTCTTCCACTGACTCTCTTGTGACAGTGGGCAGGTCACTTCACCTTCTATTGCCTTAGGTGCAAACTTTGGCCTCTATTTAGTAAGTATTTTTCCACAAAGACAAAATGAGTAAAAAGATGTGAAGACACATTTTAGAAAAGATATGGAGCATAGAATTGAGATTTCTCAGTTCTGACAGTATTTTAGAAACAGCTCTGCTAAACATGGAGCTGTTTCTAAAATACATTGCCACATACAGCAGGTGGAGCCATTTTACAAATTTGCATGTGGGAAAAATGGACAGATGAATCCTGGGAACTTGCATGTGTGGGTGCTGGTATTTCACAATGTATACATGCAAACTTCAGCATTTACATGTGTATCTCAGCCCTTTTGGAAGCCTACGCATGTAGATGCTGCTAATTAAATATAGAATTTAGATGCTGCTAATTAAATATAGAATTTAATTGGAGGAGTGGCCTAGTGGTTGGGGCAAGGTACTTCTGGCCAGACGGTCAGGGGGTTCAAATCCCACTAGAGGACAGCAACCTTGGGCCGGAAGGACTGGGGTTTCTAGTCCCACAGGTGCTCCTTGTGGTCTTGGGCAAGCTACTTAACCCTCCATAGCCCATGTTCCCTGTAAAATAGTTATCTCCAAGTTATAATGCCCTGTTCAATGTAATTTCAATTTGTTCAATGTAAACCGCACTGATGCAGAATAGCGCAGTATATAAGAGAATATAAATAAATAATACCCTATCTTCAACTCATTTCCTATTTAAGATAAATCAGCACACATCAGCCAACAGCCTGCACACCCTCATACAATCAGACACCAGCACACGTCCTAGAAGAAAACAAACACACAACCGAGTCAGCACCCCAAGTGAATACAAACACACACGCAAGGACACAACAGACAGAGCACTCTCCATGGCTGCTCCAACAATATGGAACAAACTACCGGACGATTTGAGGGCAAATACAGACCTCAAAGACTTTAGAAAACAGCTGAAGACCATGCTGTTCATAGAACACTATGGACACATCACATAACCTCAGAGAATGTATAACAGCACATGATACCGCCTAACACTGTATGTATAGAAAATGTTTTATAGCCCCACTGTATATAGCTCACTTTGTACATAGCTCAAACTAATCTCGCACACAATACAACACACACTCAACTAAATTTCACCCTCACTGCATGTATAACACACTCACTTTACCCGATTGTTTGCTGTGATACCACCTTGATTAATAAGATAAGGCGGTTTAGAAATACTGTTAAATAAATAAAATAAATATTGGTCATTTATTTACAGGGATATTTATTTAGCAATGCTTATATACTGCTTTTCACTAGGTCAAAGTGGTGTGCATTCAGGTATGGTATATATTTCCCTTGTCCCCAAAGGGCTCACAATCTACGATCTCCAGGAACAAGCAGGAATAAGTCCTCACATATGGGTACGTCGGTACCAACGGAGCCTGAGCGGGAAAGCTCCCCAGCTTCCCAGAAGGAAAGCTTTTGGGGCCTCCCACTGCGCATGCGCGCTGCCTTCCCGCCTTCCTGACCAACTCTCCTCAGTTCTTCTTTTTCTGCGGAGCCAGCAGGTCGTGTTCCTGTCACCGCTCTGAAGAAGTTGTTATTTTAATTTATTTCTTTGGCCGTGTGTCTGCCTTCCCCGATTCCAGACTGGTACCGCCGGTCTTTTTTCCTTTATTTCTTAAAAAAAAAAAAAAAAATCTTCTTTTTTCCCTCACTTGGTGTCTTTGTTCTGTGAGGCCTTTAGGCCTTCACTAATTCTCCCTCATGGAGAAACAAGCCTCTGGGTTTAAAAAATGCACCAAGTGCAGCGGTACTATTTCAGTCACAGACACCCATGAATGGTGTCTTAAATGTTTGGGGCCTGACCATTCCATTCCGGATTGCCCATCCTGTTCTTTGATTTCTAAACGTGGCTTACAGAACCGGGCAGCCAAGTTTCACATACTGTTTTCTACAGATACTCCAGCATCGACATCTTCCAGGTCTTCCTCTCCTGATGGATCTCAGGTAACCAAACATTCCTCTGGCAGGTCCTCAAAGGGCAAATATTCCTCTAAGTATCGAGATACCCCTGGGCTTGACCCTGAAGACCCTGCCCCAGCCAAACAACCCCGGCGGGAAGCTCCGGCTTCCAAAGCTCCTCCTATGGGGTTACAGGTTGACATCGATGGCACGGCCTCGACCGATCACCTGTTAGACTGTTCTGGGGTACCGGCTCAATCATCCGGTACCGACATCCAGACAGTCGTGGTGTCCATGGATCATACAGTTCAATCCATGCAGCAGGCCATTTTCGCTTTTATTAAGGCTGCGACCCGGTACCGACTCCGGTTCCAGTACCACAACTGATACCGGTACCCAGGCCATCCACATCGACCAGGATACCGATTCCGGTTCCCGGTTCCGGGGTTTTTCCCGATACCGATCCGGTTCCGGGTACCCCCGATGTCGATACCGGTCGATACGCTTATCGATCCCTGGAAGCAAACAGACGATACTTTGAGTCTTCTGATGATTCTGATTCATCAGATGACTCTGCTGAAGTATCCCTTACTCTACCTGAGGAGCCCTCTTCTCCAAAGAGGAGAATGTCTCCTCCAGAGGATTTATCCTTTCAAGACTTCATCATTGAAGTAGCTAAAGGTCTTTCTATTTCTGTATCCTCTGAAAAGGAACCTAGAGCAAAAAGGTTAGACATTTTAGGATACTCTAAGGTTCCCAAAGAGGCAGTCACCTTGCCCATCCATGAAATTCTTCAAGAACACATGATGGACTTGTGGGAGACTCCTCTCACCCTATCTCCACATTCTCGTCGTCTGGACACCATGTGTCGTGTCCCCCCCTTCTCCTGGGTTTCAAAAAATTCAGCTCCCTCACCACTCCATCGTGGTGCAGTCAGCTATGAAAAGGATTAAGAGTACTAAAAGACACTCTTCTACTCCCCCAGGAAGAGAATGTAGGACTCTGGATGCTTTTGGAAGAAAAATCTTCCAAGCAAGTATGCTTATTGGCAGAATCAACTCATACAGCCTCTATATGGGCATGTTCCTGAAGGAAATTGCATTAAAAATACGCCATTTTCTCCCCTTTATCCCAGAGGATAGAAAGGAGGAGTTCCTTCTTTTGCTGAAGCATACCCAAGATATTTCAAAGTTCTCCAACAGAGCAGCCTTTGACTCCTTTGAGGGTGCTAGCAGAGCCTCAGGTATTGCCATAGCGGCTTGCAGAATTGCTTGGCTCCAGGCCTCTGACCTAGAACCCTGGGTCCAGGATGGGTTGGGAAATTTGCCCTGTACAGGTGAGAATCTGTTTGGTAAGGAGTGGCAAATCAAAGCCACTCAAATGGATGCAGAAAATGCTGCTTTAGATAGACTTTCTAAGTCTACCTCTACCCCTGTCAAGAAGAAATCTTTCAAAAAGCCTTTCTACAAGAAGACCAGATTTGCCACAAATACTGGCCAACAATCTTCTGCAGCTCGCTTTGCTCCTAAGCGTCAGCAGCCTAAACAGCCCAGGGCAAAACCTGCAGGGGCTGCTACAGCCCAACAGTCCCAACCCCCTCAGGGTTTTTGACTTAAAACTAGAGAACTTAACCTTTCTGGCTCTAAAACATCCAGAACCTCTCACCATTCCAGGAAGGTTAACTCATTTTGCTCCCAGATGGGAGCAAATCACATCAGAACAATGGACCCTCTCTATCATCAGAGAGGGCTACAAACTACATTTCTCCAACCTTCCTCCCCATACCATGGTGAGAAGTTTCAATTCTCCCCCATCTCTCCTAGACCTGTTGGGTCAGGAGGTGACCACTCTTCTCGCCCAAAAGGCAATAGAAGAGGTTCCTCTTCCTCAACAGGGGTCAGGGTTTTACTCCCCTTATTTTCTCATTCCCAAGAAAACAGGGGGGTACAGACCCATTCTGGATCTCCGAGAATTGAACAAATTTCTATACAAGGAGAACTTCAAGATGCTTTCTCTAGGTACTCTCCTTCCATACCTGCAGAGTCAGGATTGGCTTTGTTCTCTAGATCTCAAGGATGCGTACACACATATACTCATCCATCCATCCCACAGAAAATTCCTACGGTTTCTGTTCCAGGGAAAACATTTCCAATACAGAGTACTTCCCTTCGGTCTAGCCTCTGCTCCAAGGGTATTTACCAAATGCATGGCAATAGTAGCTGCATTTCTACGTGCCCTGGGAATTTTTGTCTTCCCATACCTGGACGACTGGCTCATCCGAGCTCCATCTCAGTCCGAGGCTCAGACTTCCCTGGATCGCACCAGGCGAATTCTACAGTATCTGGGACTTGTGATCAATCTGCCAAAGTCCCAACTCACCCCTACTCAATCCCTAGAATTCATAGGGGCCTGGTTGGATACCACCACTGCAAGGGCCTATCTACCTCAGGCCCGTTGCAAACGTCTAGTGCACTTAGCCTCTCAGACTCAGTCCAAAAGCCACTTGACTGCCAGAGAGATGCTACAACTATTAGGCCACATGGCCTCCATAGTGCATGTGGTGCCTTATGCTCGCCTACATATGAGAGCAGCTCAATGGACTTTATCCACCCAGTGGACTCAAGCATCAGGAGCTCTCTCAGACCAAATAGCAAACTCCAATCGTCTCTTTTGGTCTCTCCAATGGTGGATATCCACTCAAAATCTGTTGTTGGGGGCCCCCTTTCAACCATTGTTGCCCCAAGCAACCCTCACAACAGATGCCTCCCAAACAGGTTGGGGGGCTCATCTCCAAGATCTCTCCACTCAGGGCACTTGGTCTCCACAGGAGACCACCCTTCATATCAACCACTTGGAACTTCGAGCAATCTTTCTGGCTCTCAAAGTTTTTCATACCCTCCTCAGCAACATGACAGTCCTTATTCACACGGACAATCAAGTAGCCATGTTTTACATAAACAAACAAGGAGGGACTGGCTCTCTGTCACTTTGCAACGAAGCTCTAAGATTATGGGCCTTCGCCAGAGAGCATCAAATCCATCTCCTGGCAGTATATCTTCCAGGAATCCAAAACTCTTGGGCAGACAGACTCAGTCGAGTTCTGCTTCCACACGAATGGTCCCTGCACATGGATCAGGTACTCAGAATCTTCCAGAAATGGGGAACCCCGGACATAGACCTCTTTGCAAGTCCGTGGAATGCCAAACTTCCCCGGTTCTGTTCCAGAATTCCGTGTCAGGGAGTTCAGGCCAAGGATGCCTTCCTCCTGCATTGGGGTCAGGGCTTCCTGTATGCCTTTCCACCCATTCCTTTGATTTCCAAGACTCTGTTCAAACTTCAAAGGGATCGAGGGTCCATGATCCTCATAGCTCCACGCTGGCCACGCCAAGTGTGGTACCCTCTACTTCTGCATCTCTCCCAAGCCCCCTCCCTGGACTTGGGAACAGCTCCAGACCTTCTGTCTCAGGAGGAGGGGACTTTGTGGCACCCAAACCCCAAGTCCCTTCACCTCAGAGCTTGGTTACTGAAGGCCTAGACCTTCAACACTTCAATCTTTCGCAGCAAGTGAAGGATATCCTACATGCCTCTAGGAAACCTTCCACTAGGCGTTCTTACGCTTTTAAATGGAAAAGATTTTCCATTTGGTGTGCTCAAAAGGGTCTTAACCCTCTGGCACTCCCATTGAATTCTCTTTTGGAATATCTCCTGCATCTCTCCAATGCAGGACTCAAAACGAATTCAGTAAGAGTCCATTTGAGTGCTATTGCAGCATCACTTAAGCCCATCAATGGACAACCTGTTTCCTCTCATCCTCTTATTGCAAGATTCATGAGAGGCCTAACTTTAACTAAACCTCCCATTCGACCTCCTCCGGTGGCATGGGACTTAAACTTGGTTTTTGGTCAGCTTATGAAGCCACCTTTTGAACCCTTAGCCACTACCTCCTTGAAATTTCTTTCATGAAAGGTTATTTTCCTCATTGCAGTCACTTCAGCTCGCCGCATCAGTGAACTGCAGGCCTTAGTGGCTAATCCACCTTATACAAGGTTCCATCATGATAAGATAGTCCTTAGGACAAATCCTCACTTTATGCCTAAAGTGATCTCACCTTTTCATCTTAATCAAGAGGTATATTTACCTGTCTTTTTTCCAGCTCCTCATGCATCCACTGCAGAGAGGAACCTTCATACTCTAGACTGTAAAAGAGCTCTTGCCTTTTACCTCCACAGGACACAGCAACATCGAAAGTCTTCTCAGCTTTTTGTTGCTTTTGATCCTTCTCATTTAGGACTTCCAGTCTCCAAAAGAACACTCTCCAATTGGATTGCTCAGTGTATCTCTTTTGCTTACCAGAGTAAGAACCTTTCTCTGGAGGGCCATGTCACCGCTCACAACGTGAGGGCCATGGCCACCTCTATGGCTCATTTAAACTCTGTGTCCATTGACCAGATCTGTCGAGCAGCCACCTGGGCCTCGGTTCATACCTTTACAGCCCATTACTGTTTGGACAAGGACTCCCGCCGGGATGCCTTGTTTGGTCAGGCTGTCCTCAGACACCTGTTCCATTCTTGAACAACTCCAGCCCACCTTCCCTGAATGGATGCCTGAGATCCATAGGAAGATGAGGAACCTTTCAGGGTCTCATACCCTTCAGGGGATGTCCCGGGCATCTTAGCTAGGGAGTCCCCATATGTGAGGACTTATTCCTGCTTGTTCCTGGAGATAGCACAGTTACTTACCTGTAACAGGTGATCTCTGGGAACAGCAGGAATTAGTCCTCACAACCCGCCCACCTCCCCTAGGAGTTGTATCTCTCTCTCTTCCTTTCCTCTCTCTATTGTCTCAGCTATAAACTCGAACTGAGGAGAGTTGGTCAGGAAGGCGGGAAGGCAGCGCGCATGCGCAGTGGGAGGCCCCAAAAGCTTTCCTTCTGGGAAGCTGGGGAGCTTTCCCGCTCAGGCTCCGTCGGTACCGACGTACCCATATGTGAGGACTAATTCCTGCTGTTCCCAGAGATCACCTGTTACAGGTAAGTAACTGCTTTATGTACCTGAGGCAATGGAGGGTTAAGTGGCTTGCCCAAGGCCACAAGGTCGCCTGTGGGACTAGAAACCCCAGTCCCTCCAGCCTGAGATTGCTGTCCTCCAGCAGGATTTGAACACCAGGCCCTCCAGCCTGAGGCATCTTGCCCCAACCACTAGGCTACTCCTCCCCCCTATATTCCTCTTAATCCCTCCCATAAATGAATGGCTAATAAAAGCACTTTTGAAATAACTATTCGTGTCATGGAGAAGATGTAAGTCTGGATTTGAACAATTTGGGCTTACACATGCATTCCCTATTCTTCTGTTTCCTGGAACACCTCTAGGAAAAACATTTATAGAACAACGTACCTGGTATAAATATGTATAAATTGCAGCCTTTCCAAAATTGTGTTTTCCATGTGGAAGCGGCTTGCACATTTATCTGTGGCCACATCTATGTTTAAAATGAGAATAAAGCTTCTAAAATAAATCCCTTAGTAAATAGGCCCCTTAGATTGTAAGCCTTCTGGAGAAGGGAACTTTCTGCTCTACCCGTGTGTAACTCGCCTTGAGCTTGCATTTGAAAAGGCATGCAATCAAATCTAAAATCCATATTGTGAACCAGAAAATAGTAGGGATCTGTGAAATCGTGCTGTCTGTATACTAGTTTAAGATTCCTTTTTCAAAACCTTTCCAAGCATTTGTTTTTATTCTAATTCTGGTTTTCGGTAGAATCTTAAATGTCCCTCTGGCTGTAGAGCTTTATGGGTATGCAGTCTTTAGAATTCCCAGTATAAGTAGCTTGCAAAGTATTTTCCCTGACAAGCTCTACACATTAGGAATGAATTAAATGCTAATAAATTTCCATGGTCGTCCATTTCTTAGGTTGACCCTTTGGCTTCTCACAGTTAATATTTTTTGAAATGATACTAACAAGGAAAAGGGCATTTCCCATGTTGTTTATATCCTTTTGTGATATAGATGAAGAAAACACTAATGATATCTTTATGAAGATGAAGCTTACCACCTGTCTGTTAGAACCTTCTTTTTCATGGTTGTCAAATCCCCCAGGAGCAGTTTCTTGATTGGTTAATGCTAATAATCAATGTACCCTTGAACAAAGGTGTTATGTTTGATATCCTGAAAAAAGCTGTGGTTTGTCTGCTGTTTAAAATGGTCCTTTCTGGACAACACAACTTTAGATCATTTCAGGCCATTTTCAAATTCCTGAGAGAGGTCTTAAAATGGGCTGTGGCTCTACAGTTTCAAGATCTCTTGGTAAAGATTCATTTCATATATTCTTTTAAATTCAGTTTCAGACCAAGTGACTGGACAGCAACATCTCTTATTACTTTGACAAACAACTTGCATACAGCAGAGTTATCACCTAGCAGTATGCCATGAAATCTTTGCTATGCAGAGAGATAGGGGTGGGTCACAACTGACGGAAAAGTCCTATCTCTCTTTCTTCTGTTTCCTGCACTGTACCATCCATTTGGCTGGGAGAGGATGGAAGAAGCAGCAGTGAATAGCGTGCTTTAACTGCTGTTGCCTTGTCCTTTGCTGGCTCACTTTTGAAATCAGAACAGCAAGGAACCAGAAGGTCTCGTGAGGCCACAGCCCTGTGGTTCCAATTTCAGAGGAAATCCAACAGAAAAAGAGGCAACAGCAGGTAAGAGATCCTGAAGTAGGAGGGTAGTGGGAAGGTAGGGAAAAGAATGTGGAGTGGAGGAGTGGCCTAGTGGTTGAGGCAAGGTACTTCAGGCCAGAAGGTCAGGGGTTCAAATCCCACTAGAGGACAGCAACCTTGGGCCGGAAGGACTGGGGTTTCTAGTCCCACAGGTGCTCCTTGTGGTCTTGGGCAAGCCACTTAACCCTCCATAGCCCATGTTCCCTGTAAAATAGTTATCTCCAAGTTATAATGCCCTGTTCAATGTAATTTCAGTTTGTTCAATGTAAACTGCACTGATGCAGAATAGCACAGTATATAAGAGAATGTAAATAAATAAATGTGGTGATATTGAGGAGGGAAGGGGAAGAGAAAGGAAGAAATGGAAGGGAAAGGGAATATAGGAAGCTGGAATGTTTTTGTAACATAACCAAATTTATAGAAACTAGATCTTATTGGAAGTACAAGTTTTTAAGGAATATGAGCAATTTTTTCTTCCTAAATACTATATTTGAGATACTTGATTACTAACAGTAATAGTACCAAGGAGCTTTTTAAGATCTCTAATAATGTAATAAAAACATTTTTGTCACTAACCACAATCCATTCATACTAAAGTTGATATGATAAAGGATGACTTAGTAATAGTGAATAATCAGCTTCTATTAACTCAACAGTGTGATAAGAACTTTTGTCATGATGAAATCTTGCTTTCTCAAATATTAAAGTCCCAGCTGAAAGAAGAAAGTAAAGATAAAGTTGGGAGTGTTGTCAGGGGATGTTGAGTCAATGTTGACTCTTGCAACCCTACGGATAGTTGTTCTAAATTGTTTTCGATCTTCAATCAGGTGGCTAATTGCCAATAGAGTGGCATCCATAGCTGCTATTATTATATCGATCCATTGTATTGCTGGTCTTCGTCTTTTGCATCAACCTTCAACCTTGCCAAACATGATGCCTTTTCCTAATGATCATTCTCGTCACATGATGTATCAAGTATGAAAGTTTAAGTCTTGCCATTTGATCCTCCAAGGAAAACTTAGTTTGATCTTCTCCAGTACTGATTGATTTGTTCTTTTTGCAGTCCATGGTATGAGAAGTATTCTTCTCCAGCACCATAATTCAAAGGCATTGATTTTTCTTCCTGTCTTGCTTCTTCACTGTCCAATTTTCACATATATAGGACTTTATAGAAAATACTATGGCTTAGACAAATCTTCTTTTTGCACGCAGAGAAACCTCTCTGCACTTGAAAATCTTGTCTAGGTCCTTCATTACCTTTCTGCTAAGAGCAGTGCATCACTGGATTTCTTAGCTGCTTGTAGTTTCATTATCGATTATGGATCCAAGCAGGTTGATGTTACTATTTCTTCTTTATCAAGGATGAAATTATTGATTTTTCTAGTTGTCAGGGATCTTCTTCATGTAAAGGTGCAGGTCCATTTTAAGACTTGAACTTGATAAGCAGATGTTTCAGATAATCTTCACATTCAGCCAGTAAAGCACTATCATCAGCATATCGAGGGTTGTTGATGAGTCTTCTACCAGTCTTCACGCCTTGGTTTTCTTCATAGAATCCTGCTTCTGCATATAAATTGAATCTGAACTAAATTTATAGAGGTAAATCTCTCTAGTAGAAAAAATGATGGCTAAATATAGTAAAAAGTAAACATAATTTGGTCCTTTATTCAACCATACTTCTTCAAGGAGCTCCAGTACAGATTGTTAATAGACTTTGCAAATATTGCATAAGAGTCTGGGAACTACTCATATTCTCTAAAAGATGTAGTTTTGGCCACTTTATTAAAAAGAATGTCACATGATCCTAAAATATGTAAAAATTAATGCCCTATAGCTAATTTCCCATTTTTGTCAAAACTGCTGTTCTGCTGTCACAAGACAGCTTCAGATGTTTCTGATATAGCGCCACTGGACCCAACACAGTCAGACTGTAGTAAGGATTTCAATAGTGAGACTGTCTTAATATCATTGCAGACAAGATGAAAATGATATTAGGTATAGGATCTGAGGGGGGTTTTGATGCATCTGGATCTCTCTGCTGCCTTTGATTTTGTTGATCATTCAGTTTTGCTAAAGCAGCTATACTATCTGGGAATCTGAGAAATAGTGGCCTCCTGTTTTAAGGATTTGTAGTAATCAGATGTATGAAAATAAAAATGGAATCTTTCTGTTCAAGTTCTTGATGCATTGTAGAGCTCCTCATGGTTCCCCTTCATCATAATACCATTTTAAAAATTTTATTTAATAATTCAGTGCAATGATGAGTTTTCTAGTGTTTTCTTTTTCAAACAGCAATGATTTTCACTTATTAGGCATGCCTCGCATAAGCAATAGCACCTATTAGAGAGGGTTAACTCATTTTTCTTGTTTTCGGGTTTGTGTCTATCTGTACCCATTTGTTTGCAAACACCTTTCCCCTCCAAAGCAGCAGGTGGAAAAGCCAGTTGGAGATCCAGTTCATTGGCATAAGAGGGAGGGCCTGTGGTCAGACATTATCAGGGCAGGCCCCAGGTCCCACTGGCCTAAAGAACAGAGAAGCAGTATTTAGATGCCAACAGGAGCCCTAGACCTGCTGGTGTGAAGAGTGGGGCTGCAGCTGAAGACTCCAGTGGGTGACCCTGGCTTCCCACTGGTGTGAAGAGTGAGGCTGCTGCTGAAGACTCCACTGGGAGGTCTCAGCTCTCGTCAGCATAAAGAGCACAGCTGTGGTTGGAGATGCCAGTGGGATGTCCCAAGTCCCGTTGGCATGAAAAGCAAGACTGTGGCCTGCCTGACAGGTGGAAAGGACTAGGTAAGGAGGAGGATCATATAGAGAAGGGGTGGGGTTAGATGATGGAGCCAGAGAAAACATAAGGGAATGAGTGGGGCTAGAGAGGAGAGAGGAAGAAGAAAGTCAGAGCATTGGCGAGGGGCAGGGTTAGAGGAGAGGCCTGAGACAAAAATGTCAGTGAAAGAGGAGAGAGGATGCAGGTGGAGGGACACTCCATCACACATTCAAGTACCCTTCAATCCCCACAATAATATACAGACACGCACTCACGCATCTGCCAACATTCCCTATGACACAGACACACATGCACATTCCTCTGTTATCCGCCATGATACACACACATGTACATGTGCCCCCCAACACTCCCATGACAAGACAATGTCACGCCCTCACCACTCATCTCCAGCTTAGAGGGGCGTGGTTGTATAAGGAACTTTCCCCTTTCAGCCTTAACTGACTAGTTCCCCACAATGCTTTCTGGGAAATGTAGTTTAATTGCGATATATATGGGCTTCAGGTAGAAAACTGTAGTCGGGCGCCTTGGGTAAGGCAATGACAGAAATTTATTGAGCACAAAAAAGGTTCATAAATACCACATTCAGGCATACTTCTCCAGGCTTCTTCAAAGTACAACAGGTTATAAGCAAAACAAAACCCAAAACCAAAATGTAGCTTAAAGTATTCTTCAGCTCAGAAAAACATAGCCTTTTAACAGCAAGGCTACCAGCTTCCTTTAGCCTTGCTGGTTAAAGCATAAAACACAAAACAAGCTTTTTTCTGTGGCAGTTTGCCTTCTTTTCCAGTCTCAAACCTTTCCAGGCTGTTTTCCAATTTACAAGCCAAAACAAAAACTCCAAACAGGAACAAACTTTCAATGTACAAGCAAAGTTCTATTCAGGTTTCTCAGGAAAATTCAAGAGTAAAAAGAAAGCTTTTTCCTCACAGTTAATTGGGCTTCTTGCCATCTCATTTCACAGGTAGCAGGTGGTTAACAAGCACAATTCACAACTCCAGCTTGTTCTTAGGTCTTAGTAAAACTTCCTCTCTTTACCATGTGGGAATTTACAATCCATCTACCTGCTTCTTATGGTTACCTTAGAGGGTTTTCTCTCAGGGCTGGCTTTCCTTCAACCCTTCTGTGGCTAAGGCTTGGCACAAAGAGCAATCCATGAGGGTGTCTTCCTCATTCAGCTCAGCATCAGGCTCTCCTAGCTGCATAGACTCTGATGCTCACTGGGCTCAGCTGACAGCCTCTCGTTAGAGCTGAGAGTGTCTCTGCACCTCTGCACTGCCCAGCATTAGCCAGTCTTCTCCTGCTCTGCTCAGCATTAATCAGGCTTCTTAGGCTCGTACCTCTGCTTCTGCTTGTATCAGCTTCTCTCTCTCTTTCTCTTCTTGCCTTTGCCTCAGCCCTTGCTTCTGGCGTTTCTTCCACCCTCTCTCCTTCCCCTCTTTCTCCCCTACTATAATACAGCATAGGCCTATATCTCCAGGGTTCTAGCCCCACCTCCTCTCTTCCCAGGTGACGGAGATCACTCTTCCTTCTGGCACCTGAGTAATCAGGGAGCTTACTGACGTAAGGGTCTTGGACCTTAGGTCTGTATTCACTCTCCCTTATTTCACTAGGGGAAACATGAAACCTGTTCCAGCTGGGGGTTTTCTGGTTCCTAGGTGAGGTTGTGGCTTTGTTCCCCTGACCTTGCAAAAGGGGCCCTTTTACTAGGGTGAACTCTTTGCCTTTTTCCCTTTCCCCTAAGTCAGGATAGGCTTCCTTACCACAACATGCATGTATGAATCGCCGAAACCGCCTGTAACACATACACATGCATGCACGTGTGCACCTGATTTCCCCCCATGAAACATACTTGTACACACTTGCTTGACACCCCCATGACACACACACGCCCATATGATAACCCTCCATGACATACACACAAACCCACGCATTCTCCAATACACCCCATGAGATACACCCACACACACACGCAGCTCCATCACTGAACATGACACATACAAATGTATGCACAACCTTGACACACACAGAGATGTATACATCCCACAGTATCCCCAATGACATACACACATGCATCACCCAACATCCCAGATGACAGTCACAGACATATATATCCCCCAATAACCTCCTTGATAGTCATACATGTATCCCCCATCTGCCTGATTCTGTGAATGCAGGATACACACCATGATGTCACTTTCAAGTGTTCACTTTCAACTTGTTTTTATATTAACAAGGTTTATCATCACAGATATAATAGCTTTCTTATAGTAAGTGGTCGAATACAGAACAATCTGTTTGAAATTAATCCTGAGAAAACAAATTTTGTGAGTAGGAAATTCAGGAAAACGTCTTCATAGTTCCCATCCCCAAATTGCAGGAAAGGCTGTCATTCTATGTAATCAAGTTTGGAGTTTAGGAGTTTAAATAAATTCAACAATTACTATGGAAGATTAGATAACCAGAATTGTGAAAAAAACATTGTGTTTCTTATATCGGTTAGACAAATTCTCTTCTTTTTCAGGACTGTGCAAGCTTAAAGCAAGTTGTGCAAATGGTAGTTATTATGCACCTTGACTATTGAAACCAGGCGATCACCTAGGGCAGCAACTTCTAGGGGCAGCAAAGAGAAGGATATTCAATAGATTCTGGCAGCCATGGGGGTGGGGGGAGGGGGGTGACGCAAGACTTAAGGTTTACCTAGGGCTCCAACACCTTGAATCAGCTCTGGGGCCAGCCCTGCAAGAGATCAGTTGTTTGGCCTTTAGAAAGAAATTTAAAACATGGGGGTCAATTTTCAAAGGAAGTTATACATTAACCAATAGCTGGTAAACATATAACTTCCCTGTCTGTGTATTTTCAGCCATTCTGTGGATAATACCGGAATGAAAATATGTCTAATTGCCCCCATGTAGTTGAGAGCAGAGTGAGGGCTGCAATTAAAGATTAGCCATATAGTGGCAATATTCAGCCATTGAATGGACAGCATGAGCAGCAGCATTTTCAACTACACATATATTCAGCACCTCTGACTATGCATGTGGAGTGTGATTCCATAACGTGCATGTCCGGCCTGCGGACACGTCAAAATTAATGGCAAGGTGTCCCAGGACTACTAATATGATTTGCATTTCTCACCCACACTTGAATCCATCCTATATTCACCCACATAAATCCCTACATCAACAGTCCTCAGAAGACAGGAAGGGCCCAATTCCGTCCCACACGTAGATCCCCTCTGTGCGTCCGGTCTGAACTGGACGAACAGAGGGGATCGCGATTCTGATCCCGTGGGGCACATCTAGCACCGCAGGATCAGAATCGCAAACAGTCCTGCACGTGCAGGCTGGGACTGCGATTCAGTCTAGCCTGCATGTGCAGGACTGCCCCTGGCTAACTCAGTCAAGGCTCCTCAATGGAGTCACGGCACCATGGCATCATGTTGCCATGGAACCATGGCTCCAATGAAGAGCCATGATGCCGGCTGCCAAAAAAGTGTTTATTCCCCTCAGCCCAACCTCCACCCCCTATCTGGCCTCCTAAGGCCAGGGCCGGGCAGCGGGGAATTATCCCTGCTTCCCCCCCCCCCCAGCCCCATCTGTTCCCTGGGCTGTTTGAAAAATCATGTCCAGGGAAGTTATTCCAACTCGGAAGTGGAATAACTTCCCCATTTATTTTGCCCGCCCTGGACATATAGGGCCGACATTAGAATCGGCCCTGGACATCCAGGGCCAGTGACCACCCACTGCCTGCCCAGACTTCGCCCCCGGGCCGCATATTCCCCACCCCTCTAACTTCCCCACACAACCGGCAGGCAAGTTAGTTGGGGGTAGGAACCGGCACAAATAGCGGGGATGGGCATCCTGTCGGGCTGTCCATCCCCGCTATTCATAGCACAGAATAGCCCCCAAAGTGTTAGGGTGTCCTATCTCCTCTAGCTCACACAGCAATTGTCAGCATAGCCGGAATAATCACCATTGCATCTCTAAATATTTCTGTAGGGGTGTTTATTAATGTGTCTTTAACATACAACCTTTCCTCACCTCTGCATTCTGTTCTTTACAACTGTTTCTTGTGGTCTTCCAGACTGCAGACACACCGGTTCAGAATATCTTTCACAGCCATTCATCTATATGAGATACATTGCAGAGCAGAGCAGAAAAGTTTCTAAGTCCTGGCCTTATTCCACATTTCTGCTAGTATAACGTGGATGTCCCCAGGAAACACGCAAAAGATGGGGGGCCTGCGCCCATCCTCGACCTCAGAAACTTCAACAAGTTTCTGGTGCGGGAGAAGTTCAAAATGTTATCACTTGGCATCCTGCTGCCCTTCCTTCAGCAGGGCGATTGGCTATGCTCCTTGGACCTCAAGGATGCTTATGCCCACATCCTAATTCACCTCCAGCACAGGCAATACCTGCGCTTCAGGGTGCAGGGAGAACACTACCAGTACAGAGTGTCCCCCTTCGGACTGGCATCCGCACCATGGGTTTTCACAAAGCGCCTCTCCGCAGCCGCCGTCTTCCTCAGGTGGCAGGGCATACCCATCTTTCCCTACCTTGACGACTGGCTCATCACGGGGTCTTTCTCCTTGAGCGCCTCGGCTTCCTGGTCAACTATCCCAAGTCTCACCTTGAGCCAGTGAGACCCTGGAGTTCATCGGCGCATGCCTCGACACGGTGCAGGCAACCGCCTTTCTCCCCTCGGATTGAGCAGACCGCCTTCGGGCCGTGGCGTCCCATCTCCAAGGCAGGACTTGGGTTATGGCATGAGCGATGCTGCGCCTCCTCGGGCACATGGCCTCCAGTGTCCATGTGGTCCCCCACGCTTGCATGCACACGTGGACAGTCCAGTGGTACCTGAGCGCAGGACCATACCTAGCCCTGTGTGAGTGGTGCGGCCGCACAGGGTGCAAAGGCTTAAGGGGTGCATTTCAGTATTTTCTTCTCTCAGCGGTGGCAGGCAACGGCAGACAGCTGAAATGCGTCCCTTAAGCCTTCTCGTGGCACGCTAAGCAGGTCTGGTCCCTCCGGACCAGACCTGCTTAGCATGCTGGCGACTTGCACATCAGGCCCGCCTCTTCTCTCCCATCCCCATAAAGTGGCTAGATGGATGGGGGGGGGGGTGGCGCGCCCGATGTACAAGTCACACAGGGCACATTTCACGATCTCCCGCAGCCTCCACGACTCCCTGAGTTGGTGGAGGGACCCCCGAAGTCTCCTTCGGGGAATGCCCTTCCAGACTCTGCAGCACAAACTCGTCCTAATGACAGATGCTTCCCTGATGGAGTGAGGAGCAAACTGCAGCGCATTGTGCACCCAGGGGCAGTGGTCGCCTGAGGAGTCTCAGCAGCAGATCAACCTGCTCGAGCTTCGGGCGGTCCAATGGGCCCTGAGGTCCTTTGAGAGCTACCTGAGGGGGAAGTCGGTGCTCGTGCAGACCAACAACAGGGTAGCCATGTTTTACATCAACAAGGAGGGGGGGAACAGGATCACGCCGCCTCTGCTGAGAGGCGATCCTCCTTTGCTCCTTTGCGTTTCACTGGGGGATGACCCTATGAGCCTCCCAGGCCAGGAGAATGTACTCGTGGACAAACTCAGCAGGATCCTCCGGCCACACGAGTGGCGCTTGGATCCGGAGGTCGCCAGCGCCTTGTTCCATCGGTGGGGGACCCCATCCATGGACCTGTTTGCCAATCTGGCGAATGCGCAGCTTCCCCGCTTCTGCAGACCAGTTCCGCACCCGAGCAGGGTGGCACCGGATGCATTCCTTTTGAGTTGTACCTCCGGTCTTCCCTACATGTTCCCTCCCACTCCTCTCATTGCGAGGACCCTCCACAAGGCTCAGTGGGACCGAGCCTTTGTGATCCTCGTGGCCCCTTCATAGCCTCGACAGCCTTGGTTCCTGCTTCTGCTCCGACTTGCGTCTGAGCCTCCAGTCCCCCTGGATTGTGCCCCGAGCCTGTTGATGCAGGAGGAGGGTTGGGTGCTCCACCCGAACCTGACCTCACTGTCCCTTGCAGCCTGGTAGCTGAACGGGTCGCTTTAGCCCCACTGTGTCTCCCGGAGGACGTCGAGGAGATCCTCCTTGCAGCGAGGAAGGATTCGACACGATAGGCATACACTTTCAAGTGGTGATGCTTCTCGACCTGGTGCTCCGGGCTCCAGATTGACCCATTCTCCTGCTCTACCCGGTGGATCCTCCAGTACCTCCTCCACTTCTTGAAGGCAGGGCTGAAATCCAACTCGGTCAGGGTACACCTGAGCGCCATTTCGGCGAACCACCTCCCCGTCGAGGGGAAAACCCTCTCGGGGCAGCCCTTGATCTCTCGCTTCATACGAGATCTACTGCTTTCCAAGCCTCCCATCCGGCCTCCGCCGGCAGAGTGGGACCTCAACATGGTGCTGATGCAGCTCACGCGAGCGCCCTTTGAGCCGATGGCTATGTGCTTGCTTCGGTATGTCTCCTGGAAAGTGGTCTTCCTGGTGGCTTTGACCTCTGCTCGCCGGATCAGCAAACTTCAGGCCCTCATGGCTGAGGCTCCATACACCAGGTTCTATGGGAGCAGGGTGGTCCTTCACACCCATCCCAAGTTCCTATCAAAGGTGGTCTCGGACTTTCATTTCAACCAGGAGCTAGTCCTACCGACCTTCTTCCTGAGACCGCATGCCGACCAGGCATTGGCGGTGTTACATACCCTTGACTGCAAAAGGGCTCTTGTCTTCTACCTGCAGCGTACCCAGGTTCATCGCAAGTCCGACCGGCTTTTCGTCTGGGTGGTGGACTGCATCGCCTTCACTCAGGCAAAGGCAGGTGCCTCACTGGATTGGTGGGTCACCGTGCATGGCATCCAAGCCAAGGCAGCATCGGTGGCTTCACTGCGCTCAGTGTCTCTAACGGACATCTGCCAGGCTGCGACCTGGTCTTCAGCAAACACCTTCACTGTCCACTACTGCCCAGAGAGGGAGTCCCGCCGGGACAGCGTCTTCGGCCAGGCTGTACTCCATAATCTCTTCAGGGTATAAGCAACTCCTGCCCTCCGATCCTTCTTCGACGGCTACCGAGAGCTTCGCCCCAGGGACCCAAAGACTCAGGCTCCTTCGGGCATCACTTTTGCTCATGGCCTCGCAGAGGCGTTTTTGGGTTACAGGCTCGGTAGCCTGTAGCTAGGGAGTCATATAAGTGAGGACTGAATTCCTGCTTGTTTCTGGAGAAAGCGTAGTTACTCACTTATAACAACTTAAACAACCCAATATGTTTATACATAGCTCAGTTTTTACACTGTTTTTGTATATAGTTTCACTGTGTGTACATAGTTATAGTTTTATTACCCGTTTTCCAAGTTTAAGTTACCTGTTATAATGTAAGCACACCAGTGTTTTCTGATTGTGCAGTTCTGTTACTTGTAAACCGCACTGAAAACAAATAGCGCGGTATATAAAAGATGTTAAATAAATAAATAAATAAATAAATAAGTGTTCTCTGGGTACAGCAGGAATCAGTCCTCACTACCCTCCCACCTCCCCTGAAGAGTTGCTATTTTTGTCCTTCCCTTGCCATCGGCTTAGTAGGGCTCTAGCTAGGGGACCTGACTGAGCAAGATGACACCTTTGGGCGGGAAGAGGACCACTTATGCATGGCAGCAATCCCAAAGGCTTTCTTTGAAAACTGGAGAATTGCTTCGCATAGGCTCTGTGGGTGCCAGTATCACCCATAAGTGAGGACTGATTCCTGCTGTTCCTGGAGAACACCTGTTACAGGTGAGTAACTATGCTTTCCTTATGATCCTTCTAGACCAGTCCAGATGAATGGGTTATGCTCTCTTGCCAGCAGGTTGAGGCAGATTTGAGCAACTTTCAGTGATGTCATCACTTGGTATATTATCTGGTGCAGTACTGAGAGAAGCAGGTACAGTAGTTTCAGCCTCCAGCAGGTGGCAAAGTGTGTGGAATTGTGCAGCAGTGCAGATAGGCCTGGCTCAGCCCATACTATGGTTCAGTGGCCTCAGGATTGAGTCTGGAAGGGCCTAACGATGCTCAGAGTGAGGGTGTGCCCTTGACTACTCAAGCTGACAGCCGCCCAGGATTCAGTGCTGTTTTCCACAGGTTGAGTGCTTGGTGGGCCCGAAGAGAAGCAGGAAACCCCATGGGGCCCCTGAGGGGGGTCCGTAAGCTAGGCCCAGTCCCCCTTCCCTCTTACTGTTCTTATCTGCATGCCCTAGATTTTTTCGTATTTTTTACTGTCTTTTTTTCCTCATTTGTTTCAGTGGGAAGCCTTTGGTTCTGCTGCTTTAAATAAAATAGTTAAAAAAAAAAAAAAAAAAGCAAAGGCTTGATCGGCAGCCTAATGCGACCCCCTAGAGGATTTTAATGTGACCACTGCTTTTTGACCCTGATGTGACTGCAAAGCTTGGGACATCTTTTTGCCATTTTTGTCGCCCCTTCAGCTCCTTTCTTTTTCTTTTCCCAACTGTGACCACTATAACCATTTCAGGTGGTGGCTTGTTCTTGGCAAAGATGGAGGGTGGCGTGGTGGCCCTAGCCACATGCCCTGTGGCTCTCTGGGGCCCCAACTGGTCAGCTGACTTGCACTGCAACTCCTGAAACAACTCACAGGCTGTACAGTCAGACTGGCTGCATGGTAGCCCTTTTCATGGAGGCCTGAGGTCTGGGCTTCCCTTCTGGGAACCCAGTGCCCAACAGCGTTTCTGTCACAGGCAATTGGAGAAGTCATGGCCTCTGCTTTACGTTTGCACTCCTCCATTCCTCCAGTAGTTCAACCTTTTTTCCTACAAGAGTTGGTTGAAGGACCCAAGCGAAATCTCTGTCATTTGGAAGGTGAGTCTGAGGAGGAGGGAGTGGTGGTTCCCCGAGGGGTCAATTTGGATCCTTATGATCTTCTTTTTTTCTGCTGCTGGTTAAGTCTGGTTTAGAGTCTCTATCAGCTCCATGGCCTTTCTCTAGTCACCTCCAGGGCTTCTTTTGGGAGTCGTCAATTACCTTCAATAAGGGTTGGTTGTCCCTCTTGAGATACAGCCAGTTGTGGTATAATTCAGACTATTCTTTCTAGATGGACCCCTACCACATTGGATTTGTGGGTCTTCAGGGTCCTTATGCAAGAGCTAACCCTTCCTAAAGGCTGCCTGCCCTCTTCCCATGAAGTTCTGGTTCATGTCAATGTGGGAATTCTGATGTGCATATTGGAAAAAGTAAGTGTGAAAACCAATCATGTTGTTTTTTTTTTTACAGCAGGGCTTATATGCCTTTCTTTGGTATAGTTTCTCTGTGGTGCTCTTCTCATATGGGTGACATTTGTGGAAGCTAAGTAGCGCCTTCTGCAAATACAGGCTATTTTTCTGTGCCCTCCACCGTAGGGTCAGGGTTGTTATCCCCAGTGCATGAGTACCCAGGAAGGGACCTTCATTTCAGCATGTCCTGGACCTGGAGTTGGTTGTCTCAGACTCAGTCTCTCCTTTTCCTATGAGGTCCTTTGGGGCTGTCCTCATAGTGGTCAAGCAAGGTGTGATTCTCACCTCTTGGACTTTGCCATGGCATGGCTTGCTTTCCCAGTGTGCACAGCATTAGCTGTTTTGACGATTCTGGGCTACCTCTTTATTGCTGAGCCTTACCTGTAATCTAGATGCAGCTCCCTGTACCTTTTCAAGGTAGTAATGGTGGGAATGGGGCCATTCTACATGCAACGTGCCCAAATGGCTCACATCTAGGCATTTGGCTGACCCGCTCAGTCTCCTTGGTGAAGGCCAGTCACAACAGAGGCTGAATGGACTCTGGCTGGGAAGGCTGGGGTTGGTGATCATCTATCTTTAGAACAGCTTGGTTCTCTCACAAGATTTTGTGTACTTGGGGATTGGTTTCATACTCTTCTGAGCCGAGTTCCTTATGATATAGAGCTCACTAAAGCTTCAGCCAACTTAGACTATATGATTTTCAGTCAGCTCTATGGGCCTGGAACTTCTCAGGCTCTTGGATTCTGATATTGACCTTGGAGCTGGTTCCTTGGAGCTGGGTATATTTGCATTCACTGCAGAAACACCTGCTAACCTTCTGGGTTCCATATTTCCCGTCGTTTGACCAGCGCTTTCCTCTCCTCCAGGAGATCAAGGTACAGTGGAGGTGTTGGTTGCAGTTCTGCCATCTAATGGCCAGGCTACCATTGGAATCACCAGATGGAATGCTTCATCTCTGATCCCATTCTATAGGACTGGGAGTGCAATGCCCATGTCAGTTGGCTCAGGGACTCTGGCCATCTCAGAAGGTCTCCGGTGTGATCTTCTGCCAGGAGGCTAGAGTGAGCAGTTTGGTCCAGAAAAGGTTCAGGCCTCCTCTAGTGGACAAAGCAGACTGTATGTTCTCAGTGGCTGCCTTGGCAGTGGCTTGTGTCTCCCAACAAGGCAGAACTGGAGTGGACCTCGGGGTCATGGAGCATATTGTTGGGCAGAGGAACATGAACATAATGATAACGTACTTCTAACCTTTTATGTACGTATTGTCCAACATTTTATGTACGTAGTGCTACCCCTATTCAGTATAAACCCAACGTGTGTAACCCACCACTTTGATTGAAGGAGAAAGTGGAATACAAATCTGGATAAATTTAAAAAAAAAAAATCTGCTTGCCCTGTCTTCAACACACATTTTATTTTATTTATTTAACAGGTTTTATATACCATTTTATCATTTCAATCAAAGTGGTTTACATTGAAACTTAAACTTGGTAATGTTCGAGGGTTGCTCAGAAAGTAATGCCCCACATGTTTTTTCTCAGTCCAGAATGAAGATAAAGGTGTTAAATTGAAAGGGTAGTAACTTGGAACTTGTCAGACGGCTGCCTGGGTGAGAATCTTCACAGTCTTGGCAATGCATATATCTATATGATTTGCAAGGTATTGTGGGCAATGTAGTTCATTCACACCAGACACAGCTGCTGACAATAATTTAGTTGTGCTCTTGGGTAAAGCCAATAAGATATTTATTTATGGGGTTATTTCTCCCAACACAGATATGCTTGGTAGCACATAAATCAGGTAACTTGCTCTCAGTGTTAACTTGGAAAAACAAAGTCAAAATCAGGAAAACAACAAATGAAAAGCCACAAAGCAAGAAACAAACTGTTCTTTTCAGGTTAACTTCTGATTACTTCCCACATAGATTCAGAAGTGATTCTCTCCTAGCTCACAAGCAATTAGGTAAGGCTTAATTGCTAGCAGTTATCCAGCTGAAACCCCTTAGCTGGCGTGCTTTCTACTGTGTGGGTCAAATCCTGCTTCAGGAGCTTTTCTGAGTAGATTAAAGAACAAGTTTATATTTCTTTGTGATGGTTGCTGTACTTTATAACAGAAAGTTACCAACGGAGTTTAGATAGAGAGCAGTCCATATAAATAGGATCTTCATCTGCTATTATTCCCCCTTGTTCAACAAGCATGGGTTCAATATCATGGATTGGCACAGATGAATCTCTCAATGGAGCACTTTCAGGAGAATACTTGTTTCCCTGCTGTCTTTCAAGGTTATAGCTAGGGCATAGATCAGTGTTCATACCTGAGCTTCCATTGCTGCTAGAGTTCCTCTCTATATAGCCTGGCCAGTATGTAGTCCAGTTCTTATGTCCAGCCTTCCATTCCAGATCCCTGGACACTGGATCTATCTTCACATACCTTCTGGCACGGGTCTTAGGGTCCCTTCCACGTGCAGCCGTCTCCCTCACAGGTAGTGTCTGGTGATTCCTAGCTCTGCAGCACCATTCCTCTGGCTTTCCCCAGTCCAATGGTGTATGCTGGCCCTTGAAATGCCTCCCAGTATACGTACTGCTTTGGACTCTTCTAGACCTCTCAAAGGCTTTTCTCCCTCTTCCTTCCAGAGGGTCTCTTTCCCTCTCTGTCCGTCCGGTTTGGCTTCTGCTTCTGATGATCCTTCAGATGAAACTGATGATCCTTCTCTGGATATCCAAGGTGATCATGAAGATGGTCATCTGTAGAATAAACTCTACTCTTATTCTGCCTTGATGAGTGCTCCTCCCTAACACAGCGCAGCTGTGCTGAATCAGGCCCTGCCCTTTGAAATGAGTGCTTAGGGATTACCTCATAGCCCTTTTGATTGAACACACGTTTTCTCACTTCAGCTCCTCTCATGGCTGTTGGAAACCTGGTGCATTCTGGGACTGGTAGTCTTTTATGGCAAAATTCTGTTTTCTCATTTCTACCAGCACTGACAGGTTGCTTGTTCAGAGACACTTCACCTTTTCTATAGCCCCTTCCTGAGCTATGATAAGCTTCCTTATCACATACCCCCCTGCTTAAGTTATTACGGACTGGTTTAACTGGTGAAACTTCTTTCCTACAGTCCGTAATACCTACGAGAGTGTTCTCTTTTTGAAGCTCACTTACTTCCTGACTGGCTTCAGGGTCATTATTATTTACAGGCCTCTCCTTCCAAGACTTAAGTACATTAATATGGTAGGTCTGCCTACGCCCTCTTGCATTTTCTACCATATAAGATACTGGGCTCACTTGTTTAACAACCTTCCATGGCCCTTTCCACTGTACTTCAAATTTTGGGGCTGTACCTGCTACTTGAACCAAAACCTTTTCACCAATGTTTAATTGGCGGCTTTTGGCCTTCCTATCATACCACCCTTTCTGGCGCACTTGACTGTCCTGCAGGTTCCTCTCAGCAACCTGCGACATCCTTTTCAAACGTGCTCTCAAGTCACGTAGAAACAGTGGCACCTCCTGACTTCCTGGTTCAGGATCAATCCATTGTTCCCTCAAAATGTCTAACAAACCCCGTGGAGCCCTACCATACATCAATTCATATGGGGTTACACCTAGGGACACCTGAATTCTTTCCCTGCAGGCATACAAAGCAAAAGGCAATAACATATCCCATTCTTTTACCTCTCCTGCTAACCCCCTTCTCAACATTTGTTTGAGAGTTTGGTTGAATCTCTCCACCAAACCGTTTGATTGTGGATGGTAGGCTGAGGTTTTTACGTGATGAATGCCAAAGGCATCCCAGACCTGGGCCAAATATTTGGATACAAAATTGGACCCTCGGTCAGTCAACACCTCTCTTGGGAATCCCACTTCACAAAACAATTTTACTAGCTCTAAAGCTATTGTTTTTGCAGAAACATTCCTCAATGGTATGGCCCAGGGAAACCTTGTTGCGTGATCTACCATAACTAAGGATGTATTGGAAACCTCGGGGCGTTTTGACTAATGGGCCTACAATATCCATGGCAATGCGACCAATTGGGTCTGTGATAATTGGCATGGGAATCAAAGGCACCACCGGTGGGTGAGCCGCTGTAACTCGCTGACACTCTGGACATGCAGCACAAAACTGGGCAGTTTCTTTGAAAATACCTGGCCAGTAAAAACGCATAAGTATTTGATCCAGCGTTCCTTGCATCCCTTTATGACCTCCCACTGGATGATCATGTGCTAGTGTAAGTACTAGTCCTTTGAAAGTTGTGGGTACCACCAATTGTTTACGTATGGTCCCATTTCTGGGGTCCTGACTCTCTCTATATAATATTTCATTATCTAGTCTGAATCTGGGCAATTCCTCCCTGACCTCCTGAGCATACTTAAAAGCTCGGGTGAGAGCTTGATCAGCTCGCTGCTCTTGTGGAAAGTTAGGAAACTTTGCCACTAACTCAGCTGGCACCCAGGGTAAACTTTGACCAGCTAACATCTCAGCCCTACCCTGTGCTCTGCAAAGTCTCTCACGCCGCTTTTGTGCTTTCAACTTTCTTACTTTACCAGATGATGGGGTTATTAAATCATCATGAGAGGGTAAGTCTCCTAATAACTCTGCCTGCTCCCCCTCCTCCTTCTGCTGGCTCTCTATCTTAGCCTGCGAGCGGGTGGATACAAGGCCCCTCTTATTACCCATAGTTTGGCCTTCTGGAAGCTGAACCATCTTTTTAGCTAGGGACTGAGGACTTCCAAAGAAAGGCCCGGGAGCTATTTCCATTATTAAACCTTCTCCCTCCTTCTTTCCTAGCCCTTCCACTAGACCCTGCTTAAATCTTGGCCAGTCCTTTCCTAGAACCAAATCAAAGGGTAGCCTAGGCACCACTGCTACCAGGACTTCCTCTTGTTCCCCCAGGCACTTAACCTTTAGCCTATAGGTGGGATGTGATGTTGCAGCACCATGAATGCACCCGATGTGAACTTGGCTTTCAGGGGTTCTAGGCACAAATCCTTCTTGGGCCTCTATTCTCTTCCAAAGCCTTTCTGTCATCATACTCTGGTCTGCCCCAGAGTCTAACAAAGCATTTATGGTAATTCCTTGCACATCAACCATCAAAAGAAATCCTTCTTTGGGCTGTTTTAAATCCAGACCCATTAAGCTAGTGTGTGACTGGCATCCCTTCTCTAAATGTCCCCAGCTTCCACACTTGAAACATTTCTTTTCACTCCACTGTGTCATCTGGTTTGGCACAGTACATTTATTTTCAGAAATATTTTTAACTATTTTCTTTTCTGATACAGCACAACTTGCCTCAGCACCTATCTTCAGAGGGCCACCCATTCTATGGCAAGCCTGCGTGGCTCCCAAGAATCTCTCTGCTAGCATGGTTGCCTCTCCAAGATTTTGGCAATTTTGCTGTATAAGGAAAGTGTGCAGATCTTTAGGCACCCCAGACATAAATTGTTCGAGCATTATAATGTCTAATAACATTTATACCGTCTTTTGTTCAGGCTCCAATCATTTTACAGCTAAACCTCTGATTCTCTGACTCAGAGCCCTGGGTGTTTCACCCACTCTCAATGTAACAGCTCTAAACATTCGCCTATACTCTGAAATAGACAACCCTAGGCGATCTCTAATAGCAGCCTTTACATCCTTATAATTCAAAGCCTGGGCTGCTGGCATTGCTCTATAAGCTGCAAGCGCCTCTCCAGTTAATGAGGCTGCCAGCCTTACTGCCCACTGGGTCTCTGGCCATGCTAATGCTTGTGCCACTCTTTCAAAAGACTCTAGAAAATCATCAACATTATCATCTGGAGTTAGCTTCCCAAAACTAAATGCCCCAATTCCTTGATTGAGTCCCACACTGTCCATATGTGGTGTACCAGTATTTACTGCTGGTCTTGCAGCTGTTCCACTTTGGTTCTGCCGCTGAACTAGGGCTTGCACCAGATCAAGCACTGGCCTCTGCTGGTCCATTAAGGCTTTCATAGCAGTGTCCTGAGCCTGCTGTGCTAGCTCCTGTTGCCTGCTAAATTGGGCTGCCATCCATTCAGCTAGTTCCCTTGGATCCATCTTGATCCCTGCAAGAAACAAAGAAAAAAAAAACCCAAAGTGCACCACCTTCCAAACAGGTGTGTTTTTTTCTACTTTTTTTTTTTTCAATTACCCCTGTGCTTACTCCCATCCACCACTAGATATGCCCAGGTACTTATTACCTTGTGCTAGTGATGAATCCAGCTCTGCACAGGGTCTTTTCCTCCTGGGACATCCACTTCTCCTCCAAAGTGCAGTTGAGGGAAAATCTTTTTTTTCCAGCTTTAAACTTGAACTTTAGTTGTAATCCTCAGCAAGTAAATCCCTTTTGTGCAAAAGCAATCCGAAAAACTACGCCATTTGTCAGACGGCTGCCTGGGTGAGAATCTTCACAGTCTTGGCAATGCATATATCTATATGATTTGCAAGGTATTGTGGGCAATGTAGTTCATTCACACCAGACACAGCTGCTGACAATAATTTAGTTGTGCTCTTGGGTAAAGCCAATAAGATATTTATTTATGGGGTTATTTCTCCCAACACAGATATAAGAAATGCCATACTGGGTCAGACCGAGGTCCATCAAGCCCAGTATCCTGTTTCCAACAGTGGCCAATCTAGGTCATACGTACCTAGCAGTTTCCCCAAAAGACACAGGTTCTGCAGTGCTTGTACTAGGTCAAGCATTGATATCCTGGGTCCCTTTTTAATAGTGGTTTATGGACCTTTCCTCCAGGAACTTGTCCAAACCTTTTTTAAACCCAGCTATACTAACAGCCCTTACTACATCCTCCGGTAACAGATTCCAGAGTTTGATTACACGTTGAGTGAAGAAATATTTTCTCTTATTTGTCTTAAATAGTTTACCCCGTAGCTTCATTACATGTCCACTAGTCCTTCTATATTCTGATAGCGTAAACAATTGATCCATGTTTATCCGTTCCACTCCATTCATTAATTTATAGACCTCTATCATATCTCCCCTCAGCCGTCTCTTTGCTTGTAACTTGCTTTCAGTGTTAACTTGGAAAAACAAAGTCAAAATCAGGAAAACAACAAATGAAAAGCCACAAAGCAAGAAACAAACTGTTCTTTTCAGGTTAACTTCTGATTACTTCCCACATAGATTCAGAAGTGATTCTTTCCTAGCTCACAAGCAATTAGGTAAGGCTTAATTGCTAGCAGTTATCCAGCTGAAACCCCTTAGCTGGCTTGCTTTCTACTGTGTGGGTCAAATCCTGCTTCAGGAGCTTTTCTGAGTAGATTAAAGAACAAGTTTATATTTCTTTGTGATGGTTGCTGTACTTTATAACAGAAAGTTACCAACGGAGTTTAGATAGAGAGCAGTCCATATAAATAGGATCTTCATCTGCTATTATTCCCCCTTGTTCAACAAGCATGGGTTCAATATCATGGATTGGCACAGATGAATCTCTCAATGGAGCACTTTCAGGAGAATACTTGTTTCCCTGCTGTCTTTCAAGGTTATAGCTAGGGCATAGATCAGTGTTCATACCTGAGCTTCCATTGCTGCTAGAGTTCCTCTCTATATAGCCTGGCCAGTATGTAGTCCAGTTCTTATGTCCAGCCTTCCAATCCAGATCCCTGGACACTGGATCTCTCTTCACATACCTTCTGGCACGGGTCTTAGGGTCCCTTCCACGTGCAGCCGTCTCCCTCCCACGTGCAGCCGTCTCCCTCACAGGTAGCGTCTGGTGATTCCTAGCTCTGCAGCACTATTCCTCTGGCTTTCCCCAGTCCAATGGTATATGCTGGCCCTTGAAATGCCTCCCAGTATACGTACTGCTTTGGACTCTTCTAGACCTCTCAAAGGCTTTTCTCCTCTTTCTTCCAGAGGGTCTCTTTCCCTCTCTGTCCGTCCGGTTTGGCTTCTGCTTCTGATGATCCTTCAGATGAAACTGATGATCCTTCTCTGGATATCCAAGGTGATCATGAAGATGGTCATCTGTAGAATAAACTCTACTCTTATTCTGCCTTGATGAGTGCTCCTCCCTAACACAGCGCAGCTGTGCTGAATCAGGCCCTGCCCTTTGAGATGAGTGCTTAGGGATTACCTCATAGCCCTTTTGATTGAACACACGTTTCCCCACTTCAGCTCCTCTCATGGCTGTTGGAAACCTGGTGCATTCTGGGACTGGTAGTCTTTTATGGCAAAATTCTGTTTTCTCATTTCTACCAGCACTGACAGGTTGCTTGTTCAGAGACACTTCACCTTTTCTATAGCCCCTTCCTGAGCTATGATAAGCTTCCTTATCACAAACTTCAAAGGACACGTGTGTAATTTTACAGTCGTCCAACAAATAGCGAAGCGGTAATGATCCTTTAAATGGCGTTTGTGAGTGACACACGGTACAAACAACGAGCTGTAATTGAATTCTTGATGGAGGAGAAAGAAAGTGTGAGAAACATTCACAAACGGTTGTGTGCTGTGTATGGAAGTTCTGCGGTAGATAGGAGCACCGTTGGATGATGGGTGAAGAGAGTAAAGGCTTCAGGAAGTGGTAAAACAGAACTGGAAGATCGGCTGCAGTCTGGGCGTCCTGCCTCAGCCACCAGTCCAGACAAGTTGCAGCGCGCTGATGACATTATTCTTGTGGATCGGCGCATCACGAGTCGGGAATTGTCCGTACAGCTTTCCGTCAGTAGAGGTAGTGCAATGACAATTATTGACTCTTTGGGATAAAGGCCTCCCCCTCAGCTTCAAAATGCTCCAACAAATCAGAGCAGATGTCTTTCCTTTGGCGTTTGTGTTCGGTTGTGAGACTTCGCAGAACCCATCTTGCACACAACTTTGAATATCCCAAAGAGTCAATAATTGCCATTGCACTACCTCTACTGACGGAAAGCTGTACAGACAATTCCCGACTCGTGTTGCGCTGATCTGGACTGGTGGCTGAGGCAGGACTTTCTTTCTCCTCCACCAAGAATTCAATTATAGCTTGTTGTTTGTACCGTGTGTCACTCACAGACGCCATTTGAAGGATCACTACCGCCTCGCTATTTGTCAGACGACTGTAAAATTGCACACGTGTCCTTTGAAGTTCTAAGTTACTACCCTTTCAATTTCACACCTCTATCTTCATTCTGGACTGAGAAAAAACATGTGGGGCATTACTTTCTGAGCAACCCTCGTACATTAAACAGGGACAATGATAACTTGGATTTTTCTGAGGCAATGGAGGGTTAAGTGACTTGCCCAAGGCCACAAGGAGTGCTAGTGGGAATTGAACCCTGGGTTCTAGGTTCCCAAGCCAGTGTTCTTAACCATTAGGCTACTCCTTCCACTCCTTTGACAATCTGTAGGCCGCCTTTCTGTGTTGGAACTCTGTGGGTCCAGGTGAAGTGAGAGCCCCACTCTTCCACATATGACCTTATAGTATGAAGATGGGGCCTTCTAGTTCTCCACTTGATGACTACTTAGGTGAATGCCAATAGGTAAAACTATTTCAGGCATGGGAAAAATCTGCGAATGGGGGCCTTGGATGCCCTGCTTCAGGTGTGGCTCAGAAATGGATGCTGTATGTCTCTCTCTTCCTGGCCTTGGGTGAGCTGCCCTTTTCAAAGGTTTGGGTCCTTCTGGGCCTGGGGATCTTAGTGCAGGTCAATGTTCCCTCTAATTTTCTGTCGGCTGTGTGCGCATAAAATATCAGCTGTGCAGCTTTTGAAGGAAGGTTAAATTTTTGTGCGCCACATAACGACTCTCGGAGTTATATACTTTAAAATTTGACTACATGTCAAGATCAGTATGTACACCATATTGATTGCTCTAGAAAATATTGTAGAACTTGTGAAAACTGGAAATTCACAACAACTTTTCAATTTTAAGACATCTGTGGTGTTTTCTATCAGAATCAGAACAGTAATTTTTGTGCGCTCTGTTGTAAAGTATGTGCGCTCGCTCGGCGAGGTGTGTGCGCGCGCACACGCGCACAGCTTAGAGGGAACAGTGGTGCAGGTTCCAGGTTCCTTCTCACTTATGACCTGACCGTTATGGGACATAGGCTTCCAAGAAGGACTGCTCTGGAGCAGTAGTAGTCTCCCTGTTTATAGCCTAGTGTGCCTCTATGTCTTTAACTTCTTGGTGCCCTGCTGGCAGTCTGGTCTGGATCAGGACACAGCCCTAAATTCTCAAGGTTCAGAGTGCGGCCCCATGGTGCTACAGGAGTCGAATTCAGGCAACTCCTTGGCAGTGCACCTCAGCAATGCCCACTTCTTCAGTGAGTTTCTCTGAGGTAAAGGGTACTGAGGGAGATCTTCTTTAGGCCCTGTATGAAGGCTCCCTAGAGGATTGGCTCCTCACTATGGCTTCCTGGGGCTCCAGCATTAGGTACTGTTCGTGCTGCAGCCCTTATCTTGCAGAGAACCATTCTGGTCTGACAGAATCTTGCGCCTTGAGGTCTAAGGCATCCTTCTATGAAGGGTGGTGCCCCTTTTTTCTCATCCTGACCAGACTGTTCTTCCTTCCTTCTCAGAGAAGGATCTTCAAAAGGACCCCTCATTGTGTCTGCTGGACGTGCAGAGGGTGTTTGTGCAGTTACATGACATTTGCAAGTTCTCCCACTGGCTAGATCCCTTTCTGTCCTTGATTGTGCAAGGAAAGAGCTGGCAGAGGTTAATCCTCTATCCTCCACTGGTATAAGGAGACCACTGGGGCAGTGTACATTCTCCAGGACCAAGCAGGAAGTCAGTCCTCACTTATGGGTGACGTCGGCGCCGACGGAGCCCTCGCGGAGCAATTTTCCCCAGCTTTCAAAGAAAGCCTTTGGGAATTGCAGCGCGCATGCGCGGTCCTCTTCCCGCCCAAGGGTGCCATCTTAGCCAGTCTTCTTTTTTCCGCGGAGCCCTACAGACGTACCCGTCCTGTCCCCGCGAAAAAGTTGATTTTTTCTTCAGAATTTCTCTTTTTTTCCAACGCCGGTCTTTTTCTGACTTAGTCAGTTTTTCGTTTCGGTTTTTCCCTGGCAGCCCGGTCCTTTGACCTCGCCGGGGCCCTTTTTCCCCCGATGGCTGCCAGTGGTTTCAAGCGGTGTGGTCAGTGTGACCGAAATATGTCACTAACTGACACACACGACTTTTGCCTCCGCTGCCTGGGCCCGGATCATGAAGAAATGATCTGTGGGCCCTGCGGCAAAATGTCCTCCAAAGCGTTGAGAAGTCGGCGGCATCAGAGGATAGAATCTTCGCTGACCCCAGCCGTACCCGGACCTCGTCGGAGGCCTCCGCGTCCAAAGGTTCCAGCTCGGACCGTCGCCGGAGTTCCTCCGACAGGGGTTCTCCCTCCGGGGACCATCGTCGTAAGGTGAAACCCACGAGGGCGGCGTCGGTGGACGCTCCTGGCTCCGCGAGGGCCAGGTCGCATAGCCCCGATAGCCGTCCCGGGTCCTTGGAGAAGGAGCATCTCACGAAGCGACCTCGCCTGGAGTCGGAGCTGCCTGCTTCGGGTAAGTCCTGTAGTCCTCCTGGACTCGCCTCCGAGACAGCCGACGTCGGGCCCGACGCCGTCGGGGCCCGAGTCGGGGGCTGCTGGGTCACCTGAGCTCGGACTCAGGTTGACGGCCTTGGAGAGCAGATTGTCTGCCTTCATGGACCAGCAGCGGGCACTGCTTGCTGGCTTCGCTGGCGCCGCTGCCCCGACCGCCGGGACGTCGACGTCCAAGTCGACCCCGGAGACCGAGCCGATCCTCGAGTCGATGCGAACTCGAGTCGATCCTCGGTCGAGGTCACCCTCGGCCTCCCGTTCGGGACCGAGGTCGCCGACGCCGACTCCCTTGGCGTCGGGGCGGCAGGCGCCGCGCCCTGCCCGGGCCGACCCATCGAGTCCTCGTCGGAGTCGGTCTGGGAGTCTGAAGAGGAAGAGTCGCCTGATTCTTTCCGAACTCGGTGTGTCCCCTCGGACTCACCGGAGTCCGAACCTCGGAAGCAGTCCCCCCCGGAGGATGCCCGGTTCTCGGACTTCGTCAGGGATATGGCCAAGGCTTTGGCCTTCCCTGCGGACCCGAGGAGGAACCTCGAGCCGAAGAGCTCGACGCCCTCCAGTATGACTCTCCCGCAAGGGAACACTTTACTGTACCGGTTCCTCCCATGCTGGAACGACTACTCTTCCGCATGTGGGAGAGTCCGGCCACCTCGCCGGTCCTGAGCAAGCGGGTCGATTCTATCTATCGAGTCCGCAAGAGCCCTGGCTTCCAAAAAGCACAGCTACCACACCATTCCATGGTAGTGGAATCGGCCATGCATCGTCTTAAGAGCCAGAAGATGCACTCCTCGGTGCCTCCTGGCAGGGAGGCCCGTAACCTGGATGGCCTTGGTAAGAAGTGTTTCCAGGGCTCTATGCTTGCGTGTCGTGTCCAGACCTACCAGCTATACATGGGCATGTATCTCCGAGACCTGGCTAAAGAACTAGCCGGATTCTCCGCTGGTTTGTCCGAGGAACCCTTGCGGAGGTTCCTGGCCTTGTCCACTGGTATTCGGGAATGCTCAAAATTCATATCCCGAGCAGCCTACGATGGCTTTGAAGCGTCGGCTCGAGTGGCTGCAGCCGGCATCGGTGCCCGCCGACAGGCTTGGCTTCAGTCATCTGACCTTGAGCCCTGGGTGCAGGACAAGTTGGTCGATGTCCCCTGCCGAGGCGAAAACCTCTTTGGCAAGCCCATGGCTGAAAAGGCTGCACAAATTGAGACGGAGACTCTCACCAGGACTAGGCTTTCTAGGAAGACCTCCGCCCCTTCCCAGAAAAAGAAGGGCTCGGGAAAGAAGTCCTTTTACCCGAGGAAGGCGGCTGCCTACAAACAATACCCCCATTATCAGGCCCCTGCAGCTCCCCAACAGGGCCAGCAGGCCAAGGGACGGTGTAACGGGTCCCGTAGGCAGCAAGCCCCCAAGCCTGCACCACCAGCCCCTGCTCAGCAGGGTGGGGGTTTTTGACTCACTAAGCATAGCCTCTCCCTCCCCGCTGGTTCCTCCCAGCACAGGAGGCCGACTGGTTCACTTCGCCCACAGGTGGTCCAGCATCACCTCAGATGCCTGGGTGCTTCAAGTCGTGCGAGAAGGCTATCTTCTCCACTTCCACCAGGTTCCTCCCTCCTATTTTCCGGGAGAACCTCCACGACCCCCTCTGCACAGGGAATTACTCCTTCAGGAGTTAGCAGGTCTTCTACAGGAACAGGCGGTGGAACCGGTGCCCCACCACCTGAAAGGTCAAGGTTTTTACTCCAGGTATTTTCTGATACCAAAGAGAACAGGAGGCCTCAGACCCATCCTGGACCTGCGCAACCTCAACAAGTTCCTCGTGCGAGAGAAGTTCAAGATGCTTACCCTTGGAATCCTTCTGCCCTACCTCCAGCAGGGAGATTGGCTATGCTCCTTGGATCTAAAGGATGCCTACACGCACATCCTCATCCACCCAGCCACCGCCAGTACCTAAGGTTTGTGGTGGCGGGTAATCATTACCAGTACAGAGTACTGCCCTTTGGCCTGTCCTCCGCACCGCGAGTCTTCACAAAATGTCTCGCGGTGGTGGCGGCCCATCTCCGGCTTCACGGCCTCTATGTCTTTTCCGTACCTCGACGACTGGCTCATCAGAGCAGCGTCCGCTCTGGAGGTCACCAACGCCGCGCGCCGCACGGTGACTCTTCTGCAGTACTTGGGCTTTGTTATAAACTTCGCAAAGTCCACTTTGCTCCCCTCACAGGATCTCGAGTTCATCGGCGCAAGGCTGCACACTCCTCAGGCACGAGCGTACCTACCGCTCGACAGGGCTCAACGGCTCATGGACCTAGCCGACCGTTTTCCGCAGCCAGCCCCTGGTCTCCGCCAGGCGCTTCCTGAGACTACTCGGCCATATGGCTTCCACCGTCCATGTGACCCCCAATGCCCGCCTGAATATGCGGCCTGCTCAATGGTGTCTCCGCCAGCAGTGGCGACAAGCCACAGGCGGCCTAGCAGACCTAGTGCGCGTCTCCGAGCCGCTGATCTCGTCTCTCCGGTGGTGGCTTCAGCAGCCGAACCTGATATTCGGAATGCCTTTCCAGTCACCTCAGCCGGCCCGGGTGCTGACAACAGATGCATCCCTCCTGGGCTGGGGTGCGCATTGCCAAGGGGCATGTACTCAGGGCCTCTGGACCACGTGGGAGTCTGCTCAGCAGATCAACTTCCTGGAGCTCAGGGCGATCCGCCTGGCTCTCAAGGCTTTCTCCCACCTGACTTCTCACCAGTCCGTCCTTGTCCAGACGGACAATCAAGTTGCCATGTTCTACGTGAACAAGCAAGGGGGCACGGGCTCCTTCCTCCTCTGCCGGGAGGCACAGAAGCTCTGCTCTTGGGCCGTCAGTCACGGCATTCTCCTCAAGGCACTTTATCTCCCAGGCCAAGAGAATTACCTGGCGGACAAACTCAGCAGGATCCTCCAGCCGCACGAGTGGCGTCTGGATCCCTTGGTAGTTCAGAAGCTCTTTCTAAAGTGGGGCCTCCCCACGGTGGATCTCTTTGACAGTCCTCACAACCGGCAACTTCCTCGCTTCTGCTCTCGTCAGCCCCACCCCCTTCGGGTTGCGGCGGACGCTTTTCTACTCTCATGGTCGGGAAGCCTTCTTTACGCTTTCCCTCCCATCCCGCTAGTCTCTCGGACTCTTTTCAAGGTTCTCCGAGACAAAGCCTTCATGATCCTGGTGGCCCCTCGCTGGCCCAGACAGCCGTGGTTTCCGCTCCTGCTGCAATTAGCGGTGGAGGATCCATTCCCTCTGGGGTTTCAACCGGATCTCCTCACTCAGGATCAGGGGTCTCTGCTACACCCCAACCTCAGGTCTCTCAACCTAATGGCCTGGCTGCTGAGAGGGTAGTCCTTGCTCCCCTTCTCCTGCCGGCAGAGGTGGAGGAGGTCGTCCTGGCTTCGCGACGACCTTCTACCCGCAAATGCTACGCCCTTAAATGGCGTCGCTTTTCCGTTTGGTGTACCCAACAGTCTCAGGATCCCTTCTCCTGCCCGGTGTCGGTAATCTTGCAGTACTTGCTACACCTCTCTAATCTGGGACTTAAGTCCAACTCCGTCAAAGTTCACCTCAGTGCTCTTTCGGCACATCATGTGCCGGTGGACGGCAGACCTCTCTCCAGCGACCCTCTCGTGGCGAGGTTTCTCCGAGGTCTCCTTCTACTTAAACCACCTCTGCGCCCACCAGCGCCTGACTGGGACCTGAATGTGGTTTTGCAGCGGATCACCTGTCCGCCTTTTGAACCTATGGCTACCTGTTCTCTCCGTTTTCTGTCTTGGAAAACACTGTTCTTGATAGCCCTCACTTCCGCTAGACGCGTAAGTGAATTGCAGGCCCTCGTGTCTGATCCCCCTTACACTCGGTTCTACAAAAATAGGGTAGTCCTACGGACTCACACAAATTTCTTCCAAAAGTGGTCTCCCCTTTTCACATCAATCAGGAGGTGGTACTTCCGACCTTCTTTCCCAGACCACACTCCAGCCGAGCTGAAAACGGTCCTCCATACCCTGGACTGTAGAAGGGCATTGAACTTCTACCTTGACCGTACGCGGGAGCACCGTAAAGCTGCTCAGCTTTTTGTGTCTTTTGACCCCAATAAATTGGGGCTCCCGGTCTCCAAGCGTACTCTGTCCATCTGGGTTGCGGACTGTATCTCTTGGGCTTATGGGGCAGCCGGACTCTCCTTGGAAAGTCGAGTCACGGCTCATTGCGTTCGGGCAAAGGCTACGTCAGTGGCTTACCTCCGCTCTGTTCCGCTGGCAGACATCTGCCGGGCCGCTACTTGGTCTTCGAGCCAGACTTTTGCGGTCCACTACTGTCTCGAGAGGGAGTCCCGCAGGGACAGTGCTTTCGGACAGGCAGTCCTCCGTAATCTCTTTGAAGTCTGAGCAACTCCTACCCTCCATCCCGGATGTGGGCTACCGGTGGGTAATAATTCAGCGAAGATTCTTTCCTTCTGTGCTGCTGAGCTAGAGGGAGCTCATTTTTGTGCTTAGGGTCTCCGGTAGCCTTGAGCTTGGGAGTCCCATAAGTGAGGACTGACTTCCTGCTTGGTCCTGGAGAAAGCGTAGTTACTCACCTGTAACAGGTGTTCTCCAGGAGCAGCAGGAATCAGTCCTCACAACCCTCCCTCCTCCCCTTGGAGTTGCAATCGTCTGCTTTAGTTTTTTTGCAAATTTTTATGCTGTCTTTTTAGCTATGTCATCTGACTGGCTAAGATGGCACCCTTGGGCGGGAAGAGGACCGCGCATGCGCGCTGCAATTCCCAAAGGCTTTCTTTGAAAGCTGGGGAAAATTGCTCCGCGAGGGCTCCGTCGGCGCCGACGTCACCCATAAGTGAGGACTGATTCCTGCTGCTCCTGGAGAACACCTGTTACAGGTGAGTAACTACGCTTTCTGGCCAGTAAACTCGTGCAGGAGTGATTTGGAGTTCTCACCACTGGATGTAGGTCTCCTAGGCAGAATCCACTCTGGTGTCTCTAGGAGACATCCATAAAGAGGCTTCCTGGTCTTCGTGAATGTCTTTGTGAAGCCCTGCAAGGTGCTCATGGGGGTTGGTAAAAATGGTTCCTTTGGCAGCCTGTCCTAAGCACTGTCCTTCCCACTTTGGGTGCTCCCTGCTTGGGCACATCCCATTCATCTGAATTGGTCTAACAGGATGATAAGAGAGAATCCATTTTACATATCTCTAGATTTACTTTCATTGAATCATGCTAGACTAGTCCAAGACCCACTCTGGAAAACTCTTATGGCAGGTTGGGAAGCCTGCTGTCTTTTTAATCGCATTGTCAATATTAGTTTCTAGAAGATTCTACAGGTTTGGGGGTCAAGCTGCCATAAAATCCTAGTAAGTCCTATGTTATGACTCCAATTTATTCATGGTAGGAGAGCCAAAGACTTGCTTATGTTTTTTGTGGCAAAGTTGTGTTTAATCACTTTGATTTTTTTCAGAGTTTTCAATCTTGCTTACTGCTTGGGATGTGTCCTACTGGCTTCTCTTAGTGCTGCACCAAATTTTATATCAAGTGATGACATCACTGAAAGTTGTGCAAGTCTGCCTCCACCTGCCTGCAAAGGAACATAACCTACTCACTTGGACTAGTTTAGCAGAATTCAAAGAAAATAAATATCAGGTATGTAAAATGTATCCTTATTCTTCCTCATGGCCAATTACATGTGGGCTTCCAGAAGGCGATATCCTTTCTCCATGATATTTAAAAGGACATGGAGAAGGGAATTCCCATGTCCATCTCAGGATGTGGAGAATTACACCAATATTTTACAAGAGGTTCTGCCTGGTAAAATAGCTGTAGGACTGCACGGGTATGCCCCTACACATCTAGAAGGAACAGCGATTTTAGGAGGTTGCATGGCAAAAAAATATGTGGAAAGACCACCCCCCCCCCCCCCCACCTAGGTATGAGGACAGCCTTCTAAAATTGCTGCACCAGCACAGAGGCATACCAGTGCAGCACTATTGGTCCGTGCTCCCTCCCCATCGCACATCCTCAAGCCCAGAAACAACCCTTGGCAGCTCCTTCCCAAACCTCCCCCCTGAAGCAGCGATCCAATCCCCCCTTCCAACCCCACTGAAGCAGCGATCCAAGTCACCCTCTCAAACGCCCCTTTGAAGCAGCAAGAAATCTTCCCCCTTCCCATAAGGCTGCTGAACAGCTCAAGTTGAACCTTCCCCCACATTTAGCCCCCCACCACCCACTGATCAAACCACCCCTCCTGGCTTACCGGGGTTATTACTGGGATCGGGATCAGGACCAAGGCTCACCTGCTCCTGCTCGGCATGAGGTGATGCTTCAAAATGGCACCAGTGACCCTAGTGGCAATCTTGTGGTACTGGTGATTACCGCTAGGGATCGGCAAAGCCATTTTGAATTGTCACCTCATGCCGAGTGGGAGTAAGTGGGCCTCGCTCCTGCTCCCACTATACTACCAATGACCCAGTAAACCCGAGAGGTTTGATCAGTGGGTGGGGGGGTTAATGGGGGGAGGCTCGCCTGTTCAACAGCCTTCAAGGAGGGTGAGGGCTTGTCCCTGCTTGAGGGGTAGATGGGAAGAGGGATCGAATTGATGCTTCTGGCGTGTTGGGAGAGCACTGCTAGAAATTGTTCCTGGGCTCGGCAATGTGGGATAGGGTGAGGGGTCAATGTTAGCATGGACAGCTGCCCCTGTCAGCAAGCTTATTTATACCTGAGGCAGGTGTAAATGCCAGCATCCACATATTTTTTGCCAGATGTGGATTCCCTTTCTGAAATCAGTAATCCATGTTTTTATGGCAAGCCCAGTCCACACCACTCCCCCTGGCTCTAGGCCATTCCCACGTCTACAAAAAGCAGGCTCTGAAATGGCATTGAGATGTGTATTTCATTCTACACATCTCAATGCTGCTTTTTGGAAGTGGGATTGCTTCTAAAATAACCCACCTTTAATGCCTACTTCCTTATCCTGCTAGACCAGTCCAGACGAATGGGTTATACTCTCCAGCCAGCAGGTGGACGCAGACCATAGCAACTTTCAGTGATGTCGTCACTTGTACATATGCTGGTTTAGCACTGAGAGAAGTCAGTATTGTCTGTCTCCAACTTGTGGCAAGGTGGGTGACTTTCCACCCTAAGAGAAGTCTAATTGCCATCTGGAGCTTGGCGTGTCTGGGTAACTGTTCAGCACATGCTTGAGCAGTGTGTTTTTCTTGCCCTGAAATGTTTGGTCAAGCTTGGTGACAGCTCTGCAGTCCTTGTTTTCACGCAGCACCCAGGTTGTGGGACTGCTTGCAGCTCCCGGGTTCAAAAACTTTGACCCTGGAATGGGTGCATTTTGTTCAGGGCATGCATGTGCCCTCTGCAGGTGTATCTTTGACAGGCCTGGATTTAGGCATAGGCAATGGAGGCAACTGCCTTCGGTGCCAAATTTTGATAGGTGCCAGAGTATTTCCTCATCTACCATGTCTCGATTTGAGCCTGATGCTGCGGATTAGTGATCGCGTTGCTGATTGGCTCTGGCTTCCCTACCTGATCATCTCTGCCCCAATATCCTGCTTACAATGCAACCCAGTGCCAGAGCAGCAGCAGCAGCAAGTTCGGTAATTAAATTCAACCTGAGGCTCCCCAGGCCCTATAGCGTCCCACTGTCTCCTTTCCTCTTGCAGGGTTTCTATGTTAACAGGAAGCCCTGTGATAGGAAAGGAATGGACACTGCAAGGCCTGGGCAGCCATGAACTGAATTTTGTTAGCAAACGTGATGTTGTTGCTCAGGAGCCAAGTTGCACGGTAAGCAGGACATCAGGGCAGAGCCAATTGGGGTGGGGGGGGTGAAGCCAGACCCAGAGCCGATTGGGGGTAGGGGAAGCCAGAGTCAGAGACAATCAGAGAGGGAGAGCCAGAACCAGAGCCAATCGGGGGGAGGGGAGCAGAGCTGATTGTGGGGGGGAGCCAGAGCCAATGTGGGGGAGACCCCTCCCCCATTTTTGTCTATGTGCGCCAATAAATTAAATCTGACCCTGACTTTCAGACTCATGGGTCCCTGCTCCCAGTTGTTCACTCAGCATCTAGCTCTTTTCTGAAAGATCAAGGAGCAATTGGCCTGGTGGCTGTAGATTCATCCTCTGATGAATAGGTTATCTCTGGAAACACTTGGATGATGGTCTCAATGAACAACAATCTTCCGGGCTGGTATATTGTCTGGGTCAGTTTGTACAGGGGTGCTGGTCCCCTCAAGAAGTCTTCTGGTCAGTCAACAGGCTCAAGGCCATGGCGATCAGCCTGGTTCTAGAGAGGTTTTAGGCCATCCTGGTTGTCTAAGCAGTCCAAATGTTCTCAGTCAGGGCCTCAGCAGTGACATACATCAATAAACGAGGCAAGCCTCATAGCACCACAGTGGCCACAGTGGTGGCAAACCTCAGCTTTTGACCAGAGCTTCATCTAGTGACTTTATCAGCAGCAACATAGCAAAGGTTAGCAGCATGCAGACTGCTCAAGACAGGCCTCATTGGTTCCCAATGTGTGGAAGTTAAGCCTTACGGCATTTGCTATCTCATCATGCAGAGGTGGGACTTGCTGCTGTCTGGCTTGCTGTTCATGTAGGAGAATGCCAATGTAAAGAACCCTTTTTAGTCGCCTCCTTTCTCCCAAAAGTACTGTCTTCCAGTTCCAACTTTGACCCCAATGGCTGTTTGAGGAATGAACTCTGGGCAGGCCGAGAAGAAACTTACTTTGCGACCAGCTGAAACAGATGATTCTCCCTCCCCAAAAGTGCAGATGCATTGCATGGCCACTGACAGGTCCACACTTGATGGTGGCGAAGAAAGTGAACACAGATCTAAAAGCATTTGCCTATATGGTAGACCCAGGCAAGTCTACCAGGGTGGGAAACAAGATAGCAGCCGCTAAGGGTGCTGTGGGGGAACAGCCCAGGAATGGACAATTGTAGTGCTACCTTTTTTTTTTTTTTTGTATCAGCATTAAGGACTGGTTGGAGGGGCTTCATAAAGAACTGTCATGCTTTCAAGCTGAGGTACATTCCTGGGTGGAGGATATTAAAAGTGA